>OY882867.1:67623016-68265516 GCA_963693515.1 Pipistrellus nathusii | reverse complement strand
CAAAACAAACTTACAACATAAACAGGGAGAGTTTGTGACAAAAATAAAAAAGAGAGGGGGAAGTGACAAAGAAAGATGAAGATAAGATGCAGTAAAAAATGAAAATAAGAAAACAAATTATGGTGTATATGCAACTTCATTTTTTAGAAACCTAACTAGAAACATGGTGCACAAATCCATGTAGCAGGGGTTCTCTCGGCCTGGCCTATAGGATTGGACTGACACTGGCTCTCTAACATCGAGGGCCCAGGATTATGAGAGGGTGCAGACTAGTTCAAGGGACCCACTGGTGCATGATTGGGGCTGGGGAGGTTAGTCAACCAGGGAGGGGCTGCAAGAGGGCTCTAGGGTGTGTCTGGCCCATCTCACTCAGTCCCGATTGGCCAGACCTCAGCAGTAAACTAACCTACTGGTTGGAGATGTCCATTCTCTGGTGGTCAGTGCACATTATAGCCAGGAGTTGAGTAACCTTAGTATATCATTAGCATATTATTCTTTGGTTGAACAGACAGCTGGACACTTAGCATATTAGGCTTTTATTATATAGGATGGCAACCACACACAGAAATCCCCAAACCAGGATATATAGCTTAAAAACAGAGGAAACTGAAGAAAGATGTATGGAATACATCAAACAAAAACAACAGAAACATAAGAAAAGAACCAATGAAGGCACAGAATTATCATAAAACAAAAGATTAAACGGGCTATAGGAAATCCTCATACTAAATGGAAATGGTCTGAATTCCCCAATAATGGATCAAAAACCAAAACTCAACCATATGCTGCCTACAAGAGACATATCTAAGCTGCAAAGACAAAGTAATAAAAGGATGAAAAGGGATTTTCCAAGCAAACAACATTCACACAAAAACAGGTGTGGCCATCCTTACATCTGACAAAATAGATTTCAAGATCACAAAGATAACGTGTGACAAGGATAGGTACTTTATAAGGACAAAGGGAACACTGCATCAATAAGACATAGCACTTCTTAATATATATGCACCCAATCAGGGAGCACTGAAATATACAAAACACCTGCTCACAGAACTAGGGGAGAAACTGATCAAAACACAATGATGATTGGGACCTTAATACTCTATTGACAGCTCTAGACAGATCAACCAAATAGAAAATCAATTACTAAATATTGGCCTTAAATTAAAAACTAGACTAAGTAGACATAATTAACGTTTACAGAACTTTGCATTCCATAAAATGAGATTGTGCATTCTTTTCCAATGCACATGGGACATTCTCATGGGATACATGTACATGGGATAGACCATATGTTGGTCACAAAATTAGCATCAACAAATTAAGGAAGATTGAAATTATACCAAGCATATTCTCTGACCACAATGCCTTGAAATTAGAAATGAACTGCAAAACAGACATTAAAAAAAACCTACAAATATGTGGACATTAAGTAATATACTACTGAAAATTGATTGGGCAAAAAAAAAAAAAGGAATAAAAGATGATTTCAAAAGATATATAGAGCCAACTGAGAATGACAATACAATATATTAAAACCTCTGGAATTTGGTATAAGCAGTAATAAGACGGAAGTTTATATCATTACAAGCCAAGCTCAAGAAACAAGAAAAACCCCAAGTAAATAATGTAACATCACATCATGAGGTAATAGAAAGAGTGAACAAAAGCAACCTATAGTCAGCAGAAGAAAAGAAATAATAAAAATTAGAGCAGAATGAAATGACATAGAGATAAAAAGGCTATGAAAAAAATCAATAAAACAAAGAGCAGATTGTTTGAAAAGTTTAATAAAATTAAGAGATCAACCAAAGGACTTGTATGTATGCATATGAGCATAACCAATGGACACATATGGGGGAAGGGGGTTGAGGGCATGTGCGGGGGTGGGGGTGGGGAGAGGCCAATGGGGGTAAAACAAGACTTATGTAATAATACTTTAAACAATAAAGAATTTAAATTAAAAAATTGACAAACCACTGTCTAGACTCACTAAAGGAAAAAAGGGAAAAGACCCATGTAAACAAAATCATAAATGAAAGAAAACTCACCACACACATGGCAGATATACAAAGGATCATACTAGAATATTATGAAAGACTATATGCCACCAAATTCAATTAACAAGATGAAATGGATAAGTTTCTAGAAATATATAACTTTCCTAGACTAAATCATGAAGAATTGGAAAATCTAAATAGACCAATCAGCAGTGAGGAAATTGAAACAACCATAAAAAATCTGCCAAAAAACAGAAGTCCAGGATCAGATGGTATCACCAGTGAGTTCTACCAAATGTTCACAGAAGATTAAAATCTATCCTTCTCAAACTCTTCCAAAAAATTAAAGAAGCAATGCTTTTACCTTATTCTATGAGGTTAATATAACCCTGATACCAAATCATGTCAAATAGATCACAAAAGAGAAAATTACAGACCAATATCTCTGATGAATACAAGTGTAGAAATCCTAAACAAAAACTAGCAAATAGAATATAACACTAAATCCAAAAGTAAAGCATCACAATCAAATGGAGCTCATTCCAGGACACAAGGATGGTGCAACACATACAAACCAATTAACAGAATACACCACATTAACAAAAGAAAGGATAAAATTCATACGATCTTATCAATGGATGCCACAAAAGTTTTTGATAAGATACAATATCCATTTACAATTAAAACAATAACAGGAATAGAAGGAAAGCACCTCAACACAATAAAGGCCATTTATGATAAACCCCCAGTCAATATCATACTCAGTGGTGAAACTCTGAACGCCTTTCCTCCAATATCAGGAACAAGACAAGATGTCCACTCTCATCACTCTTATTCCGCAGAGAGCTGGGAGTCCTAGCCAGGCAATAAGGCAGCAGAAAGAAATAAAAGGCATCCAAGCAGGGTGCCTCCTTACACATGACATGATGCTGAATATAGAAAACCCTAAGACATCACTAAAAACCATTAGACACAGTAACAAATACAGTCAAGTTGCAGGATACAAAATCAATTGCCATTCTGTATACTTACAATAAAACTCCAGGAAAAAAAGCACAATTTCTTTTGTAATTATAACCAAAAGAATAAAACACTGAAAATTGACTGGTTTATGTAAGAATAAATTAACAAAGAATGTGAAACACCTATATACTGAAAATTACAAAGCATTATTAAAAGAGATTGAAAAATACACAACAAAATGGAAAAATCCTTTGTGTTCACGGACTGGAAGAATCAATGTAGTCAAAATGGCCATATTACCAAACATTACACAGGTTTAATGCAATCAACATAAAAATCCCAAGGTCACTTTTTAAAGAAATAGGATGAGAAATCATCAGGTTGTATGGAACCACAAAGACCCCGAAGAGCCAAAGCAATCCTGAGCCAAAAGAATGAAACTGGAGGCTGTTGGAGCACAAGAGACTTGGTTGGAAAGCTGTAAGGAGGAATTTCTTAGAAAAGGACAGTGTGTGAAAGGCTGCCTGCCCTGTGTATTGGAATTCTGACTTAGAGGAGACTTAGGGGAGTGTCGGAGACAGTGTCCCTGATTATTCCTAGATGTTTCCAAACAAGTCTGTGTACGTGCAGACCCACGGGTGTTTACTGGAATCCTTATGCTCAATCCCTGAATGCCCTTGCCTAGAGGACATGTAACCTGTGTCCTCCCAAGATTACTCACCCTGCTGACTGTATCTAAAGATAATAATTCCAACACAGTAGGTCCTCAGGTTATATAGGAAATCTGTTCCTACAATGCCATGTATTATGATTTTCGCCATAAGCCAGAACCCATGTACATAAGCACCTGTGTCACTCACATGGAGCACATACAGAGCAGTAATGAAGTGAAACAGTAAAAAAAAAAAAAAAAAAAAAAAAAATTAAATAAAGTTAACAATTCCTGGTCTTTACTTGTAGTGCATAAGTAATAAAAAAAACAAAAAGTACATATGTACATACGACGAAATGATGGAACTTTTAAAAACATAAATAAATGGGAGATGGTGACCATGAAATGATGTATGTCGAGTCCAACATACCCTAAGGACTACCTGAAAGGCCTAACGAGGCAGTAGAGGCTGCTCTGGCTACTAAAGCCAGGGGCCGCTTAGCTCTCTTCTTGCACAGTCAAACTGTGTCTGAGTAATCTGCTCATCTGTTGTTCAGGAGCTACTGGCCTGCCCTAGCAGGAGGTATCCAGCAAACTGACTTCAAATTATACTACAGAGCTACAATAATCAAAACAGCATGGTATTGGCAGAGAAACAAACACACAAATCAATGGAACAGAATAGGGAGCCCAGCTATCAAATCACATGTATATGGACAGACACAGATAGTAGAGGAGCAATACAACGGACATGACAGCTTGAAGAGAACTTTTTCCATCTGCCTAGAAACACTGAACTCACTTTTCAAATGGAGACCAAATGATATTTCCCACTTATTGTTCCCGATTTTTATGCTTTGTGGGGGAATTGTAATTACATCTAGAAACACCAATTACCCTTGATATATAAGGAGTTTGACTAGAAAGTAGGATGGTGTTCATGAGATTCTTGAACCAGAATCTTGTTCTCACTGGGAACCAGTGAAGATCAATGGGGCACATAATGAGATGCTTTCTCTCATGTGCTCGGCACAACGTATGTGTGTCAGCCTGAATCCTCCAAGTAGCAGATTTGGAGGATTCACCCACAACAAATGATTGGGGAAAGGAACAGAAGTGGCAGGGAGAGCCTCCAGACTGCCGTGCTGGGAAGGACGGTGAGAAGGAAGGAAGGCTGAGCTGGGAAGAGCCCACACCAGCACAGCTCTGAGAGCCTGTGCCTGAGCAAGGGCAGCCGCTGAGGAGCCCTGTCATGTGGGAACTGCCCAGGACTAGTCACTCATGCCGTGACCAGTCATTGTCGTGGAGCAGCTGGGGTAAGTGTGGCCTCAGCTCAGACGCAGTGGCAGATCCAGTGAGGTGGCCCCCAGAGCTCCAGGCAGCGGTGCTCCCCTTTGCAAGTGATCCTGGAAGAGCTGGAGGAGCACTCTGTGGCCGCCCCAGTGGAGAGAACACAGCAAATAGTCATCCCTTTCCTTGGGGAATTGATAATTACTGAGTTCTTGGGCTCCCCTTTCAGATCTCAGTAAGCCAATCAGAACCTCTGCACTGTTGCTTTAATCTGAAAGGTCAGATGAAGGTTTTGCCTCTCCTGCTGCAGCACAGTAATGACGTGCATCACAGTTGTCTGTCCTTAGCGAGGACAGATGGGCCTGATTTTGTTTTCCTGTGACCTGTAGCTCCCCAGTGGGTCAAGTCACAGGGCAGATCATGTCCACGGTCAGCTCGGGCTGGCAACCCTGGCACCCCACTGACCAACCCAATTTACCAGCCACTGTCCTCACACATTCAGTGTGAGTGAAAAAATCTAACTAATTTTTTATCACTGGTTGTTGTTTGTAGATGAACTCTTGTTTTATAAAAAGATTAAAATACTGATTTCACCTGGCTCAGAGCTACGAGTTGAATGTTTTGTCACCTGCCGCTGACAGCATCTGAAGGACACAGATGAAAAGCAGGAATCTGAGCAGAGGAGGTGCGCGGTCTTGCGTTGAGGCTTGCTAACCCCTCTGTCCACTCAGGCCACCAGATGTGACGTCTCCCTGACCCTGTGGGTTCTGCTAAGTCCCAAAGACATAATTTGAAGACTCCTTCTTGCACAGAAGCACGGCAAGTTTCTCAGTTAAAATTCCAGGCTGGTCACGTAGACTCAGGGCTCCATATAATTTACCCTCTACAGGGACAGGCTGTTGGAAATGAAGTGCCATCCACAGTTCCTGCAGAACGATAGGTGCACACTGGGACTGTCCCCCAAGCTAGGCACCCGCTGCACTTGACTTTCTCAGGTTGCCTCCCTCAGTGATTTGCTGGTAGTCTTCACCTTCTCCCACTTACACCGTGTTGTGTCTTTGTAGCTGCACTGGGAGAGACCACGGGTGTGTGCGGTTCTGAGGTCACACACTTTGCGTTGTGACCTCAGCTCCAGGGCCTCTGCCAGTGCAGCCTCCACCAGGTAAATGGCCCCCCTGCATCCTCCGAGCTTGTGACCCCGCAGGCAATTGACTGGCATGTCTGTGACAGACACCCTTCCCCTTCCACCACAAGCCCTGGCTGGTAGCTCAGCAAAGTGAGGGGGACATAAAGTAATGCTGACCTTGTTTCATCGGCACAGGGGTTGGACGAGAGTTTGGAGGTTTCTGTCTTCCTTGTTCACTAGGACATTTCTTCATGGCACAAGGACTTGCATTTGCAGAGTTAACAAATGTTCTTACTCCCTTTTTGGTTTGAAAACATTTTTTTTGCTTCCTTTTAGGTGCAATCTGGTTCATGAGGGATATATGTGGATGTACGTTTTTTGTGTTTTAGCAAAAATAATGATAAAACCACTAAGTCGTCATTCATTATTTACCAAATTAGGAAGAGTTGGATTTCATTCGCTGTTCATACGTGTAACAGTGCTGGTGAGTGAGACTCCAGCACAGAGGAGGGGCACAGGAAGCTGCCTCCACTCCCCCCTTCAGGCCTTCCTCTGCCCCACCCAATGCAGCGACTCCGCCAAGTCTTTAAACTTTTATTCGGGGGATAGAATGATGACGTCTTTCAGGAAGATCACCTTTTTTTTTTTTTTTTTGGTCTTTTGAAATATATATTTTTTATTGTTGATATTATTACAGATATCTCCCATTTCCCACTCCCTTTACCTCCCTCCTCCCAGACCTACCCCTCTCAACCCCCTTACAGGTCTTCACCATCCTATTGGCCGTGGCCATGGGCTATGCATGTAAGTATCTAAGTTCTTTGGTTTATCTCTTCTCGCACTCCTCTTCATCCCACATCGAGGTGAGTCACTCTGTTCCATGCCTCCATGCTTCAGGTCCTGCTTTATTGTTCAAATTATTTTGTTCATCAGATTCCACCAATAAGTGAGATCATGTGATTTGTTCCCTGAGGCTGGCTTAGCCCACTTAGCATAATATTTTCCAGGTCCATCCTGCTGTAAGAGATCTCTTATTTTTTACAGCTGCATAGTATTCCATGGTGTAAATGTCCCACAGCTTTTTGATGCTTTCATATACTGATGGGCACTTGGGTTGTTTTCAAATCTTAGCTATTGTAAATGACACTGCTATGAACATAGGGGTGCATGTATTCCTTATGATTGGTATTTTGTTTTTTTAAGGATATATTCCCAGAAGTGGGATCACTGGGTCAAACAAGTTCCATTTTTAATTTTTAAAGGAAACTCCATTCTGTTCTCCACAGTGACTGCACCAGCCTGCATTCCCACCAGCAGTGAAGTTCCCTTTTCTCCACATCTTCCCCGGCACTTGTTTGTTTATTTTTTATGATAGTTATTCTGACAGGTGTGAGGTGACATCTCATTGAACTTTTAACTTGCATTTCTTTGGTAATTAGTGACTTTAAGCATTTTTCATGTCTCTTGGCCATTTGTATGCTCTCTTGGAGAAATGTCTATTCAGGTCTTCTGTCCATTTTTTAATTGGATTGTTTGTCTGCCTTTTGTTGAGTTATATAGTACTTTATATATTTTGGAAATTAACCCCTTATCAGGTGTATCATTGGCAATATGTTCTCCTATACAGTGGGCTCCCTTTTCATTTTGATGCTGCTTTCTTTTGCTACACAGAAGCTTTTTATTTTGATGTATTCCCTATATTTATTTTCCCATAGTCTCTTTTGCCCTCCAAGATGTATCTGTAAACATATTGTTATGTGAGATGTCTGAGATTTTGCTGTCTATGTTCTCCTCTCACAGTTTATGGTTTCTCGCCTTGCATTTAAGTCCTTTATCCATCTTGAGTTTATTCTTATGTATGTTGTAAGTTGGTGATCTACTTTCATATTTTTGCATGTGTCTGTCCTGTTTTTCCAACACCATTTGTTGAAAATGCTGTCTTTACGCCATTGTATGTTCTTGCCTCCTTTGTCAAATATTAATTGACATAATGGTGTGGGCCAATTTCTGGGTCTCTGTTCTGATCCATTGGTTTATATGCCTGTTTTGTGACTGTACCAAGCTGTTGGGGTTATAATGGCTTTGTAGTATAGCTTGATATCCAATACTGTGATCACTCCTACTTTGTTTTTCTTTCTCAAGATTGCTGCAGCTATTTCGGATCTTTTATGACTCCATATTAATGTTTATAGTGTTTGTTCCAGCTCTGTGAAGTATGCCATTGGTATCTTCATAGAGACTGTGTTCAATCTATAGATTGTTTTGGGTAGATTGATATTTTTCTCTGCCCTCCCTCTACTGCAGCCCAAGGTGAGTGGCTGCACATGAAATTTTGTATGTAGACATTTCCAGTTGACTCTCTCTGGCAACAATAACCCAGTGTTTTTCACAGTCAGATGTTATGTGGGTACCTTTCTCAGTTCTGGTGCTCTGTGCTGGGAGCCCAGCTTGGGCATTAGACCCCAGAGTTCTCAGTGGGAAACCCCCCATAGCTGAGATGTCTTTCCAGGACTTTAGCTGCTGTCTGTGGGAGCCCTTCCTACCAGTCTCAATATGGTCTCCACTTTCCGTCCTGGCCTATTAGGGTTCTCTCTAGCTAGTCTTCAGTTGGTTATTTAGGATAGTTGGTTTTTTTTTTTAATTTTAGTTGTATTTCCAGGTTGGTCCTAGGGGCATGTCTGTATCACCTCCACTTACTCCACTGCCATTTTTTAATCAACATTCACATTTTAAAAATTTATTATTTTGCCTATAGAAGAAGAGCAAACTAATCCAAACTTTGACTAGGTCATTTTGGTGGCACACGGGAACCTGAAGAATTAATACATTTACTTTATGCACCATTTGCATTTGGTGGCCTTTTCTACATATTTTTTTCATTAATTACAAAATGGCACAGTAATGTTATAGAAACTTTGGAGATAATAGACACACACACAAACTCTGCCATCCCAAGAGTCAAATATTACCACTCTTAATATCTGAGTGTATTGTCTTCTAACCTTCTCCCAATACTTACAGCTAGACTTTGTATGTGTACATATACACAAGTATTTTGACCAAATCAGATCATGTTGCAAGTTTTGCTTTTAATATTGCACCCATGGCTTCTGGAGGGGAAGCTGTGGTAGAGGGTTCTTACTGGCATCTGGTTCCATCAGCTTGTGGAGCAGGACTGAGCGGAGGAAGATGGCCAGGACCACACCACTGACTCTTCTTGCTCCCCCGAAATCCCCAGGACTGCTTGTGGGCTCTAGCATGCAGAAGAGCCTGGTTTTTACATTACACGGGAACGGAGCTGGCTTGGTGGCATAGCTAGTGTCTGGGTGTGGACACAGGCTATTTCCCCTCAGGAGCTAAGGAAGGCCTTTATAAGTGAACTAGGGGCCCAGTGCACAAAATTCCTGAGGGGAGGGAGGTGTCCCTCAGCCCAGCCTGCACCCTCTCCCATCTGGAACCCCTTGACGGATGTCCGACAGCCTGTTTAGGCCCAGTGGGATTGGGCCTAAACAAACAGTCAGACATCCCTCTCACAATCCAGGACTGTTAGCTCCCAACTGCTCACCTGCCTGCATTCCTGATTGCCCTTAACCGCTTCTGTCTGCCAACCTGATCACCCCATAACCACTCCCCTGCCAGCCTAATCAACGCCTAACTGGTCCCCTTGCAAGCCTGATGGCCTCTAACTTTTCTCCTCTGTATGCCTGGTACCCCCCCAACTGCCCTCCCTTGGAGGCCTGGTCACCCTCAACTGCCCTCCCCTGCAGGCCTGGTCCCCCCAAGTGCCCTTCCCTGCATAACTGGTTGCCCCAACTGCCCTCCCCTGCTGGCCTAGTCACCTCTAATTACCTTCCCTTGCCAGCCTGGTCACCTCTAACTGCCTTCCCTTGCCAGCCTGGTTGCAGCTAATGCCCTCCCCTGCACACATGGTCACCCCTAACTGCCAGCTCCTGCATACCTGGCCACCCCCAACTGCCCTCCCCTGCAAGCTTGGTCCCCCCCAACTGCCCTCCCCTGCATGCCTGGTCACTCCTACCTGCCCTCCTCTGCACACCTGGTTACCCGCAACTGACCTCCCCTGCTGGCCTGATTGCCCACAACTGCCTTTCCCTGCTGGCCATCTTGTGGTGGCCACCTTGTATCCACATGGGGGTGGCCATCTTGTGTTTTGGAGTGATGGTCAATTTAGGTATGCTTTTATTACATAGGATGTTGATTCAGCACATGTGAATTACACTTGTTTTCAGCTCAGCATGCTAAGAAACATGGAGGCACGGTGCCTTGCTGACTAGCAGAACGCCCAGCTGCCGCTTCATTTGCGAGTGGACATCTCGTCAAACAGACCATTTGGCAGGGGTGTTCCTATTTTAGGGGCAGAAAACATAGACTGTCCCTGAAAAACGGAGCTGATCCATGTGCTGCAGGGATCTGCACATGTGCAGGCAGGTGCTGCCCTTGTACTCAGAGCAACGTTGACACATATGACACATGTCTTCTCACGCAAGTAAGTGTCCCCTCTGAGCCAACTCCTTTGGCTAGAGCACACGTTCATTTGCCAATGAGGAAAAGGCCACATTAGCCTTCCCCCACAGATCTTAATATGTATAACCCAGACGTGGGGGTCTTTCACACACATACCTGTTGACCTAATCCTGAAATTTAGTATAATCTCATGTAACAGGTGGGGTGGGGGAGATATTCTGTACTTCATCTAGCTATAAACAACAGAATCTCATCGTTATTTATATAAAAATGCTCATTTTGTCTACAAGTCATTATTGGTTCTCAATGGGGTGTTAATGCCTTCCAGGGCATATTTGTTAATGTCAGGATATAGTTAACAAGAATTACCTGGCCCCAAATGTCAAATGTGCGGAGGTTTAGGGACTCTGGTGTAGATTGTGGTAAGACTGAGTTGGGAGAGGAGTTTAACATGCCTTTAATTTTTGAAACTTTATGATATTCTGACCGTGAAATGCGTGGTGGCCACAGAAGGACTGTCCATCCCAGGACTTGCCCTCTCTCAAAAGCTTGGCTGCTAAGCATCTGGATCAATCCTGCTCCTGTGACCCCAGCTCTTACTTACCTAATAGTCCCACGTGAAGCCCTATTTCCTCTGTCCTAACCCATCCCAGGGCAAGGGACCAGGCAGCTGGGGACCACATCCACAGACTAAACAAACCCACTGGGATTATTCAAACTGTCCCAACATGTGTGCCTGCCCTTCCTCGCATTTCCTTGCCTTTCCCATGGAGGCCAGGAGAGGCTCTGGCTTAGCCTCTCCCTTTGGTTCTGTCTCTGCCCCCTGATGAGAAGCTGGTGCTTCTTCTGTGGCTGTGGTGCCTGTAGTGCCCCCCGCCCCATCCCCGCCAACAGACATCTCATTCTTCCTTCTTCTTGGCAGCAGCGACTCACCAAACACAGCCCGCATCTGCACTCTCAGAACAACGAGTCATGAAAACATCCCACCTCCACATCTGGTCTGTTTCTGGGGAACCCTACTTTTTAAAAGTAGCAGAAAAACACCCACATACTTCCTCAGGGCGCTCCTTCCCTGACGCTCTTCCTCCAGCTCCCGAAAGTAAGTCTGTTTGCTTATTTCTTTTTCCCAGAAGCTTTTGAGCTCGTGACAAGTTTCACAGCAAAAGACTTCCCGACGGATGTATTGATTGTTCATCCCCTAAAATTAAACAAAAACAAAATAATAAGTCTCAGCCCCTCAAATAAAGCCACTCTAATTTGGGAGTAGAGAAAGATGGGCTTGAATGCAGTCATTGCCTTTTAGACTTTTATTGAGTCTGAAAAAGTCACACAGCCACTATGAGCCTGTTTTCACAAATGTAAGTGTGGGTAATAATCAGAAAATATTGCAAAAAGAATGGAAATGAACAAAAAGATGTTGAGCAACTGTTCCAGATTATCTGGTTATATGTAGGCTGGGCACTTTCATTGTCCTTGAACTGGTTTACAACTCTGTAAATTATACAAAAAAATATGGTAGTACCAGACATTCTTGAACATAGAAATTCAAATACATTTTATCAGTGGGATGTAACTTATATTCCTATAGATATCAACCAATTTTTCATAAACTTGTAAATTCATCTCACTGTTCTTTACTGCCTATATGTGTTTTCTAAAATTCCCCTTTAAATACATTGTAATGTCTTACTAGTTACCTTCTTAATTAATTATTAAGCTTGGTACAATACTTGAAATGTTTATTTTACATTGTCATGATTTTAACTTTTTAAAAAATTATCCTGTAACTGTTGCTTTACAGTTGCATGTGAAATGGGCAACATGTGCAAATAGGAAATAGGCACTCAACAATGTTATGCCCTTCCCATCCTTCCTCAGAGAATAACAATTAATGAGCACTAATGTGAGATGGGCATTTTACATAGACGGGTTCATTTGATCCTCACTACAACTCGGAGATGGGTGATTCCACACTCACTGGTCAGATGAGAAATCAGAGAATTTGCCTGTCGTCTCATTACTTACTGAACATGAAGGAATGGGAATGTGAACCTAGGTTTGTCTATCTTCAAAGTAGATGCTCTCTTCTCCATCTATCCTCATGACAAGAGATGGCCACTGGGAGCTGAGAAGGAGGACAGACAACTGTAGCCATTATTATGACTTCGGTCCCAACCCTGCCCATGTTCTGATCCTAAGTTTCCCTATACATGAGGTGGAGATTAAATGTGATCAGGTAGAGGGAACTGCCAACACACTGCCATCCACTCCCCAACGTTCATCTACCCACAGCCAATGCGTGTTTGGGTGCTCACAGTCTGTCCCTCCCAGAGAATCACCACCTACGTTCTCACTATCTCTAGTTTACTTAAGATATTAAATGCTTTGCTCCATATTGACTCTGCATATTTTTATCTATCTCTGTTGCTGGGCTGATAAAACTAGAAATTCTTCAATCTCAAGGGCTAGATGCATCCTTTCTTGTCCAAAGTCCAGTGTGGGGCTGTGTCCAGAGAAGCCTTTAGCAAAAGCTCTTGGTGGTGAGGTTCACCATTTCCGTTGAGGATGAATTTTTTGGGATCACTGTGAACAGTCACCGAGGGATGCCATACAGCCTAGGAAGTGGTTATGTTACTACAGTTGACAGTGGCCACTCTGCTAAAGACTCAAACCCCAGGTTATTGCTCAGCCTAATTGCTAAATTTTGCTGGGAACTGCTGGGAACCTGAACTAAGATCATGCTGACTTGTCAGAACTGCTACAAGGGAAATGCATTCTGTTTCAGATGGCTTGTAACATCCTCCACCACCACCCCTCCTTTTTTTTTTTTTTTTTTAACTTGTTTTGAATTTGTTGTTCCATTTACGATGCACAATGTGAGAAGCATGTTAGTAGCTGGGATCATCTGCTTTATAATGTTAAGAAACAAAATTAATAGCAATTTTAGAAAAACCTCACAATAAAGCAGGGAGCAAGGAATGAATGGTGTCCAGTTTTACCTGTGGGTCCTGACTGCTGCTCCCTGCACCTGCAGAGGGCGCTGAGGAGAGCAACAGGCATCACTTTCCAAGTCCTGCTCTCAGCGGGGCCAGGGAGAAGGAAGAGCATTGTGAGCTCCTAGAGTCAGGTGCCTGGTGCTTTTCCAGCCACAGGAATAAATCCGAAGGAATGTGCGCACATGTGACCTTTCAGGAACCCGAAACCTCCCGAATCACTTCTAATATATCTAAGATCTTCTTAGAGATATGTCTTATTTTTTCCTGAGTAATTTTTCAAAAGGAGGTGTCTCCATTTTGCTCTTAAGCCACTTTTTAAATAAAACTCGTTTATATTTTTGCAGTCATTCATCTAAATTTCAATTAGCTACTTTCATCCCGTGGTGTTTGCAGATGGGAGGGAAATAGAATTCCCAGGTGACCTCTCCTGAGATTCTCTAAAAATATAGGACTTTTAAAATTGATATTCAGATAACTGTGTTTCCCTTACCCTCAATGGCACAAAACTCAGCAGCAGCAAGTGTAAATAACTACAATGGCTAGAAGTCCACATGAGTGAGTCATTCTGGTTATCTTCACAATAAACCCTTAGGAATAGTAGCTGCTTCCCCTTTAAGAATATCTATCTGGATCACTGAGTTTGCTTTTTGTGTTTCCAATTTTGATATAAACACGGTACAGAGACATATCTCTCTTTTTTAACATAAACAATAGTGTAAAGGCATTGGGATCGGCAATGATGCCCACTCCCGGAGTGACAACAAGGAGTGACAGTGATTTAGGGAGGAAGCAAGACTCCTCTCACTAGTGGCCAGATAAAATCTGCCAACAGGCCCCCACCTTCTGGCTGGTGGGCTGCTGGTCTGTAACATCTGGCTTATTGCTATCCTCCTCATTGAGCTCATGTTGAATGCCTTCAGTCCTCAAAGTGCTGTGCAGGCCTCAGTCATTGCTCAAGCCCCACCCAACTCCAACTCCGTGCTCATCACTGGCTCATGACATGGCAATCGCTACGGAGATGGCGCTCCTGGGAAGAGCTGGGCGACCCTAGAAGCACACGTCATGGTTAAACTGTCTGAGCGTGTGAAGATCATTATTCTTTGTCAAGGCGGGACTAGCTAAGCTTTTTTCAAGATTAGTCCATGCTATTACAGTGAGACAGATTTCCTTTTCCCTCTCTAATACCTTTTTTCAGAGGAGCACACTGCAAGCAGTTTTATGTGTTTCATGATAAGGACATACACACACACACACACAAACACAATGCTCATAGGACATTGACTCTTCCTACACCAGTACTTTGTGAAATGTGCCCCTCACCATCCTGCACAAACGCCCCTTCCATCACCTGGCAATTCTGCCTCCACAGGTGCCAAGGATGTGGCTGCCACATATTGCTTCTCAGTTGGACCTTGTCACTCAGCATGAAACACCTTAAGGAATGATGCTCCTAGGCCCAGGTGCTAAGATGAGGACAGCCTTTGGTGGGATTTGCTAGGTTTCTCCTCCCATCCCCACTCTGGGCCCCACTGGACAGAGATTACTATGAGATTTCCTTCATCCCCTTTCCTCCTTCACAGATGGAAGTGGGAGCAATGTGTGAGAGTGCTTCTCCTCAGGTCAGCATCTTTTAGAAAACATTTTCTTTGTAATTTCTCCCCCAAAATGCAGTCAAGCTCTTTGGATTTAAGTCTTGAGTCCCTGTCCACAGTTTGCCCTCCAATTAATGTCCTTCAAAGCCTTTCAGAATTTGCTAACAATTTGTCATTGGACTTAAGAAAAGGCGCAAGTGAAATAAAAGTCCACGTGGGCAGTAAGAGAGGAACCTATATCCTTCCTACAGCTTAAATATCTCCTATGGGGGGAGAGGGAAATGGCTTTTTCTGTGAATTAACTGTAGATTAGCAGCCAAAGTGCCTGACATAGCATAGAATCTGGCCCACTGTAAATGCTTATCATTATCGTCATCATCAATGCTCATAGCAAACTGCATTGATACAGTCTCAAATGCTATCTCATTTAATTCTCAACATACTGTGCTAGTTTCTATTCCTGTATGTGGGTGAGGACTGAGTCTGGGAAGTGAGAGTCCGTCAATCAGTCTCAGAGCCAGGAATCTAGGGCAAACCTGCTGCCCTCACAGACAGGGTCTGTCCACTCACTGGGTGCTGACATGACACCTGAGTAACGTGAGCCACACACCCTCCTCTGCAGATGCCAGTGAGATACTGAGGGCTGTCTTCATGATGACAGCAGCTCAGGGAAGGAAGTCTCATCATTTCCCCAGTTACCAGAGGAGAAAACAGGCTGAGAAGTTCTAAGTGCTTGTCAGTATCACAGAACCAGTAAATGCTGGTTCTGAACCTACGCTGTCTGGTTCCAAAGGTCCTGTCCTCACCTCCCTCAGTTTGAACCGCCTTCCTCTCTCAATTCAGGGAACATGCACCTGCCTTAGAAAAGAAGACTAGTTAGTGTCTGTCATCAAAAAGGATAATCACCACAAAAGCCCTGCCAGGGCATTGCTTAGACCCACCCACGTCTAACCGGTGAACTTGGTGTGGGGTCTTGGCCACTATAGATCGGACAGCACCGTTATAGAAGACAGACGCTCTGGGAACCCAGCTGGGAATGAGGACCAGTGAGATCATAAATATCCATCTAGTTAGGTGATTGGCTCAGAAATTAAATTTCCAGCTGCTGTATAGTTCAAAATTGAGTCCCTGTACAAACTGGAATATGGACCATAACATTAAACTTTCTGGTATTGACAATTGTGCTCTGAATATGGAAGGAAATGGCTGTGTTCACAATGAAGTATTTTGGACGTTCACAATGAAGTATTTTGAGGTGAAGGCTCATGATGAGTCAACTTATTCTTAAATGGTTCATCAAACTATGTAGAAAGATAAAGCAAATCTTAAAGCGGGTGATGGAGAGTGTACTTGGGTTAACAGTATATGATAATTCTTTATTTTGGTAATATTTCGCAGGTTTAAAATCATCTTCAAATAAAAATGAAATAAATAGCTGAAACCGAGTTGAGTCAGTGGATAGAACAGCAGCTTGCAGACTGAAAGGTCCCAGGTTCGATTCCGGTCAAGGGAATGCACTTTGGTTATGGGCACATCCCCAGTAGGGGGTGTGCAAGAGGCAGCTGATCAATGTTTCTCTGTTATCGATGTTTCCAGCTTTCTATCCCTCTCTCTTCCTCTCTGTAAAAACTCAATAAAAATATTTTTTAAAATTGTGTACAATCTATAATGATCTCAAAGTAAAAAATATTTTAAAAAATAAAATAAATGAAAATGACTTTTCTTTTCTTTTAAGAGAAAAATGGTTATTTGGCTCGCTTCTCTCAAATTTACCCGCCCTCCTGACTCAGACTCTTGTACAATACTCAAACATCAATAGATAAACCCTGGTCAATTTTACCTTTTGACATTCTTTGCAGGAGCATTTTTAATGTCAAGAGTAAGCAAGGGCTTAAGACACAAGTGGGGGCAGTGCACAAAGACGGAAGAACCGTCTTGAAAGAGCTCTCCACAGCCAAAACTGAAAACAACTTGAGCGGCAAAATAAGTAGCATGATATTAGTTACAACTGAAAGAATGAATCCAAACTAATATAAATTATTGAAATAAATAAATGAGGGAGCAGCAAGTATTGCTTTCAGAACTATCCTGATGACTAAATGCAGAAGAAATGAAGGGATATAAAATCTCCATGAGAATATCACAGTAATAATTGCTACAGGCAGGATCCATTAATCTATACCAATACAAGGGTAACATGCTAATTAGACCTGATAGACTGGGCAACTTCTGGCTGTCAGGTCCTCCTTCCAGACCAAGCCACTGTGGCAGGGGCCAAGTCAGAGGCAGTTCTGGGTGATGAGGATAGCAGGAGAGGGCAGTTAGGGGTGATTAGCCAGGCAGGAGAGGGTAGTTAGGTGTGATCAGGCAGGCAGGTAGGAGAGCGTTTAGGAGCCAATGGTCCTGATTGTGAGGATGCCATAACATCCCCCGAGGGGTGCTGGATAAGAGAGGGTGCAGGCCCAGCTAAGGAACCTCTCCCCGCCCCCAGTGGATGAATTTCATGCACCGGTCCTCTAGTGAATAATAAAATTAGTGGATGAAACTTTAAGGAAAAGCAGGGTATTTGCATAGTTTTAAAACATCCCTCCAAAAAATTGCTAATTATTGTACTGGTTTTAAAGATGACTACAAATTCCTTCATTGCTCACCCTCTACTTCTTGCATCTGTGTGACTTGTGACTGATAGGGAAATGGGAACTGCAGTGGAGAAACAAACAGCACCTCAACCATGTAATCAATGTTCATATCACGTGACCCCGGACACCATGTGACAGCTGGGACATTGCCTCTGTGGCATCCTTCCCCTAACTCCACAAACTGTAAACAAACTCAAATTCAAGCAATCATACAAAATACCTAACTACCACCTGTTAAATATGTCAAGGTCACATGCCATGCTAGGCATGTAAGTCAAAGAAAGACTGAAAAAATTGTCAAAGATTGAAAGAGATTAAAGAGACATGAACCCTAATCAGTGTTATTTCTTTCATTTAAAAGAGTCTGATTGCTCAAAAATAATTGAGTTTCCAGAAACATTTTTCTTTAAGGCCATCGAATATCTGGATGGCAGGCTCCTTAATCATTTCTCTTTCCCTGTTGAGTGAGATTTACATGACTGTGGTGGTTGCCCCACATTCCTATTGCAAACGGTGTGCTTCCTAAACAAGCTGGATGACTGATCAATGGAGCATAATTCCTCAGAAACCCAAGTGGTGGGAGGGGCAGCCCGGCTGCCCAGGGGAGCAACACAGCTGCACACTGGCTGCTGGTGCTGAGGGGAACCAGGCACCGAGAGCCACAGAAAGACAGACTGGCCTGCACTGTCCCCTCCCTCCCCGAGCGCTGCAGAAGGCCTTTGGTTCGCGTTTGGAAATACACACATGTGAAAGCTATTGCACGCCATAATTCACCCAATGGCTCTCTTCAGAAAATCCCCACAGTGATTTCGTCAACAGGTTTCAGTTTTACACCATTTGGAATGATGCTCCCTTAAGGTTACATCGGGAACATGTAACTGTAGTCCTTGGACACAGCAAAGCACTTCAGAGAGAACTGAAGCATGGAAACCCAGGAGTTGCAGCTAGAAACCTCCTTTCTAGCTGCAGCCAGCTACCGTTCCCTAAGATACCTACTGTTCCCACCTCATTTATCTTTCCCTTTTATTGAAAGCATGTGTGTGTGTGTATACAGAGTGGGGCAAAATAGTGTACAGTTGTTCGTACCGAAAACAATCCAATAATTAATAAATAATAATAGAAGAATAAACTGTTTTGTGTGTGCTCAACTGTAAACCCACTTTTGACTCTCCTGAGAGTACATGACACTTTGTTTCTGCAAGCACGTCTGTGCTCTGCCTTCTGTTGTTTTCACTTAAGAAAGTATCTCCTGGCCAGCCCACATGGTTTCATAGCCTCCATGGTGTGGGTATGCCGTAATTCATTCAACCAGTCTGACACTGATGGGCATTTAAATTCAGTCCTGTTTGGGTCTACTACCCAAAAACCCAGAGTGAATCATTTATGTTGTCCACATATGTAAGCATATCTATAGCACATACTCCTAGAAGTATAATTGCAGGTCAAAGGCCACATGTCTTTAAATGTTGATTGTGTAACTGCGTATCGACCTCTGCAATTCCATGAGTATTGGGTCATTTGTGGACAGAAAACCCTCTTCCATGAGGAACGCCCATCTCTGCTAGGGCAGCAAAGACCAGGCTGTCAGCTCATGTGGCTCTTGGTGAAAAGGCACAAGCACAGCTTCTGGTCTTGGGCTCAGAGACCACACCTGCATGGCACCTCCAGACAGACCCTGAGAGCAGCTGACACTGAAACATCTGTTCAGTTAATGAATAAACAAGCCATGCTGTGCTGAGACCCAGACAGTATGTGTTTTCATTCTGTTACACTTTACACATACAAACTCAGTGTAAACAAACAAACATTAACTTCAGTTTCATTGCATTCTTATGCTGATAGGAAAGACACACACTTCGAGGTCAGTGAACAAATGGTCAGGTTCTATCAGTCAACAGATATCTACATGGTCAATTCTAATTCCTGTTTTTTCTCTCATTTAAAAAAAATAATATTTGGCTTACAGTTATTTCAACCATATTATTATTAACACATAGTTACTACTTATCAATAGTACATATTTAACTGCCTCTTACTTCATGCGTTTCATTGACTATCAGGAAAGCTTATTTTGTAGAATTTGGCAGATTCTTCCCTCAGTGTCCTCACCTGTGAGTTGAGCTATTTGGTTTAGAGGTTCATGGAGGCCCCTGGCTCTAACAGGCAAGTAAATCCATCAACATCAAGTTCAACGTGGGAGGGGCTTTGAATCTTAGTTATTTCAGTCCAAATGAGAATACCTGGATTGCCCTACCCATGTGGGAAGGGCAATATCAGTAATTAGGCAGACTTTTAGGAAAAGGGGACTGCTCTTTGATAAACAAACAATTCTATTTCTCTGTATTCCCCACAGCAAAGGCATTTTCACTAGCCTTTATATCTATTGAGAAAATTGGATTTATTGCATAGCTGGTTACTAATTTGGAAAAGTCATAATTCCAAAGGCAACTCTTAAATTTCTTTACTAATTAAGTAACACTTAAAGAGTACTAGAACTCCCTTTTAATAAATAGTAATCAAATAACATTTGATGAACCTTGACTTTGTGTAAGCTCACGCACTTATGTCTAGTAAGGGATTAGATAATAGTTAAATGTATAACCTAAAGCAAAAGAAAATTCCAGTTTAAATTGCCAAGTTCCAGGTTACTCTGTCAGGTAAAATCCCCAAAGAACGTTTAAACCTCCTGCCCATCAGCTTCCTGAGAAGCCTCCAGAATTCTGGCCTTTAGTGAATGTTTCCTTGGGACTCAGTTACTAATCAATCACGATGAGACATATTCTGTGTTTACTTCATCTTAGGAGAGTCTTGTTCAGTGAGATCAGCACTAGCTCTGTTTTCTTACTCTCTGCAACTGGAAATCCATGCATGACTGACAGCTGTAGGTCAGAGGGGAAAAGCGCTCTGGGCCTGGGGATATCACTTCCCAAATGGTGAGGTGGGCCGCTCCGCAGGAGGAGGGACTGAGGCCAAGTGGGCACCAAAGGCACAGGAATAAGAAGCATGTCCAGCGTCAGCCCAGACAAGCTATTCACACTCCTGACAACACACACTCAGCACACTGTACCTTAAGACGGACTGGCAGGTGAGCTAATATCCTGCTGGGAGCAAAGGAGGCCCTTCTCCCAGCCCCACTCCTCACTGCTCAGCTCTGACTTGTGAAGGCCACTGGTGCTGTCCTGAGAGCTCCCTGTGGCAGCCCTTTATATGCGGAGTGGAGGACTCACAGGAATCCCTCCACCTTTCAAGGTCATTTGAACCAAATCAGTAGCAGAACCAGACAATACAGCCTTTCCAGGGACATTGCAGCCTTCCCTGGTGGTGAGAGATGCTCTAAGCATCTTCTCTGCCCCGCCTGCCCCAGGGCAGCCCAGCTTCTGTTTGGCAGGTCCCAGGAGTGCTATGACCTGGCGTGAAACAAGAGAGATGATGTAGAACAAGCGGGATTACACATGTGCCATGTTCGTCTGACACTTGTGAAAAGCCACTGTCTGCCCATGGTTGGGACTGGAATGGTGGAACAAGTCACTCTTGGGTGTAAGATGACAGGGAGACTTAGAAAAGCATCTTGTTCTTTGGAGCCATTAATCCTTGAGGGGATCTGGTGATGACATTTCACGGTCTGCCTAGTCCTCTCCCAGCTGGAGCAGGCGCTGGCCTTCCATGAGTGGTTTGCAACAAAACGCATCCAAGTGACATCAATTTCTCATTTTAGAGTGGCCCTTACCCTATTGCAGAGGACATTTCCTTCTTAGGAAAAGCACTTAGAACACTCACTCCTGTGATAGCTCTGCTTTTCATCAAATACTTCTGCTGTTCTACTAATTACATACCCATCACTTGTTTTAGTGGGTTATAAGTTTATAACTTATGGTGCACATGACAGCTCATATAATATTAATGTTCAGACTTTATCTTGTTGAAGTGTTAATATTTAATATTCAATCTATGAAAGTAATAAGTGTTTTCTTTAAACAGTATTCCTACTTCAATGACATTTTTTTATCTTTACCCTAGGGTATATTTTCCTTTTTTTGACAGTGACAGCAAGAGTGAGAGTGAAGAGAGAAAGAGAGAGAGAATATGAGAGAATATGAGAGAAACATCAATAGCTTGCTTCCCACAAGCACCTCAGTGCAGGATGGAACCCGAACATGCCACCTGGGTAGGTGCCCTGATCAGGAATAGAACCTGCCACCTTTTGGTGGATGGCATGAGGCTCCAAACACCTGGGCCACACCAGCCAGGGTGAGAATTTTCCTTTTTATAAGGAAAAGGTGGAATTAATTATGAAGCCATATTGCATTGTATGTCCCACAACAAAAGCAATAGCCGTAAAATTTCACATACAGTGTACACATGTATCCTGCTAGGAAAATAGAGTGAACTGAGTAACCAGCAGATGACAGATCACTACATGAGAGTTTCTTTTCCTTCACCTCACCTTCCTTCCCTTCTCCTCTCCTCTCCCCTTTCAGCTTTACCTCCCCACTTCTCCTTCCTCCTCTCACTCCCTACCCTGCCTCCTCTCCCTGTTTATCACTGATATTCCAAAAGCCTTGAAGGTTATTTCTGTTACATGGGATTCCTCAGTCTCTGTTTAAACCATTAGCAAGATTACAAGAGAAAGGTTATCCAAATACTTCTTACATGGTGTTATTCCACTTGGTGTAGAGTGATTCTATAAATACTCAAGCTACTAGCATGGAAATTTGCACAATTAATAACTTGTTGAAGTGTCCCAAATCATTAATTGTACAAATTTAATTCTACTGAAATTTTAATCTTAAAGTATTTGGATATTTAAATTTTGGTCTTTCTTTTCTATTTAACCAGATTGTGAGAACAGGGGCATGAAGAGGTGAAGTCTTGTGGCTAGGAAGTGGTAGATTGGGGATTTGAACCTAAGCTGATCAGCTCTCCAGCTCTTGCTCTAATGAGATGTTCAGTGTCAAGGAAGTGTGTGACTCTGCCCCAGGCCAAACCAGGTCCCACCATTCATTCCCCTACTGATAAAGAAGGGAGAAAAGGGGGGAAAATAGTCTAGGTGCTTCGGTCAAAGACCCTCAAGACTCCTGCTGGAAGGTGGGACAAGGACAGGAAGATCTGTGTGCAGAGGCAGGGCGCACATATGGCCCTGCATCAGAGTCACAGCTTGCTCTCCTCAGCCATTTTCAAACGTCACTGCCTCCTTCCACTCCTTCTCCACTGACTTGGAGCCCTCTCTGCCCATTTCCATGCCAATTCTCTCCCTTCCTCCACTAAGACAAGAACTGGGAGTGCTTTCTCCTCCAGAGCCACAAACATCCTTCTCCCAAATCCAGATAATTTATTACTTTCATTTCTTTGCTTTTATTAGATTTTCCCCTTAGAGCATACATCATTTTTCATTACAAGATCCATTGCTCATTATCATTTTCCATTCTCTTCATCTTGCTTTCCTTGAAATTATTTTTCTGATATAAATGTCATTTGTTTAGAAGACTTGTTCAACTGGATTCCAAATTGGGGATTCCTGTTGGCATTGAATAGGTGACAGTGACCTTTGGTTGACAATATATATGTCACATACGTGACCGATGAAAGGTTAATGTCAACCAGAAAAATATAAGTAAACAAAGAACAATGGATGATATAAATGGGCAAAGGACTGAATAGGCAGCTCTTAGAACAAATTCAGATAGTGAGTTGCTATTTGAGATTCCAACCAACCTGATTATTCAAGAAATACAAAGTAAATAATAATAAAACTGTGTTCAGGTATTTGACATGGAGAGTGAGGACACCCAATGTTAGTGAGTATTGTGGAAACAGGAACCCTTATACTCTGTTGGTGGGATCTTAAATTGAAAAATATGTACCATAATTTTTATTCCTTTTGGGACATAAGTTGCTTTGGTTTTCTAAGGAGTAAAGGATTGACTTAAAGACGTTACTGACCTAAAAGATTGAAAGAGTGCCCCTGTCTTTAGAGATGTGTTTAGACGTGAAAGTCTTCTCTCCACCACCATTTCCTCCCACCCTGCCCCATCTCACCCCTCCCCATATGCCCACTGTTAACCTTTTGTTGTGCATCTTTCCAGTGCTTGTCAGTCATATGCATGCAAATATGTGTGCTCACACACAGATGTATTCTTATTAAATGGACTCAGACCATTATATAAATCTTCAACTTGCTTTTGTCACCTAATCTGTATGTTTATGTTTTTCTTTCCACATCAAGACTTGTATGATGATGGCATTCCTTTCAAATAGCTGCATAGTCTGTCTTAGCAGGGATATAGCCTCGGAAGAGGGTCATTTTGCCCCCTTGGGTGTATCTAGGAATGTCTAGAAACATATATAAATGTCACAGCTGGTGGGTGTGTGTGCTACTGACATTTAATTGGTAGAGGCCAGGGATGCCACTGAGCATCTTATGATGCAAACACAGAGCCTGCTTCATAAATTTTGAACCTCATTACTGAGCTCAAAAGTTAATAGTACTGAGGCCAGAAAATCTGGGGCAATACTTAAAATTCCCACTATTTCTAGGTACTTAGACTTTATTAAATAGTTATCATACCTGTACTTGACATCTTTGTGTCCACTGTGGAAGTATGTGGGAGACCCAGTTTTTATGGTTTTTACAGCTTATGTAATATTAGAGTCCTCTTTAGGAATATGATTACAAAATCCAACTAATAAAAAGGGAATATGATAATTGATCATGACACCCTCACAGAATGGAGGTGTCCACAGCCAATAAGGAGGAAATATGCTAATTGACTGTCACACCCTCAAACATGGAGGTGCCCACAGCCACAAGATGGCAGTACCCAGTCCCCTCAGCCCTGCTGGGGTGGCAGGTGCATGGCACAGGTAGGCCCGCCCGTAGGTGGGTCTGGCCACTCCAAACACCTGCCTCCGGAGTCCCCCAGTCCGTTCAGCCTCCAGCTGCTAAGGGCTGGCCCGAGGTGCAAACAAGCCTTAGGAGACAGCTGCCCAGTTGCTCAGGGCTGTCCAAGGCTCAGGTAACCTGGATCAGCTGAGGCTTGTGCTGCTGGCAGTAGCAGAAGCAGAGGTATCATGGGGCCATCGCCTTCCCTGGATTGCTGGGTCACCTCCCATCCCTAAGGGCTCCTGAACTGTGAGAGGGGGCAGGCTGGGCTGAAGGACATCCCCACTCCAGTGCATGAATTTTCATGCATCAAACTCTAGTAAAAAATATAAAAATCTGCAGAGGTCCACACAAGTGAGCAGCTTCAAGCCCTATAACACAGTAGCTTCACAGTAAATGATTTCTGTCTCAGTTATTTTAGTAGGACAGGTGCCTGGAGATAAAAGTGCTGAGTCAGTGAGCATGGTCCCTGTCATAGACTGACTGTCCCCTGCAAAATTCCTATATTGATTCTAATCTCCAACATTATGCTATTTGGAGGTGCGGCCTTTGGGAAGATCTATAATAACAACAGCCTGTTATGCTAATTAGACTGAACAGCCGAATAACCTTCAGGACATCCTTCTGCACCACGTTCCCGATGAAGCCGGGGCTGTGAGGGCTGAAGCAGATGTGCATCAGGTGTCTAGTTAGGACATAAGAGTCAGTCATGTGGATCATTCACTATCTTACCAATGGGATTCATGCCCTTGCAAATGACACCTCTCTTATCCCTTCTAACTTGTGAGCACACATGCAAAGGAGAGGGTTGTCCATGAGCCTAGAAGGGGGTCTTTACCAGACACCAGAAGCTGACCCTGCAGGCAACCTTATCATGGAATAGTGGTAAACTCTGGAATAGTGGTAAACAAATTGCTCTTGTTTATAAGCAACCCAGTCTATGGTATTTTTGTTACAGCCCTCTTGCTGATTAATTTTAAATTAAATCATTAATTCATTTTTACAATTTATTGTTGAAACTATTACAAACATTTTTCTTTCCTCTTTGCCTTTATTAACCCTCTCTTCCCTACTCTTATCCAATCCAAGACATTCACCATTATATTTTCTGTGTCCATTGTTTTACATATATATGCATATAAGTTTTTTGATTGATCTCCTTCACCCTCCCTTCCTTCTAAGAATCCTCAATCTCTTGCAAGCTTCCATGTCTCTGGAGCTATTTTGTTTGTCATATTTTTCTGTTGTTAGATTCCTATAGGAGTGAGGTCATGTGATACTTGTCTTTCTCAGACTGGCCTATTTCATTTAGATAATACTTGTCAGAATCCTCCATGCTGTCTCAAAGTTTAAGAGATTCTTCATTTTTACAGAGGCATATCATTCCATTGTGTAAATGTGCCACAGCTTTTTTATCTATTCATTTACTGACTGGCATTTGGGTTGTTTCCAGATCTTAGCTATTGTTAATGAACAATATGAACTGCTGTGAACTAGGGGTGTGTTATGCTTTCTCATTGGTGTTTCAGGATTCTTGGGTATCTTCCTAGACATGGGCTCACTGGGTCAAAAGGCAGTTCTGTTTTTATTTTTATTAATTAAATGTAAAAAATAAATCATGAATTAAAGTCTTGTGACTGATGTTCTGAGATTACACAGCAAAGGTTAATGAAAACAATAACAAATTGAATGATACAATTTAAGTAAGTATAGACGTCAACTTCTGCTTTGATCAATGTAAAGAAACTTACTACGTGTGCAAAACAGGTTGAGATGTGCAACAGCCTGGATGAAACTGAAGGGCACCATGCTAAGTGAAATCAGCCAGAGACAGACAGAGCCTGCATGTTGTCATGGACATGGGACTCTACCAGGACTGGGGTGGGCGGAAATGGTGGAGCCCGGTCTAACACAGGGACAGCTTCTAGCTGTAAGACAAGGCCTGAGGCTCTAACAGCTGGTAACATTGAAATTTGGTGTCACTGAATTTGCATCAGTAGAACTTAAGTGTTCTCACAAGAAAAGAAAGCAAAGTAAATATGTGCAGTGAAAAAACACCAAAACAAACAAACAAACAAACAAACAACAACAACAAAGGCAGAGTTGAAGACAAAGGAGATTCTGAGAAGATCAATATCCAGGTGAAATAGCCCAAATCCCTGAGAGCACTTCAGACTTTCAACAGCAGCGATGACATTGGAGATTGGTGGATTCAAGCCAAGATCTCCAAGAGATACAGGCACCAGGCAATACCTGGCTTCCAGGAGGAATCAATGGAAAACTGATGAGGGCCTAGAAGGTCCAGGAGAGCTCGGGGATGGGGCCTGCTGGTGGGGAGGGAGGGGCAGTGCTCAGCCTCCCCTCTCATGGCCTCTCTTTGCCTCAGGGGCCCTTTGTGACCTGGCTCAGCTGTGATGTGAGCCTGAGCCTCCAGGCCTCCATGGCTGCCAGTGCTCAGTTGCCTGAGGGCAGCAGTGCGATTCAGATCATGGAGAACCTTCTCTGTCCTCTGAAAAGCGCCATTGGTGCTGGGCAGGGCTGCAGTCCTTGCCTGGTGAACGATGCCGTCTTGAGCATCCTGTGTGGGGTGCTGCTCTTCCTTGTGTTAGTCCACTGCTCCCGGAGTGATGGACCCTCGTCACCACGGAGGGAACATGGAAACACCAGGAAGGTGAGGATCCCCTGGCCCAGGCTCAAAGGAGATGATCCCTTTTGTGTTCTTATTCCCACTTTTCTGAAGGACCTATGGAGTCTCTTGCGATGGGAGGAGAGAGCAGCTGCTCTCAGGAAAGGGTAGAACCTCATCCTGCTGGGAACCAGCCAGGCGGGAGGGTTAACGCAGAGGAGGATTTCTATGCAGAGATGTCCCACCAGGAGGCCAGCTGTGGTGGGGCTTAGGGCGCAGCCCCAAACACAGTGACCAGTGGCCAAGGACGGAATGCTAAGAGCCCTGGTTCTCCAGCGCCTTCCTGGGCAGGTGTCTCTGGGGAGCCTCCCCTCTGTGGGGCTGATCCAAAGACAGTGACCTGAGGGAGGCCCTGGGGGCCGCTGAGCTGGGACTGGGGTGGGCTGTGGCCTCGAGAAGCAGAATCCCCCCTGAGGAAGCTCCAGGCAGGCTGCAGGTCTGAGGTTGTGTGTGTTTCTCCAACTGAGGAGCAGTGATGGAGGAAATCCCTGGTCAGTCTCCAATAATCCCTTACCATTTGCAAAGAAGAAAAATGTGAAATGATTTTTATACACTGCACAAATGAAAGGGGAAGAACCAGGGAGCCTGGCAAGTAACTGTAGAGAGTCATATTGTTCACGAACCCTGAGGGTCTGCCCCTTGTCTAGAGAGGAGAGTGAGATGGGGTCCCGGCCCCTTGTTTTTCTTGTCTCAGCATTCAGTGGAGCCAAGGAAGTGCAGCAGGAGCTGGAGTGAAGTGAAACGTGAAGCTGTGAAAGGTGAGCTTCTGCCCTCACTCAGGCTGCCTGAGACTTTGCCTCCATCTGCACTGTCCCTGCGGCCAGGCAGGTCCCAGGATGCCAGCGGGAGAGCTGTCTCTCAGGAAGCAGGGCCTCGGTGGCTCCTGGAAGGAGGCAGAAGGCAGATGCTTCCCAGATCCTGTGCTGGGAACGAAGCCTCGGGGCCTGGGCCTGGGTGCTTCCCTAGCAGGGGTCCCAGGAGGGCCCTGGGCTGTTGTGGACCAGCAGTGCCGGACTGGGAGCGGGACCCCAGGTCCAGCTGTGGGCGTGCCGTTTACCTTTGCTCAGATCCCTCCCTGGTGCCCCTGCCCTTTCTCGCCAAAGGGACTTGGCGGGAGGGGGGGGGGGGGATGGAAACACTTTGTAAATGACAAAGCACTACTGTGCTGAGCCTTCCATCGCTGTCAGGGGTCATGTGGCCTTGACCCTGATGCTTGGGCTCCTGAGGCAGCGCTCCAGGGTGTCACTCTTAAAGGCCCATGGCACTCAGCCTCCTGGCCCTGCTCCACCCTGTGACCCAGTCCCCTGATTTCCAGGCTACAGAGAGTGCCTGCAAGACCTGGAAAAGGCTTGGGAATGGATTTGTCTTCTGCACAGGTAAGGAATCTTGCCCTTCTCTCCTGGGTTCTCTTTTGTCCCGAATCTAGATGTGACCCCAGGGCTACAGGCCGCCGGGCTCTGACCTGGGAGGAGCCGTGGGGTGTGGTGTGGCTATGTCCTTGGGGTGAGGGATGGCAGGAGCACTGGGTACTCAGTGTCAGGGCCATGGAGGACCCTGGGCCCCAGGTGCCCACCCTTCCCAGCTGTCTGCCCTTCCTGAACTGCAGCCTGTGCCTGTGTCTCCTGCAGCCTGCAGGAGAGGCCCCCTGACCAGAGCGACTTTCGTCAGTGTTCCTATCAACACAAGTCAGCTTCCCAGGAGCTCCAGGACCGCAGTTCAAGTGGAGGGCGCTGCCAGCAGGAGCCCCTCAGACCCTGGGACCCATGTCTCAGACGGAGCAAGAAGTGTGTCCCCCCTGAGGGGAGGGAGGGCAACAGGAGGTCGAATCCAGGGAAGCAGCGAAGGGGGTCTGCAGCACTGAGGGCCTCACAAGCCAGTAAGATGAGCACTGCCCAGGTTCAGAAATCAGCAGAGCCAGTCAGAAGCCAGGCCTGCCAGGGCTTGTGGGAGGGCCAGGCCCCTGCAGGAAGCCTGTTCACAAAGAGGGTGAGGCACCTTCTGCAGGGGGTGCTCCCCAGGAAAGGCAAAGGTCAGGAAGGTGCCCAGCACAGAGGCCCCCCTGCAGCAGCCACTGCCCGCAGCTGGGGGCCAGCCGGAAGCAGACCAGGGATGGACAGCAGAGCTGTGGAGACTCCTTTGCTCCATGCAGTTGCTGGCCTAGAGGCAGGAACAGCACTTCCCCTGGGACTTCATGCCCCAGAGGCAGAAGGGCACAAAGGCAGTCTGCAGGCTCCGGCAGGTCCCCCTATCTGCAGCCTCGGGGTTCTCTGCCACAAAGGGGTGGCCCGTGACCACGCCCCCCACAGTGTCCACAACAAGCGCAGGTGCGGCACAACCAGGGACAGCAAGGGGGCCTTCCCACCCAGGGAGCCAGAGGCCCGGGCCAGACACTGCCAGCATGGGCCGAGAGTGGCAGGGCCCTCAGGCCGCCCCCACCACTGCCCACGGCCCTGTCCCAAGACAAGATCTGACTGCTGGGGTCAGCCAGAGCGTGCTGCGCATGTCCTTCCTGCTGGGACTTATGGTCAAGCACGCACGTTTGCTCTGTACAGGGAAACCCTTTCCTCCTGTGTGTGCCCAACACCCGCATCGTGGCCTCTCCTCTCAGGGACAAGGACAACAGTGGTGCGGGTGGGGTGGGCAGGTGCAGCGCGCAGAAGAGATCAATAGTGATGGGAAATTGATAATAAAATGTTTAAAACTTTCTTTTCTCTGGTCAACTGCCTTGTGCTTCTCATACTTTTCCTGATACAAAGGAATTTCAAAAATTTCCGTTCAAGAGAGAAAATCTGCTTTTTCTCTCTCTTTAGCACATGCTCTTTGTACTAATGCCTTTTCCTGGCACAAATTTGTTTACAAAACATATGATTTTTGCTGAGAGCTGGTGTGCTCGGTCTGTGTCCTGTTGGGGGAGAAGAGAGGGGATGGGGTTTGGTCTTCCCAAATGAGTGCCTGCTTTGGCTGCCAGAAGGAAGGGGCCATGGAGAGGTTGACCACACTGAGGCACAGCCACCCTCACCCTTCCCTCAGTACACCTTGTCTCCATTGTTCACCCTCACAAAGACAAAATGACACAGTCAGGGGTTGTCAAGAGAATGGTAACTGAATTGCAAAGAAGTTACTGAATTGTCTTTGCATTTGATTGCCAGGCAGATTTAGAGGCTGAACTATGCCCCATGGTGAGATTCTGGATGGAATCTTTGCAAGGGCAGGAAGGGTGATTATGAAAGTACAAGTAGGAAAGCGGACCCTCCACCTGAAGTATCTTTTCTTGCAAATAAATATCAAGAGGTATCAATTGCAGAGCCTATGGTGGTTGAAAATGGGGAAATTGATTTCATGAAGATGGGGAAATCTATCTCAAGAAAAGTCTATGCACATCCCAGGAGGATGCATATCACAGTTTGAAGACCACTGGTCCAGAGCAGTGAATCTCCAAAGCGCATGAAATGTGCAATCCAGTGTGTCATGGAAACAACAGAGCAGAACTTACGTCTGAACTTATTCTTATCACAAAATCAGGAAGTTCCAATTATAAAGTAAGTTCTGGCTGTTGTGTACCCTGGTGACTGCAGTTAATAATATTGTTTTGTGGTCTTGAAGGTTCCTAAGAGAGTAGATCTTAAAAATTCTCATCACAGGAATAAATTGTTCCCATGTGTGATGCTGCATGTTAACTAAAACTATAGTTACCATTTCACAATATGTACATATATTAAGTTATTGTGTCCCACACCTGAACAATCTATAATAATAAAAGCATAGTATGCCAATTAGACCGAACAGCTAAACATCTTTCCACACTTCCTTCCAGACAAAGCCTCTGAGGCTGCATGGGCAGAGGGTAGGCCGTTATGTTGCCTGGCAGCTGCAGCAGCAGCAGCAGCAGGGCGGCGGGGTGTTGGGGGCAGTGCTGTTCGCTATAAAGGCCCGGTAGCCTCCTGAAATAAGACATTCCTTGAGGGCTCCAGGGCTGTGAGAGAGGACAGTGGGTCGAGAGACACCCACCCCCAACCAGTGCATGAATTTTCATGTACTGTAATTATATATGTCAATTATATTCAGTGAAAAAGAAGTTTCTATGTTTGTTGTTTTATATGTGGAAGCCTGACTCTTACATGTTGGCATAATTACCGTGGGTGCGAATGAAAAATTACACTAGTTCTGTGCTGTTAATGTCTGTCTTTCACCACATTTTGATGGTATAATTGTCTTGGAAAATGCCCAGTACTGTGACTGATGCTACCACATTAGAACCTAATACTAAGCCAATGAACGTTTTGTAACTGGACAAACATGCTGCCTGTCAGTACTTAAGCCAATTAATCAGACACAGGGTTGAATCATAGATGAGGGATTATTCAATATTGCTGGCAGTATGAAAGAGCAGTAAGTTATCCACAAAAATCTGCTCTGCAGCCCACCATGCTTATTTGTAGGTAGAACTACAAAGGAAAAGCAGGCAAAAGGCAGTTTACAGACATGCAAAAGGACAGGGGGTCTTCAAAGGGCTGAGTGATGTGCAAGGGTTGGGGTTACAGGGGAAATCGCCAGGGGAGTGCCAGCCGGGCGGTTCACAGGTGAGCAGGCTGGAGAGCTGCAGAGGCCTGCAGGTGTGCAAAGGGCTGGCGGTTCTGGTTTCTGCAGCAAAGTTGTTCATCTTCCCATGATAACGGGCAGCTCCCAATGTAGGGGGGAGGGCTGCATCTCCAGGTGCGCTCCAGCCGGGATAGAATGTGCCTTCTGTGATCAGAATAACAGTCGTGGTGCACAGAGCACGATTCCGACTTCTCACAATACTAGCTGGTTCCCCATCATTCTGTTGCTGCTCCCTTGCACTTCCATAGAAGATTTTGTAAGGCCAGTGGCTTAGGAATAGAGTGAGGGTTTCTGTTTGTTTGTTTTATGAAAACTGTGTTCGGAGAAATGAGGAGATAATTTTGCTTTACTAATACTTAGTATGTGGGTTAATGCTTGCTCCATATGTCAGAGAGACCCTGAGTCTCTTGAGAGAAGAGTGGAATTCACACCAGTTGTTTGCTTTTAGCATTGTAGTGCCCATTAAGTGGTTTAATACATCTTATTATTTAATTGTAACTAAATGAATTCACACACATAATGAAGCTTAAAAATACTTGAAAAGAAACTAAGAATTACAGGTAGTTTTAATCAGGCAAGCACACACAACTAATAAGATGTAGCTTTAACGTTTCACTACCCTTGAGGCCTGAGGCTGGGACAGGCCCGATCTGTTTCTCATTTTCCATCCCCAGTACAAGAGCTCCCCATCTTTTGTCAGGCTAATAAGGAAGCACCCTAATTGATTTCTGCTCCCACATATTCCCCAGCTCAACACCCCAAACCTTCACACAGCTTTGAAGTCTTACTCTGAGGAAGCACTTCCCTGTTTAACTAAACCACTCAGAAAACCAATGTCACTTCGCCTTCTAACACATATCCAAGGATCTCTGCAATCTGCTAAGAGGCTACATTCTAGAAGGTGGTCCCTTTGAGCTTGCCAAGGAATTATACTGCAAACCCAAGTCCATTCCCTGCCCATTCTGCTACATGGAATTGTACCCCTTTTCCTTTCTCTAGAAGCCTCCAACTCCTCCTAGTCCATCTTCACTCTCCACTCATGGCCTTATTTCCTATTCACTCGGAAAACTGCAGTAATCAGGGAGGGTGAGCACAAATCCCCAGCTCTGTCTGCACATGTGCTGTCTTCCTGCTTTCTTCCTGCAGGTGGACTCTCCATGCTGCTATCCAGAGCCAGCCCCTGGGCACGTGTGTGAACACACACACACACACACAATCATTCACATCAACAAAGAATCTTTTATTCCTCCCATTTTTTTAAATGTCTCTGGGCTAGGAACCACTGATGCTCGCCACTCTCCCTACTCTTGTTATCTATGCCATTACCTTTCCAAGACACACAGGCCCCACTTCACCTGTCAGCACCTGTTCTTCAACTAAGGCCTTGCTTTCTCCTGCCTCAGTTTTCCCCCCACTTACCTATACCAAACAGAAGTTCCAGTAAGTTAACACTCCCTGGAACAGTTTTCAATTAATGATTGGTAGGAGTTGGTATATAAATACTGCATTTCCGTTAGCCCTCAGGTGGGCTAATTCTGGCTTGTATGTGTGTGTCCCGAAGCTTCCCCACAGGACTGAGTTCCACCCCACACTGGGAGCTGGCTTGAGAAGTCATTTTTTTGGGCTTCCTCCTCCTCTGACTTCTCGTTCCCCTGATGATGTTCCTTGAGCTTCCCAATTAAACTGCTTCCAGTTAATGCTTAGCTCAAGACCAGCTTCTGGGGGAACCAAAACAACTCTTTGCCTCCAAGTACTGCTCCAATTTTCTGTTCTCCTTTCCAACAAAGCTCTTCAGAAGAATCATCTTTAGCTGCTGTGTACAATTCCTCTTCTCTAACTCTCTGAAATCCACTACAACCAGACTTTCAACCCACATCCTACTGAAGCTGTCCCCGTGAAGGCAGCCATGGCTTCCATGTTGCTCAATCCACTGTTTTGATCTCAAGCCTCGTTGTAGTTGGTCAATCAGGAGCGTGTAACTTATCTTCTGCTTCCTCTTTTGTTACAGAATTTACCAGGTGACCGAAAAATACACAGGAGTACTTGGAGATTCAGGATAAATCTATTTATTTTTAGATGTTTCACATGTATTAGTACAGTGACTCAGGGGAGCCTGTTTCCAAATCCTGAATACCCGAATATGGAGGAAGCTTTCTCTTTATACCCTTTGTTTTCTTTGTCCCCCAAATATGGCTTAGACTTCTGGACTGTTCACAGGCTTTGCAAAAATCCCTGTGTGTTTGGATGGGGGCTGTGAGACCACACCTAAAGGCCTGGCCTGTCGCCAGCATGGATAACCCCATCCAGGGATTGTGTATGGTTCATGGTTTATGGCCTCTGTAAAATGGAAGTATTTAGGTAAATAAATCTTGCAAGACCATATAATGAAGGAAGGGGCAGTGACTTGACTATAGGCTAACAAGAATGTGCTTTAAGGATACTGACTGACTAGGTACAGAGTCAGGCTTCTAGCCATCTACATTTTTTCACAAATGGAGTTAATTATCAGCAAGCAAGAGTGTGCCTTAGAAGGCAGGTTACTGGCACAAAATCAAATTCCTCTCCACCCCTCCCCTCCAATATCTTATTTTCCCCATCACCTTCACTTTGTTCATTTGGCTTCCCGGACACCACAGATTCTTGTTCACCTCCATCCTCTTTGGCCATGCCTCTCATTGACTGCTCCTAGTCTCACTGACCTCTTTTCATGAGAATGTCTTAGGGCTCAGTGCTTAGTCCTCTTTTCTCTACACATATTCCCTCAGCAATCGTGTCTGAAATGTTGAAATTTGTATCTCCAGACACCAGATTCCTACTCAATTGCTCCTCTTGGCTGTCCTAAATAAAGGCACCTGAAATCTAACATTTTCAAATCTGGATGCCTAATCTAACCCAACTTCCATCTTTCCCATCACAATTAATGGTAGGACCTTCCTTCCAACTGCTCAGACTCCTTCCAATTGGATTCAGCTATGGTTAACTCCTTTTCTGACATGCAATACATCTTTCAGAGCTTTAGCATGTGATCAGGTCCAACCCACCATTATCTGTTGTTGAATTATTACAGTAGTTTCCTAACTGGCCTCTCTGTTTCCACTCTGATCTTCCTAATGCCTCTTCTCTACACAGCAGTCAGAGTAATCCATTGAAATTTAAGGCAGATCGTGTCACTCTTCTGCTCAAAACCCTCCAGTCACTCCCTTCTCACTCAGAATACTAGTAGAAGCCAGTAGTCCTTATAGCACAGTGGGGCCTGATAACATATCTCTGATTCCATCTGTAACTAATTGCCTGCTCTGCAACCTCATCATAGTCAGTGCTCACCTTCCTGCTCTGAGTACAATAGCTTGCTCATGCCTCAAGGATTTGACTTGCTATTCTCTCTGCCTGGGCTGCTCTTCTGTTTTGATTCTGTTTTTATTCTACTTTAATATTTACTTACTTATATTATTTATATTGTGCTTGAAATGCAGCCCTCTCCTCTCTAATCCTCCCTCCGCTCAGGACTGAGGAGTCACCCTTCTCTTACAAATCTTCAGTGGATTCCCATGGCTTGGGAGTAGCCACGGTCCCGTAACTTCACATCCCAGGTCTGTCACAGTATGACTGACCCACCTTGCATGCCTCCTCTCTTTCCTACCTCATCCTTACTATTGTCCCATTATCCAACCTCCAAGTGCAGAGTCCAGCCAATATTTACACCTGTAACCCACTGCTATCCTGAGGTCACTCCTTTTCCCCTCTTCTCCTCTAGTCAAATCTCACTCTTCCTAAAAACCCAAGTCATGCCTGCCTTGCTGTCAGAAACACAGAGCAATCTAGCTCACTAGAATCACTCTCTCCTTCTCTTGAGTCCAAGGCACCCAGCTAGAGAGCTCATAACAACACCCCTCACACCAGGCATGGGACAGTAACAATAGTTACATGCAAGATCTCTGGGGACAAAGATCTTGTTTCTCTTTGCTCCCTGGGCACCTGGAGCAGTCCCTCACACAAATGTTTGATAAATGTTATGGACCCCAATTCAATAAGGTTAATTGCACAATTATTTCCCTGAAAGACAGTTTTATTGTAAAGTCTGCTGAATGTTAAATGGAGCCTCTAACAGAGTTACATGAGCTATTAATTGTTCACCAATCAGTACTTGAAAATAACTAGAGGAGCCAAAACACAAGATAAGAATATAAATATTCTACTCTAATAAAAAAGAAAGATGCAAATTGATTAAACCTTCATGACATCAACCACCCAATCAGGAATGAGTATGCAAATTAATGCAACAAAGATGGCAGGTTAATTTGCATACACAGGCACTAAGCAGCTGGGGCAGAATGTTTGTGTTGTTGCCATGGCGACAACTCAGATGTTTCAGCCACTCTAGGCCTCTGGGCAGCATGGGAAGGCAAAAAGATGACTCTGGGCTGGAGCGAAGGCAGAAAGGCAGCTCTGAGTAGCAAAGGCGGAAAGTTGGCTCCAGCCAGAGCGAAGGCAGTGTCAGCAGCCAGGGGAAGGATGGCCCATTCTTGCATGAATCTTCATTCATGGGGCCTCTAGACTTTTATCAGCTACTAGTGGCCAATTAAAAGGGGATTGATTAGAGGAAATAATTTAATATTGCTATTTGCCCTTTCTCTATAATAGAAGTGTCACAGATGAAAGATGAAAGAAAATTAGTAAAATGTATATGAAAACCTTCCTCCTGTCAGAGTCTGGGGTGCACCACAGGATCCAGAGTCAAGTCCCTGCCCACCCACATGCACCTCAAAATCATGTGAGACCCAGACCAGGCCGGCCCCCTCCCGCATTGGGCTAGATCCAGACGCGGCCAGTCCCACCCTTGTCAAGCCCCGTCAGGCAGGGGGCATAGCCTCACGTCCCCTGGCCCAGGGCCAGGACTGGGGGCGTGCCCTGAGGTCTCCTGTCAAGCTCTACTGGGTGGGGGGCATGGCCTGAGGTCCCCCATCAAGCCCCACCAGCAGGGGGGCACAGCCTCAGGTCCCATGTCAAGCCCTGCTGGGTGGGGGACACAGCCTGGGGGCCCCCGTCAAGCCCCCCTGGGGAGGGGGTGTGGTCTGAGGTCCCCCAGCTTGGAGCTAGGCAGGGGGAGCAGTCCTCTAGCCTAGCACCAGGACGGGAAGTGCACCTTGAGATCCCCTATCAAGCCCCGCCGTGGGAGGCATGGCCTCAGATCCCCTGGCCTGGCACCAGGACAGGTGGTGCAGCCTGATGTCCCCCAGCCTGAGGCCAGGGCAGGGGTCATGGCCTGAGGTTCCCTGTCAAGCCCCATGGGGGCGGGAGAGGGTGCAGCCTCAGGTCCCTGCTGATTGCTCGTTATAGTTCCTTATGAGAACTTGGCCTCAGCTGTGGTTGCAGCCATCTTTGTCATGGAGTGATGGTCAATTTGCATATTCCCTCTTTATTAGATAGGATTGCTGGCTGCAAGCAGTTCAGCTGACATAAGGTTATGGTCCTTCCTTCGTCTCACCACCAGGTGTCTTCTGGTTATCTGAGCTATGGGGTGTTCAAGGCTGCAAGCTTTCTGCAAGATTTCTGCAGTTAGCTTTTCTCTGCCCCATTTTATTCTCTTTAACCCTTTCATAAAATACCAATGGTAGCAGAAAGTTTTGGTGCAATTTTGCCTTTCTTTTCTCTGTAATTATTCTGGGCTGGGGAGAAAAGGAAGGGAATTTCCCCCCCTGGAGTCAATAATCTTCTCAATGACCAAACAGATTAAAAAGCAAAGCTAAACCATGACATCTGATTTTACATATATATATATATATATATATATATATATATATATATATATATCCAATACATCTGATTTATATATAATCTGGCAAACACAACAAGTGAATTGTGACTTAGGCAAAGTGAAGCCAACAAGTGCAGAAACTATGCTGGGCCTTGGAGAAATAGGTGGGAGCCCACTTTCTTGGGGGATCAGGGAGATAGAGGAGGAAGAGAGGATGGAACACAAGGAATGCTTCATGAACTGTATGAAGAATCCTATGAGAAGGGGAAGGGGTGTGTGTGCAGATGGAATATCCTAGCCTAGTAGGGAATGAGAAGAGTAGGGGATTTGTCAGGAAGGAATTCCCAGAAGAAATGACACATGAGCAGAGTGAAAGTTCTCTGTTCAACTTCAGCAGAAATCTCCTGGCCAACTCCTTGAAAAGGAAATAAGAAAAGGCAATAAATGTGAAAAAAAATCAAATGACACTAAAAATTAATGCAAATTAATGTATCAATGATATATGATTTTTTAATCTATAAGATTAATAAAAACCAAGTTCTTTAATGATAACCAGACCTTGTGTGGCTGTGTGAGATGGTCCTCCTCATACGTTGGCAGTGTATCCTCTGACAGTTTCCAAGAATCATGTGGCAATTTTCTGTTCATGGCACTTCTTGCCTTCCCTTTGCCAAAGTCTAAATTCATGTTTAGCGTTGCAGAAATTAAAAATAAATAAGCTATGTATCATGGCTTAGCTTTGAATTGATCACCAAATCTAGAAAGAATCCCTCTGTCTCTCCCCAGCCAAAACAGTCACAGAAGAAAGAAAAAGCCCCATCAATTCATTTAAGTCACCATTGATATGTTGAATGATGAATGAGTTTTTTAAAGCATCCACCATATACTGGCAATGTTCCTTTACCCAACCCTTTCCATTACCAGGAAGTTCTCTCTGAAAAGATCTTCAAATGTTCTCTAAAGCATTTAGAGCTTTGATCACACAGACTTCATGGGAAGAACTGCCAGTAGGGTATCCAGCTCCCCCAGTCCTCTTAGGACCAAGATGGTTCCCAGGATACAAGCCTTTCAACTCTAAAAGCAGAGAAGTCCCAGGCAAACTGAGGCTATTTGATCACTCTAAATATCGGAAATCTTCCTGGGGTAATATGGACAGCAGTGAGTTATATGGGTATACTAGAGGGCCAGTGCACAAATTTGTGCACCGGTGGGGTCCAGCCAGCCTGGCCCCAGTCAGGGAGGATCAGGACCAGGTATGTCAGGAGGAAAAGGTGGTGGGAGGTTAACTGGCTGACCTGCCCCATTGGGGTTCTGTCAGGGCTGGGCTGGTTGGGGGAGGGGCTGTGGGTGATTGGCCTGTGGGTCCCACCCCCAATCAGACTGGAGGTGCCAATCAGAGGCAGAGCTGGCTTTGCGGAGGGACTGTGGACCTATCAGGATGGTGGGGGCCCATCAGGGACAGGACCAGCTTGGGGGAAGGGCTGCAGGCAGTTGGTTGGCCAGCTCTGCCCCTGACTGGGGTGGGAGGTCCAACCTGGGGTGGGACTAGGTGCGGGGAGGGGCTGCAGGCCGATCAGGGTGGTAGGGGCCCATTGAGGATGGGGCTGTCTGGAGAATGGGGCTGCAGGAGGTTGGCCATGCTGTGTCCCCCTCTCCCCCCATATTGGGGTGGGGGGTCAATCAGGGCAGGTCCAGCCCTGTCCCCTGATTGGGGTGGGAGGAGCTGATCAGGGATGGGGCAACTGTGGGGAGGGGCCACATGTGGTTTGCCGACCAGCCTCACACCAATTGAGGTGGGAGAGGCCAATCAAAGGTGGGTAGCTGGAGGGAGGGACTGTGGGAGGTTAGTTGGCTGGCCCCACCCCCTATTAGGGTAGGGGCGTGATCAGGGGCAAAATGGCTGGGGGGAGAGAGGCTGCAGGAAGTTGGCTGGCCATCCCTGCCCCCTCTAGGGGGGACTATCAGGGAAAGGACCAGCTAGGGGGAGCAGGTATGAGTTGATCGGGATGGTAGGGACCCATTGGGGGCAGGGCTGGATAGGGGGAAGTGTGGGAGGGGGCGTTTGGCAGGCTGACATGCCTTTGATTGGAATGGGAGAGTCTGATTGTGGGGGCCTTGCCAGAGGGAGGGTTGTGATAGGTTAACTGACTGGCCAACCCCCAGATTGGGTGGTTCGCTAGTCCTAGTGGGCATCATAGCAACCAGTCATTATGGTCCTTATGGTGTTACTGTTGCTGGCTTTTTATATATATTGACTAGAGGCCCAGTGCACGAAATTCATGTATGGGGGTGGTGGACCTTAGCCCGGCCTTCACCCTTTCCAATCTGGGATCCCTTGGGGGATGTCTGCCAGCAGTCAGACATCCCCCAAGGCATTGGGCCTAAACCATCAGTTGACATCCCTCCCACAATCCAGGACTGCTGGCTCCTAAATCCTTGACTGCCTGCCTGCCTGATTGCCTAACTGCTTTGGCCTGCCAACCTGATTCCCCCCTAACTGCTCCCTTCCTGGCCTGACTGATGCCTAACTGCACCCCTGTGAGCGTGATCGTCCCCAACTGCCTTCACTGCCAGCCTGCTGACCTGCAACTGCCCTCCCTTACTGGCCTGATAACCCGCAACTGCCCTCCCCTGTGGGCCAATTTGTGGTGGCCACATTGTGGTGGCCATCTTCTGATAATGTGAGGGTGGCCACCCTGTGGCACACATCTTGTGATGATGTGAGGGCACAAGGACCACGTAGGGTTTTATTAGTAAAGATGTGTTGTCAAACTCAGCAAACTGTATATATAGGATATCTACAATTTGCTGTTTATAAAGTATATTCAATATTAAAAATAAAATCATATTTTCTTTAAAGCAAACAACTTCAAGGTAGAGAAAGCATAAGCCACATCATATAGTAGTGTACACCTTGGCAACCCCTGAAGGCCTCCTTTTGTCTTTGTGAGGGTGAACAATGGAGACAAGGTGTACTGAGGGAAGGGGGTGAGGGTGGCTGTGCCTCAGTGTGGTCAACCCCTCCATGGCCCCTTCCTTCTGGCAGCCAAAGCAGGCACTCATTTGGGAAGACAAAACCCCATCCCCTCTCTTCTCCCTCCACAGGACAGAGACCGAGCCGACCAGCTCTCAGCAAAAATCATATGTTTTGTAAACAAATTTGTGCCAGGAAGAAGGCATTAGTACAAAGAGCATGTGCTAAAGAGAGAGAAAAAGATTTCCTCTCTTGAACGGAAATTTTTGAAATTCCTTTGTATCTGGAAAAGCATGAGAAGCACAATGCAGTTGACCAGAGAAAAGAAAGTTTTAAACATTTTATTATCTATTTCCCATCACTATTGATCTCTTCTGCGTGCTGCACCTGCCCACCCCACCCGCACCACTGTTGTCCTTGTCCCTGAGAGGAGAGGCCACGATGCGGGTGTTGGGCACACACAGGAGGAAAGGGTTTCCCTGTACAGAGCAAACGTGCGTGCTTGACCATAAGTCCCAGCAGGAAGGACATGCGCAGCACGCTCTGGCTGACCCCAGCAGTCAGATCTTGTCTTGGGACAGGGCCGTGGGCAGTGGCGGGGTCGGCCTGAGGGCCCTGCCACCCTCGGCCCATGCTGGCAGTGTCTGGCCCGGGCCTCTGGCTCCCTGGGTGGGAAGGCCCCCTTGCTGTCCCTGGTTGTGCCGCACCTGCGCTTGTTGTGGACACTGTGGGGGGCGTGGAGGTCACGGGCCACCCCTCTGTGGCAGAGAACCCCGAGGCTGCAGATAGGGGGACCTGCCGGAGCCTGGGGTCTGCCTTTGTGCCCTTCTGCCTCTGGGGCATGAAGTCCCAGGGGAAGTGCTGTTCCTGCCTCTAGGCCAGCAACTGCATGGAGCAAAGGAGTCTCCACAGCTCTGCTGTCCATCCCTGGTCTGCTTCCGGCTGGCCCCCAGCTGCGGGCAGTGGCTGCTGTAGGGGGGCCTCTGTGCTGGGGACCTTCCTGACCTTTGCCTTTCCTGGGGAGCACCCCCTGCAGAAGGTGCCTCACCCTCTTTGTGAACAGGCTTCCTGCAGGGGCCTGGCCCTCCCACAAGCCCTGGCAGGCCTGGCTTCTGACTGGCTCTGCTGATTTCTGAACCTGGGCAGTGCTCATCCCACTGGCTTGTGAGGCCCTCAGTGCTGCAGACCCCCCTTGCTGCTTCCCTGGATTCGACCTCCTGTTGCCCTCCCTCCCCTCAGTGGGCACACACTTCTTGCTCCGTCTGAGACATGGGTCCCAGGGTCTGAGGGGCTCCCGCTGGCAGCGCCCTCCACTTGAACTGCGGTCCTGGAGCTCCTGGGAAGCTGACTTGTGTTGATGGGAGTGCTGACGAAAGTCGCTCTGGTCAGGGGGCCTCTCCTGCAGGCTGCAGGAGACACAGGCACAGGCTGCAGTTCGGGAAGGGCAGACAGCTGGGCAGGGTGGGCACCTGGGGCCCAGGGTCCTCCATGGCCCTAACATTGAGTACCCAGTGCTCCTGCCATCCCTCACCCCAAGGACATAGCCACACCACACCCCACGGCTCCTCCCACTTCAGGGCCCGGCGGCCTGTAGCCCTGGGGTCACATCTAGATTCGGGACAAAAGAGAACCCAGGAGAGAAGGGCAAGATTCCTTACCTGTGCAGAAGGCAAATCCATTCCCAAGCCTTTTCCAGGTCTTGCAGGCACTCTCTGTAGCCTGGAAATCAGGAGACCGGGTCACATGGCTGACCAGGGCCAAGGAGTCTGACAGCAGGCTGAGTGCCTTGGGCCTTTAAGAGTGACACCCTGGAGAGCTGCCTCAGGAGCCCAAGCATCAGGGTCAAGGCCACATGACCCCTGACAGCGATGGAGGACTCAGCACAGGTAGTGCTTTGTCATTTACAAAGTGTTTCCATCCTCCCCCTCCCCCAAGTCCCTGTGGGGAGAAAGGGCAGGGGCACCAGGGAGGGATCTGAGCAAAGGTAAACGGCACGCCCACAGCTGGACCTGGGGTCCCGCTCCCAGTCTGGCACTGCTGGTCCACAACAGCCCAGGGCCCTCCTGGTCCCCCTGCTAGGGAAGCACCCAGGCCCAGGCCCCGAGGCTTCGTTCCCAGCACAGGATCTGGGAAGCATCTGCCTTCTGCCTCCTTCCAGGAGCCACCGAGGCCCTGCTTCCTGAGAGACAGCTCTGCCGCTGGCATCCTGGGACCTGCCTGGTCCCAGGGACAGTGCAGATGGAGGCAAAGTCTCAGGCAGCCTGATCGAGGGCAGAAGCTCACCTTTCACAGCTTCACGTTTCACTTCACTCCAGCTCCTGCTGCACTTCTTTAACTCCACTGAACGCTGAGACAAGAAAAACAAGGGGCCGGGACCCCATCTCACTCTCCTCTCTAGACAAGGGGCAGACCCTCAGGGTTCGTGAACAATATGACTCTCTACAGTTACTTGCCAGGTTCTTCCCCTTTCATTTGTGCAGTGTATAAAAATCATTTCAGGTTTTTCTTCTTTGGAAATGGTAAGGGATTATTTCTATTGGAGACTGACCAGGGATTTCCTCCATCACTGCTCCTCAGTTGGAGAAACACACACAACCTCAGACCTGCAGCCTGCCTGGAGCTTCCTCAGGGAGGATTCTGCTTCTCGAGGCCATGGCCCACCCCAGTCCCAGCTCAGCGGCCCCCAGGGCCTCCCTCAGGTCACTGTCTTTGGATCAGCCCCACAGAGGGGAGGCTCCCCAGAGACACCTGCCCAGGAAGGCGCTGGGGAACCAGGGCTCTTAGCATTCCGTCCTTGGCCACTGGTCACTGTGTTTGGGGCCGCGCCCTAAGCCGCACCACAGCTGGCCTCCTGGTGGGACATCTCTGCATAGAACTCCTCCCCTGGGCTAACCCTCCCGCCTGGCTGGTTCCCAGCAGGATGAGGTTCTATCCTTTCCTGAGAGCAGCTGCTCTCTCCTCCCATCGCAGGAGACTCCATAGGTCCTTCAGAAAAGTGGGAATAAGAACACAAAAGGGATCATCTCCTTTGAGCCTGGGCCAGGGGACCCTCACCTTCCTGGTGTTTCCATGTTCCCTCCGTGGTGACGAGGGCCCATCACTCCGGGAGCAGTGGACTAACACAAGGAAGAGCAGCACCCCACACAGGATGCTCAAGACGGCATCGTTCACCAGGCAAGGACTGCAGCCCTGCCCGGCACCAATGGCGCTTTTCAGAGGACAGAGAAGGTTCTCCATGATCTGAATCGCACTGCTGCCCTCAGGCAACTGAGCACTGGCAGCCATGGAGGCCTGGAGGCTCAGGCTCACATCACAGCTGAGCCAGGTCACAAAGGGCCCCTGAGGCAAAGAGAGGCCATGAGAGGGGAGGCTGAGCACTGCCCCTCCCTCCCCACCAGCAGGCCCCATCCCCGAGCTCTCCTGGACCTTCTAGGCCCTCATCAGTTTTCCATTGATTCCTCCTGGAAGCCAGGTATTGCCTGGTGCCTGTATCTCTTGGAGATCTTGGCTTGAATCCACCAATCTCCAATGTCATCGCTGCTGTTGAAAGTCTGAAGTGCTCTCAGGGATTTGGGCTATTTCGCCTGGATATTGATCTTCTCAGAATCTCCTTTGTCTTCAACTCTGTTTTGTTGTTGTTGTTGTTGTTGTTTGTTTGTTTGGTGTTTTTTCACTGCACATATTTACTTTGCTTTCTTTTCTTGTGAGAACACTTAAGTTCTACTGATGCAAATTCAGTGACACCAAATTTCAATGTTACCAGCTGTTAGAGCCTCAGACCTCGTCTTATTATAAAACTGGAAGCTGTCCCTGTGTTAAACCGGGCTCCACCATTTCCGCCCACCCCAGTCCTGGCTGACAGCTTTGTTTCTCTGTAGAGTCCCATGTCCATGACAACATGCAGGCTCTGTCTGTCCCTGGCTGATTTCACTTAGCATGGTGCCCTTCAGTTTCATCCAGGCTGTTGCACATCTCAACCTGTTTTGCACACCTAATAAGTTTATTTTTACATTGATCAAAGCAGAAGTTGACGTTTATACTTATTTAAATTGTATCATTCAATTTGTTATTGTTTTCATTAACGTTTGCTGTATAATCTCAGAACATCAGTCACAAGACTTTAATTCATGATTTATTTTTTACATTTAATTAATAAAAATTAAAAACAGAACTGCCTTTTGACCCAGTGATCCCATGTCTAGGAAGATACCCTAAGAATCCTGAAACACCAATGAGAAAGCATAACACACCCCTAGTTCACAGCAGTTCATATTGTTCATTAACAATAGCTAAGATCTGGAAACAACCCAAATGCCAGTCAGTAAATGAATAGATAAAAAAGCTGTGGCACATTTACACAATGGAATGATATGCCTCTGTAAAAATGAAGAATCTCTTAAACTTTGAGACAGCATGGAGGATTCTGACAAGTATTATCTAAATGAAATAGGCCAGTCTGAGAAAGACAAGTATCACATGACCTCACTCCTATAGGAATCTAATCAACAGAAAAATATGACAAACAAAATAGCTCCAGAGACATGGAAGCTTGCAAGAGATTGAGGATTCTTAGAAGGAAGGGAGGGTGAAGGAGATCAATCAAAAAACTTATATGCATATATATGTAAACCAATGGACACAGAAAATATAAGGGTGAATGTCAGGGATTGGATAAGAGTAGGGAAGAGAGGGTTAATAAAGGCAAAGGGGAAAGAAAAACATTTATAATAGTTTCAACAATAAATTGTAAAAATGAATTAATGATTTAATTTAAAATTAATCAGCTAGAGGGCTCTAACAAAAATACCATAGACTGGGTTGCTTATAAACAAGAGCAATTTGTTTACCACTATTCCAGAGGCTGGAAGCCCATGATAAGGTTGCCTGCAGGGTCAGCTTCTGGTGTCTGGTAAAGACCCCCTTCTAGGCTCATGGACAACCCTCTCCTTTGCATGTGTGCTCACAAGTTAGAAGGGATAAGAGAGGTGTCATTTGCAAGGGCATGAATCCCATTGGTAAGATAGTGAATGATCCACATGACTGACTCTTATGTCCTAACTAGACACCTGATGCACATCTGCTTCAGCCCTCACAGCCCCGGCTTCATCGGGAACGTGGTGCAGAAGGATGTCCTGAAGGTTATTTGGCTGTTCAGTCTAATTAGCATAACAGGCTGTTGTTATTATAGATCTTCCCAAAGGCCGCACCTCCAAATAGCATAATGTTGGAGATTAGAATAATATAGGAGTTTTGCAGGGGACAGTCAGTCTATGACAGGGACCATGCTCACTGACTCAGCACTTTTATCTCCAGGCACCTGTCCTACAAAAATAACTGACACAGAAATCATTTACTGTGAAGCTACTGTGTTATAGGGCTTGAGGCTGCTCACTTGTGTGGACCCCTGCAGATTTTTATATTTTTTACTAGAGCTTGATGCATGAAAATTCATGCACTGGAGTGGGGATGTTCTTCAGCCCAGCCTGCCCCCTCTCACAGTTCAGGAGCCCTTAGGGATGGGAGGTGACCCAGCAATCCAGGGAAGGCGATGCCCCCATGATACCTCTGCTTCTGCTACTGCCAGCAGCACAAGCCTCAGCTGATCCTGGTTACCTGAGCCTCGGACAGCCCTGAGCAACTGGGCAGCTGTCTTCCAAGGCTTGTTTGCACCTCAGGCCAGCCCTGAGCGGCTGGGGGGCTAAGGGGACTGAGGGACTCCGGAGGCAGGTGTGTGGAGTGGCCAGACCCACTATGGGTGGGCCTAGCTGTGCCATGCACCTGCCACCCCAGCAGGGCTGAGGGGACTGGGTACTGCCATCTTGTGACTGTGGGCACCTCCATGTTTGAGGGTGTGACAGTCAATTAGCATATTTCCTCCTTATTGGCTGTGGACACCTCCATTCTGTGAGGGTGTCATGATCAATTATCATATTCCCTTTTTATTAGTAGGATTTTGTAATCATATTCCTAAAGAGGACTCTAATATTACAAAAGCTGTAAAATCCATAAAAACTGGGTCTCCCACATACTTCCACAGTGGACACAAAGATGTCAAGTACAGGTATGATAACTATTTAATAAAGTCTAAGTACCTAGAAGTAGTGGGAATTTTAAGTATTGCCCCAGATTTTCTGGCCTCAGTACTATTAACTTTTGAGCTCAGTAATGAGGTTCAAAATTTATGAAGCAGGCTCTGTGTTTTGCATCATAAGATGCTCAGTGGCATCCCTGGCCTCTACCAATTAAATGTCAGTAGCACACACACCCACCAGCTGTGACATTATATATGTTTCTAGACATTCCTAGATACACCCCAGGAGGCAAAATGACCCTCTTCCGAGGCTATATTCCTGCTAAGACAGACTATGCAGCTATTTGAAAGGAATGCCATCATCATACAAGACTTGATGTGGAAAGAAAAACATAAACATACAGATTAGGTGACAAAAGCAAGTTGAAGATTTATATAATGGTCTGAGTCCATTTAATAAGAATACATCTGTGTGTGAGCACACACATTTGCATGCATATGACTGACAAGCACTGGAAAGATGCAAAACAAAAGGTTAACAGTGGGCATATGGGGAGGGGTGAGATGGGGCAGGGTAGAGGAAATGGTGGTGGAAAGAAGACTTTCATGTCTAAGCACATCTCTAAAGACAGGGGCACTCTTTCAATCTTTTAGGTAAGTAACGTCTTTAAGTTAATCCTTTACTCCTTAGAAAACCAAAGCAACTTATGTCCCAAAAGGAATAAAAATTATGGTACATATTTTTCAATTTAAGATCCCACCAACAGAGTATAAGGGTTCCTGTTTCCACAATACTCACTAACATTGGGTGTCCTCACTCTCCATGTCAAATACCTGAACACAGTTTTATTATTATTTACTTTGTATTTCTTTAATAATCAGGTTGGTTGGAATCTCAAATAGCAACTCACTATCTGAATTTGTTCTAAGAGCTGCCTATTCAGTCCTTTGCCCATTTATATCATCCATTGTTCTTTGTTTGCTTATATTTTTCTGGTTGACATTAACCTTTCATCGGTCACATATGTGACATATATATTGTCAACCAAAGGTCACTGTCACCTATTCAATGCCAACAGGAATCCCCAATTTGGAATCCAGTTGAACAAGTCTTCTAAACAAATGACATTTATATCAGAAAAATAATTTCAAGGAAAGCAAGATGAAGAGAATGGAAAATGATAATGAGCAATGGATCTTGTAATGCAAAATGATGTGTGCTCTAAGGGGAAAATCTAATAAAAGCAAAGAAATGAAAGTAATAAATTATCTAGATTTGGGAGAAGGATGTTTGTGGCTCTGGAGGAGAAAGCACTCCCAGTTCTTGTCTTAGTGGAGGAAGGGAGAGAATTGGCATGGAAATGGGCAGAGAGGGCTCCAAGTCAGTGGAGAAGGAGTGGAAGGAGGCAGTGACGCTTGAAAATGGCTGAGGAGAGCAAGCTGTGTCTCTGATGCAGGGCCATATGTGCGCCCTGCCTCTGCACACAGCTCTTCCTGTCCCTGTCCCACCTTCCAGCAGGAGTCTTGAGGGTCTTTGACCGAAGCACATAGACTATTTTCCCCCTTTTCTCTCTTCTTTATCAGTAGGGGAATGAATGGTGGGACCTGGTTTGGCCTGGGGCAGAGCCACACACTTCCTTGTCACTGAACATCTCATTAGAGCAAGAGCTGGAGAGCTGATCAGCTTAGGTTCAAATCCCCAATTTTCCACTTCCTAGCCACAAGACTTCACCTCTTCACGCCCCTGTTCTCACAACCTGGTTAAATAGAAAAGAAAGACCAAAATTTAAATATCCAAATACTTTAAGATTAAAATTTCAGTAGAATTAAATTTGTACAATTATTGATTTGGGACACTTCAACAAGTTATTAATTGTGCAAATTTCCATGCTAGTAGCTTGAGTATTTATAGAATCACTCTACACCAAGTGGAATAACCCATGTAAGAAGTATTTGGATAACCTTTCTCTTTTAATCTTGCTAATGGTTTAAACAGAGACTGAGGAATCCCATGTAACAGAAATAACCTTCAAGGCTTTTGGAATATCAGTGATAAACAGGGAGAGGAGGCAGGGTAGGGAGTGAGAGGAGGAAGGAGAAGTGGGGAGGTAAAGCTGAAAGGGGAGAGGAGAGGAGAAGGGAAGGAAGGGGAGGTGAAGGAAAAGAAACTCTCATGTAGTGATCTGTCATCTGCTGGTTACTCAGTTCACTCTATTTTCCTAGCAGGATACATGTGTACACTGTATGTGAAATTTTACAGCTATTGCTTTTGTTGTGGGACATACACTGCAATATGGCTTCATAATTAATTCCACCTTTTCCTTATAAAAAGGAAAATTCTCACCTTGGCTGGTGTGGCCCAGATGTTTGGAGTCTCATGCCATCCACCAAAAGGTGGCAGGTTCTATTCCTGATCAGGGCAACTCCCAGGTGGCGTGTTCAAGTTCCATCCTTCATTGAGGTGCTTGTGGGAAGCAAGCTATTGATGTTTCTCTCATATTCTCTCATATTCTCTCTCTCTTTCTCTCTTCACTCTCACTCTTGCTGTCACTGTCAAAAAAAGGAATATATATCCTAGGGTAAGGATAAAAAAATGTCATTGAAGTAGGAATACTGTTTAAAGAAAACACTTATTACTTTCATAGATTGAATATTAAATATTAACACTTCAACAAGATAAAGTCTGAACATTAATATTATATGAGCTGTCATGTGCACCATAAGTTATAAACTTATAACCCACTAAAACAAGTGATGGGTATGTAATTAGCAGAACAGCAGAAGTATTTGATGAAAAGCAGAGCTATCACAGGAGTGAGTGTTCCAAGTGCTTTTCCTAAGAAGGAAATGTCCTCTGCAATAGGGTAAGGGCCTCTCTAAAATGAGAAGTTGATGTCACTTGGATGCGTTTTGTTGAAAACCACTCATGGAAGGCCAGCGCCTGCTCCAGCTGGGAGAGGACTAGGCAGACCGTGAAATGTCATCACCAGATCCCCTCAAGGATTAATGGCTCCAAAGAACAAGATGCTTTTCTAAGTCTCCCTGTCATCTTACACCCAAGAGTGACTTGTTCCACCATTCCAGTCCCACCCATGGGCAGACAGTGGCTTTTCACAAGTGTCAAACGAACATGGCACATGTGTAATCCCGCTTGTTCTACATCATCTCTCTTGTTTCACGCCAGGTCATAGCACTCCTGGGACCTGCCAAACAGAAGCTGGGCTGCCCTGGGGCAGGCGGGACAGAGAAGATGCTTAGAGCATCTCTCACCACCAGGGAAGGCTGCAATGTCCCTGGAAAGGCTGTATTGTCTGGTTCTGCTACTGATTTGCTTCAAATGACCTTGAAAGGTGGAGGGATTCCTGTGAGTCCTCCACTCCGCATATAAAGGGCTGCCACAGGGAGCTCTCAGGACAGCACCAGTGGCCTTCACAAGTCAGAGCTGAGCAGTGAGGAGTGGGGCTGGGAGAAGGGCCTCCTTTGCTCCCAGCAGGATATTAGCTCACCTGCCAGTCCGTCTTAAGGTACAGTGTGCTGAGTGTGTGTTGTCAGGAGTGTGAACAGCTTGTCTGGGCTGACGCTGGACATGCTTCTTATTCCTGTGCCTTTGGTGCCCACTTGGCCTCAGTCCCTCCTCCTCGGAGCGGCCCACCTCACCATTTGGGAAGTGATATCCCCAGGCCCAGAGCGCTTTTCCCCTCTGACCTACAGCTGTCAGTCATGCATGGATTTCCAGTTGCAGAGAGTAAGAAAACAGAGCTAGTGCTGATCTCACTGAACAAGACTCTCCTAAGATGAAGTAAACACAGAATATGTCCCATCGTGATTGATTAGTAACTGAGTCCCAAGGAAACATTCACTAGAGGCCAGAATTCTGGAGGCTTCTCAGGAAGCTGATGGGCAGGAGGTTTAAACGTTCTTTGGGGATTTTACCTGACAGAGTAACCTGGAACTTGACAATTTAAACTGGAATTTTCTTGTGCTTTAGGTTATACATTTAACTATTATCTAATCCCTTACTAGACATAATTGCGTGAGCTTATACAAAGTCAAGGTTCATGAAATGTTATTTGATTACTATTTATTGAAAGGGAGTTCTAGTACTCTTTAAGTGTTACTTAATTAGTAAAGAAATTTAAGAGTTGCCTTTGGAATTATGACTTTTCCAAATTAGTAACCAGCTATGCAAATAAATCCAATTTTCTCAATAGATATAAAGGCTAGCGAAAATGCCTTTGCTGTGGGGAATACAGAGAAATAGAATTGTTTGTTTATCAAAGAGCAGTCCCCTTTTCCTAAAAGTCTGCCTAATTACTGATATTGCCCTTCCCACATGGGTAGGGCAATCAGGTATTCTCATTTGGACTGAAATAATTAAGATTCAAAGCCCCTCCCACGTTGAACTTGATGTTGATGGATTTACTTGCCTGTTAGAGCCAGGGGCCTCCATGAACCTCTAAACCAAATAGCTCAACTCACAGGTGAGGACACTGAGGAAAGAATCTGCCAAATTCTACAAAATAAGCTTTCCTGATAGTCAATGAAACGCATGAAGTAAGAGGCAGTTAAATATGTACTATTGATAAGTAGTAACTATGTGTTAATAATAATATGGTTGAAATAACTGTAAGCCAAGTATTATTTTTTTTAAATGAGAGAAAAAACAGGAATTAGAATTGACCATGTAGATATCTGTGACTGATAGAACCTGACCATTTGTTCACTGACCTCGAAGTGTGTGTCTTTCCTATCAGCATAAGAATGCAATGAAACTGAAGTTAATGTTTGTTTGTTTACACTGAGTTTGTATGTGTAAAGTGTAACAGAATGAAAACACATACTGTCTGGGTCTCAGCACAGCATGGCTTGTTTATTCATTAACTGAACAGATGTTTCAGTGTCAGCTGCTCCCAGGGTGTGTCTGCAGGTGCCATGCAGGTGTGGTCTCTGAGCCCAAGACCAGAAGCTGTGCTTGTGCCTTTTCACCAAGAGCCTCATGAGCTGACAGCCTGGTCTTTGCTGTCCTAGCAGAGATGGGCGTTCCTCATGGAAGAGGGTTTTCTGTCCACAAATGACCCAATACTCATGGAATTGCAGAGGTCGATACGCAGTTACACACTCAACATTTAAAGACATGTGGCCTTTGACCTGCAATTATACTTCTAGGAGTATGTGCTATAGATATGCTTAGTTATGTGGACAACATAAATGATTCACTCTGGGTTTTTGGGTAGTAGACCCAAACAGGACTGAATTTAAATGCCCATCAGTGTCAGACTGGTTGAATGAATTACGGCATACCCACACCATGGAGGCTATGAAACCATGTGGGCTGGCCAGGAGATACTTTCTTAAGTGAAAACATCAGAAGGCAGAGCACAGACGTGCTTGCAGAAACAAAGTGTCATGTACTCTCAGGTGAGTCAAAAGTGGGTTTACAGTTGTGCACACGCAAAACAGTTTATTCTTCTATTATTATTTATTAATTATTGGATTGTTTTCGGTACGAACAACTGTACACTATTTTGCCCCACTCTGTATACACACACATGCATGCTTTCAATAAAAGGGAAAGATAAATGAGGTGGGAACAGTGGGTATCTTAGGGAACGGTAGCTGGCTGCATCTAGAAAGGAGGTTTCTAGCTGCAACTCCTGGGTTTCGATGCTTCAGTTCTCTCTGAGGTGCTTTGCTGTGTCCAAGGACTACATTTACATGTTCCCTACGTAGCCTTAAGGGAGCATCATTCCTAATGGTGTAAAACTGAAACCTGTTGACCAAATCACTGTGGGGATTTTCTGAAGAGAGCCATTGGGTGAATTATGGCGTGCAATAGCTTTCACATGTGTGTATAATATTTCCAAACGCGAACCAAAGGCCTCCTGCAGCACTCGGGGAGGGAGGGGACAGTGCAGGCCAGTCTGTCTTTCTGTGGCTCTCAGTGCCTGGTTCCCCTCAGCACCAGCAGCCAGTGTGCAGCTGTGTTGCTCCCCTGGGCAGCCGGGCTGCCCCTCCCACCACTTGGGTTTCTGAGGAATTATGCTCCATTGATCAGTCATCCAGCTTGTTTAGGAAGCACACCGTTTGCAATAGGAATGTGGGGCCACCACCACAGTCATGTAAATCTCACTCAACGGGGAAAGAGAGATGATTAAGGAGCCTGCCATCCAGATATTCGATGACCTTAAAGAAAAATGTTTCTGGAAACTCAATTATTTTTGAGCAATCAGACTCATGCCACTCTTTTAAATGAAAGAAATAACACTGATTAGGGTTCATGTCTCTTTAATCTCTTTCAATCTTTGACAATTTTTTCAGTCTTTCTTTGACTTACATGCCTAGCATGGCACGTGACCTTGACATATTAAACAGGTGGTAGTTAGGTATTTTGTATGATTGCTTGAATTTGAGTTTGTTTACAGTTTGTGGAGTTAGGGGAAGGATGCCACAGAGGCAATGTCCCAGCTGTCACATGGTGCCCTGGGTCACGTGATATGAACATTGATTACATGGTTGAGGTGCTGTTTGTTTCTCCACTGCAGTTCCCATTTCCCTATCAGTCACAAGTCACACAGATGCAAGAAGTAGAGGGTGAGCAATGAAGGAATTTGTAGTCATCTTTAAAACCAGTACAATAATTAGCAATTTTTTGGAGGGATGTTTTAAAACTATGCAAATACCCTGCTTTTCCTTAAAGTTTCATCCACTAATTTTATTATTCACTAGAGGACCGGTGCATGAAATTCATCCACTGGGGGTGGGGAGAGGTTCCTTAGCTGGGCCTGCACCCTCTCTAATCCAGCACCCCTCCGGGGATGTTATGGCATCCTCACAATCAGGACCATTGGCTCCTAAACGCTCTCCTACCTGCCTGCCTGATCACACCTAACTACCCTCTCCTGCCTGCCTAGTCACCCCTAAGTGCCCTCTCCTGCTATCCTCTTCACCCTGAACTGCCTCTGACTTGGCCCCTGCCACAGTGGCTTGGTCTGGAAGGAGGACCTGACAGCCAGAAGATGCCCAGTCTATCAGGTCTAATTAGCATATTACCCTTGTATTGGTATAGATTAATGGATCCTGCCTGTAGCAATTATTACTGTGATATTCATGGAGATTTTATATCCCTTCATTTCATCTACATTTAGTCATCAGGATAGTTCTGAAAGCAATACTTGCTGCTCCCTCATTTATTTATTTCAATAATTTATATTAGTTTGGATTCATTCTTTCAGTTGTAACTAATATCATGCTACTTATTTTACTGCTCAAGTTGTTTTCAGTTTTGGCTATGGAGAGCACTTTCAAGACAGTTCTTCCGTCTTTGTGCACTGCCCCCACTTGTGTCTTAAGCCCTTGCTTACTCTTGGCATTAAAAATGCTCCTGCAAAGAATGTCAAAGGTAAAATTGACCAGGGTTTATCTATTGATGTTTGTGTATTGCACAAGAGTCTGAGTGAGGAGGGCAGGTAAATTTGAGAGAAGCAAGCCAAATAACCATTTTTCTCTTAAAAGGAAAGAAAAGTCATTTTCATTTATTTTATTTTTTTATATATTTTTTATTTTGAGATCATTATAGATTGTACACAATTTTAAAAAATATTTTTATTGAGTTTTTACAGAAGGGAAGAGAGAGGGATAGAAAGCTGGAAACATCGATACAGAGAAACGTTGATCAGCTGCCTCTTGCACACTCCCTACTGGGGACGTGCCCGCAACCAAAGTGCATTCCCTTGACCAGAATCGAACCTGGGACCTTTCAGTCTGCAGGCTGCTGTTCTATCCACTGACTCAACTCGGTTTCAGCTATTTATTTTATTTTTATTTGAAGATGATTTTAAATCTGCGAAATATTACAAAAATAAAGAATTATCATATACTGTTAACCCAAGTACACCCTCCATCACCCGCTTTGTTTTAAGATTTGCTTTATCTTTCTACATAGTTTGATGAACCATTTAAGAATAAGTTGACTCATCATGAGCCTTCACTTTAAAATATTTCATTGTGAACGTCCAAAATACTTCATTGTGAACACAGCCATTTCCTTCCATATTCAGAGCACAATTGTCAATACCAGGAAGTTTAATGTTATGGTCCATATTCCAGTTTGTACAGGGACTCAATTTTGAACTATACAGCGGCTGGAAATTTAATTTCTGAGCCAATCACCTAACTAGATGGATATTTATGATCTCACTGGTCCTCATTCCCAGCTGGGTTCCCAGAGCGTCTGTCTTCTATAACGGTGCTGTCCGATCTATAGTGGCCAAGACCCCACACCAAGTTCACAGGACTGAGAGCACCGGTTAGACGTGGGTGGGTCTAAGCAATGCCCTGGCAGGGCTTTTGTGGTGATTATCCTTTTTGATGACAGACACTAACTAGTCTTCTTTTCTAAGGCAGGTGCATGTTCCCTGAATTGAGAGAGGAAGGCGGTTCAAACTGAGGGAGGTGAGGACAGGACCTTTGGAACCAGACAGCGTAGGTTCAGAACCAGCATTTACTGGTTCTGTGATACTGACAAGCACTTAGAACTTCTCAGCCTGGCTTCTCCTCTGGTAACTGGGGAAATGATGAGACTTCCTTCCCTGAGCTGCTGTCATCATGAAGACAGCCCTCAGTATCTCACTGGCATCTGCAGAGGGTGTGCGGCTCACGTTACTCAGGTGTCATGTCAGCACCCAGTGAGTGGACAGACCCTGTCTGTGAGGGCAGCAGGTTTGCCCTAGATTCCTGGCTCTGAGTCTGAGGGACGGACCCTCACTTCCCAGACTCAGTCCTCACCCACATACAGGAATAGAAACTAGCACAGTATATTGAGAATTAAATGAGATAGCATTTGAGACTGTACTCAATGCAGTTTGCTATGAACATTGATGATGACGATAATGATAAGCATTTACAGTGGGCCAGATTCTATGCTATGTCAGGCACTTTGGCTGCTAATCTACAGTTAATTCTCAGAAAAAGCCATTTACCCCTTCCCCCATAGGAGATATTTAAGCTGTAGGAAGGAGATAGGTTCCTCTCTTAACCTATGCCCACGTGGCCTTTTATTTCACTTGCACCTTTTCTTAAGTCCAATGACAAATTGTTAGCAAATTCTGAAGGGCTTTGAAGGACATTAATTGGAGGGCAAACTTTGGACAGGGACTCAAGACGTAAATCCAAAGAGCTTGACTGAATTGTGGGGGAGAAGTTACAAAGAAAATGTTTTCTAAAAGATGCTGACCTGAGGAGAAGCACTCTCACACATTGCTCCCACTTCCATCTGTGAAGGATGAAAGGGGATGAAGGAAATCTCATAGTAATCTCTGTCCAGTGGGGCCCAGAGTGGGGATGGGAGGAGCAACCTAGCAAATCCCACCCAAGGCTGTCCTCATCTTAGCACCTGGGCCTAAGAGCATCATCCCTTAAGGTGTTTCATGCAGAGTGACAAGGTCCAACTGAGAAGCAATATGTGGCAGCCACGTCCTTGGCACCTGCGGAGGCAGAATTGCCAGGTGATGGAAGGGGCGTTTGTGCAGGAGGGTGAGGGGCACATTTCACAAAGTGCTGGTGTAGGAAGAGTCAAAGTCCTATGAGCACTGCGTTTGTGTGTGTGTGTGTGTATGTCCTTATCATGAAACACATAAACTGCTTGCAGTGTGCTCCTCTGATAAAAGGTATTAGAGAGGGAAAAGGAAGTCTGTCTCACTGTAATAGCATGGACTAATCTTGAAAAAAGCTTAGCTAGTCCCGCCTTGACAAAAATAATGATCTTCACACGCTCAGACAGTTTAACCAGGACGTGTGCTTCTAAGGTCGCCCAGCTTTTCCCAGGAGCGCCATCTCCGTAGCGATTGCCATGCCATGAGCCAGTGATGAGCACGGAGTTGGAGTTGGGTGGGGCTTGAGCAATGACTGAGGCCTGCACAGCACTTTGAGGACTGAAGGCATTCAACATGAGCTCAATGAGGAGCATAGCAATAAGCCAGATGTCACAGACCAGCAGCCCACCAGCCAGAAGGTGGGGGCCTGTCGGCAGATTTTATCTGGCCACTAGTGAGAGGAGTCTTGCTTCCTCCCTAAATCACTGTCACTCCTTGTTGTCACTCCGGGAGTGGGCACCATTGCCGATCCCAATGCCTTTACTCTATTGTTTACGTTAAAAAAGAGAAATATGTCTCTGTACCGCGTTTATATCAAAATTGGAAACACAAAAAGCAAACTCAGTGATCCTGATAGATATTCTTAAAGGGGAAGCAGCTACTATTTTTAAGGGTTTATTGTGAAAATAACCAGAATGACTCACTCTTGTGAACTTCCAGCCATTGTAGTTATTTACACTTGCTGCTGCTGAGTTTTGTGCCATTGAGGTGAAGGGAAACACAGTTATCTGGATATCAATTTTAAAAGTCCTATATTCTTGGAGAATCTCAGGAGAGGTCACCTGGGAAGTCTATTTCCCTCCCATCTGCAAACACCACGGGATGAAAGTAGCTAATTGAAATTTAGATGAATGACTGCAAAAATATAAACGAGTTTTATTTAAAAAGTGGCTTAAGAGCAAAATGGAGACACCTGATTTTGAAAAATTCCTCAGGAAAAAATAAGACATATCTCTAAGAAGATCTTAGATATATTAGAAGTGATTCGGGAGGTTTCGGGTTCCTGAAAGGTCGCATGTGCGCACATTCCTTCGGATTTATTCCTGTGGCTGGAAAAGCACCAGGCACCTGACTCTAGGAGCTCACAATGCTCTTCCTTCTCCTGGCCCCACTGAGAGCAGGACTTGGAAAGTGATGCCTGTTGCTCTCCTCAGCGCCTTCTGCAGGTGCAGGGAGCAGCAGTCAGGACCCACAGGGAAAACTGGACACCATTCATTCCTTGCTCCCTGCTTTATTGTGAGGTTTTTCTAAAATTGCTATTAATTTTGTTTCTTAACATTATAAAGCAGATGATCCCAGCTACTAACATGCTTCTCGCATTGTGCATCGTAAATGGAGCAACAAATTCAAAACAAGTTAAAAAAAAAAAAGGAGGAGTGGTGGTGGAGGATGTTACAAGCCATCTGAAACAGAATGCATTTCCCTTGTAGCAGTTCTGACAAGTCAGCATGATCTTAGTTCAGGTTCCCAGCAGTTCCCAGCAAAATTTAGCAATTAGGCTGAGCAATAACCTGGGGTTTGAGTCTTTAGCAGAGTGGCCACTGTCAACTGTAATAACATAACCACTTCCTAGGCTGTATGGCATCCCTCGGTGACTGTTCACAGTGATTCCCAAACATTCATCCTCAATGGTGTAATGGTGAACCTCACCACCAAGAGCTTTTGCTAAAGGCTTCTCTGGACACAGCCCCACACTGGACCTTGGACAAGAAAGGAAGCATCTAGCCCTTGAGATTGAAGAATTTCTAGTTTTATCAGCCCAGCAACAGAGATAGATAAAAATATGCAGAGTCAATATGGAGCAAAGCATTTAATATCATAAGTAAACTAGAGACAGTGAGAACGTAGGTGGTGATTCCCTGGGAGGGACAGACTGTGAACACCCAAACACGCATTGGCTGTTGGGTAGATGAACGTTGGGGAGTGGATGGTAGTGTGTTGGCAGTTCCCTCTACCTGATCACATTTAATCTACACCTCATGGATAGGGAAACTTGGGCTCAGAGCATGGGCAGGGTTGGGACCGAAGTCATAATAATGGCTACAGTTGTCTGTCCTCCTTCTCAGCTCCCAGTGGCCATCTCTTGTCATGAGGATCGATGGAGGAGAGAGCATCTACTTTGAAGATAGACAAACCTAGGTTCACATTCTCATTCCTTCACGTTCAGTAATGAGACGACAGGCAAATTCTCTGATTTCTCATCAGACCAGTGAGTGTGGAATCACCCATCTCCGAGTTGTAGTGAGGATCAAATGAACCCGTCTGTGTAAAATGTCCATCTCACGTTAGTGCTCATTAGCTGTTATTCTCTGAGGAAGGATGGGAAGGGCATAACATTGTTGAGTGCCTATTTCCTATTTGCACATGTTGCCCATTTCACATTCAACTGTAAAGCAACAGTTACAGGATAATTTTTTAAAAAGTTAAAATCATGACAATGTAAAATAAACATTTCAAGTATTGTACCAAGCTTAATAACTAATTAAGAAGATAACTAGTAAGATATTACAATGTATTTTAAGGGGAATTTTAGAAAACACATATAGGCAATAAAGAACAGTGAGATGAATTTACAAGTTTATGAAAAATTGGTTGATATCTATAGGAATATAAGTTACATCCCACTGACAAAATGTATTTGAATTTCTATGTACTACCATATTTTTTTGTATAATTTCAACCAGTTCAAGGACAATGAAAGTGCCCTGCCTATATATAACCAGATAATCTGGAACAGTTGCTCAACATCTTTTTGTTCATTTCCATTCTTTTCCCAATATTTTCTGATTATTACCCACACTTACATTTGTGAAAACAGGCTCATAGTGGCTGTGTGACTTGTTCAGACTCAATAAAAGTCTAAAAGGCAATGACTGCATTCAAACCCATCTTTCTCTACTCCCAAATTGGAGTGGCTTTATTTGAGGGGCTGAGAGTTATTATTTTGTTTTTGTTCAATTTTAGGGGATGAACAATCAATACATCCGTCGGGAAGTCTTTTGCTGTGAAACTTGTCACGAGCTCAAAAGCTTCTGGGAAAAAGAAATAAGCAAACAGACTTACTTTCGGGAGCTGGAGGAAGAGCGTCAGGGAAGGAGCGCCCTGAGGAAGTATGTGGGTGTTTTTCTGCTACTTTTAAAAAGTAGGGTTCCCCAGAAACAGACCAGATGTGGAGGTGGGATGTTTTCATGACTCGTTGTTCTGAGAGTGCAGATGCGGGCTGTGTTTGGTGAAGTCGCTGCTGCCAAGAAGAAGGAAGAATGAGGTGTCCGTTGGCGGGGATGGGGGGGGGGCACTACAGGCACCACAGCCACAGAAGAAGCACCAGCTTCTCATCAGGGGGCAGAGACAGAACCAAAGGGAGAGGCTAAGCCAGAGCCTCTCCTGGCCTCCATGGGAAAGGCAAGGATGCGAGGAAGGGCAGGCACACACGTTGGGACAGTTTGAATAATCCCAGTGGGTTTGTTTAGTCTGTGGATGTGGTCCCCAGCTGCCTGGTCCCTTGCCCTGGGATGGGTTAGGACAGAGGAAATAGGGCTTCACGTGGGACTATTAGGTAAGTAAGAGCTGGGGTCACAGGAGCAGGATTGATGCAGATGCTTAGCAGCCAAGCTTTTGAGAGAGGGCAAGTCCTGGGATGGACAGTCCTTCTGTGGCCACCACGCATTTCACGGTCAGAATATCATAAAGTTTCAAAAATTAAAGGCATGTTAAACTCCTCTCCCAACTCAGTCTTACCACAATCTACACCAGAGTCCCTAAACCTCCGCACATTTGATATTTGGGGCCAGGTAATTCTTGTTAACTATATCCTGACATTAACAAATATGCCCTGGAAGGCATTGACACCCCATTGAGAACCAATGACTTGTAGACAAAATGAGCATTTTATATAAATAACAATGAGATTCTGTTGTTTATAGCTAGATGAAGTACAGAATATCTCCCCCACCCCACCTGTTACCATCCCCAGCACATGAGATTATACTAAATTTCAGGATTAGGTCAACAGTTATGTGTGTGAAAGACCCCCATGTCTGGGTTATACATATTAAGATCTGTGGGGGAAGGCTAATGTGGCCTTTTCCTCATTGGCAAATGAACTTGTGCTCTAGCCAAAGGAGTTGGCTCAGAGGGGACACTTACTTGCGTGAGAAGACATGTGTCATATGTGTCAACGTTGCTCTGAGTACAAGGGCAGCACCTACCTGCACATGTGCAGGTCCCTGCAGCACATGGATCAGCTCCATTTTTCAGGGACAGTCTATGTTTTCTGCCCCTAAAATAGGAACACCCCTGCCAAATGGTCTGTTTGACGAGATGTCCACTCACAAATGAAGTGGCAGCTGGGCGTTCTGCTAGTCAGCAAGGCACCGTGCCTCCATGTTTCTTAGCATGCTGAGCTGAAAACAAGTGTAATTCACATGTGCTGAATCAACATCCTATGTAATAAAAGCATATGCAAATTGACCATCACTCCAAAACACAAGATGGCCACCCCCATGTGGATACAAGGTGGCCACCACAAGATGGCCAGCAGGGAAAGGCAGTTGTGGGCAATCAGGCCAGCAGGGGAGGTCAGTTGCGGGTAACCAGGTGTGCAGCGGAGGGCAGGCAATAATGACCAGTCATGCAGAAGAGGGCAGTTGGGGGGGACCAAGCTTGCAGGGGAGGGCAATTGGGGGTGGCCAGGTATGCAGGAGCAGGCAGTTAGGTGAGGGCATTAGCTGCAACCAGGCTGGCAAGGGAGGGCAGTTAGAGGTGACCAGGCTGGCAAGGGAAGGTAGTTAGAGGTGACTAGGCCAGCAGGGGAGGGCAGTTGGGGGCAACCAGTTATGCAGGGAAGGGCACTTGGGAGAGACCAGGCCTGCAGGGGAGGGCAGTTGAGGGGGACCAGGCATACAGAGGAGGGAAGTTAGAGGCCATCAGGCTTGCAAGGGGAGCAGTTAGGCGTTGATTAGGCTGGCAGGGGAGTGGTTATGGGGTGATCAGGTTGGCAGACAGAAGCGGTTAAGGGCAATCAGGAATGCAGGCAGGTGAGCAGTTGGGAGCTAACAGTCCTGGATTGTGAGAGGGATGTCTGACTGTTTGTTTAGGCCCAATCCCACTGGGCCTAAACGGCTATCGGACATCCGTCAAGGGGTTCCAGATGGGAGAGGGTGCAGGCTGGGCTAAGGGACACCTCCCTCCCCCCAGGAATTTTGTGCACTGGGCCCCTAGTTCACTTATAAAAGCCTTCTTTAGCTCCTGAGGGGAAATAGCCTGTGTCCACATCCAGACACTAACTTTGCCACCAAGCCAGCTCCGTTCCCGTGTAATGTAAAAACCAGGCTCTTCTGCATGCCAGAGCCCACAAGCAGTCCTGGGGATTCCGGGGAGCAAGAAGAGTCAGTGGTGTGGTCCTGGCCATCTTCCTCAGCTCAGTCCTGCTCCACAAGCTGATGGAACCAGATGCCAGTAAGAACCCTCTACCACAGCTTCCCCTCCAGAAGCCTTGGGTGCAATATTAAAAGCAAAACTTGCAACATGATCTGATTTGGTCAAAATACTTGTGTATATGTACACATACAAAGTCTACCTGTAAGTATTGGGAGAAGGTTAGAAGACAATACACTCAGATATTAAGAGTGGTAATATTTGACTCTTGGGATGGCAGAGTTTGTGTCTATTATCTCCAAAGTTTCTATAACATTACTGTGCCATTTTGTAATTAATGAAAAAAATATGTAGAAAAGGCCACGAGACTGGTAGGAAGGGCTCCCACAGACAGCAGTTAAAGTCCTGGAAAGACATCTCAGCTATGGGGGGTTTCCCACTGAGAACTCTGGGGTCTAATGCCCAAGCTAGGCTCCCAGCACAGAGCACCAGAACTGAGAAAGGTACTCACATAACATCTGACTGTGAAAAACAGTAGGGTTGTTGTTGCCAGAGAGAGTCAACTGGAAATGTCTACATACAAAATTTCATGTGCAGCCACTCACCTTGGGCTGCAGTAGAGGGAGGGCAGAGAAAAATATCTATCTACCCAAAACAATCTATAGATTGAACACAATCTCTATGAAGATACCAATGGTATACTTCACAGAACTGGAACAAACACTATAAACATTTATATTGAGTCATAAAGGATCCCAAATAGCTGCAGCAATCTTGAGAAAGAAAAACAAAGTAGGAGGGATCACAATATTGGATATCAAGCTATACTACAAAGCCATTATAACCCCAACAGCTTGGTACAGTCACAAAACAGGCATATAAACCAATGGATCAGAACAGAGACCCAGAAATTGGCACACACCATTATGTCAATTAGGCAAGAACATACAATGGAGTAAAGACAGCATCTTCAACAAATGGTGTTGGAAAAACAGGACAGACACATGCAAAAATATGAAAGTAGATCACCAACTTACAGCATACATAAGAATAAACTCAAGATGGATAAAGGACTTAAATGCAAGGCAAGAAACCATAAACTGTGAGAGGAGAACATAGACAGTAAAATCTGACATCTCACATAACAATGTGTTTACAGATACATCTTGGAGGGCAAAAGAGACTATGGAAAAATAAATATAGGGAATACATAAAAATAAAAAGCTTCTGTGTAGCAAAAGAAAGCAGCATCAAAATGAAAAGGGAGCCCACTGTATGGGAGAACATATTGCCAATGATACACCTGATAAGGGGTTAATTTCCAAAATATATAAAGTACTATATAACTCAACAAAAGGCAGACAAACAATCCAATTAAAAAATGGACAGAAGACCTGAATAGACATTTCTCCAAGAGAGCATACAAATGGCCAAGAGACATGAAAAATGCTTAAAGTCACTAATTACCAAAGAAATGCAAGTTAAATGTTCAATGAAATGTCACCTCACACCTGTCAGAATAACTATCATAAAAAATAAACAAACAAGTGCCGGGGAAGATGTGGAGAAAAGGGAATACTCCTTCACTGCTGGTGGGAATGCAGGCTGGTGCAGTCACTGTGGAGAACAGAATGGAGTTTCCTTAAAAAATTAAAAATGGAACTTGTTTGACCCAGTGATCCCACTTCTGGGAATATATCCTTAAAAAAACAAAATACCAATCATAAGGAATATATGCACCCCTATGTTCATAGCAGTGTCATTTACAATAGCTAACATTTGAAAACAACCCAAGTGACCATCAGTATATGAAAGCATCAAAAAGCTGTGGGACATTTACACCATGGAATACTATGCAGCTGTAAAAAATAAGAGATCTCTTACAGCAGGATGGACCTGGAAAATATTATGCTAAGTGGGCTAAGCCAGCCTCAGGGAACAAATCACATGATCTCACTTATTGGTGGAATCTGATGAACAAAATAATTTGAACAATAAAGCAGGACTTGAAGCATGGAGGCATGGAACAGAGTAACTCACCTCGATGTGGGATGAAGAGGAGTGCGAGAAGAGATAAACCAAAGAACTTAGATACTTACATGCATAGCCCATGGCCACGGCCAATAGGATGGTGAGGACCTGTAAGAGGATAGAGGGGGGTAGGTCTGGGAGGAGGGAGGAAAAGGGAGTGGGAAATGGGAGATATCTGTAATAATATCAACAATAAAAAATATATATTTCAAAAGACCAAAAAAAAAAAGTGATCTTCCTGAAAGACGTCATCATTCTATCCCCCGAATAAAAGTTTAAAGACTTGGCAGAGTCGCTGCATTGGGTGGGGCAGAGGAAGGCCTGAAGGGGGGAGTGGAGGCAGCTTCCTGTGCCCCTCCTCTGGGCTGGAGTCTCACTCACCAGCACTGTTACACGTATGAACAGCAAATGAAATCCTACTCTTCCTAATTTGGTAAATAATGAATGACGACTTAGTGGTTTTATCATTATTTTTGCTAAAACACAAAAAACGCACATCCACATATATCCCTCATGAACCAGATTGCACCAAAAAGGAAGAAAAAAAATGTTTTCAAACCAAAAAGGGAGTAAGAACATTTGTTAACTCTGCAAATGCAAGTCCTTGTGCCATGAAGAGATGTCCTAGTGAACAAGGAAGACAGAAACCTCCAAACTCTCGTCCAACCCCTGTGCCGATGAAACAAGGTCAGCATTACTTTATGTCCCCCTCACTTTGCTGAGCTACCAGCCAGGGCTTGTGGTGGAAGGGGAAGGGTGTCTGTCACAGACATGCCAGTCAATTGCCTGCGGGGTCACAGGCGCGGAGGATGCAGGGGAGCCATTTACCTGGTGGAGGCTGCACTGGCAGAGGCCCTGGAACTGAGGTCACAACGCAAAGTGTGTGACCTCAGAACCGCACACACCCATGCTCTCTCCCAGTGCAGCTACAAAGACACAACACGGTGTAACTGGGAGAAGGTGAAGACTGCCTGCAAATCACTGAGGGAGGCAACCTGAGAAAGTCAAGTGCAGCGGGTGCCTGGCTTGGGGGACAGTCCCAGTGTGCACCTATCGTTCTGCAGGAACTGTGGATGACACTTCATTTCCAACAGCCTGTCCCTGTAGAGGGTAAATTACATGGAGCCCTGAGTCTACGTGACCTGCCTGGAATTTTAACTGAGAAACTTGCCATGCTTCTATGCAAGAAGGAGTCTTCAAATTATGTCTTTGGGACGTAGCAGAACCCACAGGGTCAGGGAGACGTCACATCTGGTGGCCTGAGTGGACAGAGGGGTTAGCAAGCCTCAACGCAAGACCGCGCACCTCCTCTGCTCAGATTCCTGCTTTTCATCTGTGTCCTTCAGATGCTGCCAGTGGCAGGTGACAAAACATTCAACTCGTAGCTCTGAGCCAGGTGAAATCAGTATTTCAATCTTTTTATAAAACAAGAGTTCATCTACAAACAACAACCAGTGATAAAAAATTAGTTAGATTTTTTCACTCACACTGAATGTGTGAGGACAGTGGCTGGTAAATTGGGTTGGTCAGTGCGCTGCCAGGGTTGCCTGCCCGAGCTGACCGTGGACATGATCTGCCCTGTGACTTGACCCACTGGGGAGCTACAGGTCACAGGAAAGCCAAAATCAGGCCCATCTATCCTCGCTAAGGACAGACAACTGTGATGCACGTCATTACTGTGCTGCAGCAGGAGAGGCAAAACCTTCATCTGACCTTTCAGATTAAAGTAACAGTGCAGAGGTTCTGATTGGCTTACTGAGATCTGAAAGGGGAGCCCAAGAACTCAGTAATTATCAATTCCCCAAGGAAAGGGATGACTATTTGCTGTGTTCTCTCCACTGGGGCGGCCACAGAGTGCTCCTCAGCTCCTCCAGGATCACTTGCAAAGGGGAGCACCGCTGCCTGGAGCTCCGGGGTCCACCTCTCTGATCTGCCACTGCGTCTGAGCTGAGGCCACACTTACCCCAGCTGCTCCACGACAATGACTGGTCACGGCAGGAGCGACGAGTCCTGGGCAGTTCCCACACGACAGGGCTCCTCAGCGGCTGCCCTTGCTCAGGCACAAGCTCTCAGAGCTGTGCTGGTGTGGGCTCTTCCCAGTTCAGCCTACCTTCCTTCTCGCAGTCCTTTCCCAGCACAGCAGTCTGGAGGCTCTCCCTGCCATGTCTGTTCCTGCCCCCAATCATTTGTTGTGGGTGAATCCTCCAAATCTGCTACTTGGAGGATTCAGGCTGACACACACACGTTGTGCCGAGCACATGAGAGAAAGCATCTCATTATGTGCCCCATTGATCTTCACTGGTTCCCAGTGAGAACAAGATTCTGGTTCAAGAATCTCATGAACACCATCCTACTTTCTAGTCAAACCCCTTATATATCAAGGGTAATTGGTGTTTCTAGATATAATTACAATTCCCCCACAAAGCATAAAAATCGGGAACAATAAGTGGGAAATACCATTTGGTCTCCATTTGAAAAGTGAGTTCAGTGTTTCTAGGCAGATGGAAAAAGTTCTCTTCAAGCTGTCATGTCCGTTGTATTGCTCCTCTACTATCTGTGTCTGACCACATACATGTGATTTGATAGCTGGGCTCCCTATTCTGATCCATTGATTTGTGTGTTTGTTTCTCTGCCAATACCATGCTGTTTTGATTATTGTAGCTCTGTAGTATAATTTGAAGTCAGTTTGCTTGATACCTCCTGCTAGGGCAGGCCAGTAGCTCCTGAACAACAGATGCGCAGATTACTCAGACACAGTTTGACTGTGCAAGAAGAGAGCTAAGCGGCTCCTGGTTTTAGTAGCCAGAGCAGCCTCTACTGCCTGCCTCGTTAGGCCTTTCAGGTAGTCTTTAGGTTATGTTGGACTCAAGATACATCGTTTCATGGTCACCATCTCCCATTTATTTATGTTTTTAAAAGTTCCATCATTTCGTCGTATGTGCATATGTGCTTTTTGTTTTTTTTATTACTTATGCACTACAAGTAAAGACCAGGAATTGTTAACTTTCTTTAATTTTTTTTTTTTTTTTTTTTTTTTTTTTTTTTTTTTTTTTTTTTACTGTTTCACTTCATTACTGCTCTGTATGTGCTCCATGTGAGTGACACAGGTGCTTATGTACATGGGTTCTGGCTTATGGCGAAAATCATACTACATGGCATTGTAGGAACAGATTTCCTATGTAACCTGAGGACCTACTGTGTTGGAATTATTATCTTTAGATACAGTCAGCAGGGTGAGTAATCTTGAGAGGACACAGGTTACATGTCCTCTAGGCAAGGGCATTCAGGGATTGAGCATAAGGATTCCAGTAAACACCCGGGGTCTGCACGTACACAGACTTGTTTGGAAACATCTAGGAATAATCAGGGACACTGTCTCCATCACTCCCCTAAGTCTCCTCTAAGTCAGAATTCCAATACACAGGGCAGGCAGCCTTTCACACACTGTCCTTTTCTAAGAAATTCCTCCTTACAGCTTTCCAACCAAGTCTCTTGTGCTCCAACAGCCTCCAGTTTCATTCTTTTGGCTCAGGATTGCTTTGGCTCTTCAGGGTCTTTGTGGTTCCATACAAACCTGATGATTTCTCATCCTATTTCTTTAAAAAGTGACCTTGGGACTTTTATGTTGATTGCACTAAACCTGTGTAATGCTTTGGTAATATGGCCATTTTGACTACATTGATTCTTCCAGTCCATGAACACAAAGTATTTTTCCATGTTGTTGTGTATTTTTCAATCTCTTTTAATAATGCTTTGTAATTTTCAGTATATAGGTGTTTCACATTCTTTGTTAATTTATTCTTAAATAAACCAGTCAATTTTCAGTGTTTTATTCTTTTGGTTATAATTACAAAGAAATTGTGCTTTTTTTTTCTGGAGTTTTATTGTTAGTATACAGAATGGCAATTGATTTTGTATCCTGCAACTTGACTGTATTTGTTACTGTGTCTAATGGTTTTTAGTGATGTCTTAGGGTTTTCTATATTCAGCATCATGTCATGTGTAAAAAGGCACCCTGCTTGGATGCCTTTTATTTCTTTCTGCTGCCTTATTGCCTGGCTAGGACTCCCAGCTCTCTGCGGAATAAGAGTGATGAGAGTGGACATCTTGTCTTGTTCCTGATATTGGAGGAAAGGCGTTCAGTGTTTCACCACTGAGTATGATATTGACTGAGGGTTTCTTATAAACGGCCTTTATTGTGTTGAGGTGCTTTCTTTCTATTCCTGTTATTGTTTTAATTGTAAATGGATATTGTATCTTATCAAAAACTTTTTGGGCATCCATTGATAAGATCGTATGAATTTTATCCTTTCTTTTGTTAATGTGGTGTATTCTGTTAATTGGTTTGTATGTGTTGCACCATCCTTGTGTCCTGGAATGAGCTCCATTAGATTGTGATGCTTTGTTTTTGGACTTAGTGTTATATTCAATTTGCTAGTATTTTGTTTAGGATTTCTACACTGTATTCATCAGAGATATTGGTCTGTAATTTTCTCTTTTGTGATATATTTGCCATGATTTGGTATCAGGGTTATATTAACCCCATAGAATAAGGTAAAAGCATTGCTCTTTAATTTTTTGGAAGAGTTTGAGAATGATAGATTTTAATCTTCTGTGAACATTTGGTAGAATTCACTGGTGATACCATCTGGTCCTGGACTTCTGTTTTTTGGCAGGTTTTTTATGGTTGTTTCAATTTCCTCACTGCTGATTGGTCTATTTAGATTTTCCAATTCTTCATGATTTAGTCTAGGAAAGTTATATATTTCTAGAAACTTATCCATTTCATCTTGTTAATTGAATCTGGTGGCATATAGTCTTTCATAATATTCTAATATGATCCTTTGTATATCTGCCATGTGTGTGGTGAGTTTTCTTTCATTTATGATTTTGTTTACATGGGTCTTTTCCCTTTTTTCCTTTAGTGAGTCTAGACAGCGGTTTGTCAATTTTTTTAATTTAAATTCTTTATTGTTTAAAATATTATTACATAAGTCTTGTTTTACCCCCATTGGCCTCTCCCCACCCCCACCCCCGCACATGCCCTCAACCCCCTTCCCCCATATGTGTCCATTGGTTATGCTCATATGCATACATACAAGTCCTTTGGTTGATCTCTTAATTTTATTAAACTTTTCAAACAACCTGCTCTTTGTTTTTTGATTTTTTTCATAGTCTTTTTATTCTCTATGTCATTTCATTCTGCTCTAATTTTTATTATTTCTTTTCTTCTGCTGACTTTAGGTTGCTTTTATTCTCTCTTTCTATTACCTCATGATGTGATGTTACATTTTTTACTTGGGGTTTTTCTTGTTTCTTGAGCTTGGCTTGTAATGATATAAACTTCCCTCTTATTACTGCTTACACCAAATTCCAGAGGTTTTGATATATTGTATTGTCATTTTCAGTTGGCTCTATATATCTTTTGATATCATCTTTTATTCCTTTTTTTTTTGTCCAGTCAATTTTCAGTAGTATATCACTTAATCTCCGCTTATTTGTAGGTTTCTTTATGTCTGTTTTGCAGTTCATTTCTAATTTCAAGGCATTGTGTCAGAGAATATGCTTGGTATAATTTCAATCTTTTTGAATTTGTTGATGCTAATTTTGTGACCAAGATATGGTCTATCCCATGTACATGTATCCCATGAGAATGTCCCATGTGCATTGGAAAAGAATGCACAACCTGATTTTATGGGATGCAAGGTTCCATAAATGTTAATTATGTCTACTTGTTCTAGTGTTTCATTTAAGGCCAATATTTAGTAATTGATTTTCTATTTGGTTGATCTGTCTAGAGCTGTCAATAGAGTATTAAGGTCCCAATTATCATTGTGTTTTGATCAGTTTCTCCCCTAGTTCTGTGAGCAGGTGTTTTATATATTTCAGTGCTCCCTGATTGGGTGCATATATATTAAGAAGTGCTATGTCTTATTGATGCAGTGTTCCCTTTGTCCTTATAAAGTACCTATCCTTGTCACATGTTATCTTTGTGATCTTGAAATCTATTTTGTCAGATGTAAGGATGGCCACACCTGTTTTTGTGTGAATGTTGTTTGCTTGGAAAAATCCCTTTTCATCCTTTTATTACTTTGTCTTTGCAGCTTAGATATGTCTCTTGTAGGCAGCATATGGTTGAGTTTTGTTTTTTGATCCATTCTGCTACTCTGTGCCTCTTCATTGGGGAATTCAGACCATTTCCATTTAGTATGAGGATTTCCTATAGCCCGTTTAATCTTTTGTTTTATGATAATTCTGTGCCTTCATTGGTTCTTTTCCTTGTGTTTTTGTTGTTTTGTTTGATGTAGTCCATACATCTTTCTTCAGTTTCCTCTGTTTTTAAGCTATATATCCTGGTTTGGGGATTTCTGTGTATGGTTGCCATCCTATATAATAAAAGCCTAATATGCTAAGTGTCCAGCTGTCTGTTCAACCAAAGAATAATATGTTAATGATATACTAAGGTTACTCAACTCCTGGCTATAATGTGCACTGACCACCAGAGAATGGACATCTCCAACCAGTAGGTTGGTTTACTGCTGGAGTCTGGCCGATTGGGACTGAGTGAGATGGGCCAGACACACCCTAGAGCCCTCTTGCAGCCCCTCCCTGGTTGACTAACCTCCCCAGCCCCAATCATGCACCAGTGGGTCCCTTGAACTAGTCTGCACCCTCTCATAATCCTGGGCCCTCGATGTTAGAGAGCCAGTTTCCGTCCAATCCTATAGGCCAGGCCGAGAGAACCCCTGCTACATGGATTTGTGCACCATGTTTCTAGTCAGGTTTCTAAAAAATGAAGTTGCATATACACCATAATTTGTTTTCTTATTTTCATTTTTTACTGCATCTTATCTTCATCTTTCTTTGTCACTTCAGACTTTACCCCTCTCTTTTTATATTTTTGTCACAAAATCTCCCTGATTATGTTGTAAGTTTGTTTTGGTTTTTCTTGGTGGTCTTACTAATAGTATTGTGACTTTATGGTCTTTGTTTCAAGTAGAATAACTCCCTTGAGTATTTCTTGCAATTGACATTTTCTGATGATAAAATCCCACAGCTTCTGTATGTCTGGGAATATTTTTATTTCTCCTTCATATTTAAAAGATAATTTTGCTGGATATATTGTTTGTGGCTGGTAATTTTTCTCTTTCACACATTTGAATATTTGGTTTTACTTTTTTGTGGCTTATAGAGTATCTTCTGAGAAGTTGGATAAAATTCTGATGTGTTTTCCTTTGTAAATCAACTTCCGTCTTTCTCATGGCTGCTCTGATAATTTTTTCTTCTTTGTCACTAATTTTGACAGCTTTAATACCAACTGCCTTGGAGAGGGCCTGTTTGGATTGACATAACTGTGTTCTGATTAGTCCTTGGATTCAAGGATCTAGTCTTTCCATAGATTTTGGAAATTGACATCCACTATTTGTTTTAATAGACTCTCCATCCCCATGCCCCTCTCTTCCTTCCCCACAATGCCTATAATTCTAATATTGCCTTTTCTGATGGAGTCAGATAGCTCTGGTAGAGCTCTTGCATTTTCCTGTGTGCTCAGGTCTCTCTCTTCTTCCCTCTGCATCGTTTCTTGCTTCATATCTTCAATATCATTAATTATTTCCTCTATCTTGTTGGTTCTGTTTTCTATAGTCGGTAGTTTATTCTCCATTTCCTTATTGGCACTCTTCATTTCCAGGTTTTCTGATTGATTCTTTTTTAAAATTCCAATCTCTTTGGTAAAGTACTCATTTGATTCTTTGATTTGTTGGTCTGAGTGCACTGAATTCTCTGTTGGTATTTCCTTGCATCTTGTTGAGTACTTTCAGAACTGCAATCTTGAAATCTCTGTTATATATATCACATGTTTCCATGCATTCCAGTTTGCTTTCTGATGGATTTTCATTTCCTTTCTGGTCATCTTTGTTACTGTGGTTCTTCATGGTACTTGCTGTCCTCCTTTGCTTACACATTTATCTCTGAAAGGTCTTTCTACTATTTTCTAACAGTTGGTGCTGGAATGGAAGATTTTTACCTCTGTGGTCTTCCAGTCTTGAATCTCTGCAGCTTCCATAGGCAGTACAGCTGCACTGCTTGGGGTGGGGTTTGTTTGCCTCATCATAGTGGCAACCCCTGACCTTCCAGGGGTCCTGCCAACACCTGTTTTGGCTTTCATTGTGAGAGTTTTTTGTTTTGTTAATCCTTACCCAAGGATATTCTTCCATTGATTTTTAGAGAGAACGGAAAAAAGGGTGTGAGACAGAGAAAAAGAAACGTCAATGTGAGAGAGACATCAATAGGCTGCCTCCAACACTCTCCCCAAGAGAATACCTGCCCTTGAGTGGAATCAATCCCATGACCCTTCATTCTAAGGGCCGGTGCTCTAACCACTGAGTGTAACCTGTTAGGGCAAGAGTTTTTTTGTTTTTGTTTTTATATTTCTCTTTCTTGTGTGTTTTTCTTGGTGGTTTTTGGTATCTGGTTTGTTTGTTTGTTGGTTGATTGGTTGGTTTTGATCATTCTATGAGGTGGGATTTAATGTAAATTAAATCCTCATTGTGGATTTAATTTACATTTTTTCTAATTATTTTGAGCATCTTATATAGGCTTATTTGTCATCCATACAACTTATTTGGTAAAATGTCTGTTCAAAGTTTTTACCAGTTATTTTCTTATATTGAGTTTGAAATTTTATATATTCTGGTAACAAGTCCATGAATGTGTGATTTTTAAATATTTTTTTCTGTTTGTCTTTTATTTTATTTGAAGTATCTTTTATAGAGCAAATTTAAGTCCCAAATCTTATTTTTTTTTAAATGAATCATGCCTTTTGTTTTGTATCTAAGAATTCTTCCTTATCCCAAGGAGTATAATACATACATAGTTTTGTGGGTGTTTTCCTAAACGTATTAGTGTTACAGTTATGTTATATCTATGATTAATTTTGTATAAGATGTGAAATGCGGGTAAAAATTCATCTTTTCTTTTGAATATGGATGTATGATGTCCTAGCCTCATTTCCTCATTTGTTAAAACATAAGTGTCTGTGTGTGTGTGTGTGTGTGTGTGTGTGTGTGTGTGTGTGTGGAGGCCCATTGCAGGAAGCTTCCTGGAAGAATAGGGCTTTCTGCAGCCTTGTCTGCTTCCCCACCTGCTTCCCTCCCTTCCCCACTGTCCCGCTTGCTTCTCCACAGCTTCTCTGACTTCAGTGGTGCTTGGCTTCCTTCTACACTGTTTTCAGTCTTTGCTTTGAGCCTGGGTATGCAAATTAACTGACATCTTGGTTGCGTTAATTTGCATACTCACTCCTGATTGGCTGGTGAGCATGGCTTGTGGGCATAGCATAGGTATGGTCAATTTGCATGTCTCTCTTTTATTAGATAGGATACAGTTGTCTTTATCCCTTGTCAAAAGCAATTGGCCTTACTTATGTATATTTACTTCTGGGCTCTCTATTTAAACCCATTGATCTATTTGGAATAAATCTTCACCAACACCACACTGTCTTGATGGTGGTAGCCTTATACTAAGTCTTAAAATCATGCAGTGTGAATCCTCCAACTCTCTTTTACTTCAAAATTGTTTTTGCTAATCTATAACTTTTGCCTTTCCATATAAAATGTAGAATTCACTTATTCTTATCTACCAGAAATGGGATGTTGATTGAGATTACAGTGAGTCTACATAGGAAAAAATAAACTCTGGGGTGAAATTATATATTCAGAGGCTTTGCTCATTTGCTATGCATTTTTTTCTTCACTAATTTATAAAAGTGATAGGTTTCTCTTAAAGATGTTCTTTTATAAGAAAAAAAAAAACACACACACACCTTTATGGGACCAGCAGACAAGGAGGCAAGTGCACTAATCCCAGTGTACTGTTTCTCCCCCTCAGGCTCAGAGAAGGATGGAAACGGAGACTGGAGGAAAGACTGCGGATGCTGGACAATCCTGAGGAGAAGCCTCAGGAGGCAAGCACTGTGGGCTGACAGCCTCCTGCCTCCTCCACTTCACAGATACCAAGCCAAGGGCACTTTGCTAGGAGATACAAGAATGCTTCAATTATGGCCACTTACGGAGCAGGACACTCTGTTTGCTCTCCCATTTACATGCGAATCCTTCCTGTGCTCATGGAAGTTACCAGCAAGGCATCCGCCCTGCAGGAGAAGGATGACTGCCAATGGGATACGAAGCTCCTGGTACAGCAATCCCTCAGCTTCACAGATCCATGCAGGGTAGCTTGTATCCACCTTTTCTTTCCTTGTGGAAGCTGGATGCCTTATCTAAGCTGGCAGAGGGCAATGATCTTGTTGGGAACCTGGCTTCCTCAGTCTTTAAGAAAAACAGTAATAGAATAGTTGCTTCCTGTCTCCCCTGTGTGTGAAGACAAAAATGCAACCACTTACAGAAATAAAGCAATTACTATAAAGAGAAGATGTGGTTTGGAAATAAACGGAACTAATGTCTTTTCTCTTCATATGATTTGGATCATTTTTTGTTTTTTTTTGTTTTGTTTTGTTTTTTTCCAGAAACAGGCTTAATTAGAAATAAGCAGTGACAACAAAGCAATGCTTAGTACACGTGGCTGCGGTGGCCTCCCTGGGGTGTGCTTTGAGTTAATTCCCCGTCTTGGTCAGTTCTCAGGGGCAATAGCAATGGCAGCTCCAGTTGTCCCCAGACATGCTCTGGAATTTCAAGCCACCCTCATTGCAGCTCCTCTCAGGCCCAGATCATGATCACAGGCAGGAGGGATTCCATCAGCAACTAGGCCTCCTCTGCCCAGGAATTCCTCTCTAGGGGAAAGGACAGAGTGGGGAGCCCTGGGCAGACAGGGAACCCAGGTGGCCAGAGGTACCAGGGGTGAGGTGGCAGATGCTAGCAATGCCACCTGGTGGCAAATATATAAACTGCTGCCCCTGAGAAGCTAGAAGAGCTCAACATGCCTGAGAGAGCAATGGGGTGCCAGGAGGGCTGGGGGGTGGTTCTTGGTCACCATAGTTACCAGAGGCAGGGTGCAATGCTCAGGACCCTGCTGTGGGCTCCTATCCAATATGGAGACAATCAAGAAACAGTAAACAGTAAACAACACCTGGGGAAATGTGTGCAAAATTTTAAAAAACATGGCTAAGAGTAAAATGGAATACTAGTAAGGACAAAGCATCATTGGGAATATATATCAGGGTACCTAACCACATCTGGGGGTCATGAAAAACCCCCCAACAAACTGTTGTTTAAGTTGACATGATAAAAGTGAACAAGAGTCATCCAAGAAAGCGGGCATGGAGGGATGCTCTGGCAGAAAGAGCAGCATATGTGAAGAGCTGGAGGAGCAGAAGCTGCAGGGCAGGGCCTGAGGTCCTGAGGAGATGTGGGCCCATGACACAGAGGGGAGAGGGGGGCTGCTTTATAGAGAGGAGGGTGGGGGCAGCTGAGCAGGGGCTTCCAGAGCCCAGGCTGAGATTCTGGATTGACCCACAGGGGCACTCGGAGCCATGACAGGTTTTAGGAAAATGAGCTGATGAGATCTGCATTTCTAAACTTTTCAGCTTTTGTAATGCACATACATGCATGTATAGAATTAATAGAAGTTGGTAAGTATGAGCATATCATACGTGGTGAAGTGATTTTGTTACAATTTCCTATTAACCTTTTCTCCTGGTCTTTGCTGGCTCCCTCCCTGTCTTCTCTATCATCAGCAACCGACCTCCCCTAACCCATGTCAATAGCCCAGTGTGCGTCCTCAGGCCATTGTCTCTGTGCCCACAGAGCCATGTGCAGGCACTCACACTCACACTCACACTCACACTCACACTCTCACTCACACTCACACTCACACTCACACTCACACTCACATCACATAGACTGTGCATCTAGAGGCTCCGTGTGGATGAGTGTGTGGGAGCATTTCACAGAGTGGATCAGCGTAGCTCACGCTCTGCACCTTGGTTTCCTCACTCAGCTGCACCTCCTCCAGCCTCCAGGCCAGTGCGGCTGTGCTTCCCATTCCTCACGGGTCTTATTGTCACTCTGCTCTGGGCATTTCCTACTAAAGTCAGAGCTCTTCTGAGACAGAAAGGCACCCAGTGCCCAAGTGTTCGCTGGGGACAACTCAGCAGTAAGTAGTCTGTTCACAGGTCCTTCATGCTAGTGGTTTGTGCTGGGAATAGATCCCAGGAGTGGAGGATGAGAACAAACAGCATTGCCGTTTCTACTTTAAATGTTTCTGGAATGCTTTCCAGAAAGGCTGATGGAAGTCCCGCTGGAACCAGCAGTTTATAGAGTCCCCTTCTCCCTGCCGCTGGGCCAATGGTGAGGGTGGCAGCCATTCCCAATTTCTTCTAGTCCAAGGGATGTAGACATCACTTCGTGTGTTTTTTACCTCCTGTGATGAGCTTTCTTGTCATTTTTTTGTTCATTAGTGTAATTTCCTCATCTGTGAATTACTTACGAAGGTGTAGTGCCCATTTGTGTAAGTCAGTCTTTCTATGGCAGTGTGCACAAACTCTTCACATTGTAAGTTTAACCCCTGGATTGCCATTTGCATTAGAAGTCTAGAGGGCAGGGAGGGCCTGCCTAGGCACCCATTATACATCTGAGAGCCTCAAAGACATGAAAGAAAGAGAGACATGGCTGTCGGTGTAAAAATGAAAGCCTTGTATGTGGCCACAGGTACCATACGCTTTGGCAGACTTTCACTCGTCAGCAGTTGGGAAAGGGGATTAGAGGGGACATGGCCCACGATGGGGAGAGATGAAGGAGGAGGCAGTTCCCAGAAAGCTGAGCAGAGAGGCAGGTGGACGGAAAGCAGCAGAGTTCCTAAAACAAGATGTCAACTTATGTTAACTAAAATGTAATTAACATGGGTTAAGTAAAAAGAACAGGGCCTGACCAGTGTGGCTTAGTTGTGAGTATTGAACTATGATTTAGGAGGTCAGGGTTTGATTCCTGGTGAGGGCACATGCCAGGATTGTTCTCTTGGGAGGCGAGGGGTGTGGGGGGTGCATGCAGTAGCAGCCGATCATGATTCTCTCTCATCATTGATGCTTCTGACTCTCTCTCCCTCTCCTTCCTATCTGAAATCAATAGAAATATGTTTATAAAAGAATAGGAGCCTAAAGAGACCGCAGAGCTAGTCCTGTTACTGGGACCCCATCTCTGGCTTCCTCACCTGTGGTTCCTGTCGGTGGCAACGGGCATCCTGCCATCTCCTTCCCCGTGGCTGAGACTAAGCAGCCAGTGTAAGAGCTGCTAGAGCAGGAGCTGGCCTGCAGCGAGGCCTCCGCATTCCTTAGCGCTGCCTCCTTCCATCCCCGCTGTCACTCGCTGTGCCCACCGGGCACGAGGGCTCGTCCTGGGCAGTGGGTACCTAGCCTGCTTACTGGCCACGGTCACCTGGAGCACTTTTTAAATGTAAGCATCCCTGGGCTCCACTCCCATGGGATCTAATTCTGTGGACCTGGAATGAGGAGCAGGAATGCTATGTTTGTATCAACCTGCCCAGCAGATCTAGATGTATAGCCAGACGTGGGAACTGCTCCCCAGAGTGTCCAGCGGCCGGTGGAGAAGCAAACTGATTGGTCACAACTGCTCATCAGATCTCTAGGATTTAGTCATCCTGAATGAATGACATCGTGACATCTCCCCACTTCTCTGCCCCTAGCCCCTAGCAGCTACTATAACTAATAATACTGTGTTGCAGACTCAAAATTTGCTAAGACAGTAGATTACATGTTCTTGCCACACACAGAAAAAGTAATTAAGCTGATGGAAATGTTACATAGCTTGACTTTGTTAAGCATTTCACAAAGAATATGTTTATCAAAGCATCACATTCTATGCCTTAAATATATACAGTTTTTACTTGTCAATTATACTTCAGTAAAGGGGAGAGACCGAGTCAGTGTGCTGCTATGGGGGTCAGCCTGAGGGGGGGTGGAGAGTGAGGAGTCAGCGCTGCTGTCTGCGAGGGGAGTGGAGGGAGGAAAGGAGCGGGAGGTTGTGGTTAAAGGGGAAGCCCTTGAAATGCTGGCTGAAGAGTTTGGACTTTACACAAGAGCAATGGAGACTCATCAGAGGTTTCTGAGCAGGGCAGTGACTTGCTAAGATCTGGTCTTAGTGGCTGAGAGCCCCTGGCAGCGGGTGGGGAATGCACTCCACAGGTGTTAGGGATTATCTTTGCTGAAACTGTGATCACCCCACCAGCCCAACTGGAAACTGCTCCTCATGTGACCTCCACTCTGTTCAAGGTGAGTGATGGTGCCCGTAAGAGGGCGGCCTAAGTGGTGGAGTTTAGGGGGAAACGTGGCAAATATGCCTCCTGCTGAGACTCGGGGTAAACACCTTTGTACTTCCAGCTTTCATTTGAAAATTAATTCGCACTTTTCCTTTAACATCCTTGTTGACATGTGGGCTGGAAAATGACAAAATCTCGGAATGTACCAACTGAGAGGCGAGCTCAGCTGCTCAGAAAGGCTTTACTGAATCTAAGCCACAGCTTTACCATGTTTGACTGATGCGTAGCAACACAGTCCTCTTGACTTGGGGACAAATGAGTCAGTAGCTGTGACAGAAGAAATGAAAGCAGAACACATCTTGTTGCAGACTGGGAAATTTTTGGCACTGCAGAGGCCGTGGACTGTGCCCCAGATGGAGCTGTCAGTGCTGATAACAGGCCAGGCCTTGAGATATGGTCTCATGGCCTCTTCCCAGCACACAGGCCTTCTTTCACAGAACACTGTCAGCTCTCTGAAGAACAGGATGACCCTGTGAATAACATGGCTGTCAATGGCATGACTCTGATGCTGCTTGGAAAAAACTGTTTTGTCTTGGGTTACTTGCTCTGCAAAAACAGGATGTGGTTAATGTGCTTAAAAGTTGTCCTACACAAAGGGTCGCTGCTGTTCTCCAGATTCCCTGCGTGGAGAATGGCAGAGCAGTCACCCAGTCACCTGGCCAACTAATAAAGGCTCCCTAAATTTTAATTTGGTTTGGACTACAGTGGTCGTTCACTCACTTCTTCTCCACAACAGTCTGACTTCACAAAGCAATTCAGTGGTAAAATTAATAACTTTTGCTTCCAGACCACAGCCCAAGGCCTCAGGCCACTTCTGGTGCAGACAAGCTGAACATAAGTGCCCACTTTAAAGAGGAGCAACAGGCAGAGGCTTTGCATCGATAGACAGGGAGCAGTGGATGGAGGTAGAGAGACACTGGTCAAAGAAGACTTCCTATCCTAGCATTCAGAGAGATGGGCAGCACCCAAAGTTTGGAGGGCAAATCAGAGGATGACTTGTAATGCTGGGCCAACTCACCCAGACACCACAAGTACAGGATGCTGGGAAAGTGTAAGCCAGGCCCACAGCCAGGCCTCCCAGGTGATCGTGGCAAGGACAGGAGGCAGTACCTTAGGGACAAGGCGCTCCAGGCCATGCTCTCAGCCCCCACCTGCCAACTTGCTCCTTGAGAACATACAAATTTAAAAGCAGAAGGAGGACCGCTCATGCCCAGAATCTTACATTAGATTAGAGTTCTCTGAAAATAATAAATAACTGTACTTGTTCCAATTGTAAACACATGCATGTGTATGGTAAAAAATCAGAAAAGGAAAAGGATTGTAAAAATTACCCAAAATCCACCATGCAGCAATGAACACTGCTAATGCAGTATTTAGAAAAGTATTGAGCAGCTCTCCATCAATGCAGAATAAAAACAATAAATAACTTTTCAAAATTATAATCTTACCACAAATGATTTTGGTAACCTGTGTTTCCAGCCACCAATATGTCTAGAAATCTCAAAATTAATGATCACAGGCTATATCATCATTTTGATGGTTGCATAGTATTTGGGTGTAATAATTTATTTAAACAATTCCCTTTTTAAAGACTTTTTAGTTTCTCACTATGATAAGCAACATTTCAATGAACATCATACATACACATACATGTTTTTCATATCCCTCCAATTATCTGCTTAGGATAAATTCTCAGAACTGGATCTGCTCTGAGAGGTGAGTAGACAACTCCTTGCTCACAGCACCTTCCCTCATGCTGGAGTTCTTGGCTTTGCCTGACTGGCATCACCCCCCTTCCCTTCCAGCAGACTGTAACAGGTGCTGTAGGGAAGATGCTCATCGATAACTCACCTTCCTGTGGGGAAGGCAGGCTAACCCACCTCTAGGCCTGTGCCACAGCCTGCCCATCAGAGAAGTGCCAGAGATTGGCTCATGGAGGGCCCAGGGCCTGGAGTAGAACTGAAGGGACAGAGGTAACGATGGAGCTTGGAACTGCTATCGGTCACTGTGGGGAGAGAGTGCTAGCCAAGCATGAAGCCAACACACAGGGAGGCAAAGCTAGGAGAAGGGGGTGGGTGCTGAGAGTTCCTGAACTCAGACTGATCTGGAACAAGCTTTATCCCCAGGATTTCTGGCCAGCGGAAATCGTGTTCTTTCTTAGAATTCCAAGAAAAGCATGCCAGAGACCCATGTATGGGATACTGGGGCATGGTAAGATTTATTTTGGGTGGAAAGAGAGGGGGGACCTTAGGAACCCAATGTCACATTGTCATTGATCCCACCGTGGCAAAGTGCAGCCTTGCCTTCATCAGGCCCAGAGGAAAGACCAGGCCCAGAGACTCTGTGCGGCGCTAAAGCTGAGCCTTAGGAGCCAGTGTGGTCCACTGCAGGCCCCAGGCAGCTGCTGGACCCGCATGGCTACTGCCAAATGGCAAAGTAATGGGGCAAGTGCATGTCACCAGCGAGAGAGAGAGAAAGAGAGAGAGAGAGAGAGAGAGAGAGAGAGAGAGAGAGAGAGAGAGAGAGAGAGAAGGAAAACACTCGTCTATTAACCTATAAAAATGAAAGTATAATATGCTAATTAGACAGGACATCCTTATGGATGATCTACAGACAAAGTTGAGGCTGAGAGGGGAGCCTGGATCCTGGGTGCCAGAGGGAAGCCAGTGCTGGCAGCCAGAGGAAGGAAGGCCTACTCTTGCATGAATGTTGTGCATCAGGCCTCTACTTTGATTATATAATCTCAGGTTATAATTGACCAGGTGCTTCTTCAAACTACTCAACTTTATAATCTTTCATGATCTTGGCTGGTCCCACCCTCCAACCAATCCATTTCCTAGATCTTCTGGGGTTCTGTGTCCCTTATCCAATTCAATCCTCTTCCCAGGCTAGACTGACAGGCCTCTGTGGTCACCATCTTGGCTTGTGCTGAGCATGTGCCCAGCAGAGGAATTTCTATTCCCCGTCCCCTCCCCATGATCCTCGCTGAGGACCTGGGGGATCATTCCTCAGGGCCAGGATGCCCTGGGGAGTGTGTGAGGCTGTAACTTCCTAGTGAAGCAAGCGTATGCTCCCCAGTTGATTATGTGTAAGAATATGAGCCCCTTTGCTCTCTTCCTTCTTAATGTCCAGGTGTCTGCACTAGCAGAGCCTGTGATGTCTCGAGCAGATGTGTACATAACCTCCCTCCATTTTTCTCCCTTAAATCTCTGGAGTTTTCTTATAGTGAGAAAACGAACTGAATAAGGAAAAACATTCCTCCTCTGGGTGGGTCCCCAGTAGACAGGCAGGACTCCAGGACCTAGACTAGGTGGCGCCCAGTGATCCCTTCTGGCCTCTGGCCACATGACCAACCCAGGCTGTGCAGAGAAGAGCGCTGGGGAGAGGCCCACCAGCAGCTGAGCTGGGAGGGGAAGCTGCTCCCACAGCAGCTCAGAGGGCCCTCAGAGGCCAGGCTCTACCCTTCTATTCTCGGGGAATATTAACTCCATTCAAAAAGGCCTGGTGCAGGAGACCACTGAGACCATAAGAGTGAGACACTCCAGACTGAGGAACAGTAAGGCTGCATTGTGAGTGTTTACTGCTGACCTCTCACACTCATCACATGCTGACAGGCAGCAGGACTCCCCACGGCCCCTGTGCTCCTGGCCTGCGGGAACTCTGGGGCAGGCAGCCCTGGGCTGCCAGGGGAGAGTCCTGGGGCTGCACCTTACACACAAATGTCTGCAAGAAGTGTTAGCACAAAGCCTACAATGTCCTTCTCCCCTTACTGCCTCGCCTGAGGAAGAATTTTCTTGACCAGAAAGCAAACTTCCTGCATTCCATTGTACTTGGTTTTTCACCCAAATACTGGTACAACCAGCAGAGGCAGGGAGCAGGTCATGTTTACTGTCACGGGGCCTGGTAGGAGGCTGTTTGAAAGGAGGTGATAGTAGAAGGGGCAGTAAAGGGGCCATTTGGGAAGCAAGGTCATCCTGACTCTTGGCATCTGAACTGGCTTTAGTGTCCACTGAGCTTCTTCATGTGTGAACTGTGCTCACGGTGCATCTTGGGAGGTGGGGCAGGCAACTTTCTGCCAAGGTTGCTCTTCTTGTCTGTTCAGGACTGAGTTTCAGTATTTTCTTTCCTTTTATTTATTTTTAGTTTTTGGCTGGTACAAAAATGTGTTACAATTCCTCGCAGGGAGAAAATTCTCAACCTTTCAGATAGCTCCTTTTTGCCCAGGATGTCACCCCGGGGCAATAAATACAGGCTGAACCCTGAAAAGCCCCATCTGTCCCCGCAGAGGTGAGGTAGCCTTTCAGAAGCCTGGGGCTGAGGGATCCTCCTTTACTTCATCCCAACCGGTAAGGATTTTCAGTCTTTTCTCACCACCAATTCAATTAATTCCTCCTACTATGGGAGGATAGACCAATGCAGTGAAAGGTTTTTATAAATACTTAATGGATGTGAATGCACATTCATTCAATATTGGGTAAAGCCTGATTGAGACCTATAAAAGTTTTTTTTTTTAAACACGCATTTATTGCCTTGGCTGATGTGACTCCGTTGGCTGGGTGTGGTCCTGTGCACTGAGAGGCTGCTATTGGGGCCCATGCCATGCTTTTGTGCTCAGTCCCTGGTAGGGAGCAAGGAGGAGGTGGCTGATGGAGGTTTTGCCCTCACGTTAATGTTTCTGTCTCTCTCCCTCTCCCTTCCTTTCTCTCTAGAAAGCAATATTAAAAATATAAGTAAACAACAACACATTTACATATGCAAAAGAAAGTGAGCATATTTTTAAATATTAAGCAAATAAGACAGATGGTGCACAGATAAGTCAAAACTTGTGCTAGTGGTTTCCAGTGGGGGATGGGAGCCCTGGCCCATAGCAAAGACAGGAGGGGAGTTTCCACTTGCTCAGGCTGATGTGTGTGCAAGTGTCCTAGTCACCATAGAGCACCAAATAGCTGGTGGATAGGTGCATGTTTATATCAGTATATTAGAAGTTCAAATAGCATATACCCATTGGAAGAGAAAAATTCAAATATTAGGTTAGTAATAATTAATGTCGTTTTCTAATACCTTTTTTTAAATCGAATTTATTTAAACAATACAACAAAATTTAATCAACAATATAGTTGCCATTGTTTTCTACTACTTATGCCCAATGCTCAGGAAGCATTTTAATCCCTCTGTTGTAAAATTCTTGTGATTTTGATGCAAAAAATTCGGTCAATGCATTTTTGAGGCATTCTTCATTATTAAATTTTTTTCCAAGAAGAAAGTTTTGCAAAGAACGAAACAAATGGTAATCGGAAGGGGCAATATCAGGAGAATATGCAGGTTGAGGGAGAACTTCCCATTCCAACTGGCGCAGTTTTTCAGCAGTGATTCTTGCAGTATGCGGTCGTGCGTTATCGTGGTGAAGAATTACGCCCTTCCGATTAATCAGCGAGGGTTCTTTTTCTCTTAAAGCTTGGGCTAACCTTTCCAATTGGGCACTATACACTGCACTTGTAATGGTTTGGTTAGATGGTAAAAGTTCCTAATGAAAAATTCCTTTAAAATTCCACCAAACACACAACATCACTTTTTTCGCATGCAAGTCAGGTTTTGGCGTGGGCTGCGGAGCCTCATTTTTGTCCAACCATTGAGGCCGCCTTTTCAAATTAACACACAGCACCCATTTTTCATCTCCGGTAACAATTTGCTCTAAAAACGGCAAACGGTTTTGACGAGAGAGGAGCGAACTGCAAATTGTGACTCTTTGATTACGGTTGTTGTCGGTCAACTCATGAGGAACCCATTTTCCAAACTTTTGGACTTTGCCAAGTGCACGCAATTGATTGGAAATTGTTTTTTGTGAACAATTTAAAGTTGTCGCAAGCTCTTGTTGGGTAATTTGAGGATTTTGCACCAAAAGAGCTTGAAGAGCTTCTTGATCAAAATTGGACACACGGCCTCAACCACTCTTGTCATCTAACGAAAAATTTCCCTCGCGAAATTTCTCAAACCAACGCTGGCATTTTCTGGCGCTAACTGCATCTTGACCAAGAGCACTATAGATGTTTTTTGCAGCCTCACTTGCTTTTCTTCCTAATTGGAACTCGTAAAGCATGCAGTGCCAAATATGCTCTTCATCCGCCATCTTCTTAGCCCTAGTTTTGCAACAAAAACCAAACCAAACACAAACTTTTTCAAGCAAAACTTGTTAATTGCACTTCACACGTTCTGTAGATACCACGTGTTTGAAGGTTATGTTGATACAAGTCAACACCAAGCAAGATTTTAAACGAATGTTTAAAAACGACATTAATTATTACTAGACCCAATATACCGGAAAACACAGTGTAAAGGAAGGCCTCTTTGGTCCCTTCCCTGAGAACCCCATAGCACAGGAAGCTAAGTGAGCTGCCAGGGGCGGTTGAGTCCTGGAGAATGCCCGAACTCCTTCCAAGGACCAGCTGTTTACAGATTGACTCTTCCCTTCCCTGGCTCTCTCCCACGACTCTGTGTTCTGTTCTGTGCTACCTCTTCTCTGCCTCTTTCTCCAGTTTACATAAAAGGCAGAGGAGAAGCAGCCTGAACTTTCTAAGACCCAGCAGTCAACTTTCCTTCTGTCAAGTTCAACTCTTTGCTGGCACCATGTCCCTTGGAGATTCTGCTAAGAGAGGCCCTGCAGCGCCACCTCCTGGATAACTTCTGTACACCAGCCCTGGACACTTCAAGCTGACCCATGTCTTTCCAGGTGAAGCAACACATTCTACTCCTTCCTCCCGCCATTCATTTAACACATGAGGTCTGACAGGTGGGAATAGAGCCAGGACTCAGGAGAAACTAGACCTGGTGCAAAATCGCAGAATCAATGGTGACATCCCCAGGTCAGGTCAGGTCAGGTCATGACTGGGTATTGCCTCCCTTTACCCAGAATCAGAAGTGAGGAGCCAGCACTTCTTATAAGATACTTTGATAAGAATAGAATGGGAGGACTGCCCTCTAAGTGAGTGGCAAAGACTGGGAAATGCTGACGAGTGGGGTGGAAATGTGTGTGTGCAACAAAGACATCACAGAGATTATAGTTGTTCTAATATTAGTATTCCTATTCCAGCATTCTTTGCTTGGCACTTGTTGGATATTCCTTTTCTGTCCCTCTGTTTCCCATTGACCTGTATCTGACACACATTGACATGGGATGAAACACTGTGAGTTGATGTTATTCTTGTCCTTTCTTCCTGCCAACTCAGCCAAGTGCAGTCAAGTGCTCCCAGATGCAGCTCAGGGCAGCACCATGGTGCAATGGACATGGGATCCAGAAGATGTTGCTTGAATTCTCCTGTTTGATTTTTCCCCTCTGGAGTCTTCTTTTGGGAGGACTTTGCCCAGTGGTTGAGTTTCGGTGTTAGAATTTGGATAAAAGCTAAAAGAGACTTACTAGAGCAAGTTGGCCTGATAATATTTCTCTTCCAAGAGAAATATTATCAGGATTAAAATCACAGTATTTTAAGTAAATATTTAATAAATATCAGGCACCAGTTAATGTGCAACTCTCCTGTGTGGAACAGTGGCTGGGAGAGTAATGAACAAAGAAACAGAAATCTGCAAGCGTGCTGCTTGCTGGGACTGTGAGCCTCGGAATGAGTGCGTGGGCTTTGGAGTCAGATGGGCCTGGGAGCTAATCTCAGGTCTGCCACTATCGAGGCAAGTGAGATGAATGCCTTAAGCACTGGTTTCCTGCCGCCAGGATGGTGACAATCATTCTATTCCACAGGCATTGTGGGAGGTTCACATGAAGAAAAGTACACGGTCTATTTTAAAATGGGAATCTTGGTTCATCTGGATCCACCATTGGTGAAGATGCAGAGTCAGGCCTTGGAGTGAAGGGGGCTTTGTCACACATAACAGAGAAGCTTGGGAACAGCTCATGTGAGGACAACTGGCAGCACTGCTGGTGGTGGGATGGAGCGTGAACTGAGGCAGCCGCTTTGGAAAGGGCTCGGCACCATCTGCAGAAAGATGAGTGAGCCCGGCCCGCACTGCCTGTGAGAGCAGGGGATGCATGTAGGCATGCGCAGAACAGACTGCTACAGTGGCCACCGCCCGGAGTTGGCTCCGATGTGAACAACAGAGTGGGTAAGTGTACGTTTCTTTCATTAAATGGAATGTTACATCACAAAGAGTATGGATGAGTCCCAGCTACATAAAGCAATGTGCATAAATCACAACTGTGATATTGAGCAAAAGAAGCTGGACACAAAAGAACACATACTGTGAGGTTCCATGTATGTGAAACTGACAAGCTGCGAGACAAAACCTAACTTTGGAAATACATATTTTGTGGCAGATGATTAAAAATAAAAATGGGGAAGTGATTACCTGCAATGTCAGGGTGAAGGCTGTCTTTGATGGAGAACGAGGGGTTAGGGGGAAAGGGGGAAGAGTGGTTTCTATGTCTTATTTCTTTTTTGATCTAAGTACTTGCTATGTCAGTGTTTGTTTGTGATAATTCTCTCAAATGTATATTTTTGTTTTCTAAGCTCTTTTTGTATGTGTGTGCCATATTTCACAATAAAAGTGCCAAGAAAATGGAAATGCATGGAAAACCTTTAGCACAATGTAAGTTCTCATTGAAGAAGGTAGTTGTTGGTTCTGTTCATATGAGTTTTGGAGATGCCTAATTGGAGCTGCTAAGCTAGATGGAGCACTTGAGACTGACAACTAGGTTTCCAGTTGTGCAAGCTCAGAGGGAGACAGAACGGGCCGGACCCAAGAGTGAGTTAGGAGACAAAGCTAAGGAGACGCCTTTTCTTGGTGTTAATGGAGCCAGCTGGCTACTGGCAAGCAGAGCATGGTGCCTTGAGAGGCTGTGCCCAGCAGAGCTCAGGAGAAAGGCCTAGCCTAGGTAAGCAAGCATGTCTGAAGCTGAGGACAGCTGGGCACTTTACCAAACCTCCCTGATGGTGCAGCCTCAGGCAGGGGGAGGAGCCTGCACCAGTGCCCAGATGGAGGATGGAAACTGCTGCTGAAGGAGCCTGGGCTGCTCTCAGGAGAAAAGATTCCCAGGTGGAGCAATGGCCCTCAGCGGACCCTCTGCAAGGGATCTTTGGTGACAGGCTGAGATGAGTAGCCATGTGAGTGTCTGATCCCCAAACTGTCTCCCTCCATCTGTTTCTTAGGGTGCCAGAGCCTCTGTGTTCACGAGTATCCCCCTTTTATCCCCTGCAATGCTTCTGCCTGGAATTAGTATTTCAGAGAAGGACACCACTATCATTGGGCTCAACATCATCCTGAATAGCAGCCCATGCACGGGATGCACTGGAACCAGTTTTAAAAAGAGAGTTCTCAGATCGCCTGAGGACATCTGACTACGTTAAAAAAAAAAAAGAGTTATAGACTGTTTCAACAATAACTAAACAATTATTCATTTATGAGTCTTTACTAAGACACATGTGCCAGTAAAGACAAAATACATGGAATCATATGAAGTTTAGGGGAAGAAATTTTATCTGGAAGATGTGACCCTACAAAAATCCTAAGGAGACCGGGGCAGGGCAGGCACACCTTCTCTCTGACCATGAGTACAGCCTTTGTATGAGGCAACACAATTCAATTCTGATGGAAACACCCCAAAATTAGCATCAGACTCCACAGGTTAAGTGCACAGTCCCCAACATGCTTTTCCCATCTGAAATGACAGCCACAAGTTTGGGGATCTCCAGGACACCCGTACTTCTCTTCAAATGGCGATAAGTCCAGGAGGTCCCTGGGACCCTTCTTGGTTTCAATAATTCACTACAATGCCGCATAGAACTCAGGAAAGGCTATATTACATAGTTGTATTAAAAAGGATTCTAATCAGGACTAGACAAATGAAGAAGCCCATAGGACAAGGACTGGAAGAGTCATGAACACAGAGCTTCCACGTCCTCCTCCATGAGGGCAAGGTGCCTCACTCTCTCAGCATGTCCATGTGCTCACTACCAGAAAGCACCACCATCTTCAGTGTCCAGAGATTTATTGAGGTTTCCTTATGGATCTAGCAAGGGTGGAATCATTGGGTTGAACAAAATCTCCAGCTCTCCTGCCCTCCCTGGAAGCTAGGCTGGCTCAAAGCGTCCACTCTCTCATCTCATGGCTGGTCTTCCTGATGACCAGCCTCCATTCTGACCTGGGGCAAGGGGCTCCTGAATAACAAATGCTCCTATCAACCCAGGAAATTCTTAGGATATAGTCTCCCTCCTGGAAACCAGATACAAAGGTCAATCAAATTTGTTATCTATACTAATAAAAGAGAAATATGCAAATTGACCATCACTTTGCCATGCCCACCAGCCAATCAGGAGTGAGTATGCAAATCAACCTGACAAAGATGGTGACAGCCCCAACTCATAGCTGCTCTGGGCCTCTTGGTAGCACACATGCAGGCATGGAGTGGCCAGGCAGGGCAGGTCGCCTGCTATGTGGGGGAAAGCAGGGGGCAGAAGGAGCTACAGGAGTGGTGCTCCGGCCAGAGAGACTGAAGACTCTGGCTGGAGCAAAGGCCGCAAGGCAGCAGCCAGAGCGAAGGTCTGGGTCCCAGATGCCTGAGGAAAACCCATGCCAGCAACCAGGGGAAGGAAGGCCTAACCCACAATCTTCATGGAATAGGACTTTATTTATTCTCAGACTTGCTTATGTCGCATTGTGTTTTCTTGAATGCACATCAAGGTAATCATTGTTGACCTTTTTAGGATAACAAATTTCCCTCAGTGCATTTACCCTCAAAACCGAGTTTACTTCATACTGTTCTCCACTGTCACAGCCAGTTGCTGGGCATTAAATTTCAGGGGTTGGACCAGAATTTGGCCTGTATACCCTTATCCACTGTGAGAGGATTCAATCAGTGAGAGGATTAAAAATAGAATTTCAGTCCATTACTCCCTGTCACCCCCTTGTTCCAGCCTCCCCCCAGCCTCCTCCACTCTCAGTCACCCACTGAGACAGGATGCTCCTCCTGCAGGAGGCCCAGAGGGACAGCCAGCCCCTGAGGCCCAGCCGTATCCTCTCGGCTCAGGCCTCAGTCTGGCCTTGGGAGCAGAATGACGGGAAGGGTCCCCAGGGATTAGAGAGCTGTGTGCTCCCAGGAGCAGTGGGAGGAGGTCCCTGTCAATCAGGAAGAGGCAGAGCACCCAGGACTTCCCGTATCCTCCCCTCCTCTCAGGTCCCCTCCAAGGAGCAGTGCAGACCTGAATATGGACACAGCAGCCCCAGAGCATTTTCAAACAAAATGATTCTATTAATCAAGTTTTCAACATGACTGATGCTAGACTCAGACTTCTGCAGCAGTTTGAAACTTCCAAAAACTGATGTCAAGTAGAGTTCAGTTTACATAAGCTTGCAAGGCGTTCAGCTGGGTGCTGCCCACCATGGGTGCAGAGAAGCCTCCCACCTTTCTGGGCTGACAGTGATGGCTTTCCCTGAATCGGAGCTATGCCTGCTTCCACCAAGTTCATGGAGAACTTGTTGTGCCTGACTCCAGTAAGTCCTGCTATGGGCCCGACGTGGTGTGTCTGGGCTTTCTTGGGGCAAAGGACTCCCCACCTGAGTTAGAGTAGGAACAGCTGACATTCAGGTGAGGAGCTAGGGATCTACAACAGCATCCTAATTTCACAGATGAAGGGAAGACACACAGAGGCCAAGCAGCTGACCCAAGATCCCTCAGCCAGGAGCAGAGTCAGATTTGGCATCTGCCTTGGTTGCCAAAACCCTGCTCTTTTTACTCCACTTTGCTCCCTAGGTCATTAACCATTGTAGTTTTAGAGACACCTTCTATTAAGTCATTGCCCTTGAAGTGGTATCAATGGAGAGCTCCTGAAATTTTGCCTCATGAGTGAAGCCCTGGAAAGTGGAAGAAAATGTGGCCGGTGATCCTATGCCCTTTGCTGTGAACAGAACACTTAGCACCTGGCTGCACATTGTGTGGTTACTTGGTGAGGGTGTTGACTCACTGGCTCATCACACATCTGAGAGGGGGTATTGCTTGATGATCTAGGTTGCCTGGTAACACTCAACCACCTAAAGTCCTGGGCCCGAGCTGTCCCAGGCTCTGTCTTCACCGAAGGGGGTGTCCTCTTACAGACATAGCCTGGGAGCTGGCTCTTGCCCTGGGTTTCTGAAAAGTTTCCCTTAATCTTGGGGGAAAGCTAGGATGCCCTCTGCCTCTGAGCATAGACTCTGGCAGGCGAGGTACTCGGGTTTTCTCTAAATCCTGCCTGTCCCCACCCTCTTCATTGAGGATAGGAACAAGAACACACTAATCTCTTGGATCAAAAGGAGAATGAAACACCTAATGCTCCAGCACAGGATCAGAGCATGTTCTGAGGGCTCTTGGCTGAGGAGGCGCCTACATGAGGTCATGGACAAAACCTTCTGACACCTGTCCCCTTGCAGCTACCACTGTGTCCAGCCTGGAACTCCCTGAGCCAAAGGATCCAGGGACCAACAATGTCCCTTAGGCATGCATGTCCCATCTCTCCACGAGGTTTCCTTTTTTGTATCTACAAATCTGCCTTCCATCACGCCTTCCATGTGCTCCACTCCCCATCTCTTCCCTTGGCCACAGCTCATTTCTTCTCATGTCACCTGTCAAAACTCGGACTGGAGCAGAATGTAGGCAGATTAGCTGTGGCCACACACATCTCCTAAACTTTTACTGCCTGCTTCCTTCTTGGCTTTGCCAAAGTTCATTTGTTTAAAAAAGAAATCTTCTCACGGTTTCTTCCTCTTAATTCATTGCTCTCATCTTTCACCCAATTCTGAAAGACTTCAAGTTGTTCAGGAGGAGAAAAAATGGTTATTTTCTTTTCAAAAAGTTTTTAAATCATCATCATCATCATCATCATCATTATTTAGCATTTATTTTCACTCTGATCCTTACTTACAAAATTCTCTCTCCTGACAGTAAAGACCATCTGCCTCTGTATCCTTACAACCTAACGGTTCTTTGTCGAGCCTTCACTTTGCCAGGTTAAGAACAGTTTCCACTGAGACCTGCATTTTCCCATCAGAACCTGCTTCTCTTCCCTCGGTGTTTGTGTTAGAGGCTTCATACACAGACACTGGGGGTGTGAGAGGCATCAAGGCCACTTGTGGGCAGAGAAAACAGTGCCCAGAGGCACAGGACAAGCTGATTGTCCAGGTTGTTATTCTGGTCCTATAGTTTTTCTTGCTTTTCCGAGAAAATGGATGCCCTAATAAACCACCAGTAGTTGCAGAGTAACACTGGTTTTTTTTTTTTTTTTAAGGGAAAATTCTTACCTATCAGGTACTTTCTTATTTCCCGCCCTTAATAGCTTTCCTCTTAAAATTATTCATGAGCATATAGTTTAAAGGGCGCATTTAACAAACTGCTGTTGAGGTCGTGGACTGGAGGGGAGGCCTGAAGGCAGCATGAGAAGAACAGCCCCTGCGTGGAGAACAGCGGTGGAAGCAGCGTGCTCGCTGTCACCTGGAAGGGCTTCCCTTCCTGAGGCTAGACAGGATGGCATTCTGTTGGGAATGAAATCTCTCTTAGAGCACTGAGCTCTCAGCCCAAGGGAAGACAGCTATGCTTGCCTACATATGATCATTTGGTGTGTGGATGAGGATTTGAGGCTTGTGACAACAACAAGCTATAACCTTTCCAAAAGTTGAAAGTGCCAGGGGCCCCTGAGCATGGGCAGCCAGCAGGGAGGGCAGCCGTGATGTCCGGACGCCGTCCTAACCAGACACTCGTCACTGGGGGAGCAGCAGCCTGCGGACAGCCAGAGCCACTTTGAGGGCAGCCAAGCACTTCTTGGTGCTTCAAAAGCATGAACAAGAAGAGGATTTACAGAAACCTGCACTCTAGACTAGAACAGAGTTGGTATAGTGAGACCAATCTCAAATGGTTAGAGGCTAAGCATGGTTCCTGGAGAAGGGGGCGTTTTCCTTCATGTTCTTTCTCACACTGTCACTTTGACAAGGGGGTCCTCAGTCTTGGTGCCTTGGTTTGTTACTATGGAAAAATTCCTCAGAGAGTAGCTTTTCTGTGATTCTGTCACTCTTCCTCAGAAGTTTGCTCCAACCTCACCCACCATGGCTATAGAATATGTACAGACTCTATTCACATAGGAAACAACTAGAAAATTAATGGAAACAACTAGAAAATTAATAACATAATATTACTTGCATGTTTTATTTTCAGACCTAGATATGTTCTAATTTAAATAATGCCTTCTCGAGAGAGATCCAAGATGGCTGCTTGGGCAGACATCTAGCCGCGGCAGCACACAACAATTTCAATGGAATACAACTAAGATGTAGAGTGGACATTGCCCAGAGCTACAGGTAGTCGACTGACTGAAATTTCTACAACAAGAAGGAAAGAGAAAACCAGAAAGAAAATCAGAGGAGCTGAAAAAAAAAGCCTAAGGTACGGAGACATGCTGCGCGCCAGCCCATGCGCACGTGCGGAAAGGTCGCAGCCGGAGAGGAGGAGAGGGCGGGGTGCTGCCTTTCCTTCCCTAGCAGGAAGGAAATAAAACCCCCAGCCTGGGCTGGACCCCCGAACCAGCAGCGCTGAGCCCCAGTTATGGGCCAGACTCTGGGGACCCAGGCTCCAGCAGGAGGAGACGGGGCTGTGGGGCGGAAAAGCGGCGAAAAGCAGGGCCCCCGGAGTCGCGCGCAATGCGCACGCAGAGGACTGAATGTTGACTCTGATGCTGGGTTACCCTAGCCGGAAGAAACAAGGCCTCCGGCAGCGCTGGGCCTCAGTCCGGACTGCTCCGAACCCCAGTTCTGGGCCAATCCCTGGGGACCCAGACTCAGGCAGAGGGAGACGGGGCTGTGAGATGGAGTCCGGTGAGAGTGGCGAAAGGCCGGGCCCCAGGACTTGCGCACACTGCGCACAGAGGACAGTCTGTTGACTCTGATGCTGGACTCCCCTAGCGGGAAGGAGAAAAAAAGCTCCGGGCTGGGGGAACTCTGCAGGGAGCAGAAGCCCCTGCCAGACCCGGCCAACCGGGCACCAGCAAGGAGCCCAGCGACAGGGCCCCTGGGGAGGGGGTGCCCCTGAGCCTTCCACCGCTGAGCGCGGGCAATGGAGCCAAGGCCAGGGGGGCTGCTTCCTGGGCGGCGCCGTCCCAGCAACAGGCTGAAGCAGCGCAGGAGCCCGCGGAGAACAAAGGGGTGCCACAGGCCAACTAGCTGAGCTCCCAGGACAAGGAGGAAGAAACCAAAGAAGTTCTCAATGTGAAGAAATCAAGTGAGAGCAAAAGATAGTAAAATTACTTAAGAAAGAATACAAAGAAGTTCTTGAAAAATTAAAGACTAAGTCAGAACTCAACTCAACAGCCAACATTGCAACATAAATGCGTTTTTTAGAAAAAAAAAAAAAAAAAAAAAAGACAGAATGTTGGAACAGCGGCTGCCAGGCCTAGGGTGGCCTGGCACAAGCCAGTGGCAGCCAGGCCCGGAGCAGCAACAGCCAGGCCCCAGAGCAGCAGCAGCCAGAACCAGAGCATCAACAGCCAGCACTGGAGCAGCCAGACCTGAGGCAGTGGCAGCCAGGCTTGAGGTGGAGGCGGCCAAGCCCAGGGTGGCCAGTCCAGGAACACCCAGACCCGGAGTGGCCGGGCCCGGAGAAGCCAGCCCCAGAGCAGCCGGGGTGGGAGCAGCCAGACCCAGAATAGCATTCGCCAAGCCCAGAGCATCCAGGCTGGGAGTACCCAGGCTTGGAGCGGCCTGGCCCAGGGCAGCCAGGCCCAGAGCAGCTGGGTCGGGTGCGGCCAGGCCCGGAGCAGCGGCTGCCAGGCTGGGAGCGGCCAGGCCCGGAGCAGCGGCTGCCAGGCTGGGAGTGGCCAGGCTCGGGGGAGCAGGCGGGTCGGGTGCGGCCAGGCCCGGAGCAGCGGCTGCCAGGCTGGGAGTGGCCAGGCTCGGGGGAGCAGGCGGGTCGGGTGCGGCCAGGCCCGGAGCAGCGGCTGCCAGGCTGGGAGCGGCCAGGCTCGGGGGAGCAGGCGGGTCGGGTGCGGCCAGGCCCGGAGCAGCGGCTGCCAGGCTGGGAGCGGCCAGGCCCAGGGGAGCAGCCGGGTCGGGTGCAGCCAGGCCCGGAGCAGCAGCTGCCAGGCTGGGAGCGGCCAGGCCCGGGGGAGCAGCCGGGTCGGGTGCAGCCAGGCCCGGAGCAGCAGCTGCCAGGCTGGGAGCGGCCAGGCCCAGAGCAGCAGCAGCCAAGTCCAGAGCAACTAGGTCGGGAGTGGCAGTGACCAGACCCGGAGCAGCTGGTTGTGGAATGAACCAGAGCAACAGAGGCCAGGCCCTGAGCAGCCAGGCCCGGAACAGCTCGCTCCTCGCCTGCCCCTGCCCCACGGCTGCCTCTCAGACATGGCTGGAAACGTTCGTGGGAACTTGAGGGTCTGCTGAATCAAGTGATGAAGGCTTAGATCTGGATGTGTTGAGTTAGTATAGGGCTGGGGTGTTGATCTGTGAGTGCCTTGGGTGGGGCCTGGATGAGGCTGGTGGACCTATTGGGAAATGTCTTTTATGTGAAGTGTATCATTGGGCATGTGGAGGTATTATTGATTTGAGAAAATGCTAAGTAACTGATTTACTATCTGGAAAGGGATTTACTATTGGGGAAAGGGAGGGAAGAAGAGACTGAACATAAACTGCACCTATGGATGAGGACAATGGGGGATGGGGAGGGGTCGGAGGGTGGGGTGGGAATCTGGTGGAGGGGGGAAGAAATGAGGAACCTTTGTAATAATATGAACAATAAAGATTGATTAAAAAATAAAATTAAATAAAAAATTAAAAATAAATAAAAAATTAAAAATAATAAAACACACACACAAAAAAAATAAATAAATAAATAAATAAATAAATAAATAAATAATGCCTTCTCCACAGCACTCAAAGCTGAGTTTCCAAATTAGAATCTAAAATATAAAAAACCAGAAGAAAACCAAAATGGCAGCCTAGGTAAGCACCTAAGCTGCCATCTCACACAACAATTTCAAAACAACAACTAAAGGACAGAACGGACATCATCCAAAACCACAGGAAAGGTGGCAGAGTGGGAAATCTACAACCAGAAAGGAGAGAGACTCACGGATCGGATTGGGAGACACAAAGTGCTAAGGTAGGGAGATGTGCCCACAAGGAGGAAGGACAGCCAAATGCCTGGCTGGCAGGGGGAGGGAAAGGAAGTCCATGATTGCACTGAACCCTTTCTGACTGCACTGAACCCAAGCCCCTGCCAAAACCCCATGGACCTAGACTCATATGGGTGGAGTCCAGACTGTAGAGAGGGGCACCTGGAGGCTCAGAGACTGGAAGACTAGGGGAGCCAGGAGTCGCAGCAGGCAGGGTCTATAGTCAGGTGTGAGTGAGTGCAAACAGAGAGGTCTGATGACAAATGTTGCCGTGGCCTCTCCATAGTGGAAGGAGTCAGAAGCTCCCCACTACAGAGACCCAACCCAATTCTGGGAGAGCCCCTGGGACATACACATTCTTGAACAGGGAGTCTGGATGGTCAGGTGGAAACTTGTGGGGAGCCATAGGAGGCAGAGGTCAGGCGGAAATTCAGGTGAGAGCACAAGGGCAGGGCTGACTGGAAGCCAAGACTCTCAGCTCAGCCCTTAGACTCCTTCCCACCCAAGCTGAGCACAGAGGCTTTTGCAATGTTGAAAGTCTGATCCTACAATACTGTCTCCAATACAGAAGGTATCCCAGTGTAGACACAGCCGATACTCACATCCAATGGGCCTGGAGGTCAATTCTTCTCAGTGATACCAACAACTATCAAGTCTTCATTACAACAAGGCTGTTCACACAGTCCACAAAGGGGAGCACTAAGAGTGTCTATCTCAGGTAACTGGGGAGGCTGACCCACTGGACATATAGGACACCAAACACACAAATTGATCCTACAAACTCTGGGAAGCAGTGAAAATGCCGAGACAAGGAAATAGATCTCAAGTGAAAAAAAATGGAGGAGAAAAAGGCCAATAAATTTAATGAGACACAACTAGAAATTAAACATAAACTGACTGAAATAAAAAAATATTATACAGAGACCCAACAGCAGACTGGAGGAACATAAGAATCAAGTCAAAGATTTGGAATACAAAGAGCCAAAGGACACTCCTCTGCAGAAGCAAGAAGAAAAGAGAATCCAGAAAGTTGAAGACAGTGTAAGGAGAATCTGGGACAACTTCAAGCGTACCAACATCAGAATTATGGGGGTGCCAGAAGAAGAGAAAGTGCAAGATACTGAAAACTTATTTGAAGAAATAATGTCAGAAAACTTCCCCAACCTGGTGAAAGAAATAGACTTGCAAGTCCAGGAAGTGCACAGAACCCCAAACAAGAGGAATCCAAAGAGGACCACACCAAGAACATCATAATTAAAATGCCAAGGGCAAAAGACAAAGAGAAAATCTTACAAGCAGCAAGAGAAAAGCAGTTGGTTACCTATAAGGGAGTACCCATATGATTGTCAGCTGATTTCTCAACAGAAACTATGCAGGCCAGAAGGGAGTAGCAAGAAATATTCAAAGTGATGAATAATAAGAACCTACAACCAAGATTACTGTATCCAGCAAAGTTATCATTCAGAATTGAAGGGCAGATAAAGAGCTTCACAGATAAGAAATAGCTAAAGGAGTTCATCACCACCAAACCAGTATTATATGAAATGCTGAAAGGTATTCTTTAACAAGAGGAAGAAGAATAAAAGATAAAAATTCTGATCAACAAATACATATATATATCAATAAGTAAATCTAAAAATCAAATGAATTAAAAATCTGAGGAACAGAATAAACTGGTGAATATAATAGAATCAGGGGCAAAGAAAGGGAGTGGACTGATAATTATCAGGGGGAAAGGATGTGGGGGTGCAGGAAGAGACTGGGTTAAAATCATATACCTATGGATGAAGACAATGGTGGAGGGAGGTAAGGGCAGAGGGTGAGGTGGGAACTGGGTGGAAGGGAGCTATGGGGAGGGAGGAAGAAACAATTGTAATAATCTGAGCAATAAAGATTTATTTAAAAATAAATAAATAAATAAATAAGTATTATATATATATATATATATATATATATATATATATATATATATATCCCTTTACAGTTGTGAAGTATCCTAGTCAAAGAGAACCCTAACCATGCAGACAAGTCTTATCTATTGCCGTGCAACAATCAGCCCCAAATTTACTGGCTTAAAACAAAAAGAAACATTTAGTGTCTCTGGTAGTGTTTGTGGACTAGGACTTGGGAGCAGCTTGACCATCTAAGTTTGGTTCCAGATCTCTTATGAGTCAAAGTGTTGGCAACGGCTGCAAGGACATGAGGGCGCCATGGACAGAGGACCTATGTGTCCATTGGCCGGCACACAGGACTGCTGGTTGCTGGTGTGAGGCCTCAGTTCCCTCCATGAGTGCTTCTCCATAAGGCTGCCCCTCCCTGACGTGGAGCTGGCTTCCCAAAGAAAAAATCGTTCTGAGAGCCAGCAGCCGGGTGGAAGCTCCAGGCTTGCTAGGACCCTGCCTCGGAAGCCACATGACATCACTTCCATTCATTCCAGGGGAGAGGAATTAAGCTCTACCTGGCGCAGGGAGGAGTATCAAAGGATTTGCAGACATGCTTTGAAACCAGCAGTGGTTTACAGGTAAATGCAAATTATTTTAAACTTTTACAGCTTATTTTAAGTACTATTTATATAAAGTAAAACTCACAAACCTTCAGCTTGCAGCTCAGTGACTTTTCACGTGGATATATTCCTGTGTGACCACCACCTAGATCATATAAAATATATAACATCTCCAGCTGCTCAGGAAGTTTCTTCATTGAATCAGAGAATGTGTGAACCACACGCTATCTCAGTAACTCACTGATACCCAGGGCCTAAGCAACCCTCCAGAGACCCCAGAGCTGAATTTATCACCAAAGGAGAGAAGGTCCATCTTCCTCCTGTTAGAAATTGGTGAGCTCTTAACGGGGACACTGGTGCCAGGCGCACAGCTACACATGGTGGCATCACCCTGTGGAGCTCCCGCCAGAGGGCGGCCAGAGCCAGGGGCTGTCCAAAATGCCCAAGCAGGGGTGGGCACTGGGGAGACTCTTCCTTGAGGCCTGCCAAGATCTCTTTGGGAAGGGAGTTCCAGCGCGAACACCCGGCTCAAGTCACTGAGATCTTGGTGTTGATAGGCATGTAGCTATTTGTGGCCGCTGAGGGTGCATGGTATTTGGGAAATGCCAGGATTGGAAAGAATTTGCACTGAACCTTTTCAATGGCACCTGGTCCATACTGGACATGCACTGGATGGGAGCTCTCCCACTTTCTCAGGGGTTCTGAAGGCTCCTCTGAGTGCATGTGAGGCCTGCTGGGGTCCCGATGGCTGCACCAGTGCCTGTGTCAGGCTGATTGGTGGAAAGGATGGCCTAGGCCAGTGGTCAGCAAACTGCGGCTCGTGAGCTACCTGAGGCTCATGAGCTGCGATTTGCCACTGTTGACTAATGAGTTTGCCCATTCTTGACTCCCAATAATTATAGGCTGTTATTGTTCCTTGTAATTAAACCCCTATCCCAGTGGTCAGCAAACTCATTAGTCAACAGAGCAGCAAACAGTAGCTGGAGAGCCACATATTGCTCTCCAGTTGAAGTTTGCTAACCACGAGCCTAGGGCATTGCCTCAAGGCTTATTGCCAAGGCTTATAACCTGGGTTAGCCAAGTAAAAAAGGTGACACCAGGGTCCAACTGTGGGAAAGGTGTGGACACCTGGGGGCAGGCCAGAGGGAGCAGTTTCACCTGGAGCTGGGAGCCATGGTGGTTGGAAGTCAGTTGAATCCCTTCAGATCGAGAGAACAGGACCACAGGGACAGGTGAGGAGGTCTGAGGACTGCAGGTCTGAACCTGAGCTCTCAGTCTGGCTTTTGGCCTCCTCTGTCTGCTCCTGACTCACTGTCCCAGGCCTCTCCCCACATCTGAGAGCCCACGATACCACAGGCCAGAGCCCCCTTTCTCCTGGTTGGGATCATGGACCCTAGTCTGGCTCAATTGTCCCTCCACCTCCACTGTGAGTGGTCCTCCTCCTCCAAACTGATGTTTCTCTACTTTTGGGAAGACCCTTGCTCCCCTGCACTGCACACACCTGGCAAAATGTCTTACTTCCTGTTACGGGCTGAACTGTGTTCCCTAAAATCCATCTGTTGGAATGCTGGCCCTAGAACCTCAGAATGGAGGTAAGGTCTTCACTGGGGTGATTACATTAAAATAAGGTCACTAGGGTGGGCTCTAACCCAACCTGACAGGACGTTGGGACACAGACTCACACAGAGGAAGGATTATATAAGGACACAGAGAGAAGATGGCCATCCACAAGTCAAGGAGAGAGGCCTCAGGAGAAACCAATTCTGCTCTCGCCTTGATCTTGAACTTCCAGCCTCCTATTGTTTAAGCTGTCCGCATATTCTTTATCTATTACTAGAAGCCTGGTGCATGAATTCATGCACAGTTGGGATCCCTCAGGATGGCCTGCAGAGATCGGGCCCAACCTCCACCTCCAGCATTACAGCCCTGCAGCCCCACCTGGCACCTCCCCTGTCTGTGGGGTGATCAATTGAGGCCAGGTCTCCTTGCCTGGCTTCCTGAAAGCCTGGTGGCAGTCCCACACTCCTGCCCCAGCCATTGCCACTGGTCACTATCTGTGGGGCAATCAGAGTGGTGATCAGCCCCTGTTGCACCCGCCTTGGCCTGGCACCACCTGCTCACCTGCTCCACCATCCCGCCATGGTCCTGCTCTCATAGGGTCTCAATCTCATCAGGGTCCTGCTCTCATCAGGGTCCATCGGGACTGGCAGCACCTCCACTGCCGCCTGCTACCAGCGCTGTGTCATCAATGCCCCATGTTCCACACCATCCCCTGGTGGTCAGCACACATCATAGCAAGCGGTCTAACTCTCGGTCTCCTGGTTGAATGACCGCATGTGAGGACAATTTGCATATTAGGCTTCTATTACATAAGATTTGTGGTATCTGTACCAGCAGCCACACTAACTGATGTGACTGAAGGCCTGCAAGCACCCCAGCAGGAGCAGAGCTCTCTCCCCAGCTCAGGACTGGCTCCCTCAGCATTGCACCCCTGCCTTCCTCCTGGGACAGTATCCTTGCCCAGCCCCCTCCTTGCCCACGGAGTCAGATGACTGACCCCAAGGGAAGAGTGAGTTCTAAGGTGCAGGAGAGAAAACTGGATCCTGATACAGGAGGAAAATGACACTTTTGTTTGTTTTTATTTTTCAGGCTTAGTTTTTGGGGGTGGCAGTTGAGGGACAGGAAAGCCAAGGAGAAGGAAGCACACACTGAGAGCTGGGGTGTGGGGAGGGGAGACATGGAGCCTGGAGCTGAGGCAGACAGCAGGGGAGAGGGACTGGGCCAGTCGCTGCAGGGCCTGCCTCAGACCCTGAGCACAGACAGCAGTAGGAGCCAGGTCTGGGGAGGCAAGAGGGCCGTGCCAGGCCCCGGAGAGCCTGCAGCCTGCAGAGGCTGGTATGGAAGTTCCGTCTGAGGAAGAGCAGCTGTGGGGTCAGGAGGAGGTGTGAGCCTCTGGATCTCGCGGATCCAGTCAGCAAAGTAGGTGACATTGGTGAATACGCTGGGGTAGATGGGTTGCCGGCAGTCCAAGCCCCAGCTGGCCAGCCCTACCAGAACCCAGGCATTGAGGAGGTCACAGGTGAGGGGGCTCCCAGAATCGCCCTAAGAAAGAGAGGAGAGTTAGTGGGACAATAGAAACTAAGACACCAAGTGGCCAGATGGGGCTTGTGAGTCTCCTGTCCAGGCTACCCTAGGGTAAGCCTCTGTGAAAGTCAGACACCAGTGTCCCACTGCAGATCCCACCAAAGTCACCCTGGTGGGCACTGGAATCAGCTCAAAGAGCTTCAGATTGACCCTCAAGAGGATCCTGGATCTAAATCTATCAACACAAGGACCCCACCCTCTGCCCTGGACCTACGAACGGCCCAGAGGCCCAGGGGAGCACGGCCAATAGAGCCCGGAAGCTGAAGCCTCCACCGACCCTCACTCTTGCTGCACCCTGGGCTGCAGTAGCATATCGCCATTTGGGTCCTCTCCTCACCCCACCCCCTTTTATTTTTTTTTTAAATTGTTGATACTATTATGGATGTCACCCATGGTCATCCCCTCTGCCAAGTCTCTGCCCCCTCTCCCTTATATGTTCTTTCGCTAATCTTTTCAGCCTCTTTTATCCCGTATCCTAGCCCCTTCCCTCTGACATTTGTCAGTCTGTTCCATGTTCCCAGGCTTATTAAGTCTTTTATTTATTTTGAGTTCATTCTCCTGTATGGTGTAAGTTGGTGATCTAGTTTCTTTTTCTTTTTCTTTTTTTTTTATGTACCTATTCAAGTTTCCCAAAACTATTTATTGAAGAGATTGTCTTGACTCCATTGTGTGCTCTTGCCTCCTTGGTGGAATATTAATTGAGAATAATGGCTTGGGTTGATTTCTGAATTCTCTGTTCCATTCCATTGGTCTAAATGCCTGTTCTTGTGCCAATATCAGGCTGTTTTGATTAGAGTGGCCTTGTAATATAGTTTGATACTTGGTATCCTGATCCCTTCAACTTTATTCTTCTTTCTTAAGATTACTGAATCTGCCTTGGGTCTTTTTGGTTCCATATACATTTTTGGAATATTTGACCTAAATCTGTGTAATATGCCATTGGTGGTTTAATAGGAATCTATAAGTTGCTCAGGTAGTATAGACATTTTAATTATGTTAATTCCACCAATCCATGAGCACAGTATATTCTTCCACTTATTTGCATCTTCCTCTATATCTTTTTGCGATGTCCTTCAGTTTTCTGAGTACCAGTCTTTTACCTCCTTGACTAAGTTTATTCCAAGGTATCTTATTTTTTACAATGGGAAATGAGATTGTTTTTAATTTCTCTTTGTGAGAGTACATTATTGTTGTGTAAAAATGCCATCGATTTCTGGACATTGATTTTGTATCCTGCTACTTCGCCAAATTAATTTATTAATTTTAGTAGTTTGTTATTGTTTTTTTGTTTGTTTGTTTTTGTTTTGGTGGAGTCTTTAGGGTTTTCTATGTACAGCATTATGTCATCTGCAAATAATGAGAATTTTACTTGCTCTTTTCCAGTTTGGATGCCCTTTATTTCTTCTTTCTGTCTGATCATTCTGGCTAAAACTTCCAGTACTATGTTGAATATGAGTACATCCCTGTCTTGTTACTGATCCTAAAAGAAAAGCTTTTAGTTTTTGCACATTGAATATGTTGTCGGCTATAAGTTTTTCATTTATGGCCTTTCTTATGATGAGGTATGATCCTTCTATTCCCACTTTGCTAAAAGTTTTATCATAAATGGGTGCTGGATTTTGTCTAATGCATTTCTGCATCTATCAATATGATAATGTGAGTTTTATCTTTCATCTTGTTTGTGTGATATATTACATTTATTATGCACCAATCTTGCATTCCTGGCCAAATCCTGCTTGTTCATGGTTAATGGTCTTTTTAACGTATTCCTAGATCTGATTTGCTAATATTTTGTTAAGGATTTTAGCATCTATGTTTATCAGAAACATTGACTATAATTTGTGGTTTTAGAATTAGGATAATACTGGGCCTCAAAAAAAAGGGGCGGGGGCATGCAAGTGTTTCTTCCTCTTGGACTTTTTGAGAATAGTTTGAGAAGGATAGGTGTTAGTTCTTGAAATGTTTGGTAAAACTTCCCTGTGAAACCATCTGGTCCAGGACTTTGGTTTGCTGGGAGATGTCTGATTACTGTTTCAATTTCATTAGTTGTCATCTGTCTATTCAGGTTTTCTGATTCTTCCTGATTGAGTTTTAAAAGATTGTATGTTTCTAGGAATTTGTCCTCTTTACCTAGGTTGTCAAAATTTTTAGCATATAGTTTTTCTTAGTGTTTTCATACTATTCTTTATATTTCTGTGATGTCAGTAGTTAAGTTCTTCTCTTTCATTTCTGAATTTATGTATTTGGGTCCTCTCTGTTTCTTAATGAGTCTGGCTAAAGGTTCAATATATTTTATCTTTTCAAAGAACTAATTATTGGTTTCATTGATCATTTGTTTTTGTTTTTTGGGTTTTTTATTTGTTTGTTTGTTTGTTTTTTAGTTTCTATGTCACTTATTTTCGTTCCAATCTTTATGATTTCTTTCCTGTGCTTACTCTGGGATTATCTTGTTCATTTTCTGGTTCTTTTAGGTGTAAGGTTAGATTGAGATTTTTCTTGCTCCTTGAAGTAGTCCCTCTATGACTGCTTTCACTATGTCCCATAGATTTTAGGGTTGTTGTGTGTTCATTTTAATTTGTTCACTTTTAATTTTTCATATCTTTCTTGATCTCATTGGTAACCCACTCATTGTTTAATAACATGCTATTTAGCCTCCAAGTGTTTGGCTTTTTTGAATTTTTATTGTTGATTTTTAGTTTCATGCCATTGTGATATGAGAAGACACTTGCTATGATTTCAATCTTCTTGAATTTGTTAAGACTTATTTTATGTCCTAACATGTGGTCTATCTTTGAGAATGTTCCATGTGCCTTCAGAAGAATGTATATTCTGCTGCTTTGGGATGAAATGTTCTATAAAGATCAATTAAATCTATCTGTTCTAGTGTGTTGTTTAAGGTCTCTGTTTCCTTGTTCATTTTTTTGTCTGTAAGATCTATCAATTGATGTCAATGGGATGTTGAAGTCCCAACTATTACTGCATTGCTGTTGATATCACTCTTAAAGGCTACCAATAGTTTACCGTTTGTTTGTTTGTTTTTTAATCCTCACTGAGGATATTTTTTCATTGATTTTTAGAGAAAGTGGAAGAGAGAGGGAAAGACAGAGAGAAACATCAATGTGAGAGAAACACATCAATTGGTTGCCTTCTGCATGCACCCGGACCAGGGCCTGGGCCAGGGCCACGGAGGAGCCTGAAACCAAGGTACATGCCCTTGTTTGGAATTAAAACGGACCCTTCCACCTGCGGGGCCAAAGCTCTATGCACTGACTACCAATAGTTTTTAAAATATGTATATTTCGGTGTTCCTATATTGTATATTCGGGTGCATATATTTTTAACAGGGATGTATCCTTTTGTTTGATTTTTCCCTTTAGTATTATGTAGTGATCCTCTTTGTCCCTTTTATGGCCTTTGTTTTTAAGTCAGTTTTGTCAGATACAAGTATACTACTCTAGTATACTTTTATTTCCATTTAAATTGAATATTATTATCTATTGCTTCACTTTCAGTGTGAATTTTTTGTTCTAAGGTGAGTCTCTTGTAAACAGCAAGTCATGTGTTCTTATCCATTCAGCTACCCTATATCTTTTGATGGGAACATTTAATCTACTACATTTAAGGTCATTATTGCTAGATACTTATTCATTGTCACTTTTTCTTTGTACCTAGGTTCTTCTCTACATATATATTTCTTCTTCTTAAAGCAGTCCCTTTAACATTTCTTCCAATGGTGGTTTGGTATTAATGAATTCCTTTAGCCTTTTTTGCCTTCAATTTTAAATTATAGCCTTTGTTAGATAGAATAATCTTGGATTCAGGTCCTTATTTTTTATAACTTTAAATAATATAATATTTATTTATAATGATAATTTCTGGCCTGAAGGTTTCTGTTGAGAAACCAATTGACAGCCTTGTGGGAACTCACTTGTATTTAACTAACTTTTTCTCCCCTGCTGCCTTTAAGTTTCTCTCTTTGTGTTTAACCTTTGCCATTTTAATTATAATGAGTCTTAGTGAGGGTCTCTGTGTTCATCTTGATTGGTATCCTTGGTGCTCTCTGAACTTGTGTGACTTTTTTCCTTTACCAGTTAAGAAAGTTTTCTGTTATTATTGATTCAAACAGGTTTTCTATCCCTTACGTACTTTTTTTCTCCTGGTATCTCTATGATACAAATGTTGTTGCATTTATGTTGTCCCAATTCCTCTTTTAAAACACTTTTTTTGGTTTATCCTCACTCAAGGACATTTTCCCCCATTGATTTTTAGGGAGAGTGGCAGGGAGAGAGGGAGGGTGGAAGAGAGTTAGAGAGAAACATCAATGCGAAAGACACACATTGATAGGTCGCCTCCCACACACACCTTGACAAGGGCCAGTTATCAAACCTGCAACCCAGGTATATGCACTTGACCACAAATCAAATCCCTGACCTCTTGGAGTGTAGGTTGACACTCTAACCATGAGTCACACTGACCAGGGCAAAATAGCCTAATTCTTTTTTAATTCTTTTTCTCTTTGCTGTTTTGATTGGGTGATTTTTTTTTCTACCTTGTATTCCAAATTACTGATTTAATCCTCTGCTTTATCCAACCTTTATTCTTTCCATTGTATTTTTTATGTCAGATATGATATTCTTCATTTCTGACTGATTCTTTTTCATGGTTTCTATGTCCTTTTTCATGCTGTTGTAATTTTCACCAAGTTCTTTGCACATCCTTATAGTGATTACTTTGAGCTCTATATCTGATAGATTTCTTACCTGCATTTCATTTAGCTTTTTCCCCCTGTTCTTTCATTTGGGGGTTGTTTCTTTGTCTCCCCATTTTATCTGTCTCTTTGTTTCTATGTATTAGATAGAATTGCTATTACCACTAGTCTATGTGGGTTCATTCATATAGTAAGTGTCCTGGGGACCCAGTGGCACAGTCTCTTTATCTCCTGAGCTGGGTGTTCTAGGGATGTTCCCTGTGAGGGTTATGTGGTCCTTCCTGCATAATTGGGTCCTGATTATTGTTAACCCATTTGTGTGTGGAATCTACCCTCAGAATGGCTGAGATGCTCAACCCTGACCATGTCATGCAAGCTGTTGTATAGGTGCTGACAGTACAATAACAAAACAAAACACCACTACAAACAAAACAACAACAAAAGAATAATAAAAGAAAAAAACAGCAGTAGAATGATTTAAGGCTAGCTTTTACTAGCATGGAGCATAGGGGTGGGTTAGCTAATGTCCCAAGTCACCCTGAGATCTGCCTCTACTGCCTCCACCTCCTGGCCTGCTGCCACTTAGTCACTTGAATCAGGAGGATGAGATCCCTGGATCTCCTGTGAGGAGGAGATGCCATGCATACCTAGGGGAGATTGTTTCTCTGCCACAGAGCCACAAGCCTGAGTCTATACCAGATTTATTCCTTGATCTCAGCAGGGCAGAACCCCTAATTGCTGAAGGGTGGGGCCTCCCAAATTCAGAGGTTGGTTCTGCCAAAAGCAAAGAGGGTGTTTCTATTGGTTCTCCCACAGGGAAGTGCCAATCAGGGTCCTGGGAAAGTGAGAAGAATGACCCTCCTCAAAAGCCAGTCACTGTGGAAACAAAATGGCTGCAGAATAGACAAATGTGTCCCAAACCTTGTCCTGGAGCAGATATAAAGAACAGCTGAAGGTCACACGGGGAGTGTCTGTTGGTGAGTAAAGGAGAAGGTGGGGGACTGCTGGATGGGGCTCCCCTGACCAGGCAGCTCCCACTACTGCTGGGTTCCCTCCCGTAGCCCCCAGCTCAGACATGAAGACCACACCTTCCTGAAGAGGAAAGTGGATGCTATCAGAGCCTTGAAAATCTACAGCTGCAGAACCCACCGAACAGCTTCGAACCCCAGAGCACTGGTCCTCAATTGGCACAAACACGCGAATTCAGAGCTCTACACTCGACCAAGTTCTCTCTCTCCTTATCCCAGATTTTGCCTGGGGTAAGGAAAGAGAGAACTACATAACCAGAACCCGGAGAAGAGAGACCATGGGAAGACAAAGAAACAGCCCACATATAAAAGAAAAGTAGGCATTACCGGAAAAGGAAATAAACAAAATAGAGGTAAGCACCTGTCAGAGAAAGAATTCAGAGAAATGGTCATAAGGTGGCTGAAAAGAATGGAAGACAAATTTGACAATATGAGTGAGAACCAAGAGGAGATAAAGAAGAACCAAGAAGAAACAAAAAATGACAACACTGCTGTAAAGAACTCAATAGAAAGCATCAAAAGTAGACTAGAAGAAGCAGAGGACATCATCAGTGAGCTAGAAGACAAGGTAGAAAAAAATACTCAAGTAGAGAAGCTTCTAGAAAAAAAAAATTAAAAGCCAGTCACAAACCCCTCTAAGTCTGCCCAGCCTTATATGCTCTGGCCTATGATGCTGTCTCCTCAGCAGGGCTTAAGATGCAAGGTGGAGTGAGCAGGATTCCAGAGGGTTTTCTCCAGGCTGATGTTGCTTGCTCCTCTTAAGAAAAACGTCTGCTGTAGTATCAGAGGAATACCTAGCACAGGGATCCTGGCAGTTGCTCTTCCATGTCTCTACCCAAAGCCACCCACTCGAGACTCTTCAGATGACTCAAGTCTGCACTGCCGTCCCTCCACCAGAGACCAGAGTGAGTGGCTGCAATATAAAATCTTGCATGTTAGCCCTTTAAGAAGTGTTGTTTTTCTCCTTGGCAAGCAAAAACCCTGCTGCCTTTCAGAGCTGGATGCTACCTGGGCTCCTGTTCCTGTCTCTGGCACTCTGAGTTGCAGAGCCCAGTCTGGGGTCTAGACTTCACGGAACTTCCCTGGGGGAACTTCCCACTGCTGAGATATCCCTCCCTAAACTTGGGAGTGGGCCCGCACCTCTCATGTCTCCCTCCTTTCTATAAGTCTCAAGATCGCCTCCTCTGCCCAGTCGTGAATAAAAGTTTCCTCTTCGGATAATCTTCATTTGATAATTCAGGAAGATTTCCCCCCAATTTTGTTTTACTTCCAGTTTGGTTCAGGGAGGAAGTGTGAGAAAGTCCACCTTCTATGCCATCATCTTCATTTTTCATTCATTTAGGCATTTGGTTTGCTATTAGCTTCTTTAGAAAATGTATATGTGTTTTTTTTAAAAAAAAAATATATATATATATTATTGATTTTTTACAGAAAGAAAGAGAGAGGGACAGAGAGTTAGAAACATCGATGAGAGAGAATCATCAATCAGCTGCCTCTTGCACACTCCCCACTGGGAATGTGCCTGTACCCAAGGTACATACCCTTGACCAGAATCGAACCTGGGACCTTTCAGTCCCTAGGCCGACGCTCTATCCACTGAGCCAAACCGGTCTCGGCAGAAAATGTGTTTGTTGATGCCTGGTGGAGGCAACCTGCATTGATGGGGGAGTGGGAAGGGGTACTCAGAAAGCTTATGGGGTTTACTGGGGTCCTAAGAGGCTATCATGGAAGGACTACCTTGTTATAAGTCCCCTCACTTCATTGACCACAGGGAAACTCTCATCCTTGGGAGGTGCAGGAGCAAGGATCACAACCAAGCTTGGTCACTTTTCCACCCACCCATCCAACCTGCATGGGGTGGATCCATGGCAGTCTCTGCACTTGAGAGCACAGGGGTGATAAAATAAGGCTCTTCCCTCATTGTTCTTTGTAAACAAGCCAATTTGCCCAATATGATCAATGTGACAACAAGCCATGGAAGAGATAGGGACAGGGATGGGGAGGGTATCTCATCTGGTGATGATATAAGGCTTTTTTGAGCTGATTGTCTAAACAGGAAAGAACCCACATTTCTGATGCAGGAGCAGAGGGAATCGTAAGTGCAAATGAGGAAAGTGGACTTGCCGGATGAATGGGGAAAAGAGCAGTGAGGCTGGCTTTGTGGGGAGCAGGATGTGTGGAGAGGATATGGGTCACAAGGCCTTATACCAAAGGGGTTAAGTTTTTCCTCAGGGGAGAGCTATACTCGGGGGTGGGGAGAGGATGACCTGATCTGTCTAGGTGTGTCCTTATGCTGTGCTGGATGATGGACAGTGCTGAGCATGAGTTAAAGAGGGAAGAGCAGTCAAAGGCGACCACAGGGGGAGAGCAGTTACTGATGGACAGTGACCAGAGTGCTGAGGAACAGTCAGATTTTGGATAATATTTTGAAGTAGGAGTCAAGAGGACCTATTAAATCTAAGCCTCCTTCACCAACCAGTCAGAAGGTGCAGAGAGAGTTGGTGCAGGCTGAGCATGGGGTCCTGGGATAGCCATCATTTCATGGTGGGTGGGGAGGTGACCAGGAGAAGAGAAAAACAGCTATTCAGTTTGGGGCCCAGGTAATGTAGGTGAGACCTCTTGATGTTCTGAGTGAGAAGACTCAGGAAAACCTTGCTCTGGCAAGAACAAGACTGGTGGGGACTTTGGCCACATGGCTTTCGTGGCATGGTGGGGACACAAATGGGTAGAGTGAGTCAGAGACTCACTACTGTCCCAGGAGTCTTTTGGGAAAAAAGACAGAAAAATTTGGCAATAGCAGGAGGAGATTGCTGCTGTGAATTCACACAGTAGCCATGAAAGGGAGAAACAGGGGATATAGCTGGAGAGCCCTGGCATCCAGTGCTCAGGAGGGGTCAGCTGGAAATGAGATTCAGCAGAGATGAAGGATGAAGGGTGCAGGATGCAGAACTGATAGATGAGCAGGTGATAGTCTGACTGCTCCAATGCTCTTGGTGAGATAAGAAGCAAGCTCCCAAGCTGGAAGATAGGGCTGGAGAATGGTGGCTAGAAGGAGAGAGAAGGGTTCTTGTTGGCAAAGAATGACCCCACCCCTGGAACTTGTGATTATGTTACCTTGCACAGCAAAAGATGCTTTGCCCATGTGGTTGAATTGGGGATTTTGAAAGAGGAAGGTTACCCAGGATCATCTGGGAAAGACCAATGTAATCCCAAGGTCCCCATGAGGAAAGTGGGAGGCAGGAAGTTAGAGTCAGAAAAGGTGATGTGACAACAAGAGCAGAGGCTGGAGTGATGCTTTTGAGGAGTAGGATGAAGCCAAGAGCCAATGAATGTGGGCAGCCTCTAAAAGCCAGGAGGAGTAAGGAAACATTCTCCCCTAGAACCTCCAGATGGAACCAGACTCACCCACACCTTGATTTTAGTCTTTAAACCAGCAGATGTATAAGACGATAAATTTCTGTTGTTTTAATCATCCTGTTTGAGGTGTATGTCATAGTAGCTCCAGGAAACTCACACATAAGGTTTTCTTGGACAGTGAGACTGCACCATCATTGATGCAGCTCTTCCCTTCAGTGTGCCCGCCCTCAGCTGCCTAAGGCCAGGGAAAACCTGGTCCCTGTCTAGGGAAGTGGTCTCTGTCCACTCCAAGCTTCAGGATACACATAGATGAGCTATGTAGCTACCAAATGACAATGGATTCTGGGACAGACTAAAGGAGTTCGTAAAGACTCCAATAGCCTCCTTGCCAGGGGAGCTCTCAGAAGGCAGAGGAAACACCAGCACTGACATATGCCATACACTAGCTTGGAGACAGAGCAAACTCTGTGTGTGTGTGTGTGTGTGTGTGTGTGTGTGTGTGTGTGTGTGTGTGTATGTGTGTCCAGTAGGGCAAGGCAGTGAATTCCATATATATATATTTTTTTTTTAAATAGATGCTGTTTGAAGGCCTTCCAGCAGGCAGTGTCATGGGGAATGGGCAGAGGAAGGAACCAGCCTGGGAGATACTGCTGAGGGATGGAGCCCAGGAAAGACATACAAAGGGAGGAAACCGGAAGTACCAGGGGTCTCACAAAGAGAGTAGAGAGAATATAGGCATCCCTGGGGAAACTGAGGCCCTAAACTCAGGAAAAAGTAGAACAGAAATGGACTCACTCACTTGGCAGATGGCCTTTCCTGTCAAGAAGTCCCCGGCACACAGCATCTCCTCATGCACAGAGTAGGTCTTGTCTTTGCCAAGTCTTTGTCCATATAACATATTACATAACTTGTTCTCAACAAGACCCACCTTGCCCTCCTGGAGATGGAAGGGTGGGAGTAGTTGCTCTGTGAGAATAAGGAGATCAGTGAAGTGCACTGTAGCCTAGCTGGAGAGACCAGGCTTCTCTGAACCCCACTCTGTCTTACTGCTAACTACTGCCTCCCACACACTGCTTCTCAGCACACCTGGGCATGCAACATGGTTTCAGTCTTCTACCCATCCTCTATCACTTCTGTCCTGTTTCTCAAACATTTTTAAACTCATCCTATTCCCTCTACCTCTCTTATAACAATAGACCATACTTCTTCTATTCCACAAAGATAAAAGGCAAATCCAACCAACACATGCCATTCATTGGGGCTTAGCAACCACTCACCAACCCACCTACCCTTTCATGACAATCCCATACATTCTCCATTTTTCTATCATTAACTTTCCCTTACTTCCATCTATTAATTCCTCCATTCACCTATCCATCTTTCTTCATATCCCCATTCATTCACACACCTTCCATCCACTTGCTCATCACTCACCATTTCATCCAACCCTCTATCATTCTCCTATCCATCCTTATCTACATCTATCAATATATCTGCTCACTCCATCTATTCATCACCCATCCACCCACCCATCAATCTTCCCTTCTACTACCCATCATCCCATCTACATCCCCCCCCCCCCAATCCATCCTCTCTTCCAGTTACTCATCTACTCATCTATCTTTCTGCTGGTTATCTTTTAAACACTAGTGATACAAAGAAACATTTTTGTTGGGGGAGACAGGGTAAGTGATGTAAATATAATTATTTTACATCTAATAAGTAGTGTGAAGAAAATAAAACAGGAAGATATGACAGTACAGATTATCTATTTTAGCTCACATGATCAAGTACAACTCCTCAGAGGAGGGACTAAGTTGTAAATGTAAAGTAGAAATGAGTCATGCAAAGATTATTAGGGAGAGCCAGTGAGAAGATAGCCAAGGTCAAGGCCCTAAGATGTTTGGCATGCTGAAGGCAGGAAGGAGGCCTTGTGGCTGTGCTGGTGTGTGGCTGTGATGGTGTGACTGATGATGGGATGTAGTAGGAGATGAGGCAGAGAGTGATGGGAGCCAACATCATGCAGGGGCTGATAGCTAAGTTATAGAGTTTATATTGTTTTCTAAGCACAAATAACAAGGCACTTAGGATGCTGAGTGGGAAAGTGACATGGCTCATGTTTTAAAGCAAGTAGTCAACTGTTTAGAGACTATAGCAGAGAACACAGGGTCGGAGTTGGAAGACCAGTCTGGAGGTCCAGGCAAGAGTAGATCTTGCCTGCAGTCTTTATTCATATAACATATTTCTGAACCAGAGTGGCAGCAATGAAATAGCTACCAGGTGCCAGGTTCTATGTTCTTAGAACAAGTGAGATGTGGTGCCCTCTATCAAGAAAGAACCAGACTGTGTGTGTGTGTGTGTGTGTGTGTGTGTGTGTGTGTGTGTGTGTGTGAATTGCAAATGCATGTGAGGTGTGTGTGTGTGTGTGGAGAGAGAGAGGATGAATGAATATATTGGGTTGTCCTATGATTAGGGGGAGTTTCTAAAACTTAGTAGGCAAAGACCATGGATGCTGGCATCTCCTATCCAATGAACACCTGGTCTGTACAAAATGCCTTTAGCACCTCTGTTGAGAAAGACCATGCCAAATTATGACCAAACAAATAATTATAAATATATATTACCTTTCCCTTTACTCTACACCATGAGAATTTCTCCAAATTATTAACACTCTTTTCTTTCATAAACACTTCTGTCCACAAGTCTTTTCCTATATTTCTCCTTTCAATCTAAAAATAAACTTTCTTTTTCTGTGTTATTCAATTCACCTAATAAGCAAATTTGCCAAAGTGAAGTTCTGAGAGGTTCTTAGATGGTGATCATTCTAACTTGATTATGCAATATCAGGAGCTAGAGACCATAAATGTGTGTGTTTTTTCCATTTTTCCAAGCGCCTTCTCTGGTAACGGGAAAGTTAGGTGCTGGGCAGTGGCCTGGAATGGGACAGACCCCAGCATGACCTTCAAGTAGAATGAAGTCATCTCAGATCTATGGCTGATTCCAAATCTCAAAGATCCTTTAGAATCACACACTTTTCAGAACTAGAACTAAAACGGTCCAGGCCTTTGGAAAAGAGGCAGAGAGGGCCAAGGACCAGTGGCATCTTTGTGTGGGGACATTACACTCTCAACTATTCCTCCCTTCTTCCTGCCTCCCTCCTCCCCCTTCTTTCCCCTTCCTTCCTCTCCCCTTTCCCATTTTCATCCCACAACCTCTCCCACACCCTCTCACTGTCCTCGCTGAGCATTCCCCAGCCTGTTATCCAGCAGGACGAGTGGCTAGGCAGCTGTAGTCCAGGGGTTGGGAGGCAGGCGGGGCTGATGTAGGAGGTGAAGTTCACAGGCAGGTGCAGTTGCAACATGGCTATGTCATTCCCGAAGGGGTGGAACTTCTCAAAGTCTGGGTGCATGATAATCCTGTTCACAGACATCTTCTGAGCATTCTGCGTGTGCTGATACAGCTGGGTGCTTCCCAACAGAACCTGGTAGTCCTTTGGGGCATTGGATTTACTGGAGGGGAATGGCCCATAGTCACCATCATCTCTGAGTATGTGAACCAGCTCTCTCTCCCTGCATCCTTGCCTAACTGCACACATTCCTGTGGACCCCTCTGTCCTGCATGGTGAAGACAGCATCTCTCTTCCCTTTCACACTGTCAGAAGCCCATCTTTCCTGAAGCTGATTGATAGTCTACTCACAACCTCAGGGCACATGGCTTCCCCATCATACCCTACAATTGAAGGAACAGAGATTCCTAATGCTGGAATTGTCTTTGGTGGGACCATCACATCAAGGCTTTGGCTCATTCCTAGCTCTAACCTGACCCTTCTCAAGTCTCCCATGACCTATACCTCCTGCCCACTCATTCTTAAAACACTTTCTCACCCAAGGGCTGCTTGTTCAGTTGGTTATAAGCACTCACAAAAGATGTGTAAGTGAGCAAACGAGTGCGGGAATCAAAACCTCACCTTGTTCCCTGAACACGAGTGATAAAGCTTCCCACCTCTTGACTTTGTTCACATGGCTCATCCACCAGGAAAGCCCTTCCCCGAGCTCCTCATGACCAAAACCCTTCTCAGGACAGCCCCTCCTCAGGCCAGTCTCCTGAGAGGTCAGCCCTTCTCACCCCGTGTCGGGCTTTCTTTCCTGATAGAACAGAGGCATGGGGAGTAGGGCCTTGCCACCCCCTATGCCACAGAGGGTGTCACATGGAGCGTGGCACAGAGAAGGTGCCAATAGGACTCTGGGCTCTCAAAGCCAGTTGGTACACGAGCTCCAACTTTTTGACTTAGGCTGTGATGCCTCTGTTTCCTTGGGTTCCTTCCTTGACTGTTTAGAAACTAGGCACTGAGCCAGGCACAGAAGGACCAGAGGAGTTAAGATTCCTGAGTGGCCATGTCACTCTCTAACGTCAGAGAGTCCCACTCAGTCTGGCACAACGGAACCTCCCAGGCATGCACTTTTGCTGAAGTGATGAGAATTGCCTAGTGGTTGGCTGTCCTTGCAAACCCAGGCCCCTACCCAGTCAGGAATACGAGGACATTAAGGAGAAGCCATTCTCTGAGTCAGCAAAGAGCCAATCCACAGCTTGGATGGGCACTGCCAACACTTGCTGGACAGGCATAGGGGCTCAGGATAAAGGATGAGGAGGATCTGGGCAGGTGAGTGGGAAAGACATTTCAGGTTGTGAAGACATTCGTCACCCCTTTATTCCTCTTTCCCTGCACCTCCTCCTCCACCATCCCATCTGCTGGAGCCCCAAGAAGGAGGACTCACTTGAGAAAGCAGTGGGCAGTGGAAACCAGCCAGCAGGAGTCGATGAGAACAGCTCCACAGATGTGCGTGTTATGGTACAGCAGACTGGCCTGCCATGGCCACTGGCCAGCCACCACGTCCTGGCCACCATAGATCTTCCCCATCACCTTGGGCTTCCCACACACTGTGGAGAAATTCCCCTGGCCTATGATAGAGAAATTGATGGTATTCCAAATGCCACTACCAGGGAAGCTCTTCTCCACCTAAAAAGCAAGGCCAAGGGTCAAGTAGCCTGGCAAAAATCACAGGGCTCCCTGGATTCTGCCTTCACTGGCTGCTGCTAAGGACTGGGCAGCAGAGAACAGCTGAGAAAACCCTGTAGGGTTGGACAAAGGGAGCATAGGTGGCCACAGCAAGCATCTACTGGGTGACAGATACCTCAAAGTGGGCCTTCCAAGGGCTCACATATCACAGACCCTATTTCCCCAATAGGACATGCTACACACACTCTAAAGAGCAAAGACCTAAAGGTCTCAGAGGATAACAATGTGCCTTGCTCAAGATCATGGCTTCTAAGTGTCTGTGCCCCTCCACCTCACCCCAGTATCTCAGGCAGAGGTTCACAGGCAGGAGCCTGATGCTGTGGGGAGGAACTCATTCCCCCCTCTATGATGCAAGATTCTCCATTTCTGAAAGAAGAGGAGGTAGCACTGTTGGAACTCCTAAATTTATAAAGCAAATATTGAGGGACATAAGAGTTTAACAGTAACACAGTAAATTCTAGGGGACTTTAACACCTCATTGACATCAATGGATAGATAGATCATCCAAATAGAAAATCTACAAGAAAACAGCATCCTAAAATGGCAGAATAGACCAGATGACTTTGTTATTTTTGGAGCATTTCATCCCAAAGTAGCAAAATGTACATTCTTTCAAAACACACATGGAATACTTTATAAGTTAGACCACAGAAAAATAGTCTGAATTAATTTAAGAAGATTTAAATTATATCTTCCCCAACCACAATGATAGTGAAACTAGTAATCAATTATAAGAAAAAAACTGAAAAACACACAAACACATGGATGTTAAATAACATGCTACTAAACAATTAATGAGTTAACAACAAGATCAAAAAAAGAAATCAAAAGATACTTTGAGAGAGTCAGCCACTGTTGCTCAGTGGTTGAGTGTCAACCTATGAACCAAGAGGTCACAGTTCAATTCACGCTCAGGCATATGCCTGGCTTGTGGGCTCGATCCAGTAAGGGTTGTGCAGGACACAGCAGTCAATGATTATCTCTAATCATTGATGTTTCTGTCTCTATCTCCCTCTCCCTTCCTCTCTGAAATATTCCATATATATCAAGATACTTTGAGAAAAATGAAAGTAAAAACATAATGCCCCCAAATCTATGGGACCCAGCAAAAGCAGTTCTAAAAGGGAAATTCAGGCCTCTCTCAAGAAACAAGAAAAATTTCAAATATACAATATAACCTTACACAATCTGAACTTCCTAAAGAAACTAGAATAAGAACAACAAATAGAGCTCAATGTGAATAGAAGGAAGAAAATAATAACAGAGTAGAAATGAACAAAATAAGAGTTCTAAAAAACATTACAAAACATCAATGAAACCAATAGCTGGTTCTCTGAAAAAAAAAATTTTAATGGATAAAGCTATAAACAAAGTTCATCAAGAAAAAATGAGAGAGAACCCAAATAAATAAAAACAGAAATAAAAGAGACGTTACCGCAGAAATACAAAGGTTTATAAAAAAAATAAATAAATAACACAAACAATTGTAGGCCAATGCTTTGTACAATCTGGAAGAAATGGATAAATTCCTAGCAACCTACAATATCCCAAGACTGAATCAAGAGAAACTGAACATCTGAAAAGATCAATCAAAACAGTAATAATAATTTTAAAAATTACTTCCAAAAAACAAAAGTCTGGACCAGATAGCTTCACAGGCAAATTTTATCAAACATTCAAAGAAGAACTAACACCTCTCTTTCTCAAAGAATTCCAAAACTCCCAGAGGAGAGAAGCTTCCTAAGCTCATTTTATGAGGCCATCATTACCTTGATTCCAAAACCCAAGATATTACCAAAATAGAAAATTATAAGCCAATATTCTTGATAAACATAGGTCCAAAATTTTTTTTTAACAGTAAGCTGGATTTAGCAATACATGAAAAAGATCATATACCATAACCAAGTGGGATTTATTCCTGGAATGCAAGATTGGGTCAGTATCTATAAACCAATTAATGTGATGCACTACATACACAAAATGAAGGATAAAAAAATTCATATGAAAATATCAATAGATTCAGAAAAAGCATTTGATAAAATCCACCATATGCTTATGATTAAAAACATTCAGCAAAGTTGGAATAGAGGGAGCATACCTCAACATAAAGGCCATATATGACAAAAACACAGCTAACATAGTCAACTGTGAAAAGCAAAAAGTATTTTCCCTAAGATCAGAAACAAGGCAAGGATGTGCTCTTACACCACTTTTATTCAACATAATATTGAACACCCTAGCCACAGCAATAAGACAAGAAAAAGAAATAAAGGGCATCAAACTTGGAAAGGAAGAAGTAAAATTATCATCATTTGCAGATTACATGATATTATATAGAAAGAACCCTAAAGATTTCACCAAAAACTACTAGAACTGATAAATGAATTTAGTAAAGTAGGATATAAAAATTACTGCATTTTTATATACCAATAACGAGCTATCATAAAGAGAAATTAAGAAAGCAATCCCATTTAAAACTGCATTAAAAACCCCACCTAGAAATAAATTTAACCAAGAAGGGACAAGATCTGTACTCAGAAAAGTTATAAGACAATGAAGAAAGAAATTGAAGAAGATACAAACAAGTGAAAGCATATACTGTGCTCATGGATAGAAAGAATTCGCATCACATAAATGTCCATATTACCCAAAGCAATCTATAGATTTAATGCAATCCCTATCAAAATACCACTTGCATTTTTTTCACAGAACTAGTACACATAATTCTAAAGTTTATATGGAACAACAAATTTCCCTGACTAGCCACAGAAACCCTGAGATAAAAGAACAAAGTTGGAGGTATCATGCTACCTGATATCAAATTGTACTACAAAGCTATAGTATCAAAACAGCATGGTGTTGGCATAAAAAATAGATACATATATCAATGGAACTGAATAAAGAGCTCAGAAATAAATTCACATGTATATGCCCAATTAACTTATTAAAATAAGGCAATCATATACAGTGGGGTAAAGACAGTTCATTCAGTAAATGGTGTTGAAAAGTCTGGACAGATACATGTGAAAAAATAAGAGAAAGAGAGGGAGAAAGAAAAATATACCACCTTCTTACACCATATACAAGCATAAATTCAACATGGTTTAAAGACTAAAATACAAGACCCGAACCACAAATTTTCTATAAGAAAACATAGACAGTAAACTCTATCATACACCAAAGGGTCCCCGGGTTGACTTCCAGTTAAGACCACATACCCAGCCCCTGGTCCAGATGTCTGGGAGGCAATCAATCCGTGCGTCTCTCTCACATTAATGTTTCCCTCTATCACTCTCCCCCTCTCTCTGTCCCTCCCCATCTCCCTCCCTCTTATTCTCTCTAAAAATCAATGAAAAACATATCCTCAGGTGAGGGTTAACAACAAAAATGTCAGGAGGCTGTAAAGTGCAGAGAAGGGAATACAGTCAATACTGTTGTAATAACTATGTAGGATGCCAGGTGGGTACTAGACTTAATAGGGAATTATTTCATAAAGTCTATAGATGTCTAAGCACTATGATGCACACGTATGAAGCTAATCTGAAGTAACATTGACTGTCAAGTGCAGTTGTAAAGGAAAAGAAGAGGGATGGGCCAGGACTATGACCCTGGTTCTAGGACTCACACCTGAGAAGGATGGGGCGCAGGGGTGTGTCCAGACGCTCGGAGAGGTGCATCCTTGTCCAGGGCTGTGCTGGTGCCTCACGAAGGGGACTGGGACCCCGGGCCTGACTCAGGGCCCCTCATTCGGTGTTCCTGGTGCTCTCCTCCACCCAGCGCCACCCCCCAACCCCCTCCGTCCTGGGGCGGTTCCCACCGGAGGCCCCGGTGGAGGAAGGGCCCGAGACCCCGCCTGGGCAGAGCGGTCTCTGGGCTGCCTAGGGAAGGGGAGGACGACCCGGGTGACCCCGGGCACTGGATCCGGTCCCAGCCCAGCAGTGCCCAGAATTCACCCACACCACGCCGCCCCTGTACCTGGGACTCCCGGAGCCAACCGCTGCACGGTGGGGGCGGGGGCCCCGCTCGCCACTGTCTGGCCTGGAGCTGCGGCCCGGGTGGCCGTGGCCAGGAACCGTCCCAGCCCCGGAGCGGCCAAGGGCAGTAGCAGCAGTAGCCAGAGAAGGGCCACTGGCCAACCTGGGCCTCGGCCTCCACATGTCCACTTCTCCTTGCCCATGGCCCTGAACTCAACCTGACCCCGCCCTGACCCTGGCCCTGACCCCGCCCTGACCCTGCCCTTACTCCCCACTTCAGCCCAGTTCTGACCCTGGCCCTGACCCATCCCTGGGCCTGCCCTAAGCCCCCTACTGCCTCCCTACCCCAAACTGGCCCACTCTGACCTAGCCCTGACCCAACCCTGACCCCAGCCTTGAATCCTCAGGTAATGGGCTCCTGACCCCAACTGTGCCTGACCTTTGTATGGCCTGGATCACAGTGCAATCCATGCTTCTATGAATTAATGAGAAAAGATAGTAGACTTCAGGGAAATATGGGAAAGGGTATGAAAAGATAATTCATAGAAGAGGAAATTAAAAAGTCTCATAAACAGGAAAATGTAGTCAATCTATTTACTTATCTAAAAAATGAAAATTAAAGCATCATTTATTTTTCAGCCATCAAATTGTAAACATTTTCTGAGATTGGTAAAAACCCCTCATCCTCTGTTAATCTGTGATTTCTCCATGGAGTGCAAGATCATCCAAATTTCAAAGACATGTCCCCTCTTGTATACTCCAGGATGTAATGTCCTGGATTTGTCATACTAGAGATAAGATCCTATTATTTCACAGTCATTTTTGTGTGTGTGTGTGTCTTTGTCCCTGGACTGTAAACTCTACACTACAGGGAAATTATTTCATTCACCACTAAGTCTAGGGGTAAGAGTAGCAGAAATAGTGCTGCATACAGTATACACTAAAATGTCAAGTTAATAACAACTACTCTTTTTTAAATACTTTTATTGAATTTGAGAGAGAGAAAGGGAGAGGGAGAAAGAAAGAGACACGTTGATATGAGAGCAGAATATCAACTGGCTGCCTCCTGCATGCCCCCCACTGGGGATCAAGCCCACAACCCCTGCATGTGCCTTAAAATCCAACCAACAACCTTTTGGTGCACAAGACGATGCCCAACCAACTGAGACACCGGCCAGGGCAAAAGCTACTACTCTTTTTAATGAAAACGGAAACTAAGGTCACCACAGCCTTAGTTATTTGTTAGGAAGTTGAACTTCAATTAAGTTTGTATATTATTTAGTGTTTGATAAAATAATACCCGTGCTATAAATAACTTATGCTTCAATATAGACTAGAAGAAGAATTGAAAATTTTTGTTAAAAGGACTGTAGATTTGACAGTGAAGTTGAGGTGAAGATAATGAATTAAGACTGAAGTATCTGTGGAATATTGAGTGGGATCTGTCCAGTAGACATTTAGAAGTGCTGGTTATGGAATTTGGGAAGAGTATTTGGGTTGGAGATAAAAACATAAATTCACTAGAGATTCAGTCCTTTCAGAATTGAGGTGACCATTGAAGCTGTAGAGTAGGTAAATCATCAGAAGAAAGCAGGTAGAAGAAAATCACAGACTAAAACCTACAAAAGAGTCAAATAAGAAAACGGAGCCTGTGAGAGACTGAGGACTACGTGTGGTAAATTTAAACTGTAGAAAGACTAACTATAAGACGTCTTATTAACTTTTTAGAAACTTTATTAAGATATAATTTATATACTATGATATTCACTTATTACAAGGGAAAATTCATGACATTCAGTTAATTTTTAGATTGTGCAACCATCACCAAATTTGCATTAATGTCTGCTCCCACCCCAGAGTGATTTTTTAAAATCTCTTTGGTAGTCAATTCATTGTTTAATAGCATGCTATTTATCCTCATTTTGTTTGATTATTTTTTATTGTTTTTGTTATTGTTGATTTCTAATTTTATGCCATTGTGGTCTGAGAAGATGCTTGATATGATTTCTATCTTATTTAATTTGTAGAGACTTAGCCTGTATCCTAATATTTGGTCTATCTTTGAAAGTGTCCCATGTGTACTTGAGAAGAATGTATATTCTGTAGCTTTGTGGTGAAATGTTCTGAAGATGTCAATTAATTCCATCTAATCCAGTGAGTCATTGAGGATTCCTATTTTTTTACTGATTTTTTCTTTTTTGTCTAAAGGACTTATCCAGTGTGTCAATGGGATATTAAAGTCCCCTACTATGATTGTATTTGATATCTTTCAGAAGTTTTTTTTTTTTTAATGTATTTGGGTGCATTAATGTTTACCAGAGTTATATCCTCTTGTTGAATCGATCCCTTTAGTATTATGAAATGGCTTTCATTATGGCCTTCACTTTGAGGTCAATTTTGTCTATATAAGTATTGCTACCCCAGCTTTTTTTTTTTTTTTCATTTGCCTAAAAATTTTTTTTTCAGCCCTTCACATATATGAGTCATGTTTTCTTATCCATTCAGCTACCCTATGTATTCTTAATAGATCATGTAATCAATTTATGCTTAAAGTTATTATTGATAGGTAATTGTTTGTTGTCATTTTCATTCTTTACACCTGTGTTCCTTCTTCCCTTTCTATTTCTTCAGCAGTTCCTTTAGCATTTCTTGCATTGCTGGCTAGGTGATAATAAACTCCCTTAGCCTTTTTTTTGTCTGTGAAGCTCCTGATTTCACCTTCAATTTTGAATGATAGCCTTACTGAATATAATATTCTTGGATTCATTCACTTATTTTACATCACTTGTATACATCATTCCATTCCTTTCTGGCCTGATGAATATATGTTGAGAAATCAGTTGATAGTCTAATGGGAGATCCCTTGTAGGTAACTTCCTGTCTCTGGCAGCCTTTAAGATTATTACTTTGACATGGATGTTTGCCAATTTAATTATGATGTGTCTTGGTGTCAGTATTTTTGGGTTCAACTTGTTTGGGACTCTTTCTGCATCTTGGACCTGTGTGACTTTCTTCTTTCCTAAGTCAGGGAAGTTTTCTGTCATTATTTCTTCAAAAAGGTTATCTATTCCTTGCTAAGCTTCCTCTCCTACTGGCACCCATATTATGTGGATTTTTTGTTGTTTTGTGTTATCCCAAAACTCCCTTAGACTCTTCTGATGTTTTTTAGGTTTTTTTTTTTTCTTTTTTTTTTTTTTTTTTTTTTTTTTCTCCAGTTACTGCTTTGGTTGGGTGTTTTTCTACCTTGTCTTCTAACTTGCTGATTTGGTCCTCAGCTTCTTCTAGTCTACTGTTGAAACCTTCCATTATGTTCTTTATTGTGCCTATGTCATTTTTATTTCTTCTTGATCTTACACATGTTGGTGAATTTCTCATCCAGACACTTGAGCATCCTTATAATCATTACTCTGAATTCTTTCTCTGACAAATTTCTTGCCTCCATTTCATTTAGTTTCTTTTCTGATGATTCTTCCTTTTCTTTCATATGGGAGTTTTTTTGTTTTTTTTTTATAAGAAAATATATTTTATTGATTTTTTCACAGAGAGGAAGAAAGAGAGATAGAGAGTTAGAAACATCGATGAGAGAGAATCATCGATCTGCTGCCTCTTGCACACACCCCACTGGGGATGTGCCCGCAACCAAGGTACATACCCTTGCCCGGAATCGAACCCGGGACCCTTCAGTCCACAGGCCAACGCTCTATCCACTGAGCCAAACCGGTCCCGGCAAGGGAGTTGTTTTTTTCTCTCCTCATTTTCGCAGTTCCTTTGTAATCATTTCTATATATTAGATCAAACTGCTATGCCACCCAGATTTTTTGAATTTGTCTTATGTAGTAGGTGTTTTGAGGAACCCAATGGTTCAGTCTCTCAGGTCTTCTGGGATGGGTATCCTAGGGATGTCCCCTACTTGAGATAGTTAGGTTTTCTTATTATAGTTGGATCTTGAATGTTTTTACTGTCCTTTTCATGGATGGAGTCTTCTCTCATGGTGTTTTGTTATGTGGCTTTCTGTCTACCATGTAGTGCCAACTGTTGTGGAGGTACTAACCAAACAGCACAAAATACAACATGACAAGACATGACACAAAAGGAATAGAAAACAAATGTACACAAGACACCTAAAACAGTGATAAAAGTGACCATCAGAGAAAAGAGAATTAGGAGAGATAAAAGAGACCAAAAGTGATAGCAAGAAAATAAAAAGAGAAAAGGAAAAAAAAAGAATATGGGGAGAAAATACAACAAAACAAATAGATAAACCAAAAAGCACAAACAAAAAACACCCAGAAAAAAATGGGGGCAGGATCTGTAGAGACAGAGCTCAAATACAGAAAATCAGTTTAAGGACTTGGATGAATAGGGGAAAGATCATGGTGTAGTATAAAGGAGGAAGAAAGAGAATGAGTTGATAAGAAGAAGAAAATTTTAATTATTTCTTTTTTAAAAGGAGACTAGAGGAGAGAGCAAATAGGCTTGAATTTAGGAACTGAAACTAATTTAAAAAATAGGAGAAGAAAAGAGAGGAGAGGGGGGAAATGAGTAGCAAAAAAAAAGAGAGAGAGAAAAAAGAAGGGGAAATGTGGGATGAGTATGGAAGAGAAAATTAGATATATGAATAAGCCAACAGAGACTACAATAATAATAATAATAATAACACATCAATTAAGCAGATAAAAAAGATCAATTTTTTAAAAGTGATAAAAAAAATGATGAAAGAGAAAAACTAAAGTTGGGAAAGAAGAAAAAAACAGGATGAAAAATGGAGAATCAAGGAAGAAAATGGTGAAAAAATAAATAAATAAAAATTAAAAATTAAAGTAATACTAACTTTTTTATTTAAAAGAATAAAAAATAGTAAGTGAAGTGTCATTTGATTCAGTGGTATTTTAATACCCCAAAGGTATTAAATACCCCACTCTTCTGTTCTATCTGCCAATTCTGGGCTTCCTTTAGGTAGTTATGTGCTGATGACTGTCAGGCACCGTCTTTGGCTTTTAGCATGGTGTTGAAGCTCCAAGCAATCCACTGCTCCTCTGTTTGTGTCTGTCTCACAGCCTTGGCTGCAAGCAGGTGGGACCAATGAACCCTTTTGCCTGTCTGTCAGCTGTCAATCTTAATCACTTGTGTTTGTTATTTTTAGAGAGAGAGAGAGGGATGGAGAGGGAGAGAAAGATAGAAACATTGATGAGAGAGGAACATCATTGATTGGCTACTTCCCACATACATCCCCACTGGGAATTAAGCCCACAACCTGGGCATATGCCCTGATCAGGAATCAAACTGGAGACCTCTTGGAGACCTCTGGGTACATGCTCAACCACTGAGCCATACCAGTTGGGCAATCTTTCACTTTTCAAATACTGTCAACATCATTTTACAAAAGACAGACCATCCTTACCCCAATTACGTAAAGAAGCACATATTGCAGAAAAAGCAAGTTTTCCATTGTGCTGCTGAGTAGTGAAAAGTCAGTATCTGAGACTCCTCAGGTGGTCAGTGTGCTATCAGTAACATTTATTGAACAGGAAGCTATCACTCTTCATGTCTGTATGGCCAGTGGAGGTGAGGAGACAGCAGGTGATGGCTCTTTGCTATCAGGGAGGTTGTCCACTGTATCATCCCCTTTCAATCCTTTGTATCCCTACTGCTGCAAGGGGTGGCAGCAGTGCCAAGGACACTAGCCAGCTTCCTGATAAGTTGCCAGCAGAATTGCCCCTGTCTGACAAGGTCACCTGCAAGCCAGAGGGTCCAAATTCTTCTGGGAACACATGGCACCCTGCTCTACGCTTAAAAAGGTCCTTCAAACAAAGCCACTTCAGCTGCACACTTATACTAGCTGAAGAGAACTCCTATTACATGATATAAAGCAGGAGCCATGTTGAGACTGGAAAGGGGGCAAAGATGACAACAGCTGGTCCCACACACACCTGTGGCAGGTATGAATTGGGAGGGATATTCCAGCTGTGAAGGTCCCCACTGAGGAGCGAGGGGTTTCAGCCCCAAATCAAACTCCCCAGCCCACAGCACCAGGGTCCGCGTTCCCACAGTGGCTGGCTGGGAAAATCACAGGGACTAAGTCCCGGTGGGTGGGAGGGCTGCTGTAGTCCAGGCATCCTCCTAAAGGACTTGAGCACAGACACCCTTGCTCACCAAAACTCGACTGAATTCCAGCAAAGGGTCAGGAGCTTGAAAGGCACCAGGGCCATGTGGGGAGGGACTGAATGGTCTGGCTTCAGGGGAAGGGTTGGTGGACTAAACTGATGGCAGGAGCCATTGTTCCTTTGTAGGCCCTTTACCTACCCCCCCCCCCCCCCCACACACACACACAGCCTGCAGTTGAAGGCCGTGTCAAATGTGAGTCTCCATTAACCTGCATAACGCAGCTCTCATTCCTCACTGGTGATTCTCTTGCTTCACCCAATTCTCAGGCCTGCCAGAATCTCTTTTAGAAGTTAATCCACACAACCTGGGCCCACACTATGCAGTTTTCTAAAATCTATCACAAGTTCATAAATCCCAAACCAGTCACAGCAGACAGCAACAGGCCCTGTACCTTTTGCTAAGCAGCCCTAGTAGTAGCCAGCCTCGGTTCACAGCAAACTGCTCCCAGATGCCACTAAATGCAGCACAGGCAGTGAGCAAGCACAGATCCTGTTGTAGCTCCAACCATGTGGCCCCAAGCCAAGCACAAGCAGGGGCTGACCTGAGCCTGCAGCAGAACCCTCCCAAGGCTTTAATATCAACATGACTGGTGGCTGTCTGCAGACCACACTGAAGCACCATCTGATTGCGCCCAAAAGGAAACACCAAAAACTGAACGTGGCAGGCACCAGCCATGCTCAAATGAATCCTGTTCACATTCCACACAACAGCTTAGAGCGATGACAAGTCTTCACAAGCAGTAACCCTGAGAGCCACTTCCACCGACTCATGTGCCAACAGCAATCAGGGCTCAACTTACAGCAGGAGAGCACACAAAATCCACACGTGGGACACTCCTGGGGATTTGCTTAGGAAATCAGGGAGCCTGTGCCACTGGGCCTCACAGGACACCTACCACATAAGGCTACTCTGCCAAGACTGAGAGACATAGCAGATCTACCCAATACATAAAAAGAAGCACAGGGTGGCAGCCAAAATGAAGAGAAAAAGAAATCTGTCCCGAATGAAAGAAAACTCCAGAAAGAGAACTTAACAATGGCGACAAGCAATCTACCAGATGCAGATTTCAAAACACTGCTCATAAGGATGCTCAGCAAACTTAGGGAAAGAATAGATGATCTCAGTGAGAGCTTCAACAAAGAGATATGAAATGTAAAAAAGGAGATAGAAAACATATATGAGAACCAGTCAGAAATAAAGGGTACAATGACTGAAATGAAGAATACATAGGAATCAATCAACAACAAATTAGATGAAACCTGAGAACTGAATCAATGATATAGAAGTCAAAATAACAAAACACACCCTAACAGAAAAGAAAAAAACAAAGAATTCTCCCCTAAAATGTAGGTGGTTTCGGGGACCTCTGGGGCAACTTCAAGGGTAACAACATTCACACCACAAGGGTAAAAGAAGAAGAGAGTCAATGGATTGAAAACCTACTTACAGAAATAATGACGGAAGCTAAAACCGTTTTTGGCTCAGGGGATAGAGTGTCAGCCTTCGGACTCAAGGGTCCTGGGGTTCGATTCCAGTCAAGGGCATGTACCTTGGTTACGGGCACATCCCCAGTGAGGCGCATGAGGGAGGCAGCTGATCAATGTATCTCTTTTATTGATGTTTCTAACTCTGTCTCTCTCCCTTCTTCTCTGTAAAAAATCAACAATATATATATATATATATATATATATATATATATATATTTTTTTTTTTTTTTTTTTTTTTTAAAGAAATAATGACAGAAAACTTCCCTATCCTGGTGAAGGAAATAGATATACAAAACCAGGAAATGCAGAGCTTCCCCCCCCCCAAAAAAAATGAATCAAATGAAGCCCACCCAAGACACATCATATAATTAGATGCCCAATGTTAAAGACAGAGAATCTGAAAGCACACCAAGAGAAAAGCAGTTAGTTATGTAAAACAGAGCTTCCATAAGACCATCAGCTGATTTCTCAATTGAAACTTTGCAGGCCAGAAGGGATTGACACAAATATTCAAAGTGATAAATATCAAGGACCTACAATCAAGATTACTCAGAAAGGCTATCATTTAGAATCAAAGGAAAGATATAGAGCTACACAGAAAAGAAAAAGCTGAAAGAGTTTATCACCACCAAACCAATATTAAGAGAAATAATAAAGGGGCTTCTTTAATAATAAGAAAAAAAATAACTACATACCTATCAAAAACCCTAACTCATAAATACAGAGAACAAACTGATGGCTGCCTGTTGGGAGGGAAGTTGCAGGGAGTGGATGAAAAAGGTGAATGGATTAAAAAGCACAAATTGACATTTATGAAGCAGTCAGGGCATGTAAAGTACAGCTTAGGGAATAGAGTCAATAATATTGTAATAACTAATATGTTGTCAGGTGGATGCAGCCCTTCCCAGAGGGATCACTCTGTAAGTTACAGAAATGTCTAACCACTATGTAATACACCTGAAAGTAATATAATATCGAATATCAACTGTAATAAAAAAAATCTGTAATTTAAGTTAAAAATGAACAAAATAAATACTGTTGTTTCAATCACTCAGTTGGTGGTATTTTAGTATAGCAGCTTGAGCAGATGAAGGTATAGAGAATACATAAGATGATACAATATACATATCTTTGGGGTTGTGAGAGTAGAGACAGGAGAAGAGGAGAAGATGCAATATTGAAAAGACGGCACTATGTTCTAGAGTTGAAGAAAAACGTGTATTGTCAGTTAATGAAGCAGAAGAGGTCACGAGGAGGATAGAGGATTTTTTAACCTAAAACTAGCTACACTTCTTAAAACAGTAGAATTCAAAAGACAAAAGACAATCTTAAAAATCAGCGAGCAAGTATGATGATCACCTACAAAGTAAGGATTATTAAAATGATGCCATGATTTTCAGTATCAATTACAAAAAGCATATTAGATGCAATAACTTTTCAAGGCTCTTAAGTGGAGAACCATTGCATTTAGAACTGATTATCCTGTAACATTATATCGATAATTCATAAAAACTTAGCAATAAGATACTTAAAAATTATTTTGAATGTGTACATAAAATGCAAAATTATAAATAATTCAAAAGTTAAGTGACATCTAAAATATATCACTTTTATTACCCTGAAGTCAGAAAGACTAAGGCAATATAAAAACATATATAATATGACACTCCTACAGGCCCAGTGCACGAATCTGTCCACCAATGGGATGCCTCAGCCTGGCCTGCAGGATTGGGCTGAAACCAGCTCTCTGACATCCCCTTAGGGGTCCCAGATTGCTACAGGGCATAGGCCAGGTTGAGGGACCCCCCAGGTGCAAGATTGAGGCTAGGGAGGGATGCAGGAGGTTGGCCAACAGAGAATGAACTGCAGGAGGGCTCCAGGGCATGTCTGGTTGGTTTTGCTCTGTCCTATTGGCTGAATCCCAACAGCAAGATAACCTTGTCGGAGCATCTGCCCCCTGGTGGTCAGAACATGTCATAGCAAATAGCTGAGTGCCCTTAATACACCCTATCTAATAAAAGAGTAATATGCAAATTGACCATCATTCCAACACACAAGATGGTTGCCCCCATGTGGACACAAGATGGCTACTACAAAATGGCCAACAGGGGAAGACAGTTGGGCGGGACCAGGCCTGCAAGTGAGGGCAGTTGAGAGCGATCGAGCCTGCAGGGGAGGACAGTTAGGCATGATCAGGCTGGCTGAGGAAGGGAGTTGGGGGCAACCGGGCCTGCAGAGGACACCAGTTAGGGGCAAACAGGCTGGCAGGGAAGCAATTAGGCATCAATCAGGCTGGCATGGGAGTGGTTAGGGGGTGATCTGGCTGGCAGGCAGAAGCGGTTAGAGGCCATCAAGAAGGCAGGCAGGTGAGCAGTTGGGAGCCAGCAGTCCTGGATTGTGAGGGGATCCTACCAGGATTGGGCCTAAATGGGCAGTCAGACATCCCTCAAGGTGTCCAGATTGGAGAGGGTGCAGGCTGGGCTAAGGGACATCCCCCCACACACACCCTGTGCATGAATTTTGTGCACCAGGCCTCTAATCATTAGCATATTACACTTTGATTGGTTGAATGGACAACTGGACGACCAGACATTTAGCATATTAGGGCTTTTATTATACAGGATATATAACTCCCAAAATTATCACCATGTATAACTTTGATTATCCATATCTGTAAAAACAACATAAACACTTTTATAAGATGGACATACACCAAGTTGGAAATTTCTCAAAAAATTTAAAATATAACTACCATGTGATGCCACAATCCACTCCTGAATATGTATCCAAAAGAATTCAAAGTAGGATCTAAAAGAGATATTTCCTGAGTTCAATTCTGGTCAAGGGCATGTACCTTGGTTGCAGGCTTCTCCCTGGCCTGACCCTGTCCAGGGCTCATGAAGGAGGCAAGCAATCTATGTGTTTCTCTCTTATTGATATTTTTCTCTGTCTTTCCCTCATTCTTCCACTCTCTCTAGAAATCAATATTAAAATATTTTTGGGTGAGGATTAAACATAAATAAATAAACACATAATTGATATATTTGCGCACACACATTCATTGCTACATGTTTTTGCAATAGCTAAGAGAAATCCAATGTCCATCCGCAGATGAGAAGATAAAGAAGTGTGATCTGTGTATACCAAAAGCCTTGAAATCAAGGAAAGTGAGTCACAAAGAGGATGAACCTTAAGATATAATGTTAAGTGAAATAAGCAAGACACAAAAGGACAAATACTGTGTGACTCCACTCACATCAAGTATTGAAAATACTCAAAGTCAAAGGTAGAACATAGAAGGATGGTTGTCAAGGTCTGGGGAAGAAGGTGGGAGAATTAGTGTCTAATCTGGATAGAGATCCAGGGTTGAAAAATGACAACTTTCTGGAAATCTGTGGCACCACAATGCAAATATATCTGATTCCACTAAAGTATACGTATAAAAATAGTAAAGATAAGCATACATTTCCATGACATAGATTGTCAACAGATTTGTAAATATAACACCAAACACCAAAGCAACACAAGAAAAAAAATAAACAATTTGGGCTTCATTAAAAGGTAAGACTTCTTTCCTTCCAAAGACACTCTCAAGAAAGTAAAGAACTCACAAAAATGGGAGAATTTTGTGGAAACCTTATCTCTGGAGAGACACTTTTACCTAGACTATATAAAGAATTCTTACAGCTAAATGATAAAAGCAAACGGAGAGGTCACATTGCTCCAAAGAAGATGCACACATGGCCAGAAGCAATCTCCATCAGCAATGAGATGCCACCCCCGGCCAAGAAGGTGGTGACCGTCTTGCTCCTATGTCGCGGGGACTTCCCCGGGTGCCAGGGCTTCCTTCACAGGACTTATTCCTCCTGGAGGAGCAGGAAGTCTCTGCCGCCAAGCCTGCCTGGTGCCTCCCAGGCTGTCCCACTTCCTGCTGTGTGACCTGCCCTCAGTCCCCTGACCTCCCCAACCCCACTTTCCCCACAGAAAAACAGGGAAAGGAACTCGCTCCCAGGCTCTCTAAGGGAGGAGGTAATATTATAATATCACCTTGGAAGGCTACAAGGAAGCGCTGAGCACATGGGGACACACTTCTCCTTTGAGCATCGTGATTTCCCTGGAGGAGTGAAGGGAGGGCATTGCCCTTTCCACAGATTCCACTTCAGTCACCAGGAGCCCATCCTGCTCCCTGCCTGATGCCCCGCCCTCCAGGGGGTCCTGTCAAGTTTGTTTCCTGTGATACAGAGGGTTGGCTGCAGGGAAATAGGAAACACTTCTTCCCTTTTCTTCCCATTGCTCCCAGCTTAGTATTTACAGACGCTAATGTGCCAATCTCTCCAGGATTCCACGTAGCTGTGGACTTGGCCTTCCCCACGATTGAAGCAGTGATGGGCCTCCAGTCAGACCCTCTGGACAGGCTCCAGGGAGATTTCGGGGTTCCCAGGGCTCTGAGGTGGGGGCAGCCCAGGCTCTGCCTCCCGCTGGGAACTGTTCATCCGAACAATGACTCAAAGGCAGAAACAGCAGGCGACTGGGGACAGGCACAGAGACACCCAGAGCAGGTGTGAACCTGATGGTGGTGACAAGGCACACAGGTGAGCAAGTGTGTTTTCTTCAAACACACTCAGTGTTCCTGACAACCTGGGGGGAGAGGGTGTATCCTGTTTCACCACCGAGACCCTGAAAGCAGGGAAGTAGCAGGACTAATTCGCACCAGGGAACGAGGGTCCAGGCTGTGTCCCTCAGCCTCACATTGGCATCCAGAGCCGGCCACCCAGGCAGGGACACATCCGGTGCCCATGGGGAGGGTGCTGACCCGGGAAGGCTGGCAGCTTCTGGACCAGCCCACGGCACATGCAGAGTCTGGCACAACCGCCGAGCCCCTTTCTCTGTGTTGAGGCCCAGCTGGGCGGGGAGGGGCAGCGGCCAGGAAAGACGGGCCAGGAGCAGTCTCCTTCACAAAGTGCCCAGAGGCCGGGGGGAGGGTGCTGCCTGCGACATGGGACAAGGGAAGGCAGCGGAGGAGGAGCTGAGGGCTGACCTGCCATTCTGTGGGAGGGGAAGGCCCTGACATGAGGCCATTCTCCCCTGAGCTGCGTGTGGGCAGCAGAGGGCCAGGCCTCCTTTGGAACTGCAGGGCTTCAGCCCTCCCATGGCTGCTGCGGGGCCTCCGCCCGGGCCACAGCTCTGCTTGCTGGGTGGCAGGGCCCTGCTCAGAGCCTCAGCCTTCCCACCCATCCTGAGCCTGGGAAGGAATCAGAACTTGAACTTGGGGAAAAGGCATTGGCCAGAGGCAGGGGGTGAGGGCCAGGGTGGGGCCACTTGGGAGCAGAGCTGAGACAGGCAGTTCTGCAGACAGGGGTCTCCTCCTGGCTCTGCTCCTGCCCTCACCGCTGGCTGATCTCACTCTTACATCCGGGGATTGGGCCCCGCTTTGTCTGTGGGGTCTGTAGCAGTACCCACAGAGGTGACTGGGGTCCCTCCCTCAGCCTGGATCTCAGCTCCCACCAGCCCTGGGGCCACACACACCCGGGCCCTGCCGCCCCTGCGGGTGGCGCTGGTGAAAGGGCCCCACGGGTGTGAGGAGGACCTGTTCCCACGCGGATGTAACTCTGTGTCAGCATCTGTCACATAGAGCCCAGCCATGGCTGGAGGGAAGGGACAGCAGTCATGGCTCCTTGAAACCCCGTTGTCCTTGAGCCCAGTCCCCGAGCCACACCAGAGGGGTCCTCCTCCCCCAGCTGGACAAGATTGTCCCGCACAAAAATCCCGCAAGGGTAAGGTGACCAGACCTTATCAGGACTTTTTTAAAACGCTGAGGGACGCAGGACAAATTGTAAAAAATCGGGACTGTCCTACCAAAAGCGGGACGTCTGGTCACCTTACCAAGGGACTTGGTATCCTCCCACCACTGTCATTCCCGTGTACCAGGGGTGTCGCCATTACTCCCTGTCACCCCCTGTTCCAGCCTCCCCCAACCCCTCACTCTCAGTCACCCACTGAGACAGGGTGCTCCCCCTGCAGGAGGCCCAGAGGGGCAGCCGGCCCCTGAGGCCCAGACTGTCCTTCTCGGCTCAGGCCTCAGTCTGGCCTTGGGAGCAGAATGACAAGAGGGGTCTCTGGGGATGAGAGAGTTGTGTGCTCCCAGGAGCAGTGGGAGGAGGTTCCTGTCAATCAGGAAGAGGGACAGAGTGTCCCTGTGGGTGCAGAGCGCCCAGGACCTCCTGCATCCTCCCTTCCTCTCAGGTCCCCTCCAAGGAGCAGTGCAGACCCGAGTATGGACACAGCAGCCCAGAGCATTTTCAAACAAAATTATCTTTATTCATAACTGACCCACAATGCCCCACAGGTGCTAGCCCTACCCACACACTAACCCACTCCCCCTACTGGTCCTCCCCTCCCTCCTACCCCACCACAGGCCCACCCCCCCTAAGGGTCCTGCCCTCCCTCCTGCCTCCCATCCTCCCAGGTCAGGGGAACAGCAGGATCAGCCCTGCCATGAGAAGGAGCCCATGGCTCCTCTGGGGGACAGCCAGGTCCCATCAGGTCTGGGCCCCTCGGGGCGCGGGCAGTGGGGGGCACTCCCCTCTGCTCCATACTGGCTGCAGTGCCGCTTCCTCCAGCTCCCTGGGTCAGAGGGCTCACGCTTTCTCTTGTGCGGCTGTGAGGAGGGAAGCGGCCCCGGAGCCAGTGCTGGCCTCCCCCAGACCCCGAGGCCGGCCCCTGGGCGGGGGTCTTCTCCGCATGGGCGGGGCCGCCCCCCAGAGCGCGCTTCTGAGGCTGGCGAGCTGCAGGGGAAGCGCGGCTGAGGCCTCCTCTCTGCAGGGGCCGGGCCTGGGCAGCGCCCCGGGGCCCCCGGCCTCCAGGGCAGGCCGGGCCGAGGCAGGGCCAGGGCTCAGAGAGAGCGCGCAGGGCAGCAGGCGGCGGGGGGAGGCCCAGAGGAAGGCCAGGCTGGGGAGGTCCTCCTCGTCCTCACGGGGCCTGGCCGCTGGCCCCAGCGTCTCCCTGACCACAGAGGCCTCTCCGGGGGCGCAGGCGGCCCTGGGTGCCCGTGCAGAGTCCGCAGGCCCGTGGCCCTGGGCAGCAGCGGGGCGGCATCCAGCCCGGAGCGGTGGCTGCTCCTCAGGCCCCGAAGAGACAGCACCAGCCGGGGGCCGGGAGCGGGGGGCGTCTGCTGGGCCGCGCCCCTGAGGGTCCTGGAAGCCAGTCCCTGGCGGGCAGGCTGTGCCACTGACCCCCAGCTGGGGGCCCTGGTCACGCCTCCGGGCATCTTGGCTGCTCGCAGGCTCAGAAGGACGTGAGTCCCACAGGGGAGCACCGAGACTCGGAGGTGCCTGCACGCGCCCCTCCTCGGAGGCCAGGAGTCGCCTCTCTGCCAGCTGGAGGGAGAAGGGACAGTGACTGGCGCTGCACACGTGTGAGAGGAGGAGGAGCGGGCGATGGGACAATGGCACTGGGGGGAGGGAGGAGCTGACACAGTGACTTGAATGCACAACAGTCATGAGGCTCTCCTCCGTCCCCTGTGCCATATTCCCAGCTTTGTGCCCCTCCCTTCTGGGCCCCCATTCCCCCTCCTCTCTGTAGCCCTCTCCTCCTTGTCCTCCATCTCTGCTCCCACCCAGGGCTGGCCCCTCGGCTTGTGCTGCCTGCAGGCAGGGGTGGCGTGGACACAGGCTGTGTGTCCTGGTTCTGGGGTGCTCCCTGCCCTGGCTCCTCCCCAGGCCCTCGATCTACCTTGGTCCCTCCCTCCCTGACTCACCAGGGCCTGTCCCTCCTCTAACTCCCCTGGGGTCCCTGGGTCCTATGGTCACTTGGGGGCCCCCCATCGCCCTAAGGTCGCACCCTCCCCTGGCTCACCTGGGCAGCAGTGAGCCCTTCTTCCTGCTCCAGCTCCTCAGCGAGGGCCAAGAGGTCCAGCTGGGCGTCTGGGGAATTCAGCTGCTGCAGGAACTGGGGGTCAATGACCTCCTCCACCTGGGACAGAGGAAGCGGCCGTGAGCCCCTTGGCAGGGAGGGAACTGGGAGGCAGCGGGGCTGGAGGACAGTGGGAAAGCCAAGACCCCCCGTCCTCCTGCACAGGTGGGTGTTCCCCTCCATCATGGTCATCATGTACACACACATGTACACACACACACACACGAATACACACATGCACACATATATGGACATACCACACAAGGGCACACCCACATGAACACAGATACCACACACAACACCCACACAAATGCACACATGCACACACAGACCCACACTCTCAGGCGCCCAGCTCAGGAGCAAAGAGCAGAGCCAATCCCATCAGCCTGGGGGAACCCGGGTCTGGGGGCAGCAGCGCCACCCTCTGGGACCTTATAGACCCAGAGCTGCGGGCCAGCCCACCTGGGTGACAAAGTCTTCCTGGGAGCACAGCTGGTCCAGATAGCTCAGGAGACCCTCATCCTGCAGCCACTCCTTCACTTCATCTGCCCATCCGCCGGGCGCCCCCATGGGCAGCACCTCCGTGAGGTCCATGTCCTCCTGCTCGGCCTCAGGGGGGATTGCATCCTGTGACTCGGTCTCCCAGGGCAGCTGGGTGGTGGGTACAGCCTTTCTGGGAGCAGGCGCTGGGCAGAGGGAAGAGGAGGGAGGGAGTGTGAGGGGACAAAGCTCCCACCTGCAGGGCACGCGATGCTGAGGGCAGTGTTGGGGCAGGAACACAGGTGTGACTGTGTGAGGGGAGGCCAGAGGGGAGCACCCAAGAGGGTCAGCAGTGAGGACGTGGGGAGCCACCAACACCCAAGGGGCCCCCCAGCCAGCCCGCTTCTCAGCAGACTTCACGTGGGCCCTTGGCAGGGAGTAGGGTGAGGGGATGAGAAAGGGGACCTGGTCCAGACCCCATGGGGACACAGGGCGCTGAGGCCCGGCTCTCAGGGCTGTTTCCCTTCAAGACCAAAGCCCCTTAGGAGAAGGCCATATGGGGGACAGTGGCCTGCACTGGGCCCTGTTGCCTGGGCCATGGGCTCCTGTGGGAACGTGCTGGCGTACCTGGCTGCGCGCCCACCACTGAGGCTGGGGGCCCCCGAGGACCAGGAGTCAGTGGGGCAGGAGGAGGCTGGGTCTGCACCCTGTTCTTCAACTGCAACTTCTGAGCCTGCATCTGCTCCTCTGCCTCAAACTCCATGAACCTGGGTTGAGGGCACAGGCTGTGCTGAGAAGGAGGCTGCCAGGAGCCTGCACAGGCAGCAGCGGGCAAAGGATGGAGAGCAAGGGCCTTGGGGCTGTCAGGGCCTGGACCCTGGGGATGCAGGAGGCTGATGAGCACATTGCTGCACAGCCCCTCTGGCTGGGGTCTGGCCCCCTGGGCGGGCACGCCCTCCCCAGCCTGTCCTGAGCCTTCATGTCCCGCCCAGGACAGGTCAGCCTCAGAGGAGGGGGAGCTCCTGGGAGGTGGGACAGGAGCACCCATGCTCTGAAGCTGAGGGAGAGGCTTCCCCAGAAGGAAGGGCCTCTGGGCTGCGGGGACCCCGCACTGAGTGACACCCTCTCACCCCCTCCTCTCTGATGAGACCTCACAGCTGGACCCTGCCCCCCAGTCAGCCACCTCCCCCAGGTGTGGGGACCCAGGACCCTGACTCACTTTTCTGCCATCTCGAAATAGACCCTCCGGTCACAGTGGCTCTTGCGCTGCCATTCCTGCATGGCCCGCCCTATTCCCTCCTCCAGCGTCATGGTGGGCTTCAGGCGGGACAGGGGCCGGAGCTCTGGCCTGTAATGTCTGAGGGTCAGTCACCGCCCAGACTGGCCTCCGCCCGTCTGGCCACCCCAGCTCAGTGAAGCCATTCCCACCTCCACCCGGCAGGACTGAGCACCCGCAGGGGAGGGAGGAGGCGTCTGTGTGCAAAGATAGGCCTTCCAGCTGCTGCTGTCAGGGCCTCACTACGCACCAGCCCCTGAACCAGGCCTGGAGGTGACCCCGCACTCACACCCATAGCTGGGACCCCACCCTCAGGCCTTCCCGCCGGCGTCCCAGCATCAGCCCACCTGCAGGGCCCTCCCACCCCTCTGTGATGGGAAAGCTCCAGGGGCGCCCCCTGCCCTGCCCAGTGCACTCACATGAGGAAGCAGCAAAGAGCGTCCACATCAGGGCTCTGGGGAAGGTGCCCCCTGGCCAGGGCCTTGAAGCGCCGCCAACGACGGAAGTCCTCGTACACACTCTTGGGGTCAGAGTCGTCCAGCGAGGCCTTGGACTGGGAGGCAGCCAGGCCACCCTCCCTGGAAGCCCCATGTGGCCGTGTACCAGGGTCCACTCCGGGAACGATGGGGATCAGCTGGGCAGCTGGCAGTGGAGCTTGAGAAGGAAGCTTGGAACACCAGCCTCCATCACCGGCCGGGGTGCCCCCAAAAACCGAGGTGGGCATTATGGTCTCCATCGCAGTGGCTTCCAAGAAGAGGGGTGCAGGACACACAGCACCCCCACAGGCGGCACCTGGAGCACTCCCGTAGAGGGGGGCCTGGGTCAGGACAATGGTCTGAGTCTGGGAGGGCTGTGGTCGCCTCCCTTCTGACCTGACCTGGGCCATGATGTTATAAGCTCCAGTCCCAATGGGGCCTTGACCAGCATCTCCTGCCACCAGAGGTGTCCTGGGCCAAGCTGGCAGCACCAGGGGGCGGCCAGGAGGGAATGACGGGGTCCTGGGGGGCGGCAGGTGCTGCTCCCCAGGGGGCCGGTGTTCGGGGCCAGTAGAGGGTGGAGAACAGGGCAGGGCCATGAAAGGAGTCAGGGAGGCACCAGGCTTCAGGCTCACATCCGCTCCCAGCTCTGCAGATGCTGTGGAGACAAAGGAAAGGGGGAATGGAGGAGGAGGCCCAGCAAACAGCACTGAGGCGCTCTGGCCCCTTTAGCTGTTGGGGAACCAGGGCAGTGAGTCTCACCAGGGAGGGCCCTTTGGATGGGCAAACTGGGGAGGTGGCAAATATCCTCAGGTCATGGTCACTCTTTGACCTCCAGTTGGGAATTATTCCACTGTTCGCCAAGGCTCCCGCCCAGCCAGCGCTGCCCCTGAGATCCTCCCTAAGGACTCCCCGGCACCGACCCTGCCAGCCTCAGAGGCATGGCCCTGGGCAGACGTCTGCTCTGGGGCAATGATCCTAGGCAGACCCTCTAGCGGTAGTGACCTTGGAACTCACATCTCCGAGGTAAGTTCTAGGCACCCAAAGGGACTCTGAGAACAGCCGTGCCTAACACATTAGGGCCCATCTGCTCCTCAGTCTTCCTATTTCTCAGTACAAACCGCCCCCTTTCTGTCCTGAGCTTGCACAACAACACAGAAACACTCGAGTAATGTCTCTGCACAAGAAGGCACAGGAACCCTGATCTAACCTTCCACACACCGCCCAGCATGCACGTGTGTCAGAACCAACAGTGAACACTTAACACAGCCATGTCCTGCCTCTGGGCCCAGCACTCAGGCTGATGGCCACCCTCAGGAGCTCTGTCATTTCGCAGCCAGCAATGGCTGCAGAGAGTCAGAGGAGGGCCATGGAATGGGGCAAAGTGGGGCTGGATTGTAGGAGTCTCCAGAAACTTCCATAGGTACTGTCTTGTTAGGTGGGTCATGAGACTGCAGACTGGGTGAGGTCCTTCCCCCTCCAGCTCCCAACAGTGGGAAGTGAAGGCAGTAGGAAGCAGGTGTGAGCGGTGACAGTGGGACACAGGTGTCTGAACACATCCCCGCTCAGAGGAACCAGAGCAGACCTCGTCCAGGGGAGCACACTGCACGCCGCGCCCTCATTACTCAGGACAGATGGTCTTGGCCGTTCACTACTGACACTGGTCCTCCTGCCCCTGTGCTCCCCTTTAAAAAGGAACCCGCCTTCGCAGACGTTCCAGGGAACACCATCTACGCTCCACATCTGTTGTCTGTCCCTGAAGCAGGTTTGTGGACTGTCAGTAAAACCCTCATCCCAAAGGTAAAGGCAGGGCAGAGGGTGCACCATGAGATGCAGGACAAGAGGGAGTCGGGCTGAAGACCTGGGTGGCACGGGGGGAATGATTGGGGACAGTCAGGGAACCGGGCCCTGTCTTGGTGGAAGTTTCCGGGCCGCCCTGCCCGTGTGGAATCCCAGGCACCAGGCAGCTCCCTGGACTGAGGAGCAGTGAGCTCTGGGCTGGAGGCAGGAGAGAAGCTCTGGGCTGCAGCCAGTGGCAGACCTTCCAGCCCAGCCCTGGGGAGGACATTTCATTATGGACTTGGCCACACACAGCCCCACTGGACAGCTTTCTGGTAAGACCACCCTCCCATCGCCCCCATTGGCTCTAGTGCACTCAGCTCAATCCCTTAGAAAGATGCTGCAGGGCCAGCTCCAGGTGCCCCAGAACAGCCACAGGACTGGGCTTTCCCGTGACCACCCTGTGCCACCCTGACCCCCTCCACACCCAGGCATGTCCCTGAGCCACCCTGACCCCCTCTGAGGAGCCCTCCCAGCCAGTGCCATCACAGGTTCCCACTGGCTTCCAGCCTCCCCGGGGTGACAGGTCCTTGGAGGTCCAGTGCTCTCTCACCCCTACTTCAGTCAAGCCGTGTTTCCCCAAGTGACACATTTCAATCCCAAGGTTTGAGGGACAGCTCAGTGTTTAAAACATCCCCCTCCAATCTATAGTCCTACCTCCTACTGAAGCCATCCCCGCGGGCTCATTCACGGACCACCGCTGCCTAGAAGCCTCCACAAGGAGAAAAGTCAAGCCGAGGATCCAGAGAGTGACCTGCTCCAACAGCTGCTCACCATCCAGTGGAGGGAAGGTTGGGATTTAAACGGTAGAATGTGGGGCTCCTGACCTTCTGTAGGGGGGGAGGGGCAGAGGACTGGTTGGCTGGGGTGGTGGGGGGCATTCCATGGAGGGCTCTGATAGGTAGGCAAGAACCAACAGTTCCGTTCAAATTTAAAGTCATAAATTTAAAGACACACTAACAGTAATGACCCCCAAGGTTAAGTTCTAGGCACTCGGTTATTGATGAGTCCTTTATCTCCGTTCTTGATCCATCATCCTAGTTCTGGGTCCCTCAACCTGCTTCCTATCTGGTCTTGGTTTACTTCAACACAGGCTACACTTTCTGAACAAAATTCAGAACATGTTGCCTGAAGAAATAATGGGAATGTATCGCTCATGGATCCCAGTGTTTGAAATTAGGATTTACCCCATAGAGGCAGCATGCTGGATTGCTGTGTGCACCTCATTCTTTAGGGAGCAGTCCTGTGGCCCCAAGATCCACCCAGTGCTGGGAACCCCGCAGATGCAGCCGGCCCAGCCTTACAACCCATCCCCTTTGCTCCAGTCCATCAGGGCAAGGCCTGCAGCCTACAGGGAAAGACCAGAAATCACCACTTTTGTTTCTCATTGTATTAGGTTGTTCAATGTCTAACTTTTTGCTCTCTGAATGACTTTATGTAATGTTTTAAACAAGTAATGCCTTTGCATAGATCACAACTTGTGCAAAATGGAAAATCTAGTGATGCGTCTTTCTCCTGCCTCTTACCCCTCTTGCAAATAGCCAGAAAGATGACTGTATAATTTCAATTTCTTTGGAAAGTATGACAAACTCAAGTGAATAAGTTGATTCTGCTATTTACATGTTTTATTGCGAACTGAAATTCTGCAATATAATACAAATATGCAGGGTAGGCAGAGTGACATTGTTCCCATGCTACCTGCCATGTCAAGGGAAATTAGAGCAGAGAGCCATGTTTTGACCAATGTTTGAAAAACAACCTTGCAAAGGAAACATCTGTGAAGCAGCATTTATTGAAAAACCTCCACATACTGAATAAATACAGGAGGGACGGGGTTAGGGTCCTCTTCCTCTGCTGCAGGGACAGCCTGGGCCTCTTCCCAGGGTGCCTCGCGCCAGGACGCAGAGGCACACTCACTGGGGGCGGGGCCCTGTCCTACAACTGCTCCCAGAGTCTATTGCAGCGGTTGGCTCCCATAGGCGCATGCGCTAAGGCAGTTAGCTTCCCATAGGCGCATGCGCTAAGGCGGTTGGCTCCCATAGGCGCATGCGCTATAGCAGTTGGCTCCCTTAGGTGCGCATGCGCTAAAGGCAGGGAGCGTCCCCAACCGCCGCCCAGGCTGCGCGTGGGGCCTGGCATGGGGCCTGGGGAGTCCGTTAGGTGAACAGGAGGGAAGGGGCGCGCGGCCTCCGCACCCCTCAGGTGTCCCCCTCTTCTCTGCTGTTTGCCCCCAGGTCTGTGTTCCCCACCCGCTCACTTCCGGTGGTGCTCACAGGGGAATGGGCTCTGACTGGCGGGGCTGGGCGGCGGTCAGTGTGCGGGGCCTCCACGGGGTCCAGTGATGCCCGTGAGCTGTCCGCCCGGGGCTCCTCTGTGTCCCCGCTTCTGGACACGCAGCTCCCGGCAGTTCTTCCGGATCTGAAAGCGCCTCCGGGTCAGCAGGAAGCTGCCCTCATTGGAAATGAGCGGACATGGCGGAGCCTCCCTCCCCACAGGTCCCGGGGCTCCTTCCCCCTGGAGCCCCTCAGCCCGGGGCTTCCTTCCCCCGCACCCCGCCCTGAGGGCAGCGGCCTTGTGACCACATAATGTCTCTGCCGGAGGCCTGGGGTGGAGGGCAGGCCTGGGTGTGTGAGGCCTGGGGTGGAGGGCAGGCCTGGGTGTGTGAGGCCTGGGGTGGAGGGCAGGCCTGGGTGTGTGAGGCCTGGGGTGGGGGGCAGGCCTGGGTGTGTGAGGCCCGGGGTGGGGGGCCGACCTGGGTGTGTGAGGCCTGGGGTGGGGGGCAGGCCTGGGTGTGTGAGGCCTGGGGTGGGGGGCAGGCCTGGGTGTGTGAGGCCCGGGGTGGGGGGCAGGCCTGGGTGTGTGAGGCCCGGGGTTGGGGGCAGGCCTGGGGTGGGGGGCAGGCCTGGGGACTGTGCCTGTTCACTCAGTGGCGGGAATCTGAGGTGTGGATTCAAATGTGTGCGCTCGCTCTGTCTGTGGATGTCTGTGATCACGGGGAGGTCATGCCTGTGTTTCTGTAAGTGTGTAGGGTTGAGTGCTGGTTTTGGAGGGTGTTGAGATGCATAAATACTCAAGCAGTGGGTGGTAATGTGTTTGTAATTTGGTGTTTGCTGAAATGTTACTCGTTTTGTTTTTCCCCCTTTGAATTCCAGGTTTTTTCTTCTAGAAGATTTGGAAGGATTATAGGCAATGTTAGGACAAGTGCAGGCGTTCATTAGCTTGGGTGTTTTTTATTTGGGGATCATTGTGTATTCGGGGCATGTTGTAATGTTATGTGTATTTCTTTTTGTGATCTTTGCCTGTTTCTGTGTGCAAAGGGCAGATCTGTGACTATTTTTAGGACTGGTAGGTCTGTATATGCTGGTGTGCATTAGTGTTAGTGCCATTCGGTGTGGTGTGTGTGGCTGTATTCTGTAAGATGGAAGAGTGAATTCTGTGGGAATTTGGGAGTGTGGGGTTCTGTGTACGCAGGTGGTGTGGCATGAAGTGTATTTGGAACATAAGTATAGGGAGGTGGGTTTGCGTATTTGCAGTGCACTGGGTGTTCGTGGGTCTATTTCGGGCTTGTGGAGCCTATGTGTGTGGAGTTCACATGTGTATTCCTGTGTATTCCAGGGCCTTGGCCGTGGGGAAGGATATTTGCTGGAGCTACGTGTTTGTATTTTTCAGTAGGATCTCTACATATTTTGGTACCGAGTATGTGTGTATTTGATAGGGAGAGGGGTTTCTGTGTTTATACAGGGGAGTGGGAGGATTGTGTCTATGTATGGGAGGTGTGTGGTAATGGTTATTAGTATTTGTGGATGTAAGAGCTAACTTGTTATCTGGAGGTAATTTGGTATTTGGACGTTGTTTCATATGTGGTTTCCTGGAGATATTTCTGTGACTTGCATGTGTATATTGGTCTGTATTTATGTCTATCGCCAGCTGCATGAATTGTCAGTCTGCTCAGAGGTTATGGGGGTGTTAGGTGTATTAAAATATTTCTCTTTGGCGAATACTAGAGTGTTTCTACATGTATTTAGTAGCCAGTAGAAAGCAGGGGTCTGTCTGTAGATTCAGAGTAAGGGTAGAAAAATATATATATATATATATATATATGATATCTTTTTATTAAATATTGAAGAGGAGAGATGATTAGGTACTCTAGAATACAGGGATTGGGAATTTTTGTATGCAAGTGTGTGAGTATTGTGTATGCATATTAGTGAGATTTAAGGTATTGTTAGTGTTTTTGTGTTTTGTGTGTATCTATACTTGTGTGTGGGGTGGATATTCATGAGTGGTTGGAGGGCATGTGTATTTGGAATATGTGAATGTGTCAAGTGGTCCTCTTTGCATCTGTTCCAGAATGTAATGCTTGCAGAATTTGGTGGTGGTGTTTGTATGTGTCCTCTCAGTGTGTGTGAGGTGGACTTGTATGTATTTGATAAGTATTTGTTTTTGACTGTGTAGGTATTTGAGTTTCTGGAGCTTATGGGGTGCATATGCTAGGGAATGAGGGAATGTGAGGTTTTACTTTGTGTGTTTGGAAATTGAGACTGTAGGGTGTGTGTGTGTGTGTGTGTGTGTGTGTGTGTGTGTGTGTTCAACAGTCATGGAGAAAGAGCATTTCAGGGCTGTGGGAATGCATATGGACTATTTTGGGTGGCACATGAGACAGCTGTATACTTGGTGGTTTTAGAGAGTCTTTGTATGTAGTCTTTGTATATATCTGGGTAGTATGTTGGTGACACATGTTTGTATTCAGACCCACGTGGTGTGTGTGTGTGTGTGTGTGTGTGTGTGTATAGCATGTGAATATACAGATTAATTAGGGGTTTGTTGGTAAACATTTAGGTAGTAAGAGGTGGTTTATCTGTATATTCAGTGAGGTTGAGGATAGAAATATTCATGTTTGAGATATATGTATCTGGGGTGGGAGTTGAGGATCCTACTCAGTGTGTAAGAGTATTGTGTGCACATATAGTATGAAAAAGGATGGGGTGCACTGGAACTGGCTCATCCTCACTTGGGATACTTGATGACACATGACTTCCCTAAACTATGTTTGTTACATCAGGCGGATAGCTTGAAATTAGTGGCACTGGACATATTTGTATCAGTTACACACCACAAATGAAGCCTTTCCTACATCCCCCTGAGAGTGTACAGCATTCACCAGCACACCACTAGTGTGTGTGTGTGTGTGTGTGTGTGTGTGAAGCATGAATATTCAGGCATCAGTGGACATATGCATGGGAGGCTCTATGTGATTTACAAGTGAGGCATCTGGGTCTGTTGGCCCTTCTGTGTGTGCATGGATCCAAATCATTTTGAATCATTGTATTGCTCTTAATCAGGTTGGTCCATTCTTTTCTTTTTTTAAATTTTTTTGTTTGTTTAAAGTATTACTAGTACATATGTCTCTTTTTCCCTGATTGACAACCCCCCCCCCAACCTGGTCCATTTAGGGCCAAAGAATTGACACAAATGTGGATAAGTTCTGGCCCCTCTTCATGCAGATGGACTCAGGCATGTCTCTCATTTAGGCAGGTAGACATTTCTTTTGCACTTGAATGGTCCTGACATCAGGGACCCAGATGAGTGGGCCTGGTAGACCAGATAGCCAGGCATAGAGACCCTTCCCATGTGTGTGATTGGTGTGACAGGGAGCAGTCAGGAAGTATTGGGGCTTCCTAGACAGGAGATCAGGTAGCCAAGTGTTCCCCAGGAAGACTCCCTAAGAATCAGCTGGACAGCTACAGGCATTGTGGCCCTTCTGGGGTATGGCTGGTTGTCAAGGACACCCTCCACTTGGGGTTCAGGTGGTAAAAGTCCACAGAGCCTTGTCCCTGTGTCCATCTGCTCCAGAGTGTCACTAGTTCTCAACCCACGTACCTCCATGGAAACCTCAATCCTTAGGTATTGGAAGTACTTTAGGGTCAGTGAAGTGGCAGGGATGGAGATGGGGAGACTTTGGGCCTGTGGAGGGCTGGAAGCTGAGCCCTGGAGAGACTGGGGTATTACTCTGACATATATCTCTGACATTCCCAAATTCTTTAGACATGCTCTCCTTTGTTTTCTGAAGGCCCAGAATGCTTCTCACACTGACATGAAGCTCATCTCAGCCTCACATTTCATTGAGAAGATGACCTGACCCTATTTTCTCTATTCCATGTTTAGCTGCACACTCACCAGAGGGAACCACGTGATCAATGTAGCTATCCTCAGTTCCACCATGAGGATTTCTAGGCCTTTCTTCCTTATGGTAAATCTCCTTCTGGCCTTTTCTCTCTCATGGCCTTTTCTCTCAACAGAATGTGCCAGCCTCACTTGTTTTAATGCCCAACAACTGCTTTTCTTAGTACAAGCAGAGTCCTAGTGGCTCTCACTGCCCCCTTCATAACCTATCCCCAATAAAATGACAGTGCATTGTACTGATTATTGTGTTTGTTGGTAGAATGGAGTTGAGCGTGATTTTATATTTAAATGAAAATGCAGTACAATGTATATACAGGTATATGTTTTGGTTTGGTTTTGATTTGATTGGTTTGGTTTTGAAATGGTAAGTCACGGACCCTGAGTTTTAGGGGGAAGGGACAGGAGTATCTCGGTATCTTGGATCAGCATTGAAAATCCTCCACCAATGGAATGAGAATTCAAATTGTTGGAATGGCTACTGCTGGACAGAGCTAGTTGTCCTGAGGCTGATATTTTTTGGAGTATATGTCATCCCCTGTCTCTCCATGGACAGAAGGAATCCTCTGCTCTTTTGTGCTAAAATAATTTTTTGAACTTTTAAATGTCTGATGCCATTCAATATTATATTAGTTTCAGGTGTATAACATGGTTACTAGACATTAATATAACTTATAAATTTATTACCTTGATAAGTCTAGTATCCATCTGACACCATATATAGTTACAATATTATTGTAAGTATTATGTTGTACTTTATATCCCCATAACTGTTTTCATAACTAGAAACTTTCTCCCTTCTTTCTCCCTTCTATATCTTTCTCCCTTCCCCTTTTCACCCATTTCTCCCAACTTTCTTCCTATCTGCAACCACCAAAATATTCTCTGTACCTACAAGTTTATTTCTGTTTTGTTTGTTCATTTATTTTGTTCTTTAGATTCCATTTATAAGTGAAATCGTATGGTATTTATGTTTCTCTGTCTGACATTTCACTTAACATAATACCCTCTAGATACTCCCATATTGTTGAAAATAGCAAGATTTTATTCTTTCTTTTGGCTAATATTCCATTGTCTACAGTAGCAAATCTTTATCATTCATCTATTGACGGACAGATTGGGTTGCTTCTGTATCCTGGCTATTGCATAGAATGCTGCTGTGAATATAGAGATGAATATAGTTTTCAAATTAGTGTTTTGGTTTCCTTGAATAAATACACAGTAATGGAATTGCTAGGTTCACATTGTTTTCAATTCATTTTTTCTTGTTATAGCCTTTTTTTTTAGTCTATTTAGTCTGATATAAATATTGCTACCTCAGCTTTATACTCGGTTCCATTTGCATGAAATATTTTTATCCATCCCTTTACTTTCTGTGTGTGTCTTCAGTTTGAAGAGGGTTAGGGTTCTCTTTTAGACAGCATATGAACAGGTCTTGTTTTCTTACCCATTGAACTATCCTATGTCTTTTAATTGGAACATTTAATCAATTTAAATTTAAAGTATTATTGATAGGTATATAGTCATTGCTCATATTTTTATCTGTTTTTTTTTTCCTTTGTATTGTTATTAAAGAGGTCCCTTTAACATTTCTTGTGATGAACTCCTTCAGCTTTTTCATGTCTGTTTTCATGTCTGTAAAGTTCTGTATCTCACCTTCAATTTTAAATGATGGCCTTGATGAATATTCAGTATTGGTTCTTGCTTTTCATCACTTTTAATATTTGGTGCCAGTCCATTCTGACCTGCAAAGTTTCTGTGGAGAAATCTGCTGACCATCTTATTAGGAGCTTCTTTGTATGTAACTAATGGCTTTTGTCTTATTGCTTTTTCAGATTCTCTCTTCCTCTTTTACCTTTGGCACTTTAATTACATATCTGCAGTGGACCTCTCTGAACTTCCTGGACTTATATGTCCATTTCCTTCACCAGGTTAGGGAGATTTTTCATCATTATTTCTGCACATTATTTCAGTACTTGCTCTGTCACTTCTCCTTATGGTATCCCTGTGATGTAAATGTTTTTATACTTGCTGTTGTCCCAGCGGTCTTTTAAACTATCCTCATTGTTTTCAATCAATTTTTCTTCTTGCTGTTTGGGTGTTTTATGCTACTTTGTCATCCAAATTGCTGATTTGATCCTCTGCTTCATATAATCTATTGTTAATTGACTCTAATGAATTCTTCATTTCAGTTATTGTATGCTTCATTGCCGACTGCTTCTTTTTTATATTTCTTATCCATTTCCATGTTTCCTATCTCTTTGTTAGTGTTCTCACTGAGTTAATCTACAGTTCCCCTAGCTTTATTGAGCATCTGTATGACCAGTGTTTTTAATTACACATCTGGTAGATTGCTTGCCTCCATTTTATTGAGTTGTGGTGTGTTTGTTGTTGTTGTTATTGTTGTTATTTGGTTGTGTGTTTGTTTCTTTTTCTGAGTCTTGTCTTATTCTTTTATATGGGACATGTTTCTTTGTCTCCTCATTTTGGCTGTCTCCTAGTGTGTTTCTGTGTATTAGTAGCTCTGCTCTGTTTACTGGTCTTGTAGGGTATCCTTATGTAGTAGGTGTCCTATGGGGCCCAGTGGTGCAGTCTTCTAGGTCACCTAGGACTCCAGGTGTGTCCCTTGTGTGGATCATGTGTGCCCTCCTGTTGTAGTTGGCATGTCAGTGGGAGGTATTGACCTTCTGGTTGATGGCTGTGAGTACAGCAGACAGGCTTGTGCAGGGGCTGACCTCCCAGAGCAAGATTCACTTTAGTGAGTACCTATTGTCTGCCAAGTCTGACGTTTAGTTGTGTCACTTATGGAGGTGTTTGAATAGTGCTCTCATGTGGTGGTTCTGGGGCCTCTTGGAAGAGGATCTTACATAGGCCAAGGTCTTGTGCTCAGCCTGGGGCCACCTAGTAGGAGCTACAAGTGATCTGCTGATGGTTGCCACTTGTGATAGGTTTGAAAACACCTGGGAGATGCTATGCTGCAAATCAAGGCCAGCTGCCAGTAGTTCCAGACTTGGGGCCACTTAGCAAGTGGTATGGGGCATCCCTAGGCTAGATGCTGCTAGTGTGGTTTTGTAAACCTGTAAGAGATTTTAGGAAAGTCCTCAGTGCAAATCAGGACAGGCCACTTGTATGGCTATGATACAGGATGTCGTTTGGGTATACCATAAGTTTAGTGGAGTGGAGTCTCAGGCAACAGCCACTGTGGGGTCAGTGGCATTGGCCTGGTTGATGGATTTTCAGACTTTGTGCCCACCTGCACATATCGGCTGGGAGTGGGGAGACACAACAAAGAACAGTGTTGCCTACTAGCACTTTTGTCCTGGAAAGAATAGCCCCTCCAGGCCTCACCCGGAAGCCTGACAATTCAGTTCCTTCTCATATGTCTGCTGGCTCAGCGCTGGAGCACAGAGTAATTGAGTCCATCAGCAGTAAGTCTGTGTGGGTGCCCTTTAAGAGAACATTGAGACTCTAGCAGCCTTCTGTCTCACTCAGCCACGATCTCCACTGGTCTCACAGCCAGAACTTGTGAGGACTTCTTTTCCCAATCACTGGTACCCTAAGCTGGGGAGCCCGGTGTGGAGCTGAGACCCCTCACTCCTCTTGGATTCTTCCTCAGTGGAGATACCCTGCCAATTTCTAACTGCCACACATGGGTATGAGACTAGCACGTTTTGGGTCTCCACGCCTCCTACCAGTCTTGAGGCGGCTTCTTCTTTATATCCTTAGTTATAGGAGTTATGTTAAGCTAGTCTTCAGGTGGTTCTCAAGGATGATGGTTCTGTAATTTAGTTGTGATTTTGATGTGGTATTGGGAGAAGGTGAGCACAACATTTACCTAATCCACCATCTGGAAGGTCAGAATCTTCTCCTTACTGAGTGGAACAGATTAGAAGCCTCTATCTGTTCTACTTCCCAAAAGTTGATGGCAATAAGGTTCTGAACCCTTATCACCCACACTGGTAGTGGGGTCCTAGGGGCTCTGCAGAGACACAGTGGTGGGTCTGCAGAGACTCAGAAGGTACAGCCACTAAAGAGCTTCCCCTGAAAAAGAGGCCATTCTGCCCTAGCTGGTTTGGCTCAATGGATAGACCATTGGATTATGAACTGAGAGGTCCCAGTTCAATTCTAGTCAAGTGTACATGCCTGGGTTGTGGGCTCTATCCCCAGTAGGGGACATGCAGGAGGTAGCCGATCCGTTATTCTCTCTCATCATGGATGTTTCCCTCTTCCTTCCTCTCTGAAATAAAATTTTAAAAAAATTGTAAAGAGGCCATTCTGATGTCTGTTTTGGGTCCAGGGGAGAAGGTATGCAACTGGCAAAGCCCAGGAAAAGCAGAGCAGGGATGACACATTAGGAACAGGGGAGGGAGACTATGGGAGCCTGGACAGGGCTGGATGTAGTAGACTTTGATTGTGCAGGAAGACTTGGAGACAGCAGGTGGGGATATGAAGTCCCAAACACCTAAATTGAAAGTCCCTTTCCTCTTGGCCAGAGTCACCTCCTGTGGCTGCAAGTAGCAGGCAGTTTTATTTGTGGTCTGAGTGTCAAGGAGACTGCTGGAGACCCGGGTGTTCCTCTTAAAGGGCACATGTGAGAGGGTTAACTTGTAACGCAGGTAGATAGGGCAGGGCTCCAGTGGAAAACAAAGGCAGATGGAACATAGACAGGGTCAGACATGACAGCTTGAGCCAGCCTAATCACAAGAACTAACCACCCAGAAATAATAAAATGTTTCTGGACGCAAAGTGGGAAGCATGTTTGCAGGGGTCATTGTTCCTGTGCTGGACCTCCCTGTTGCAGAGCTGACTGGCAACTACATCTGAGTTTCCATCAGCATGTCTCACACTATTCATTCCACCCTGGTGATTCTCTGAGATCCCCTCCCCATTCAATTTGCAACCCCACCCAAACTGTTTACAGCTGCTTTTCCTAATGAATGGTCGGTCATGGTCCAGGTTTCAGACTTTGCTGAAATCAAAAAAGCGGCAGCTAGATTTGGTGTGACCCAAATCTATCCAAAAAAGACCCAAGATCTAAGAGGAGAAACCAAGATGGTGGCATACGTAAACACCTGAAATTGATGCCTTGCACAACAACTTCAAAACTACAACTAAAAGACAAAACGGACATTATCCAGAACCACAGTAAGGCTGGCTAAGTGGAAATTCAACAACTAGAAGGGAAGATAAAAGCACACTGAGACTCAAAGGAGCTGTGGAAGTAAAGGCAGAGGTATGGAGGTGCTCACGTGGAGAGGGCTGGCAACTCAATATGCAGGGGGCTTTTTCAATCTGCAGGGAGAGACAAGCTCCAGACTGCTCTGATTTCCAGTTCTGGGTGAGACTCTAGGGACTCAGACTCATACAGGGAGAAAGTGGACTGTCTGAAAGCAGGCGGAACTCGATGGTGGCTTTCTCTCAGAGGTGCGTGCAGCAATTACCAAGGGATACTGAGACCTGGGGGCCTCTTAGGTTAGGGCTGACAGGAAGCCATTTCTGTTTGCACTGCACTGAGACTCTGTCCCATCCAAACTGTGCGGAAGCTTTTGCATATGAATGTCCTGGTTCTTTAAAATATAAACTTACCTAACAAACTGCAACTGTGACAGTGAGACCCAGAATATCCAAAAGAAGGCATAAGGCCCCACAACAGCTGGGCCTCATCTGGGCACCTCCAAAACCCAAACAAAGAAGAGGAATCTGCAGATTCCTCCGTAACTCCTACTTGGTGGCCTCAGGCAGAGGCTAAATTAGCATCTTCTTGGAGATCCAAGAGCCAGTGTATCCAGGGGTCAGAGTAGGACCACCCAGATTATAACTCCTCAGATCCATAAGGGACACACTCAGGGGGCAAACTCAGCACCAAAGCCCCACTAAAACAAGTCTTGCCTCATAAAGGTATCTCCAGCATAGAAGTTCTCCCATCGCAGACACAGCTGATCCTCACAGCCAATTGATTCTGGAGATCAATTCCTCCCAGTGGTACCAACAACAATCAAGGCTTAAGTACAACAAGACTGTGCACACAGCTCACAAAGGGATGCACCAAGAGTGTCCACCTAAGGTAACTGGGGAGGCTGAGCCACTGGGCCCTATAGGACACCTAGCACACAAAGCCACTATCAACTCAGGTAAGCAGCCAAAATGCGGAGACAAAGAAACAGGTCACAAATGAAAGAAATGGAGGAAAGCAAACTATTGGATATAGAGTTCAAAACCACGGTTATAAGGTTTTTCAAGAATTTTCTAGAAAAGGCTAATGAATTTAGGGAGACCCTCGAGGATATGAAAAAGGACCAACTAGAAATTATCATACTCTGACTAAAATTAAAAAAATAATATACAGAGATCCAACAGCACACTAGAGGATCACAAGAATCAAGTGAAAGATTTGAAATACAAAGAAGCAAAAAACACCAAACCAGAAAAGCAAAAGCCAAAAGCATCCAAAAATATGAAGATAGTGTAAGGAGCCTCTGGGACAACTTCAAGCATACTAACATCATAATTATGGGGGTGCCAGAAGAAGAGAGAAAGTAAGATATTGAAAACCTATTTGAAGAAATAATGACAGAAAACTTCCCCCACCTGGTGAAAGAAATAGACTTACAAGTACAGGAAGTACACAGAACCTTAAACAAAAGAATCCAAATAGGACCACACCAAGACACATCATAATTAAAATTCCTAGAGAAAAATACAAAGAATATTAAAAGTAGCAAGAGGAAAACAGTTCATTAACTACAAGGGAGCACCCATATGATTGTCAGCTGATTTCTCAACAGAAACTTTTCAGGCCAGATTGGAGTGGCAAGAAATATTCAAAGTGATGAATAGCAAGAACCTACAACCAAGATTACTCTACCCAACAAAGCTATCATTCAAAATTGAAAATCAGATAAAGAGCTTCACAGATAAGAAAAAGCTAAAGGAGTTCATTACCACCAAACCAATATTATATGAAATTATGAACAATAAATACATGTCTATCAACAAGTGAATCTAAAAATCAAGTGAATAAAAATCTGATTACCAGAATAAACCGGTGAATATAATAGAATCAGCAGCATAGAAATGGAGTGAACTGACAATTCTCAGGGGGAAAGGGGTATGGTGGTTGTGGGAAGAGACTGGATAAAAATTGTATATCTATGGATGAGGACAGTGGGAGGGTAAGGGCAGATGGTAGTGTGGGAATAGGGTGGAGGGGAGCTATAGGGGAGAAAAAAGGAACAATTTTAATAATCTGAACAATAAATATTTTTTTAAAAATATATTTTACTGATTTTTTACAGAGAGGAAGGGAGAGAGATAGAGAGCTAGAAACATCGATGAGAGAGAAACATCGACCAGCTGCCTCTTTCACACCCCCTACTAGGGATGTGCCCGCAACCAATGTACATGCCCTTGCCCGGAATCGAACCTGGGACCCTTCAGTCCACAGACCGACGCTCTACCACTGAGCCAAACCGCCCTTGGCAAAGATTTTTTTTAAAGCCCCAAGATCTGGCACTCGCACCAGCCTGCTCGACCTGTCGTGGGCACTTCCTAGCCCAATACAAATAGCAAATCTCTCTATAGCTCCTGCCAAGTGGCCCCAGGTAATGGCTGATTTTGCACTGTCCTAGAGGCTTCAGACCATACCAGATTACAACTCTACACATCCAGAAATGACACACTCAAGGGGCAGACTCAGTACTAAAACCCTACTGAAGCAAGTTCTGCTCCATAAGGGTGTCTCCTGCACAGCAGCTCTTCCATAGAATACATAGCTGGTCCTCACAGCCAATTGGCCTGGAGGTAAATTCCTTCTAATGATACCAATAGCAATCAAGACTCAACTACAACAGGACTGTTTATACAGCTCACACAATGGGCCTAACTTAGGTGACAGGGAAGGCTGAACCACTGGGCCCTACAGGACATTTACTTATCCAAGGCCATTCTACCAATTCCAGAAGACATAGCAGCTCTACCTAATACTTAGAAATGAACACAGAGAAGCAGCCAAAATGTGGAGACAAACATGTCACAAATGAAAGAAATGGAAGCAAGCAAACTACTGGATACAGAGTGCAAAACCATTATTTAAGGTTATTGAAGGTTTTAAATGAGAACTTCAAAGGTCTTGAGAGCTTCAGGGGACTTAGTGAGTCTTTCAATGATCTTAGAATTTCAAATACATGAAAAAGGACCAGTCAGAAATTAAGCATACACTTGGTAATTACGCATACTATAATAATCAGATTAGAATATTTATATTTGGTGTAATTAATGGATTTGTGACATTTTTTCTAACTTTTTATTTCAAGGCCATCCAAATTTCTGATAAATGATATATTTATGACTCAAAATTGTTCTCCGTTGAAGAAATAATGAGGAAGACAAAATAATATAGAAAAAGAATGAATTTGATATAAAAAGCAGAGATTGAATTAAATTTTAAAGGGAACTTTTTTCAGATAAATGTGTTCTCAATTTTATACAAGAAAACAATATTGTGATGGTTAATGCTGAATGCAGAGTGTCAGGCAAGCTACCAAAGGTTAATGAGAGACCTGCCAAAGGTTTAATTTACTGCAAAATATACATAATTTGGAAGAGGGGGGGGATGAGTTCAGGAGACTCATTCCTCTTAATATAGGAGATATTTATTCAAATAATAGAGATTTTATTCAAATTCATATTTATTAGAATGACTTGGACGATTTCTTTGCCCAAGTTTATTTGAGATGATTGAGTAAATAGCTTTTCTGACATAGTGTCTGTATTCAAGGCCTACTCTTAAACTCACTAATTTGCTATTCTAAATGGCAAATACAAAACACCTCTTACTCCAAATCTTCCAATAAGAATACTTATTCTTGGAGAAACCAAGATGGCAGCGTAGGTAAACAACTGGTCTGCTGCCTCGCACAATTTAAAAATTAAAACTAATATAAAGGACACCTATCACCTAAAAAACCACAGGAAGGCTGGCTGAAAGAGAAAGAAGCGCAAGTGCTGAAAAGCTGAGAAGCCTAGGTATGGAGGCACATGAATCGGGCTGGTGGTGAGCTACTGGGCAAGTGGGTTTTTTTTCAACCCGAAGGGAAACAAGGACCCGATCACTTTGAAATCCAGTTTCTGGAGTCACATGGGGCACCCAGACGCCTATGGGAAGAAGCTCGTCTGTCAGCCATCGGGTTCGAAAGTGAGGGTGACTCTTTTGCAGAGGTGTGCGCAGCAATCATTGTTTACTGCGCTGGATAGCAGGGAAGCAGGGAGTTGGAAACACAGAAGGGCAGGGAAGGCTGAGGGCAGCCATTGCTGTTAGCCACGCCTCAACCTAGTGATGTCCTGAGACCCCACCCCACCCTGAAGCCCCACCCCACCCTGAGGCTCTGCCCACACATTCTATAGACCTGGCTGGGCACCACACAGGTGCTTTTGCATATAAATGGCCTGTATTGTGGCAGCTTAACAATATAAACTGCAGCTCCAGCATCAAAACCGGCAAGACCCAAGCAAACAGGAGAAAACTGTAGTTTTGTGGTTGCTCCTGCAGGGTGGCCATAGACAGTAGCTGAACTGCATCCCATTGGAGATCCAGAAGCCAGTGTTCCTAGTGGTCAATTTCAACCACTCCCATAAGTGACATATTCGGGAGATGGGCTCAGTGAGCATCAAAGCCCCACTGAAACAAGGTGTGTCTCCAGCAGTTTTTCCTTTATAGACACAGCGGGTCCTCACAGACAATTCGCCTGGAGATCAATTCCTCCCAGAGTACCAACAGCAATCAAAACTTAATTACACCAAGACTTTGCACTCAGCCCACAAAAGAATATACTAAAAGCGACCACCTCAGGTGATTGGGGAAGCTGAACTACTGGCCCCTACCACACAAAGCCACTCCATCAACACAGGAAGGCAGACAAAATGAGACACAAACATGTCACGAATGGGAGAGACAGAGTTCAGAATCACATTTATAAGATTACTCAAGAATCTTCTAAAAACCTTTGAGAAACTTGATGAGACCTCCAAGAAGCTTTGTGAGACCTTCAAGGATCTTAATGAGAATACCAAAACAATGGAAAAGGGCCAGTCAGAAATTATGCATACAATCTCTGAAATAAAGAATATACAGAAACTCAACTATAGATCAACATACCCCAAGAATCAAACCAAAGATTTAGAATATAAAGAAGAAAAAAATCACCCAACCAGAGAGGCAGAAAGAAAGAAGAATCCAAAAGTGTGAGGATAGTGTAAGGAGCCTCCAGGACGGCTTAAAGTGTACCAACATCTGGATTTTTGGGGTGCCAGAAGAGAGAGAGCAGGATATTGAAGGCCTATTGAAAGAAATAATGACAGAAAACTTTCCCAACCTGGTAAAAGATATAGACTTACAAGTTCAGGAAGCACACAGAACCCCTAACAAGAGGAATCCAAAGAGGACCACACCAAGAACATCATAATTAAAATGCCAATGGCAAAAGATAAAGGGAGAATCTTACAAGCAGCAAGAGAAAAACATCTAGTTACCTACAAGGGAGTACCCATACGACTGTCAGCTGATTTCTCAACAGAAACTTTGTAGGCCAGAAGGGAGTGGCAAGAAATATTCAAAATGATGAACAATAAGAACCTACAACCAAGATTACTCTACCATTAGACAAATGGTAGAGTAATAGCAAAGCTATCATTCAGAATTGAAGGTCAGATAAAAAGCTTCACAAATAAGAAAAAGTTAAAGGAGTTCATCAACAACAAACCAGGATTACATGAAATGCTGAAGGGTATTCTTAAGAAGAGGAAGAAGAAGAAAAGGGTAAAGGTAAAAATTATGAACAACAAAAAGACATTAAATACATACCTACCAACAAGTGAATCTAAAAATCAAGTGAATAAAAAATCTGAAGAACAAAATGGACTGGTGAATATAATAGAAGCAGGGACATAGAAAGGGATTGGACTAACAATTCTCATGGGGAAGGGGGTCTAAGGAGTTAGGGAAGAGATTGGACAAAAATCTTACACCTATGGATGAAGACAGGGGCGGGGGTAAGGGCATGGGGTGGAGTTGGGAATCGGGGGGAAAGAGGAACACCTTTAATCTGAACAATAAAGATTTATTATTTTTTTTAAAAGAATACTTATTCTTGCTAGGTGGGATAAATGAGAGTTTTTAGTTTAGTTTTAAAATAATTTCTGCTTAATCTGTTTATCCTTATTAACAGCATTCATAACCAAATTTTAAAGATTTCTAAATAGACATGCAAAATTATTTTTAATTTTAGACTTTTTATTGTCAAACCATCACTGAGGTTATCCTCTTTTCACAGAACTCTCTGATCTATCTTCTCTCCATTTGCTCATACTGTCCTCCTCCCATACTAATCTGATCATATTCCTCTTCAGTATTTAACCTTGTCTCTTCTGGCCTCTGTCTTCTGGATAGCTTAATACAAGATTCAAAGCACTTACTGACCTAAATGTGAAATTCTTGTCACATAATCACTATATCTCAAGTTAGATTTCTCTTTTTCTCATATAGGCTATTTCGAGTGTATTTTAGATCTGCTCAAAGAACTATGACTTCATGGCTTAATCACTTCACCAAGTGGTATGAGGATAAAAATAGGTTAAACCTCACTGAGAAAAGTTTGTTTGGATATGTGTTTGACAAAGGAAATCAATCCTTAGTGACAAATGACATAAACTTCTTACTTAAATATAAACTTTCCAATCATTCAAAAGTGTTTTTATAGGCAATGAATTCAATATTAGACATTGGCTGCCCCTGACATTAACCTTTCTGACCTATGTACCTCACACAATTTTCATCTCACGCAAAAGCTGATCCTTTATAGTACCTGGTAGTACAGGTGCACTTGTACAGATCTGCTGTTTCAGGACAGGAAAAGCCTTAGAGTCCTATGAAGTTCATGGAACTTAAGATAGAGCAATCAACATATTTTTCTGCTATGTTCTTCACATGGCTGGAAAATAAGTTTCTGGGCTCAGATACTATGCCAGAGTCAGGAAGGTGCCCCAGAGCTAGAGTGAGAGGAAGGAATTCCACTGGAGGGAGCAAAGGGAGTCAGTCAAGAAGTTTCTCTAGCTGAAACTGGTTTGGCTCAGTAGTAGAGCGTTGGTCTGCAGACTGAAAGGGTTCAATTCCGGTCAAGGGCATGTACGTTGGTTGCGGGCACATCCCCGGTGGGGGTGGGGGGTGCAGGAGGCGGCTGGTCGATGTTTCTCATCGACGTTTCTGGCTCTCTATCTCTCTCCCTTCCCCTCTGTAAAAAATCAATAAAATATATTTTTTTTTCAAAAAGAAGTTTCTCTAACCCACAATTAGGGCATCAACTCTCTATAGATCTTCTTAGGCACCTCTCATTACCCTACAGTTGACACCACAGTATACACCCCACATAGTGTTTGTGTGGAGGGCAGTGCAGTTAGGTGTTTGCACTGGGATAATGCTTTTTCCTTTGGCTAAGAGCTGCTTGTTCCTCAGGCAATGACTATCTATCTATCTATCTATCTATCTATCTATCTATCTATCTATCATCTTTCATCTTTCATCTATCCATCTAGCCAGCTCTGAAGGTGAAAAGGGCTGTGACATCCTCTCTGCTTTTCCTCCTCTTGCTCCTGTACCTTCCTGTCTCTGTATGCCAGAGGGAAAAACTCAAGCTTTTTGAGAATAAAACCAGGTTTCCACAGGATAGGCACCTTGTTATTGGTGTGTTGTTTTTTTCCCAGAATGTACATATGCTCACGATCGAGATGAGCAATGGAATTACTTTCTTGCTGGTCCAAGTCCAGAGATGTTTTATGACCAGTAAGTACTTGATTTCAAAAGCATGTTTTCATATGTGACCTGAAGCTGATAAAAAATACAGGCAGACTTACATTGCATGTTTCTTTTTCTCTTTTATTTTCCCTGAGAGGTTTCTTTCTTTCTTTCTTTCCTTTTTTCTCCCAAATATATTTTTATTCATTTCAGAGAGGAAGGTAGAGGGAGGGAGCGGGAGAGAGAGAGAAACACCAATGATGAGAGAGAATCATTGATTGGCTGCCTTCTGCATGCCCCTCACTGGGGATCTTGCCCTCAACCTGTTATCTGCCCTTGACTGGAATTAAACCTGGAATCCTTCATTCCACAGCCTATGCTCTATCCACTGAGCCAAACCAGCTATGGGAGAGGCTTCCTTTATTCTAGCAGGAGAGAGAAATTACTCTTTCCTATATTTGAACTAGAGGCCCGGTACATTCATGCACCAGTGGGGTCCCTCAGCCTTACCTGTGGAGATCAGGCCGAAACTGGCTCTCCAATATCCCCCAAAGGGTCCTGGATTGCAAAAGGGCACAAGCCAGGCCAAAGGACCCCAGCAGTACACAATCAAGGCCTAGAAGAGACTGCAGGAGGGCTCCAGAGTGTGTCTGGCCATCTTGCCCAGTCCTGATCAGCCGGACCCCAGCAGCAAGCTAATCTACTAGTTGGATCATCTACCCACTGGTGGTCAGTGCACATCATAGCAATTGGTCTAACAGTCAAAAGAACAATCAGACAAGTAGCATATTGGGCTTTTATTCTATAGGATTCTCTCTGTGTTTAGTCTGAGAGGAACACCTTTGACTGCCACTGACCACTGAGTGGATTTGGGGCTGAGTGATGCGTAAAATCTCCACCAGAGCCCTCTGTACTAATGTAGATATCTTCTTCCTCCTTTCTAGTGGCATGAGGATATTTAAAGAGAGACTGCGTTTGCTACATCTTGGCAGCACTGAGCAAAGACATTTTTTTTTTTTTTAATGAAGGCTGCTTACTGTACTTTCCAGGGAATGGCCTCTTTATTTTATTTATTATTATTTAACATATTTTATTATTTTTTTAATAAAGGAAGGGAGAGAGATAGAGAGCTAGAAACGTCGATGAGAGAGAAACATCGACCAGCTGCCTTTTGCACACCCCCTACCGGGGATGTGCCCGCAACCAAGGTACATGCCCTTGACCAGAATCGAACCCGGGACCCTTCAGTCCCCAAGCCAATGCTCTATCCATTGAGCCAAACTAGCTTTGGCAAAGACATCATTTTATACTCTGTTACATTAAATGTATTTGTATGGGAATAGGGATGGCAGCAAGGTTCTGTTTCTGCCCTTTATTTTTTTTCTTTGTTGATTAAGGTATTACATATGTGTCCTTATCCCCCCACTGCCCTCCAACCCACCCCCCACTGCCCTTTATTTTTGATTATTTAATTGATTAATCATTTCATGATCTTTTAGTTTTCTTTCCCTATATTTTTTCTCAATTAATGGCATAATATGAGAAGCACTTTATATGTATATGAAACATGTGTTTTTTTAGTTAAAGAATTATACCCTGCTTTTGTGTGCAAAACAATAATCAAAGGAGAACTATATGAGAATATTTGCTTTGGGGCATAATTGGGAAATAAGATTTCGTTTTTTCCTTTCTGCTACTCCTTTTAAAGGAGATAGGAGAGTGGAGGGTAGGCTTGGGAACCAAAGATAATGTGTAGCTCTCTCTTTAAACCATGTCACTGCTAATTCATGGACACGAAATAGTTCTTAATAGATAAGGCTGCATGCCCTAACATATTATAGGCTCATCTTTGAATGTCTTATAGATGGAATTGGGTTGTCTAGCCTATATATTAATGTTTCTTTCATATCATAGTATATTGGACCATCATTCAATCTCTGTACCAGCATGGTAACAGCTACTTCATTCTTAGAACAACTTATAGTCGTACATTATTTTAATGTACGAATCAGTAATTACTATTCTTGTACCTATGTTTTTACTGAATTTTAAAATAAATTTCTAGAAATAAAATATCTCCAGAGAAAGGTATCTCAATCGTATCTTCAAAATTAGATTATGTAAGTATTTCATTTCTTACATGTTTCTAATGCAGAAAATGGAATTATTTTTTTAAACATTTAAAATATGCTAGGTAAGTAATCATGTACTTTTCAGGTGGCATTTTTAAAAGTTGTATTTCTTGCCGGAACTGGTTTGGCTCAATGGATAGAGCATCGGCCTGCGGACTGAAAGGTCCTGGGTTTGATTAAGGTCAAGGGCATATACCTTGGTTGTGGGTACATCCTCAGTAGGGGGTGTGCAGGAGGCAGCTGATCAATATTTCTCCTCGATGTTTCTAACTCTCTATCTCCCTTCCTCTCTGTAAAAAATCAATAAAATATATATATTTTTTAAAAAGTTGTATTTCTTAGTTTGACTTGAGGTTGATTATCTCTTTGTATATCTTTTTAAAAGTTATTTTGTGAATATCTTGTTTATGTTCTTTGAACCCTTTTCTACTGGGATGTGTGTCTTCTGCTTTCACTTTTTTCTATAATAAATATATTGTTTCTCTAATATATGTGTATATGCTTGTCTAATATATATACCAAATATTTTCTTACTTTGCTGTTCTCTTCTAAATTCGATTATGATGTTCTCACATTTTGTTACTGCACCTCTTCATCAATATAGTCTTCTACATTTAAAGATTAAAGACACAGAAACACATGCTTTATTCTATTGTTTATAGGTCTAGAATATTTATTTCATCTGTAATTGGTTTTCACACATGATAGGGATAAAACTTAAGATAGTTATCTGTATACAATTTCTTGAAAGGCCAATTCCTCAATTATTTGAAATGCAATATTTATTATACAGACATTTTCAAAAGTACATTTTAGTCTATTAATACAAATTTTGTTCAGTTTCACCAATATGTCTATTTTGGTATTGTTCCCACACTTTTACTAAGACAGATCCTCCTCATTTTTATTCTCTTCATAATTTTATTATTTCAGAAGAATTTATCATTCTTTACTGATAATCAAAAAAATTTTGTGAAATATGATTACATTTTTTAAATTTTTACACAATGATCTAGCTGATTTAAGCTTTTTCTTGGTTTATTCTGTGCACTTAATATTTTAAATTAGGTTATTCTAACGTGTTTTATTTACTTACACACATACACATATAAATGCTGCTAATGTGAGTACAGGTTTTCTATATCTTTATTTTTTATTTTGACATATTTCTGAAAGCCATGATATTTCTACATTGAACAGAAAACTTACATTAGTGTTTTTTTTTTTAATAATTCTTTATTGTTGAAAGTATTACATGTGTTCCCTTTTTTTCCTCCATTTACACCCTCTTGCCCAGCCCTGTTCCCCACTCTCACCCCAGGCCTTCAGAACCCTATGATCTGTGTCCATGGATTTTGCATATATGCATTCAAGGTCTTTGATTGATTAATTCCCACCCGCCCACCCTCCCCAGACTTCCCTCTGAGATTCTACACTGTTCCATGCTTCAAGTCTCTGGATCCATCAGTTTATTTTGTTACTTAGTTTCCAACATATGAGTGCGATGATGTAATACTTGGTTTTCTATGACTGATTTATTTCACTTGGCATGATACTCTCCAGGTTACTCCATGTTGTCTCAAAGGGTAAGAGTCTTCTTTTTTACTGCTGTATAGTATTCCATGGCATAAATGTGTCACATGTTTTTTTAATCTATTCATCTACTTATGGGCACTTGGGCTGTGTCCAGATCTTAGCTATTGTAAATTGTGCTGTATGAATATAGAGGTGCATACATTCTTTCTGATTACTGCTTCAGGATTCTTAGGATATATTCCTAGAAGTGAGATCACTGAGTCAAATGACAGTTCCATATTTAATTTTTGAGGAAATTCCATACTGTTTTTTCATAATGGTTGCACTGTCTGCATTCCCACCAGTGGTGTACCAGGGTTCCCTTTTCTCCACATCCTCGCCAGCACTTATCATTTGTTGATTTGTTGATGGTAGCCTTTCTGACAGGTGTGAGATGGTATCTCATTGTTATTTTGACTTGCATCACTCAGGTGATTAATGACTGAGCATTTTTTATATGTTTCTCAGCCATCTTTATGTCCTCTTGGACATACACAGTGATCCAGCTGATTTAAGCTTTTTCTTGGTTTATTCTGTGCACTTAATATTTTAAATTAGGTTATTTTTATGTCAATTTTAAGTGCACAGAATAAACCAAGAAAAAGTTTAAATCAGCTGGATCATTGTGTAAAAGGTCCTTTGCCCATTTTTTAATTGGATTGTTCATCTTCCTTTTGTTAAGTTGTTTGAATTCCTTATATATTTTGGATATTAATCCCTTTTTTAATATATTTTATTGATTTTTCACAGAGAAGAAGGAAGAGGGATAGAGAGCTAGAAACATCGATGAGAGAGATACATCGACCAGCTGCCTCCTGCACAACCCCTACTGGGGATGTGCCCGCAACCAATGTACATGCCTTTGACTGGAATCGAACCCGGGACCTTTCAGTCCACAGACCAACGCTCTACCGCTGAGCCAAACCAGTTTCGGTAGATTTGTACCTTTTGAATAATAAATAATAAATTCTTTTAACTTTTTGTTTGCAAGTCACTCTGATTGAAAATGTGACAAAACACTACTCAAAATACATAAAACTAAGTAAGTGTAAAAGTTCTGAGCCTGGGTTTATACAAGACAAAAACATTATATGCAGAAGCTGGAGTTGAGGACAGAAGAAATAAAACAAAAATCCCTGGGAAATAGCCACAATTATAGGATTAACTTCTAATTTTCAAGGTTTATGAAGCTGATGGGCCTCAAGTCAAGATCTCGTAGGGACAAAGGGACCCGGGTGACATCTAGGTTCCAGATGAAACTAATAGGAAATTGGCTAAGGTCTCTCTGGCAGGACGAGAGAAGAGCTGGAAGGAGAGATCTAGAAGGTCCAGAAGGGCACAGGGAAATGGGCTGGGTGGTGGGGGATGGGCATCCTCCTCCTCTTATTGTCCCTCCCCCACCCTCAGGAAGCTTTGTGACAAGGTCACAGCTCTGTGATGCAGCCTGGGATTCTGCCCCCTAGTGCACTGGCAGTGCTCAGTTGCCTGAGGGCAGCAGTGCGATTCAGATCATGGAGAACCTTCTCTGTCCTCTGAAAAGCGCCATTGCTACATGGCAGTGCTCCAGTCTTCGCTGGGTGATTGAGACCATCTTTGGCATCGTGTGTGGAGCACTGCTCTTCCTTGTGTTAGTCCTCTTATTGGAGAGAGATCAATCCTCACCACCACCTAGGGAACATAAAAACATCAAAAAGGTAAGGATTCCTTGCCCCAGACCCAACAGAGATTATCATTTTTCTTTTCTTATTCCCATTTTCTGAATCACCTGGAGACTCTTGAATTGGGAAAGAATAGAATGACAGTTCTCAGGAAAAAATAGGACTTTATCCCTCTAGGAACCAGCCAGGTGAGGCAGGGTTTAGAGCAGGCACAAGGATTTCTATGCAAAGATCTCTGACCAGGAGTCCAGGTATGGTGGGGCTCTAGAGCACAACCCCAAAGACAGTGACCAGTGGCCTCGGACTGGATTCTAATGGCTGGATCTCTGTAAGGGACAAGCCCTGGTTCACTTGATAACTTCCCATGGCAAGTGTCAGGTAAGCTTCTCCTCTGTAGAGACTGATCTGAGAGCAGTAATTTGAGGGAGAGGCTGAGAGGAGACTGTGGCCTTAGGAAGTCAAGTCCTACCTGAGAGAACTCAGATGGGCCTGCAGATCTGAGGATGTGTTTCTTGAGCAGAGAAACAGAGATGGAAGAAACCAATGGTGGGTCTCACTCAGAAGATTCTTTTTGGCTTTCTTCAAAGAAGAAAAAATATTTTATGCTTTAAAAGCAAGTAAAAAGGATTCTAGCCAGTGGAATGGTGGCAAAAGAGAGCCACTTAGCCTCTCATCCTGGAATTTCAACATCTTAACCAACTACAACTGAACAAAGAGTTTCCTGCTCAATTCAGAGGAATGCCTGAGAGACCTGCACATTGAAACATCTAAAGGTGAGCAACCAGGAATAAATGGGGAGATGAGAAGGGGCAGAAGGGCAGGCGGCCTGAAGAAGCAGCCCTGCAGCTGGGACCTCATGGCTCTGCCTGGAGAGGGGAGGAAGCCAGCAGTAGCAGACTCTACCTTCTGCCAGGAGGAACAGAGAACAGCAGGGAGCAATTCAGCAGGGTGAGTGGCTAGTGGAGCAAACAGTGGCTGAGCCAGCAGATGCCTGACAGAGCACAGGGTTCTGCTATGTGACTCTCCACTGTCAGGTCAGGCAGTGGTGGTTCAGACCTAAAGAAATGGAGCCACAAAGCTCTGCCAACCCTTGTAATCCCAAAATTTGCTTCCCATTGCCCTTGGGACAAGAAGCAAATTATCTGTAAACTAAGAACTATTTCAGTAGAACTGTTATTTCCTTGTGACTGACGATGCTCAGCTAGGGTGCTTGGAATGGAACCACACCAAGATCAGGAGTCGTGATTATGGTGAGGTCAAAACAAACCTCACCGCCAAGCAGCATGCCTGTGCTATCTTACCAAAGCTGTGAATGTCAACCCTGGGAAATCATAGTTTTAAGGTATTAGAAAGAGAAGAACGAAAGCAACCAGAAGTCAGCAGAAGAAGATAAACAATAAAAATTAGAGAAGAATGGAATGGAATAGAAAACAAAAAGGTTATACCAAAAAAATGATAAAAACAAAGAGCTGGTACTTTGAAAATATTGATAAAAATTGACAAACCTCTAGCTAGACTCACTAAAGAAAAATGGAAAAGACTCATATAAACAAAATCAGAAATGAGAGAGAAGTGGCCACAGACATAACAGATATACAAAGGATCAAACTAGAATATTATGAAAGACTACATGCCACCAAATTCAATAACCTACAATAAATAGATAAGTTCCTAGAAATGTATAAATGCTTTCCTAGACTAAATCATGAAGACTTGGAAAATCTCAATAGACTAATTAGCAGTGAGGAAATTGAAACAACCATCAAAAACCTTCCCAAAAATAAAAGTCCAAGATCAGATGATTCCACCAGCGAATTGTACCAAACATTCAAAGAAAATTTAAAACCTATCCTCAAACTTTTGAAAAAAAATTGAAGAAGAGGCATTACTTCCTAACATATTTTACGAGGCCAATATCGATATAACCCTGATACCAAAACCTGACAAAAATAATACAAAAAGAGTAAACTAAATATCAATACCTTTTATAAATACAGATGTAAAAATCCTAAACAAAATACTAGGAAACATAATACTACAATACATTAAAAAAAAAAAAAAAAAAAAAAAAAAAACATGATCAAGAATGGTTCATTCCAGGGACACAAGGATATTTCAGCATACAAAAATGAATCAACATAATATACCACATTAAGAAAAAGAAGGATAAAAATCACATGATCTTATTAATAGATGCAGAAAAAGCATTTGATAATTACACCATCCATTTATAATTAAAATGCTCAATAAAATATGAATAGAGGCCAGCTGGTGTGGTTCAGTGGTTGAGTGTCGACCTATGAACCAGGAGGTAATGGTTTGATGCCCAGTTGGGGCACATGCCTGGGTTGTGGGTTCTATCTCTAGTGTGAGGCATGCAGGAGGGAGCCGATCAATTATTCTCAATTATCATTGATGTTTCTATCTCTTTTCTTCCCTTCCTCTCTGAAATCAATAAAAAATTTTAATAGGAATAGAAGGAAAGTATATCAACATAATAAAGCCCATCTACATATGTAAAAGCCTAAGCAACCAATTGACTGCTTGACCACTCAACTGGTAGCTATGACATGCACTGACCACCAGGGGGCAGATGCTTGATGCAGGAGCTGCCCCCTGGAGGTCAGTGCGCTCCCCAGCAAGAGCACCACTCAGCCAGATGCCGGGCTCAGCTAATGAGTGCAGCTGTGGTGGTGTGAGCCTCTCCTGCCCCCAAAGTAGCACTAACAATCACCGGCCGTGGTGGCAGGCACAGCGTGGTGGGATGAGCAGGAGTGGCGTGGCACACAGCCGGGGCTTGGGCTCCTCCTTGGCCACCTGCCACTTTGCACACTACTACATCTCTCTGGGGATGTCAGACTGCCAGTTTTGGCTGAAACCGGCAGTCCAACATCCCCTGGATTGCAAGAGGGCACAGGCCAGGCTGAGAGATCCCACCAGTGCACAAATCCATGCTCCAGGCCTCTAGTATATAATAAACCCTCAGGTAATAAACACTCAATGGTGAAAAACTGAAAGCTTTTCCTCTAAGATCAGGAACAAGATAAGGATGTCCACTCTTACTATGATGCAGCTCCTGCATCAAGCATCTGCCCCCTGGTGGGGGCAAGATAAGGAACAAGATAAGGATGTCCACTCTTACTATTCATATTTAGCATAGTACTAGAAGGCCTAGCCAGAGCAAAAAGGCAAGAAAACAAAATAAAAGTATCCAAATGGGGGAGGAAGAAAAATTGTCACTTTTTGTGAACAACATCATTTTGTGTATATAAAACCATAAAAACTCCACCAAAAACTATTAGAAACTATAAACACAGTCAAGTTATAGGATACAAATCAATGTGCAAAATCCATTGCCTTGCTGTATATTAACAACAAAATTTCAGAAAAGAAATGAAACAATTTATTTTGCAAATAAAACAATAAAATACCTAAGAATAAACTTAATAAAATATATGAAAGGCCTATATACTGAAAATTACAGAGCACTATTAAAAGAGGTTGAAAAAGACATAACAAAATGAAAAAAATATCCCATGTTCATGGATTAGAAGAATAAAGAGTTAAAATGGCCATATTATCCAAAGCAATATACAATAGTAATGCAATCTACTTCAAAGTCCCAATGTCATTTTTTTAAAGATGTAGGGCAAAAAATCATCAGATTTGTAGGGAGCCAAAAAGGACCCCAAATAGTCAAGGCAATCCTGAGAAAAAAGAACAAAGCTGGAGGTATTACACTACCTGACTTCAAATTATACTACAGAGCTATGATCATCAAAACAGGTTGGTTTTGGCAGGAAAATGAACACAAGGAACAATGGAACAGAATAGAGAGCCCAGCTATAAAATCACATGTAAATGGACAGGTAATTTTTCTATAAAGGAACCAGAAACACACAAGTAAAGATACTCTCTTCAATAAATGGTTCTGGGAAAACTGGAAAGCCACAGCAAGCAAACGAAACTGGATTATAGTTTGTCCCCATGTACAAACAATTAATTCAAAATGGATCAAAGAAAGACCTAAACATAAAACCTGAAACAATAAGTCACCAAACTTAGGCACCAAACTTATGGACCTTGGTTATAAAGAACATTTATGAACTTCATCCCAAAGGCAGGGGAAGTAAAGGTAAAAATAAATGAATGGGACTACATCAAACTCAAAAGCTTCTGCACAGCAAAAGAAATGGACAACAAAACAAAACAAAGAGACAGCCAATCAGATCGGATATGATCTTTGGAAACAGTAGCACCAACAATGGTTTAATTTCCAAAATATATAAAAGAACTCATAAAACTCAACACCAAACAAACAACCCAATCAAAAGTGAGCAGAGGACCTGAAAATACACCTCTCCCAAGAAGACTTACAAACAGCTAATAGGTATATGAAAAGATGTTCAATCTCACTAGCAATTTTGAGAAATACAAGTCCAAATTACAAGGATATACCACCTTACACCTATGAGAGTGGTCATTATAAGACAAGCAATAACAAGTGTTGGAGAGGTTGTGGGGAAAACGGGAACCCTCATTCACTGCTGGTTGGAATGTAGACTAGTACAACCACTATGCAGTCTGGCAATTCCTCAAAAAATTAAGAACATAGCTACCATATGACTCAGCAATCCCACTCCTGGGTATATACCCAAAAACTCAAAATCATGTATTTGCAAAGATATATACACCCCTATGTTCATTGCAGCATTATTCACAGTAGATAAGACATGGAAACAACCAAAATGTCCTGAGATAGAAGACTGGATAAGGAAGATGTGGTCCATATACACCAGTGGTTCTCACCCTTTCTAATGCCGTGACCCTTTAATACAGTTCCTCATGTTGTGGTGACCCCCAACCATAAAATTATTTTCGTTGCTACTTCATAACTGTAATTATGCTACTGTTAATGAATCGTAATGTAAATATCTGTGTATTTTATGGTTGGGGGTCACCACAACATGAGGAACTGTATTAAAGAGTCGCAGCATTAGAAAGGTTGAGAACCACTGATATGCACAGTGGAACACTACTCAGCCATAAGAAAGAGTGAAATACACCATTTACAGCAACATGAATGGACCTTTAGAACATTAGGCTAAATGAAGTAAATTAGTCAGAAAAAGCTAAGACCATATGATTTCACTCCTATGTGGGATATAAACTGGAAACTCATAAACACATAGCAGTGTGGTGGTTTCCAGAGGGAAGGGAAGTGGGGAGAAGGGGTCCTAACTTAAAGTGACAGGAGAAGATTTGGCTGGGTGGTGCACACAGTGCCAATATACACATCTTGTAGCATAGAAACCCACACCTGAAACCTGTATGATCAGGCGGTCTAATCTCACCCCTGTAAATACAATTTAAAAAAAATAAGTAAAAAACAAGCTTTTAAAGCAATATGTTTTCATTTCTATCATAAAATACTATACTATGAAGTTCTGAATACTTTTGGAGAAGAAACAATAAAGCTAAGATCCACATAATATTTTAGTATAAAAGAAACTCTGATACTAAAAAGTATAGTAAGTAAAACAGGAAAAAACAGAGATAATGTAGAAAGTCATATTGTTCCCCTGCCCGTAGCATCGGCCTCTAGTCTAGAGAGGAGAGTAAGGATCAAGTCCCAACCCCTCTTTTATCTTGTCTCTCAGCGTTCAGTAAAGCCAAGAAGGAGAAGTTGCAGGAAGAAACGTGGAGCTTTGAAAGGTGAGCTTCTGCCCTCACTCAGGCTGCCTGAGACTTTGCCTCCATCTACACTGTCCCTGCAGCCAGGCAGGTCCCAGCAGCAGAGCTGTCTCTCAGGAAGCAGAGCCTCGGTGGCTCCTGGAAGGAGGCAGAAGGCAGATGCTTCTCAGATCCTGTGCTGAGAATGAAGCCTCGGGGCCTGGACCTGGGTGCTTCCCTAGCAGGGGTCCCAGGAGGGCCCTGGGCTGTTGTGGACCAGCAGTGCCAGACTGGGAGCGGGACCCCAGGTCCAGCTGTGGGCGTGCTGTTTACCTTTGCTCAGATCCCTCCCTGGTGCCCTTGCCCTTTCTCCCCACAGGGACGTTGGGGGGTGGGGGGGGGCGCGCAGGGGGTAGTGGATGGAAACATCCACTTTGTAAATGACAAAGCACTACTGTGCTGAGTCTTGCCATCGCTGTCAGGGGTCATGTGGCCTTGACCCTGATGCTTGGGCTCCTGAGTCAGCTCTCCAGGGTGTCACTCTTAAAGGCCCATGGCACTCAGCCTCCTGTCCTGCTCCACCATGTGACCCAGTCTCCTGATTTCCAGCCTGCAGAGAGTGCCTGCAAGACCTGGAAAAGGCTCGGGGCCTAATTAATCTTCTCGGAAGGTAAAGAATCTTCCCCTTCTCTCCTGGTCCTCTTCCCTCCCTAACCTATGAATTCACCTTAGGCCTCCTGGCACTGACCTGGGAGGAGCCATGGGACAGGGTGTGGGGATGGCCCTGGGGTGAGGGACAGCAAGAGCACTGGGAAGTCAGTGTCAGGACCATGAAGGACCCTGGAGGCGCCCACCCCGTCCGGCCTGCCCGCCCGCCTGCTCCTGGCTGCAGCCTGTGCCTCCATCTCCTGCAGCCACCTGGGGAGGCCCCCTGAACAGGGCGGCTTTGGTCAGCGCTCCTGTAAAGACCCCTCTGGTGAGGTCTGCGAAGCTGCGCCTGCTGGAGCCAACGGGCCCTGCGGGGCGACTGTGGAAGATGCTGCTCCCACCATGTCCCCCTCGGCCTCTCTGGCTCCTGTGACTGAGTGCCCGTCCCCTCCGGCCTCCACCTTGTCACCAGGACCGACCACCTGCTCTGTCCCCCTTCATTCCCACTCACCCCCGAGTGCCTCTCGGACACCAGAGCCTTTTCTTTTGCTGGATGACCTTTCACCCCAGCCACTTGCACTTTCCTGTTCCCCTTCACTTCCCCCTGATTCAGGGGCCCACCCTCCACCTCCCACAGCCTCCTCTGCCTCACCACCACCAGCCTCCACTCTGACTCTTCCCCAGTGTGACTCAGTGGCACTGACACTGGGCCCCGTCCCGCAGAGCTCATGTGCACACACACCTCGGTCGGCTTCTCCCACCCCAGCCGTCTCAGGCGTTGGCCACTCAAGCGGTCCCATTTCAGCCCTGTCCTGGTGGCAGGCAGCTACCAAAACCTTGTGCCTCTCAGCTTCATCACAGTACAAGTCCCAGCAAGAGCGCCTGTCCCACCAACCAGCAAGACCACCTGTCCCATCACCCACCACCCGGCAAGAGCACCTGTGCCACCTGCCACCAGAGGCCTCGTTCCAGGAAGGCCCCACAGACAGACAGACAGAGGCTGATGAGCAGAGTCTCCTGGAGATACATATCACAAAGATAACCAATGTAAAGATTTTGAAAAAAAATGAAAAAGATACATTATATCCAAAACAAATGAAGCCAAACTACCACCTGCGCTCTCTGGGGAATACGTCGACATCACTGGGTGCTGAGCAGGACACCACCACCCCCCAACCCTTCTGGATCAGGAAGGATGAACAGGAACAAGTGCATAGGCCTCTGCAGCTCTGTCGCCAGCTTTTTTGGGGTCTCCCCTCACTGCACAGCGAATCCCTGGAGGCTACGGGCTGGACATCTAAGAGCTCTTCTACATTACAGCCTCCACCTTTCTCATTCAATAGCATCTCCAGTGCCTGCCCAGTTCAACTGCAGGCCACAGTCTCTCCACTGCTTTCCCACCCCCAGCCCATGCCTCCCTTGGCGTTCCCATCTCCACCCTTGCTTCCAACCGTCCCTCAATTACCACCCCCACCTCTGGCTCAGGTCCAGCCCCGATGCTCTCTACCAGCCCTACCACCTTCTTCTCCACCTCAGATTGGAAGCTGTGGAGTGTCATGCCCGACAGCCCGGAATGAGACACAATTTTTAATCTCAATTGAGATTCCACACCCAGAAAGGCCCTCGTTGCAGAAGCAAGTAGAAAGCGGGTGGGATTTATCCTCTGTAGTCAAAACGTCTCAGGAAGTCTTCAGTGTCTTCACTTCCAGCTGTCCCAAGGACAGCATCCTTCCTGAGAATTTTCCTATCAATCCTGAGCCCCGGAAGCAACTGGAGCCACATCTGCAAAACTGGCATATGCAACACAGCTGGGAGCTGTCCCCCAAAATCCAAGAACCTCCCAAACCAGGGCAACAGCAGAGCGAATTACCAGACACATGTCAGGCAGAGGACAAGCATGAGTCCTCACGGCCCTCTTCACACACAGGTGAAAGCAGCAACGACACACAGAACGTGGGGCTCCAGCTAAGGCACGTCACAGGGAAGATCTCAAAAGATCTCTCCAGAGGCTCAGAAAGCTACCTAGTGACGTTTCAGAGGGTAGACTCTGAGGAGTCAGAAAGTGACGTGATGCTTTTCAGAAGGGACTCCGGAAGTGATGTACTGAGGAACTTAGACAAAAATCTAGAAAACACGCTAAAAGGCCACTCGGTCAGCAAGTTGGGACAGAGGAGCAAGAGCCTGATGAGTGTGCATGGACGCTGGCTTGATGTCAGCCACTGTTCTGCCAAGGCTGACACTCACATGGAAACCAAAAATCTGGGGATTTTAAAGGATTGGGAACCCTGCATGAATGCCTCTCATGGGGTGCTCTTTCTCGATACTGACGTTCAAAAGGTGCTAGAAGCACATATTACAAAGTTTTGGGTGAAGCACAGGTGGGGCCTGCCCCTCAAGGTCCTCAAGCCCATGCATCTCATTAAGTTGAAAAGGGCTCAGACCTCGCCCATTCCACACTCATCTACCTGTGTATCTGGGGCCTTCTCAATAGTCAAATTTGTTGAGTTCCCGGGAAAACCATCTCAGGCCTGTCCAGTAGAGAAAATGAAAACAGACGACTCGGTTCCCACCCTGGCAAGGTCTCTCCTTGCCCCCTCACGTGTGTGTGAGGACATGCAGAGTGCTCTGGGAGGGACCCCACCTGGTGTTGGCCATGGCCCTTCAAAGGCCTCTCTGACTAGACAGGAGGGTAGGCCACCATCTCAGTCTGTCTCACTCACCTGGAAGAGTAAGACTATGGAGTGGGCTGAGCAGGATAGTCTAGATCTCAGTCCAGGTTCAGCCATGGCCAGGAATGATCCAAGAGGAAAGGGCAGGGGTGGGGTCTCACAAGAGGCCTTCAATGGGGTAGCAATGCAGGTGATGAACTTAATATCCCAATCTTTGAGGGCCAAAGAGGTCAAGGAGACAATGGAGGCCAGTGTGTCCCCTGCTCTTCAACCAGAGTTGGGAACCAATGTACAGACAATATCCCAAAACATCAATGCATATTTGAAGAGTGTAGAATCTCCAGGGACCAGTAATGACTCCCTAGTCCCTAGAACATCTTTTCTCCAAGAACGAGGAGAGCCATGCCTTAACAAAGAGGTCATTAATGAACTTAAGTCTAAAGTGCAGGTACCGTCAAAGAACCAACCTCAAGACAGTCCCACACACATGCCCCTTGCTGCAGACAAGGTGCACCATCGCCACTCCCAGAGAGTGCCCCCTGGAGTCAGGCCAGCGTCCCATGTGTTATGTGGCCTTAAGACACCCCAACGGAGCACCCAAGGGAAGCAGGAATCCAGAATATATATGCAGGACTCGTGGAAGAACCAAAGACAAATGTTCACCTCTACCTACAAGAGAGAGGACATTCCAGGAAAGCATGCAGAAGGGCCAGAAGAATTGGGGACCTTTCAAGCCATGCAAATGAGCCCCTCAGCCAAGGCTAGTGAAACAGTAGACTCTGTTGAGAGGCAATACCCTTATCTGGGGCCAGAGAAGAAACAGGGTCCTCCAGAAAGTTTCTTCAGACAAAGAATGAAGCTCTTTTTTCAGGGGATTTTCCCCAATAAAAAACCCAAAGGTCAGGATGCTCTGCTAGACTACAAACTCAATTCAGCTACCGTCCAGAACGAAGGACCAGGCAAAAGCATATCAGTTATGGGAAGCAAGATCCCTGAGGCTCAGACACTCATAACAACTGTAGGGCAGATTCTCGAGGAGAAAATTCACCAGGGACTTGGTACCACAGCACTAAATGAGCACAAACAGGAACCCAAAACCCCAGTGTGTAGGTATGTTTGCTACAGCAGGCTTCCTTTCTGCGAGAAAGGGGGAGCGATGAGTCACACAGCCTGCAGGCACCAGGCCAACTCCAATCAGAGTTGTTCCCCTAGGAAAGGGCAAGTCAGACACACAGAGTGCTTGAAAAGCAACAAATTCAATGATGAGCTCTTGGGCCTGAGTCGCCCCACATTCCTGGCCTCCAAGACATGTTTGTCTTCAGTGAGATCCTGCCAGCATGGGCCAAAGGGGCCAGGTGCCCTGGGCCACCATCAGCACTGCCCGAGGCACTGTCTTTTTCCAGTGGGTGTCTTGTCTGGTCGACCATAAGCATGTCTCCATGAAAAAAATCAGTCCATTTTCTCAGCACATTCATAATATTTAATTTTCCTCAATATATGTTTGTTTCCTCCTAAGAGTTGGTGCAGTGGCGTCTGTCTGTGGTGCTCAGTGTACACTTTGGCTTCTAGAAGGGAGGGGCATAGAGGGAGACTGACTGGCATTGTAAGCTTATCTAAAGTTCTTTCACTGTGTGTTTTCACAATATGTCAGTACATAGCAAAAACTCTAAAACAAGAAGAGAAAAGTCCAGAAAGACCCACCCCAGGATTTGGTTCAACCCAATTTCTCCTGCTTCCGCTCTACTTTGAACTTTATGCAGCTCTAGGGAACAGGTTTACAGGGAGATCACAGGCTGGGCATCCCACTCAGGCTCCAGAAAGTATCAGAGCAAAGTGGATGGAAGTGTGGGGGTGGGTGTAGTGGTGTGGAGGTTGCTGGGCCCTGAGTTCAGAAACACGCACTTGGTGGGAAATTAATAGCATCTGCCCTTAAGACCCCTTCTCTCCCTGATGAAGACTGCGGTGGAGATGGCCCTGTGAACCCCTCTGAGCTTAGCCTGGATAAAATACAGTCCCCCCTCCCCACCCCTGCCTGTCCCACTTAGAGCCCAGCGAGGAAGGCACTCTTCACTCCGCGTGGACAGAAGGCAGTGACAGGGAGTCTGCTGAGGGCTGAGTTCACCTCTGCCCCAGATGAGTGAGTGGCCATGGCCACGGGTCACCTGCCTTCCTCTGTGTAAATCCTAGGGAAGGAGTTCTGGCTGGACGGAATGGAGCGAGACTGTGTGGGGTTCCCATCTGACAGTCGGATATCAGGCGGAATGTGGGTAAAGAATGGAAAGGTTCTATCCAAGGAAGAAGGCAAAGTGGCACAGAGTGTTCATAACCGTGCAGTGACCGAGGAGCCCTGAGGTCCCACCGCCATCTACAGCCTGGGGGTGGGGGAAGGGCTGCACCCCAGGTCTTCACCTGCTCCCGCTCCCAGACCACAGACCTAAAGAAGCCACCTTTAGGGCCAAACGGGGGGAGTAATGTCCTCACAATAGTTAATAAGCCCGCACACCCTCACCTCCTGAATTCTAGAAAGGATGATTAAGGACACGTGGAAAGCCAGGACGAGGGAATTCGGATGTCACTCCCAGGATGGTAACCTTCACAGAAACACATGAACCGAGCCTGCTCCGGGGGAGAGATGGGGACTCAGAAGGCTGAGACCAGCTGCCATCACATAAGTCTTAAAGAGGCCATCAGACAGGACTGGGCACACGGGAAGGTGGAAGGGTCCTGCCCAGAATTGGGGCTGCAGCCCAGGAGGGGTGGGGTCTCTCTGTGCTCTGATCCTAGTGCAGCTGCCCCTCCCCGTCCCCAACCATGCCTGAAGCAGGAAGAGAGCAATTTCTCTGGAGTGACTGTGAGGATGGGTGCAGCAGTGACAGCTCAGCCAGGACCTGGGGGCAGGGAGACCCAGGGCAGAGAGTGCCTTGCACCCTCAGGAGCTCAGGACCTTGAGCCTGGCTGCTGCTGGGTGCTCCCAGGAGCACAGAGAGGTGGGTTCTTGGAGTGGGGGAAGCTGGACATGGGCCCCACGTTCCTATCAGAAGTGCCACAGACTGGGATGCTGGGTGAAATGAGAAACAGGAAGAGCAAGTCTCTCTGCCCATCTGCTGCTGCTCAGTCTTCCATAAGGTGCAGGAGGCCAACTATGGAGAGGCCCACACAGGGAACTCTCACACGGAGACACCTCCCAGCAGAGAGACAGAGACCTCACAGAGAGACCTCTCCACAGAGACCTCTCACGGAAGTGACATGCAGAGACACCTCCCAAAAGCAAGATACACAGACCTTAGAGACACTGTCCAACAGAGAGACACAGAGACGTCACAGAGACTCTCTCCCCAGAGACCTCTCTCACAAGATATTACAGAGATTCTCTCCAGAGACACTGCCCAACAGAGACGATCAAGATCTCAGAGACACCCCCAAAGGCAACACACAGAGATCTCAAAGATACCGCCCAACAGAGACCTCCCACGAGATGACTGGCAGACACTCTCCACAGAGACCTCACAGAGATATCTCCCAACAGACGCCTCTCCCAGACACTCTCCATACAGACCTCATACTAAAACCACACACAGATGTCACAGAGGCTTCCCAAATATCCCTCCAACACAGACCTCACCCAGAGACAATACAGGGGCCACCTGTGGCCTCAGAGATACCTCACAGAAAGACCTCACAGAGAGACTCCTGTAGAGACAGGACACAGACTCCCCCTGCCCCACAGAGTCTTGGCACAGACCTCACATCCATGTGCCAGGATTCTGAGCATCACCGTGTCCTTCCTAGGGCATATGAACCCCTTAGCGAACTGGCAGCACCAAAGAAGTATCAGCTGGGCCCCCTTGAGGTCCTGGAGACACTGTTAGCATTACACTAAGTGGGGGTATCTGCTTGGGGGAATGCTTGGGAATTTTTGTTCTAGTATCATCACCTCTGAACACGAAATTACAAATTCCCCATGTAGATTTGTAAAATTCATTGTTCCACAGGTTCCATTAGGTGGAGAATTGCAATTTTAAAAACAACTAAAACATTGTCAGTCTCCAATGAGAGAGAATATCTTTCGTCCGGTTTCAGTTACTGTCAGGCCAGATGCTGTCACTGTCACATTTTTACTTTGTCAGGAACAAGACCTGAACTTGACGTGACTTGTTTACTTTGGGACACCATTATAGTGCGCAAATGATAGACTCCAAGAATGAAAGAAACCAGGAACGAGTCCTTTGGACTTCTCACTCACCTCCCAGGAGGTTAGCTTGCTAGCCCAGCATCTTGCACATTAACAGCTTGCACCAAATTGGTGGTGGTGGTGGTTTTATTTTTTAACAAACTAACAGTCATGAGCATTTTTTCACAAGTCATATTCCTGGCAATATTCTTATAGCATCTGGAAAATTATACTTGTTAAATATATTATTCTTTAAAATGTAGCAATGCCCTCAGAAAATATTATTGCACATGTTCCAGGAAATTATAGACCTAAAATTTAGCGAACATACTTAAAAAGATGATCTATTGTGATTTTATTTTCAAATAGTTCTATGAAATGTGCATCTTCTAATACAGCATTCATTGTGTAACAATTAAAGAGCTGAAAGGATGCATGGTTAAAACAATGTTGAAATATTATAAAACATATCACTGAAGCCACGCAGAGACACCTATGGCCTCATGCAGGTACTGAGAAAGGGCTGCTTACCCTCTGAACAGAAGGCAGTGTCATTCCATCCATCTTTGTATTATAAGAAATAATAACAGGCCTCTCATATGTATCCAGCACTTTCCAAAGGGTGCACTCTGAGAGACTCCATACTTCTCACTGCTAACAGGCAGCCAGGTGCCCTGGCCTTGGTAAAACCTCTTTTAATGTCAGGTGTGGATCACTGGGTAAGTCTCCCAGAGGCTCCATCGGGAGGACAGCCTCAGGCCTTTAAGGGGAGCAGGGCTGACACCAGGGGGGTTTTGGCCTATTTATTTCAATCAAAAGTCATCCTGCCCTCGGTTCCCCATAATTAACAAATGTATAACTATCAATTTTTCTACTCCCGTAAGTCACTGAATCATAAAATGATGGAATATGGTCATGGCATCGGCTAACATTCCACCGGATCTTTTTTACAGTGCAACATATGCTGGTTTAGTTTATTAATCAGAACAAAATGGGATCAACTGGGGAAAAGTTCATAGAGGGAAAATACCTTTTTCAAGTTGACTATCTTAATGGGGTTCAAATAAGTGATTATTCTTTCATCGTTTGAATTAAAGGTAAGAATGAAAGATATAGAGAGACAAATGAGAATGATAATACAACATATCTAAACCTCTGGGATTCAGTGAAAGAAGTAATAAAAAGGAATTTTATCTCATTACAGGCCTATCTCAAGAAACAATAGAAATCCCACATAAACAACCTAACATGACATCTTAAAGAACTAGAAAAAAAAAAAAAAGAAAGGAAATAATAAAAATTAGAGTAGAATTAAATAAAATAGAGAACAGAAAAGACTATACAAAAAAAAAAGAGCTGGTCCTTTGAAAAAATTAATAAAATTAATAAACACCTGACTAGACTCACTAAAGAAAAAAGGAGAAAAACCCATATAAACAAAATCAGAAAGGAGAGAGAAGTCACCACAGACATCACAGATACACAAAGAAAAATACTGGAATATTATGAAAGAGTAAATGCCACCAAATTTAATAACCTAGAAAACATGAATAAGTTCCTAGAAGTATATAACCTTTCCAGACAAAATCATGAATTAGAAAACCTAAATACTAGTATACTTGCTGCTCCATCAAGCCTCGAGCGTTAGTGAGGGAAGGCAGACATTGCCCTGCCTTTAGGGAGAAAGGAAGTTCACAGACAATGTGAACAGAGGACAACTGTGGGTGGTATGGGAGCAGGTGAGAAGGACATCCAACCTGGAGGGGAAGCAAGGGAGGAAGGGTGTTGTCAGAAAAGACTTGTTAAAGAGATGATGACTGAACAGGGGCTTGAAAGTTGAACTGGAGGGGACCAGGCGCAGTGTAGGGAATGGTAGCACAAAAGTCAGTAAATGGCATAGAGGGTGGCACGTGCACCTGCTGGGCGGGTCTAAAGAGAGAGGAGGAAAAAGAGGATTCAGTTATGCAGTGCCTTGTTATGATGGCCATTTATGCCAAGCCAAAGAGTCTGCATCCTTTGGCCACTGGTACCCATTCCTCCCTGGCTTTGGGAGGAGTTATCTTACCTTGTGTGCAGTCTTGGTGGGATTCTTAATTTAGAGCCAGAACTATCAGGCAGTGGGCAGAGATCTCTGCTAACCCAGCAGATGGATGGGCAGTTGACTCAAGCTAAGCCAATTGAGATATCACCAAGTGTGAGAGGGAAAGTAGATAAGGAGAATATGGAAACATCTTCATTAGAGAGGAAGTGATGGGGTTTCTTTGGGTCATGAAAAGATGAGGAGATTGGATGGAAAGCCAAACCCAGGTTAGAGATGATGTGTGATGTTTTCCTATAGTTTGGATTCTTGGCACTTCATTTTCACATCTCATAACTGGATATAAATACTGTGTTTTATTTCCCAGCTGGCGTGACTCAGTGGTTGAGCATTGACATATGAACCAGGAGATCATGGTTCAATTCCTGGTCAAAGCACATGCACAGGTTGTGGGCTCAGTCCCCTGTGTGGGGCATGCAGGAGGCAGGGGATTGATGATTCTCATCATTGATGTTTCCATCTCTTTTCCCCTCTACTTTATTCTCAATAAAAATATATTTATTAAAATTTAGGTAAATAAATACTGTATTTTTTCGCTGGAAATATGTACTCTTAGTTATTATAATTATGTTTTTTTAAATATATTATTGACTTCAGAGAGGAAGGTAGAGGGAGAGATAGAAGCATTAATGATGACAGAGAATCATTAATCAGCTGTCTCCAGCACCAGGGATTGAACCCAAACCTGGGCATGTACCATAATTGGGAATCAAACTGTGACCTCCTGAAGGAAACCAAGATGGCGGGATAGGGCAGACACCTGAATGCAGCCTACCACAACAATTTTGAATTTACAACTGGAAAACAGGGGAAACATCACCCTGAAGCGCCGGACGGCTGGCTAAGAGGAGGCTCTACCATCTGGGAAGGGGAGAGAAGGGACACTGAGCCTCAGGAACTGTGAAGGTGCAGGAACTGTGAAGGTGGCCACCGAGTTCGCTCCTGTCTTGTTTGCGGCTTGTGGAGAGGGCCGGCCGAGTTCGCTGCTGGCTTACTCCTGGCGCACGGAGAGGGTGCACAGCTAATGCAGGGCTGGCTTTCTTGTTCAGGAGGAAAACAAAACAACCCTACTGCTCTGATAGAGGGCCCCAGTCAGGGAGAGCCAGAACTATCAGGCAGTGGGCAGAGATCTCTCAGAGGTGGGTGAAGCCAGTGGCCATTACTGCAGGACTCAGGAACCGGAACCTCATAGAGAGGGGCTGATGGGAAGCCAAAGCTTGTCTGCACCACCCCAAGACTCCGCCCCATCCCAATGGAACACAGAAGCCCTCCAGGAAGCTGGCTTTCTCCTTCAGGAGAAACAAACAAACAAACAAAACAAAACAAAACAAAAAAAAACAACAACAACTCCAAACTGCACTGAGAGACAACTCTGAGCCGGGAAAAAACTGGCTGTCAGGGAAAAGGCAAAACTCGAGAATAGCTTTTACCCAAGAGGTGCACAGGACAGCAACCAATCTTGCGGGACTCGCCGGGAATAGGACTTTCCTAAGGCAGGACTGACAGGCAATCAAAGTTTGTCTGTGCCTCCCCGAGACTCCTCCCCATCCAAGCGGAGCACAAAAGCCCTCCTAGCTGAGTCACTGCTGATCCTCACAGCCAATTGGCTTGGAGATCAACACTTTCCAGTGATACCAACAACAAGCAAGGTTTAACAACAAGACTGCACACACAGCCCACAAAGGGCTGCACCAAGACTGTACACCTTAGGTAACTGGGGAGGCTGTGCTACTGGGCTCTACCAAAACACCTAGCACACAAAACTATTCCATCAAATCAGGGAAGCAGCTAAAATGCAGAGAAGAGGCAGGACACAAAAGAAGGAGATGGAGGAAAGCGAAAGAATGGGCATTGAGTTCAAAACTACAGTTATCAGGTTTTTCAAGAATTTTCTAAAAAAAAAAAAAAAAAAAAAAAAAAAAAAAAAAAAAAGGCTGATAAAATAAATGAGACCTATGAGGATATGAAAAGGGAGCAACTAGAAATAATAAGGGATCAACTAGAAATACAGAAAATATTGTCTGAAATAAAAAATATATTATACAGAGTCCTAAAAACAGACTGGAAGATCGCAGGAATCAAGACAAAGATTTGGAACACAAAGAGCCAGAGGACACTCCTCTGCAGAAGCAAAAAGACAAAAGAATCCAGAAAGTTGAGGATAGTGTAAGAAACCTCTGGGACAATTTCAAGCGGACCAACATCAGAATTATGGGGGTCCCCAGAAGAAGAGAGAGAACAAGATACCGAAAACATACTGGAAGAAATAGTGACAGAAAACTTCCCCCACCTGGGGAAAGAAATAGACTTACAAGTCCAGGAAGCACACAGAACCCCAAACAAAAGGAATCCAAAGAGGACCACACCAAGACACATCATAATTAAAATTCCAAGAGCAAAAGACAAAGAGAGAATATTAAAAGCAGCAAGAGCAAAGCAGGTAGTTACCTATAAAGGAGCACCAATATGATTGTCAGCTAATTTCTCAACAGAAACTATGCAGGGTTCGCGTTGGTGGTATAGTGGTGAGCATAGCTGCCTTCCAGAAATCATGCAGGCCAGACGGGAATGGCAAAAAATATTCAAGGTGATGAATAGTAAGAACCTACAGCCAAAATAATCTACCCAGCAAAGCTATCACTCAGAATCGAAGGCCAGATAAAGAGCTTCACAAATAAAAAAAAAGCTAAAGGAGTTCATCACCACCAAACCAGAAATATATGAATTACTGAAGAGGAAGAAGATAAATATAAAAATTATGAACAGCAAATACATAACTATCAACAAGTGAATCTAAAAACCAAGGGAATTAAAAAAAAAAACAAAAAAAAAAAAACCCTGAACAATATTAACTGGTGAATATAATTGAATCAGAGGTATCGAAGGGGAGTGGACTAATGATTCTCGGGGGAAAGGGGAGTGGGGGCTGTGGGAAGAAATAATGTGCACCTATGAATGAGGACCATGGGGGGTGGGGAAAGGGCAGAGGATGGGGTGGGAACCTGGTGGAGGGGAGCAATGGAGGGAGGGGGAGAAAGGATTTGTAATAATCTGAACAATAAAGGTTTATTTAAAATTTTTAAAAAAGACAAACGATGACCTCCTGGTTCATAAGTCAATGCCCAATCACTGAGCCGCACCAGCTGGTCTGTAATCAGATTTTCTAATAAAAATTTAAATACTTAGTGTTTTAAATCAGCATTAAATTCAGACTAGGTAAATATCATTTCTCTATGACAGTTTGGATGGGCTGTTCTATTAAAAAAAACTTTTTAGTAATATGTGCAAAAACCCTGTCCAATTTTACTCTTATCCCATGTTTACCTAACAACCTTGGTGAAGTTTCAACCCAAGAACAAAAAATTTTCCAGTAGAAAATTGATTTCTGTGTTATTTATGTTATATGAGAATTCTACTTATCTGATGGATATCTTGAGACCACATCAAAGCAGCACCCAACTAGTGCCAGAAAGAAAGCACCAAAAGGGTGAAATTGGCAGGCCCCAGCCATGCTAAAACGAATCCCACTCATGAGGTCAGGCTCTGCACAACAGCTGACTGCTGTAGTGATGACCAGTCTTTAAACCAGTAAACCGGAGGGTCAGTCTCACCTACTAATGTGCCAACGGCAATCAGGGTGCACCTAGAGCAGGAGGGCACACAAATCCACAATGGTACATTGTTGGGCACCTGCTTGGAAAATCAGGGAGACTGTGCCACTAGACCTCACAGGACACCTACACATGAGGCCACTCTGCCAGGACCAGGAAACATAGCAGATCTACCCAATACTTAGAAACACACACAGGGAGGCAACCAAAACAAGGAGACAAAGAAATATATCCCAAAGGAAAGAATAGGACAAATTTCCAGAAAAGAACTCAATAAAATGAAAGCAAGCAACTTATGGGATACAGAGTTAAAAACACTAGTTATAAGGACATAGGGGAAGAACAGATTATCTCAGTGAGAACTTTAACAAAGAGATAGAAAATATATAAAAAGGAGATAGAAAATATGTAAAGAACCAGTCAGAAATGAAGGGTACATACACTGAATGAAGAATACTGGAATCAATCAAGAGCAGATTAGATGAAAAGGAGAATCAAATCAACAATTTAGAAGTCAAGGTAGTAAAAAACACCCAATCAGAACAGCAAGAATAAAAATGAATAAAAAAAAATAAAAATAAATAAAAAATGGATAGTTTCGTAGACATCTGGGATTGCATCAAGTGTTGTTCAAAAGTAGGAGAGGGAGAAGAGACAAAGTGATTGAAATGTACTTGCTGTAATATTGAAATGTAACTTCTCTTATTTGGTGAAGAAAATGGACATACAAGTCCAGGAAGCACAGAGAATCCTAAACAAGATGAACCCGCCCTAGCTGGTTTCACTCAGTGGATAGAGCATCGGCCTGAGGACGACTGAAGGGTCCTGGATTTGATTCCGGTCAAGGGCACATGCCTAGGTTGGAGGTTCGACCACCAACAGGGAACATGCAAGACACAGAGAATCAATAATTTTCTCTCTTCATTGATGTTTCTATCTCTCTCTTTCTCTCCTTTCCTCTCTGAAATAAATTAAAAATATCTATTTTTAAAATATGAATCCAAAGAGGCCCACACCAAGAAACCTCATAAATAAAATGGCAAAAGTCAAAGAGAGAACATGAAAAGCAGCAAGAGAAAAACAGTTTGTGTGTAAAAGGGAGCTCCTTCTCATAAGACTGTTAGCTGATTTCTCAACAGAAACTTTGCGGTCAGAAGGCATTAGCACCAAATGTTTAAAGTGATGAAAAGTAAGAACCCATATACTCAATAAGGCTACTATTTATCATCAAATGAAAGATAAAGAGTATGCCAGCCAAGAAAATACTGAAGGAGTTACAAGAAATATTAAAGGGACTTTTTTAAGAAAAAGAAGGAAAATAGCCAAAACCGGTTTGGCTCAATGGATAGAGCGTCGGCTTGGGGACTGAAGAGACCTGGGTTCGATTCCGGTCAAGGGCATGTACCTTGGTTGCGGGCATATCCCCAGTAGGGGGTGTGCAAGAGGCAGCTGATCAATGACTCTCTCTCATCGATGTTTCTAACTCTCTATCTCTCTCCCTTCCTCTCTGTACAAAATCAATAAAATATATTTTTTTTAAAAAAGAAGGAAAATAAAAAATATGAATAAGAAAACATCACAAAGAAAATATTCTCATTGACAAAGGAAAACACATAATAAAAGCAATGAATCAACCAACATTAAAGTTTGTACAAAGGTTAAAATGTAAGAGTAGGAAGATCTTATGTAAATACAGCAGTAAATTAAGGGATACACACACATACCATATAAACATGGACAGGATGAATAAAAAGAAATGATAGTGATTTTAGAATGTGTCCAAATTTAAGTGACCATAGGCTATTATAAACACAGCTTGATATAGTTGAAGCACAAGATAACCACAAACCAGAAATATATGAGATATATAAGAAATTGAAGCACAATACCACAGAAAGTCAACAACATTCAACAGAAGAGAGAAAGAGGATAACAAAGGAACAGAACTATGAGAACAATCAGAGAACAACTAATAAAATGGCAATAACTATACACCTATTGTTAATTACTTTAAATGTAAATGGATTAAATGCTCCAATCAGAAGACAAATTGATAAAGAAATGGTACATATACAATAGAATATTGCTTGGCCATAAAATAGTGAAATCTTACTATCTGTGACAACATGGATAGACCTATAGAATATTATGTTAAGTGAAATAATTCAGACAGAGAAATACAAATGCCATATGATTTAACTTAAATGTGGAATCTAAGAAACAAAATAAACAAGACAAAAATAAATTCATGGATACAGACAACAAAAAATAGCTGCCAGATCACAGGGGGAATTTGGAGGTAGGTGGAAAAGGTGAATAGATTAAGAAGTACAAATTGACATTTAAAAATCAGTCATAGTGATATAGAGTGCAGCTCAGGGAATATAGTCAATAATCCTATCTAACAAAAGAGTAATATGCAAATTGACACTCACCCCAACTCATAAGATGGCTGCCCCCATGTGGACACAAGATGGCCAGCAGGGGAGGGCAGTTGGGGGCAATCAAGCCTGCAGGGGAGGGCAGTTAGGGGGCAATCAAGCCTGCAGGTGAGGGCAGTTAGGGGTGACCAGGCTGGCAGCAAGGGAAGTTGGGGGTGACCAGGCCTGCAGGGAAGAGCAGTTGGAGGGATCCAAGGCCTACAGGGAAAAGAAGTTGGGGGGGGATCAGGCCTGCAGGGAGGGCTGTTAAGGGTGACCAGGCCTGCAGGAGAGGGCAGTTAGTGGCAATCAGGCTTACAGGGAAGTGGTTAGGGGGTGATCAGGCAGGCAGGCAGAAGCGATTAGGAAGGCAGGCAAGCAGTTGGGAGCCAGCAGTCCTGGATTGTGAAAGGGATGTCCGACTGTCTAAGACAATTGGGCATTCCTTAAGGGATCCCAGATTGGAGAGGGTGCAGGCTGGGCTAAAGGACACCCCCCCCCCCCATCCATGAATTTCATGCACCAGACCTCTATTCTATAATAATAAAAGCATAATAAGCTAATTAGACTGGACGTCCTTCCGAACAAAGCTGGGGCTGTGAGGGAAGCCCGGCTTCCAGGTGCCAGAGGAAAGCCAGTGCCAGCAGTCGGGGTGGGGGGGGGAAGATTTTTATATATATATATATTTTATTGATTTTTTACAGAGGAGGGGAGAGAGCTAGAGAGTTAGAAACATCGATGAGAGAGAAATATCGATTAGCTGCTTCCTGCACACCCCCTACTGGGGATGTGCCCACAACCAAGGTACATGTCCTTGACTGAAATCAAACCTAGGACCCTTCAATCTGCAGGCTGACGCTCTATCCACTAAGCCAAACTGGTTTTCGCAGGAAATGAAGGCCTACTCTTGCATGAATTTCATCCATTAGGTCTTTAGCATTGTAATAACTAAATATGGTGTCCGGTGAATGTAAGACTTCCCAGGGGCATCACTTTGTAAGTTATATAAATGTCTAAACTCTATGCTATGACACCAAAAGCAAAGACAACAAAAGAGCAAAATAAATTCAGCTTCCTCAAAAGTAAAGACTTTTTTCATTCAAAAGACTCTATCAAGAAAGTAAAAAACAACCCACAAAATGAAAAATTTTTGTGGACACTTTATCTCTGGAAAGACAATTTATTTATCTAGACCTTCCAGCGACATGCGACACTTTGTACCTTGTGTGTGAATCTTCCACAAAATACCATGGCCTGGGAGTCTATTTTGAAGAAGTGGCTTTAGAGGAAATTTAAGTTTAAAAAATTTGGCTCTCAAAAGAAATTTCGATCCTTGTATTGTTGATATTTGGCTCTGTTGACTAATGAGTTTGCCGACCACTGAACTCTTACATTGCAATAATAAAAGCCAAACAAACTAAACATTGGCAAACAGAGAGGCCAGAAACATACGAGATGCTCAACATCAGGGAAACACAATCTCCATCCACAATGAGTGCCACCCCCGGCCAAGAAGGTGGTGGCCGGTCTTGCTCCTATGTCGCGGGGACTTCCCCAGGTGCCAGGGCTTCCTTCACAGGACTTATTCCTCCTGGAGGAGCAGGAAGTCTCTGCCGCCAAGCCTGCCTGGTGCCTCCCAGGCTGTCCCACTTCCTGCTGTATCACCTGCCCTCAGTCCCCTGACCTCCCCAACCCCACTTTCCCTACAGAAAAACGGGGGGGGGGGGGGGGGGGGGGAAGAACTCGCTCCCAGGCTCTCTAAGGGAGGAGATAATATTATAATATCACCTTGGAAGGCTACAAGGAAGCGCTGAGCACAGGGGGACACAGGGAGCCCCTTCTCCTTTGAGCATCGTGATTTCCCCGGAGGAGTGAAGGGAGGGCGTTGCCCTTTCCACAGATTCCACTTCAGTCACCAGGAGCCCATCCTGCTCCCTGCCTGATAACCCGCCCTCCAGGGGGTCCTGTCAAGTTTGTTTCCTGTGATACAGAGGGTTGGCTGCAGGGAAATAGGAAACACTTCTTCCCTTTTCTTCCCATTGCTCCCAGCTTAGTGTTTACAGACGCTAATGTGCCAATCTCTCCAGGATTCCACATAGCCTTGCACTTAGCCTCCCCCACAATTGAAGCAGCCATGGGCCTCCAGTCAGACCCTCTGGACAGGCTCCAGGGAGATTTCGGGGTTCCCAGGTCTCCGAGGTGGGGGCAGCCCAGGCTCTGCCTCCTGCTGGGAACTGTTCATCCAAACAATGACTCAAAGGCAGAAACAGCAGGCGAGTGGGGACAGGCGCAGAGACACCCAGGGCCAGGTGTGAACCTGTTGATGGTGACAAGAGACACAGGTGGAGCCAGTGTGTTCCCTTCAAACACACTCAGTGTTCCTGACAACCTGGGGGAGGGAGGGGGGTAACCTGTTTCACCACCGAGACCCTGAAAGCAGGGAAGATCCAGGACAAATTCGCACCAGGGAACGAGGGTCCAGGCTGTGTCCCTCAGCCTCACATTGGCATCCAGGGCCGGCCACCCAGGCAGGGACACATCCGGTGCCCATGGGGAGGGTGCTGACCCGGGAGGGCTGGCAGCTTCTGGACCAGCCCACAGCACACACAGAGTCTGGCACAACCGCCGAGCCCCTTTCCCTGCGTTGAGGCCCAGCTGGGCGGGGAGGGGCAGCGGCCGGGAAAGACGGGCCCAGGTGAGCAGTCTCCTTCACAAAGTGCCCAGGAGGCCGGAGGGTGGGTGTGCCCACCGCACGGGACAAGGGAAGGCAGCAGAGGAGGAGCTGAGTGCTGACCTGCCATTCTGTGGGAGGGGAAGGCCCTGACATGAGGCCATTCTCCCCTGAGCTGTGTGTGGGCAGCAGAGGGCCAGGCCTCCTCTGGAACTGCAGGGCTTCAGCCCTCCCATGGCTGCTGCGGGGCCTCCGCCCGGGCCACAGCTCTGCTTGCTGGGTGGGCAGGGCCCTGCTCAGAGCGTCAGCCTTCCCACCCAGCCTGGGCCCGGGAAGGAATCAGAAAGTGAACTTGGGGAAGAGGCATTGGCCTGAGGCAGGGGGACAGGGCCAGGGCGGGGCCACGTGGGAGCAGAGCTGGGACAGGCAGTTCTGCAGACAGGGGTCTCCTCCTGGCTCTGCTCCTACCCTCACCGCTGGCTCATCTCACTCTTACATCCGGGATTCAGGCGCCCCTTTGTCTGTGGGGGCTGTAGCAGTGTCCACTGGGGCCCCTCCCTCAGCCTGGATCTCAGCTCCCACCAGCCCTGGGGCCACACGCACCCGGGCCCTGCCGCCCCTGCGGGTGGCGCTGGTGAAAGGGCCCCACGGGTGTGAGGAGGACCTGTTCCCACGCGGATGTAACTCTGTGTCAGCATCTGTCACACAGAGCCCAGCCATGGCTGGAGGGAAGGGACAGCAGTCGTGGGCCCTTGAAACCCCGTTTTCCCTGAGCCCAGGCCTCAGCCACAGGAGATGGGTCCTCCTCCCCCAGCTGGACAAGACTGTCCCGCACAGAAATCCCACAAGGGTAAGGTGACCAGAGGATTCTTTCCAAAAATCAGGACTTTTTTAAAACGCTGAGGGACGCAGGACAAATTCTTAAAAATCGGGACTGTCCTACCAAAAGCGGGACGTCTGGTCACCTTACCAAGGGACTTGGTATCCTCCCACCACTGTCATTCCCGTGTACCCACCTTTAACAGGCGTGTCGCCATTACTCCCTGTCACCCCCTGTTCCAGCCTCCCCCACCCCCTCACTCTCAGTCACCCACTGAGACAGGATGCTCCCCCTGCAGGAGGCCCAGAGGGACAGCCAGCCCCTGAGGCAAGCCTGTCCCTCTGGGCTCAGGCCTCAGTCTGGCCTTGGGAGCAGAATGATGGGAGGGGTCCCCCAGGGATGAGAGAGCTCTGTGCTCCCAGGAGCAGTGGGAGGAGGTCCCTGTCAATCAGGAGGAGGGACTGAGGGTCCCTGTGGGTGCAGAGGGCCCAGGACCTCCCGCATCCTCCCTTCCTCTCAGGTCCCCTCCAAGGAGCAGCACAGACCCGAGTATGGACACAGCAGCCCCAGAGCATTTTCAAACAAAATTATCTTTATTCATAACTGACCCACAATGCCCCACAGGTGCTAGCCCTACCCCCACCCTAACCCCCCCCCTAAGGGTCCTGCCCTCCCTCCTACCCTCTCCAGACCCCCCCCATAAGGGTCCTGCCCTCTCTCCTATCCCACCCCAGGCCCTACCCTCCCTCCTGCCTCCCATCCTCCCAGGTCAGGGGAACAGCAGGATCAGCCCTGCCATGAGAAGGAGCCCATGGCTCCTCTGGGGGACAGCCAGGTCCCATCAGGTCTGGGCCCCTCGGGGCGCGGGCAGTGGGGGGCACTCCCCTCTGCTCCATACTGGCTGCAGTGCCGCTTCCTCCAGCTCCCTGGGTCACAGGGCTCACGCTTTCTCTTGTGCGGCTGTGAGGAGGGAAGCGGCCCCGGAGCCAGTGCTGGCCTCCCCCAGACCCCGAGGCCGGCCCCTGGGCGGGGGGTCTTCTCCGCATGGGCGGGGCCGCCCCCCAGAGCGCGCTTCTGCGGCTGGCGAGCTGCAGGGGAAGCGCGGCTGAGGCCTCCTCTCTGCAGGGGCCGGGCCTGGGCAGCGCCCCGGGGCCCCCGGCCTCCAGGGCAGGCCGCCCCGAGGCAGGGCCAGGGCTCAGAGAGAGCGCGCAGGGCAGCAGGCGGCGGGGGGAGGCCCAGAGGAAGGCCAGGCTGGGGAGGTCCTCCTCGTCCTCACGGGGCCTGGCCGCTGGCCCCAGCGTCTCCCTGACCACAGAGGCCTCTCCGGGGGCGCAGGCGGCCCTGGGTGCCCGTGCAGAGTCCGCAGGCCCGTGGCCCTGGGCAGCAGCGGGGCGGCATCCGGCCCGGAGCGGTGGCTGCTCCTCAGGCCCCGAAGAGACAGCACCAGCCGGGGGCCGGGAGCGGGGGGCGTCTGCTGGGCCGCGCCTCTGAGGGGCCTGGAAGCCAGTCCCTGGCGGGCAGGCTGTGCCACTGACCCCCAGCTGGGGGCCCTGGTCACGCCTCCGGGCATCTTGGCTGCTCGCAGGCTCAGAAGGACGTGAGTCCCACAGGGGAGCACCGAGGCTCGGGGGTGCCTGCACGCCCCCCTCCTCGGAGGCCAGGAGTCGCCTCTCTGCCAGCTGGAGGGAGAAGGGACAGTGACTGGCGCTGCACACGTGTGTGAGGAGGAGGAGCGGGCGATGGGACAATGGCACTGGGGGGAGGGGAGGAGGTGACACCGTGACTCGAATCCAGGACAGTCATGGGGCTCTCCTCCGTCCCCTGTCCCATATTCCCAGCTTTGTGCCCCTCCCTTCTGGGCCCCCATCTCCTCCTCTCTGTAGCCCTCTCCTCTTCCCCACTCAGCTCCCACCCAGTCTGGCCCCTCAGCATGTGCTGCCTGCAGGCAGGGGTGGCGTGGACACAGGCTGTGTGTCTAGGTTCTGGGGTGCTCCCTGCCCTGGCTCCTCCCCAGGCCCTAGATCTACCTTGGTCCTTCCCTCCCTGACTCACCAGGGCCTGTCCCTCCTCTAACTCCCCTGGGATCCCTGGGTCTTATGGTCACTTGGCCCCCCCCCCCCATTGCCCTAAGGTCGCACCCTCCACAGCTCACCTGGGCAGCAGTGAGCCCTTCTTCCTGCTCCAGCTCCTCAGCGAGGGCTAAGAGGTCCAGCTGGGCGTCTGGGGAATTCAGTTGCTGCAGGAACTGGGGGTCAATGACCTCCTCCACCTGGGACAGAGGAAGCGGCCCTGAGCCCCTTGGCAGGGAGGGAACTGGGAGGAGCGGGGTCTGGAGGACAAGTGGGAAAGCCAAGACCTTCCCCTCCTTCACAGGTGGGTGTTGCACTCCATCACAGTCATCAGGTACACACACATGCACACACACATACACACACACACACACACACAAACACGAACACATAGAGAAACAAATACATGCACATACACCACACAAGGGCACACCTACATGAACACAGATACACCACAGACCATACCCACACAAAGTGCATACATGTACACACACATATATACACATAGAGACACACGTGTATACATAGATAAACACATGCATGCGCATACACAAGGGCACACCCACATGAAAACAGATTCCACACACCACACCCACACAAAGTACACACATGACACTGCACACACAGACACACACACTCTCAGGCGCCAGCTCAGGAGCAAAGAGCAGAGCCAAGCCCATCAGCCTGGGGGAACCCAGGTCTGGGAGCAGCAGCGCCACCCTCTGGGACCTTGTAGGCCCGGAGCTGCTGGTCAGCCCACCTGGGTGACAAAGTCTTCCTGGGAGCACAGCTGGTCCAGGTAGCTCAGGAGACCCTCATCCTGCAGCCACTCCTTCACTTCATCTGCCCATTCTCCGCAGGGCGCCCCCATGGGCAGCGCCTCCGTGAGGTCCATGTCCTCCTGCTCGGCCTCAGGGGGCATTGCATCGTGTGACTCGGTATCCCAGGGCGGCTGGGCGGTGGGTACAGCCTTCCTGGGAGTGGGCGCTGGGCAGAGGGAAGAGGAGGGAGCGTGAGGGGACAAAGCTCCCACCCGTAGGGCACGCGATGCTGAGGGCAGTGTTGGGGCAACAACACGGGTGTGACTGTGTGAGGGGAGGCCAGAGGGGAGCACCCAAGAGGGTCAGCGGTGAGGACGTGGGGAGCCACCAACTCCCAAGGGGCCCCCCAGCCAGCCCGCTTCTCAGCAGACTTCACGTGGGCCCTTGGCAGGGAGCGGGGTGAGGGGATGAGAAAGGGGACCCGGTCCAGACCCCATGGGGACACAGGGCGCTGAGGCCCGGCTCTCAGGGCTGTTTCCCTTCAAGACCAAAGCCCCCTGAGGAGAAGGCCATGTGGCCTGCGCTGGGCACTGTTGTCTGGGCCATGGGCTCCTGTGGGAACATGCTGGCGTACCTGGCTGCGCGCCCACCACTGGGGCTGGGGGCCCCCGAGGACCAGGTCTCGGTGAGGCAGGAGGAGGCTGGGTCTGCGCCCCCTTCTTCAACTGCAACTTCTGAGCCTGCATCTGCTCCTCCACCTCAAACGCCAGGAACCTGGGGTGAGGGCACAGGCTGTGCTGAGAAGGAGGCCGCCAGGAGCCCGCACAGGCAGCAGCAGGTGGAGGATGGAGAGCAAGGGCCTTGGGGCTGTCAGGGCCCAGACCCTGGGGAGGCAGGAGGCTGCTGAGCACATTGCTGCACAGCCCCTCTGGCTGGGGTCTGGCCCCCTGGGCGGGGCACCACCTCCCTAGCCTGTCCTGAGCCTTCATGTCCCGCCCAGGACAGGTCAGCCTCAGAGGAGGGGGAGCTCCCGTGAGGTGGGACAGGAGCACCCACGCTCTGAAGCTGAGGGAGAGGCTTCCCCAGAAGGAAGGGCCTCTGGGCTGCGGGGACCCCGCACTGAGTGACACCCTCCCACCCCCTCCTCTCTGATGAGACCTCACAGCTGGACCCTGCCCCCCAGTCAGCCCCCTCCCCCGGTGTGGGACCCAGGACCCTGACTCACTTTTCTGCCATCTCGAAATAGACCCTCCGGTCACAGTGGCTCTTGCGCTGCCATTCCTGCATGGCCCGCCCTATTCCATCCTCCAGCGTCATGGTGGGCTTCAGGCGGGACAGGGGCCGGAGCTCTGGCCTGTAATGTCTGAGGGTCAGTCACCGCCCAGACTGGCCTCCGCCTGCCTGGCCACCCCAGGTCAGTGGAGCCATTCCCACCCCCACCCGGCAGGACTGAGCACCCGCAGGTGAGGGAGGAGGCGTCTGTGTGCAAAGACAGGCCTTCCAGCTGCTGCTGTCAGGGCCTCACTACACACCAGCCCGTGAACCAGGCCTGGACTCGCACCCATAGCTGGGACCCCACCCTCAGGCCTTCCCGCCAGCGTCCCAGCATCAGCCCGCCTGCAGGGCCCTCCCACCCCCTCTGTGATGGGAAAGCTCCAGGGGCGCCCCCTGCCCTGCCCAGTGCACTCACATGAGGAAGCAGCAAAGAGCGTCCACATCAGGGCTCTGGGGAAGGTGGCCCCGGGCCAGGGCCTTGAAGTGCCGCCAACGACGGAAGTCCTCGTACACACTCTTGGGGTCAGAGGCGTCCAGCGAGGCCTTGGACTGGGAGGCGGCCAGGCCACCCTCCCTGGAGGCCCCGTGTGGCCCTGTTCCGTCCACTCGGGGGACGATGGGGATCAGCTGGGCAGCTGGCGGTGCAGCTTGAGGAGGAAGGCTGGGACACCAGCCTCCATCGCCGGCCTGGGTGCCCCCGAAAGCCGAGGCGGGCATAATGTTCTCCACCGCAGTGGCTTCCAAGAAGAGGGGTGCAGGACACACAGCACCCCCACAGGCGGCACCTGGAGCGCTCCCATAGAGGGGGGCCTGGGTCAGGACAATGGTCTGAGCCTGGGAGGGCTGTGGTCGCCTCCCTTCTGACCTGACCTGGGCCATGATGTTATAAGCCCCAGTCCCAACGGGGCCTTGACCAGCATCTCCTGCCACCAGAGGTGTCCTGGGCCAAGCCGGCAGCACCAGGGGGCGGCCAGGAGGGAATGACGGGGTCCTGGGGGGCGGCAGGTGCCACTCCCCAGGGGGCCGGTGTGCGGGGCCAGTAGAGGGCGGGGGACAGGGCTGGGCCATGAAAGGAGTCAGGGAGGCACCAGGCTTCAGGCTCACATCCGCTCCCAGAGCTGCAGATGCTGTGGAGACAAAGGAAAGGGGATGGAGGAGGAGGCCCAGCAAACAGCACTGAGGCGCTCTGGGCTCCTTTAGCCGCTGGGGAACCAGGGCAGTGAGTCTCACCAGGGAGGGCCCTTTGGATGGGCAAACTGGGGAGGTGGCAAATGTCCTCAGGTCATGGTCACTCTCTGACCTCCAGTTGGGAATTATTCCACTGGAGAGCTTGCTCCCCGTTCGCCAAGGCTCCCTGACCCCTGTCTGTGAGAAGCACCAGCCCAGCCAGCACTGCCCCTGAGATCCTCCCTAAGGACTCCCCGGCACCGACCCTGCCAGCCTCAGAGGCATGGCCCTGGGCAGATGTCTGCTCTGGGGCAATGACCCTAGGCAGACCCACTAGCGGTAGTGACCTTGGAACTCGCATCTCCGAGGTAAGTTCTAGGCACCCGAAGGGCCTCTGAGAACAGCCGTGTCTAACACATTAGGGCCCATCTGCTCCTCAGTCTTCCTCTTCCTCAGTACAAACCGCCCCCTTTCTGTCCTGGGCTTGCACAACAACACAGAAACACTTGAGTAATGTCTCTCCACAAGAAGGCACGGGAACCCTGATCTAACCTTCCACACACCGCCCAGCATGCACGTGTGTCAGAACCAACAGTGAACACTTAACACAGCCAAGTCCTGCCTCTGGGCCCGGCACTCAGGCTGATGGCCACCCTCAGGAGCTCTGTCATTTCGCAGCCAGCAATGGCTGCAGAGAGTCAGAGGAGGGCCACGGAATGGGGCAGAGTGGGGCTGGTGGTAGGGGTTTCCAGAAACTTCCAGAGCTGCTGTTCTGTTAGGTGGGTCATGAGACTGCAGACTGGGTGAGGTCCTTCCCCCTCCAGCTCCCAACAGTGGGAAGTGAAGGCAGTAGGAAGCAGGTGTGAGCGGTGACAGTGGGACACAGGTGTCTGAACACATCCCCGCTCAGAGGAACCAGAGCAGACCTCGTCCAGGGGAGCACACTGCACGCCGCGCCCTCATTACTCAGGACAGGCGGCCTTGGCCGTTCACTTCTGACACAGACCATGGTCCTCCTGCCCCTGTGCTCCCCTTTAAAAAGGAACCCGCCTTCGCAGACGTTCCATGGAACACCACCCATGGCCACCCATGGTCCACATCTGTTTTCTGTCCCTGAAGAAGGGATTTGGACTGTCAGCAAAACCCTCAACTCAAAGGTAAAGGCAGGTCAGAGGGTGCACAGGACAAGAGGGAGTTGGGCTGCAGACCTGGTGGCACGGGGGGATCAATTGGAGACAGCTCAGGGAAGTGGGCCCTGTCTTGGTGGAAGTTTCCCAGCTGCCCTGCCTGTGAATAATCCCAGCCACCAGGCAGCTCCCTGGACTGAGGAGCAGAGAGCTCTGGGCTGCAAGCAGGAGGAGGACCTTCCAGGCAGCCCTCGGGAGGACAATTCACTTGTGGACTTGAACACACAGCCCCACTGGACAGCTTTCTGGCTAAGACCACCTTCCCACTGCCCCCATTGGCTCTAGCGCACTCAGTTCAATCCCTTAGAAAGATGCTGCGAGGCCAGCTCCAGGTGCCCGCAGATCAGCACACAGGACTGGGCTTTCCCGTGACCACCCTGTGCCACCCTGACTTCCTCTACACCCAAGCATGTCCCTGAGCCACCCTGACCCCCTCTGAGGAGCCCTCCTGGCCATTGCCATCAGAGGTTCCCACTGACTCCCAGCCTCCCCGGGGTGACAGGTCCTTGGAGGTCCAGTGCTCTTTCCTCTCCTACTTCAGTCAAACCGTGTTTCCCCAGTGACACATTTCAATCCCAAGTTTTGAGGGACAGCTCAGTGTTTAAAACATCCCCCTCCAATCTATAGTCCTACCTCCTACTGAAGCCATCCCCTCGGGCTCATTCATGGACCACCGCTGCCTAGAAGCCTCCACAACGAGAAAAGCCAAGTGGAGGATCCAGAGAGTGACCTGCTCCAACAGCTGCTCACCATCCAGTGGAGGGAAGGTTGAGATTTAAACGGTAGAATGTGGGGTTCCTGACCTTCTGCAGCGGGGGAGGGGCAGAGGACTGGTTGGCTGGGGTGGTGGGGGGCATTCCATGGAGGGCTCTGATAGGTAGGCAAGAACCAACAGTTCCGTTCAAATTTAAAGTCATAAATTTAAAGACACACTAACAGTAATGACCCCCAAGGTAAGTTCTAGGCACCCAGTCATTGATGTGCCCTTTATCTCCGTTCTTGATCCATCATCCTAGTTCTGGGTCCCTCAACCTGCTTCCTATCTGGTCTGGGTTTACTTCAACGCAGGCTACATGTTCTGAATAAAATTCAGAATATGTTGCCTGAAGAAATAATGGGAACATATGGCTCACGGATCCCAGTGTTTGAAATTAGGATTGACCCCACAGAGGCAGCATGCTGGATTTCATTCCTGAGGAAGCTGTCCTGTGGCCCGAAGTTCTGCCCAGTGCTGGGAGCCCTGCAGAAGCAGCCGGTCCAGCCTTACAACCCATCCCCTTTGCTCCAGTTCATCAGGGCAAGGCCCTGCAGCCTACAGGGCAAGGCCAGAAATCACCACTTTTGTTTCTCATTGTATTAGGTTGTTCAATGTCTAACTTTTAGTTCTTTGAGTGACTTTAATGTAATGTTTTAAACAAATAATGCCTTTGCATAGATCACAACTTGTGCAAAATGGAAAATGTAGTGATGCGTCTTTCTCCTGCCTCTTTCCCTTTTTGCAAATGGCCAGAAAGATGATTGTATAATTTCAATTTCTTTGGAAATGATGACAAATTCAAGTAAATAAGTTGATTCTGCTACTATAAGTATGTTTTATTGACGATTGAAATTCTGCAATATAATACAAAATTGCAGGCTGACATTATTCCCATGCTACCTGCCATGTCAAGGGAAACTGGTGCCAACAGCCACGTTTTGACCAATGTTTGAACAACAACCTTGCAAAAGAAACATCTGTAAAGCAGCATTTATTGAAAAACTTTCACATACTGTATAAATACAAGAGGGACAGGGTTAGGGTCCTCTTCCTCTGCTGCAGGGACAGCCTGGGCCTCTTCCCAGGGTGCCTCGCGCCAGGACGCAGAGGCACGCCCACTGGGGGCGGGGTTCTGTCCTGCAACTGCTCCCAGCATCCGTTGCAGCGGTTGGCTCCAATAGGCGCATGCGCTAAGGCAGTTGGCTCCCATAGGCGCATGCGCTAAGGCAGTTAGCTTCCTGCAGGCCCATGCGCTAAGGCGGCTGCTCCCATAGGCGCATGCGCTATGGCAGTTGCTACCATAGGCGCGCATGCGCTAGTGGCAGGGAGCGTCCCCAACTGCCGCCCAGGCTGCGCGTGGGGCCTGGCATGGCGGCCTGGGGAGTCCGTTAGGTGAACAGGAGGGAGGGGCGCGTGGCCTCCGCACCCCTCAGGTGTCCCCTCTTCTCTGCTGTTTGCCCCCAGGTCTGTGTTCCCCACCCGCTCACTTCCGGTGGTGCTCACAGGGGAATGGGCTCTGACTGGCGGGGCTGGGCGGGCGGTCAGTGTGCGGGGCCTCCACGGGTCCGGTGATGCCCGGGAGCTGTCCGCCCGGGGCTCCTCTGTGTCCCCGCTTCTGGACACGCAGCTCCCGGCAGTTCTTCCGGATCTGAAAGCGCCTCCGGGTCAGCAGGAAGCTGCCCTCATTGGAAATGAGCAGACATGGCGGAGCCTCCCTCCCCACAGGTCCCGGGGCTCCTTCCCCCTGGAGCCCCTCAGCCCGCGGCTTCCTTCCCCCGCACCCGCCCTGAGGGCAGCGGCCTTGTGACCACATGATGTCTCTGCCCCGAGGCCTGGGGTGGCGGGCAGGCCTGGGTGTGTGAAGCCTTAGGTGGGGGGCAGGCCTGGGTGTGTGAGGCCTGGGGTGGGGAGCAGGCCTGGGTGTGTGAGGCCTGGGGTGTGTGAGGCCTGGGTGTGTGAGGCCCGGGGTGGGGGGCAGGCCTGGGTGTGTGAGGCCTGGGGTGGGGGGCAGGCCTGGGTGTGTGAAGCCTGGGGTGGGGGCAGGCCTGGGTGTGTGAGGCCTGGGGTGGAGGGCAGGCCTGGGTGTGTGAGGCCTGGGGTGGGGGGCAGGCCTGGGTGAGTGAAGCCTGGGGTTTAGGGCAGGCCTGGGGACTGTGCCTGTTCACTCAGTGGCGGGAATCTGAGGTGTGGATTCAAATGTGTGCGCTCGCTCTGTCTGTGGATGTCTGTGATCACGGGGAGGTCATGCCTGTGTTTCTGTGAGTGTGTAGGGTTGAGTGCTGGTTTTGGAGGGTGTTGAGATGCATAAATACTCAAGCAGTGGGTGGTGATGTGTTTGTAATTTGGTGTTTGCTGAAATGTTACCCATTTTGTTTTTCCCCCTTTGAATTTCGGCTTTTTTCTACTGGCCGATTTGGAAGGATTATAGGCATTCGCATAGGACAATGTTAGGACAAGTGCAGGCGTTCATTAGCTTGGGTGTATGATCTGTGTTTTGTATTTGAGGAATGTAAATTGTATTGTGTATTCGGGGCATGATGTAATGTTATGTGTATTTCTTTTTGTGATCCTCGCCTGTTTCAGTGCAGGTCTGTGACTATGTTTAGGACTGGTAGGTCTATATGCGAGTGTGCAGTAGTGTTAGTGCGATTCGGTCTGGTGTGTATGTGTATTCTGTAAGATGGAAGAGTGAATTCTGTGGGAATTTGGGAGTGTGGGGTTCTGTGTACGCAGGTGGTGTGGCATGAAGTGTATTTGGGACACACTAGCTTGGGATAGTTGATGTTGCATATCTCTCTTGGGCTCTGTTCATCAGGTGGGTAGCTTTAAATTAGTCAGACTGGGAATATTTGTACCAAGTACTCACCACAAATGATGTCTTTCCTGCATCCTCCTGAGAGTGGTCAGCATTCACCAGCACCCCACTTGTGCATGTGTATGTCTGGATGTGTGTGTGTGTGTGTGTGTGTGTGTGTGTGTGAGAGAGAGAGAGAGAGAGAGAGAGAGAGAGAGAGAGAGTGTGTGTGTGTGTGTGTGTGTGTGTGGAGCAAGAATATTCAGGTATCTGTGGGCATATGCATGGGAGGCTCTCTATGAATTACAAGTGAGGCATCTGGGGCTGTGGGCCCTCCTATGTGTGCCTGGACCCTGGTCATTCTGCATTATTGCATTGCTCTTAATCAGGATGGACAATTCTTTAGGGCCAAAGAATCCCATAGTTGTACGTGATTTCTGGCCCCTCTTCCTACAGATGGATTGGGGTGTCTGTCCTTTAGGCAGGTGGACATTTCTTTATTCTTTAGCATTTGTATGGTCCTGGCATCGGGGGCCTTAGATGGGTGTGCCTGGTAGACAGATAGCCGTGCAGAACAGAACCTTCACAGGTGTACTGCTGGGCTGACAGGCTGCAGTCAGAAAGATGGGGGAGGGGACTTCCTGGACATGGGTGTCAGATGGTAAAGTGTTACCATCGGCAAACTCCCTAAGAATCAGCTGGGCAGGTACTGGTGTTACTGAGCTAAGTTACTGGTGTTCTGGGCTAAGGTGAGTGGGCAAGAACAGCTTTCACATGGGGTCCAGATGGTGTGTTGTGTTGCTTATCAGATTGGTCAGTGATGTCACTAGTTCTTAACCCACTTATCTCCATGGAAAGCTCAATCCTTTTGGATAAGAAGGACTTTAGGGGTCAGTGATGTGACAGGGATGGAGGTGAAGAGGCTTTGTCCCTGAGGCTAGGGGCTGACACCCGGAGAGACGGGAAGTCCCACTCTGAGGACATATATGATTCTGACATTTCTGAATGCTTTAGACATGCTCTTCTTTGTTTTCTAAAGGTTCAGGATGATTCTGGCACTGAGATGAATCATGTTTCACATAGGATGACATGACCCTCTTTTCTCTGTGCCATGTTGATCTGCGAACCACCAGAGGGAACCACATGATGAGTGTAGCCACCAGTACCACCAGCTGAACCCACAGCTGCCTCCTGCCTCTCTTAATCCCTCCCAAGAATTTATTATAGTGAATCTCCTTCTGGTCTTTTCTCTTCAATGGTGATTCTTCCTGATGTTGGTTTTCTATAATTGGCTGTCCTTGGGAATTGTATAGTATTCCCATAATGTGCTGAATTTTCCACTTTTTACAAAATTGCTGGAAATGACACCTGTTTAAATAGTATAAATAGACTTTGGTCACTGAGCCATTTTAATCAAGCAGTCTCAATTCTATTTACCAGGCCAGAAGCATAGGCAGAATCAGAAATAATATTAAGAGGCTTTTGGAAATTCTGTAGTGCAGTCTTGATAGCTTCTAATTTAATTATTTGCACAGAAGTATGACTGGCATGGGTGACTCATTCTGAATTCATTGCATGATAAGCAGGTTTACCATTAGATGAACCATCAGTAAAAACACTTAATGCTCCAGGAATATGTTCCTGCCTAGTATTTTTTGGTATAATAGTAGGGATGTAATATAAAGGTTGTAATATTTTTTTTGTAGGTGAAAACTAAATTCCCCTTAATTTGCCAATTCAAATCAGTCTGAAATAACACTTCTAATAGCTTCCCAGTGAGGGAAAGATAGATGCATTGGGGTTCTCCTCTAAGCTGCCTGCAGTGCTTTCTGAGTTGAGATATTAACTGAGCCATGAGTTCTATAATATATATATAACCACAGTTTTAGAGGATTGCTGCCCTAGGTGGGCCCACTCAATATTAGTAGAAGAGTTTTTATTTTGGAACATGACTCCAGTAGGACTATTTACAGTAGGATTAATCTGTACTAATAAAGGCATTTCAGGCTGTATCCATGCTACTTAGGCTGAGGATATTGCCTGCTCAATTCCTAATAACTCTTTCCTGCCTTCATCTGTTAATGTTCAGGGCAAGGAAAGATTAGAATCACCCCTAAATATGTTGAATAAATTGTTCATTTCTCCCGTAGAAATTTTTAGATAAGGTCTTAATCAATTAATATCCTCTAATAATTTTTGAAATCATTTAAGGCAATCTTTGCATATTTCTACCTTTTGAGACCTAATACATTGGATTTTTTATTACAGTTCTTAAGTATTTGAAGAGCATCTTCCTCTGTATTTTTCCCCAGAGCAATCTCTAAGCCACATATGAGTTTCTTTTAAAAACTTTTACTTTCTTTTAAACAGAGCAATAAACTTGGTTGCTTTTCACAAAAACAGTAGAAGAGAGGTATGCTGGCCAATACTGCAATGCATATATTTCAAGTAAAAATAACTCGTTTTACTTATGGTGTCTCATTAATGGTGAGATTTAATGCTTGAATAATAAATTTTAGTTTATTTTGTAAATAGTGAAAGAGATTTTAAAATTTCTCATTTTTATGAAACATTTTACTTTTAAACAGCATTCTTTTTGGCTAGTGCTCATTTGCATATGTATGCAAATTTTGCTTTGGACTTTACTAGAACCAATTGCTCATAAAATATTGGCTTCTCATATACTGAGTTTATATAAGACCTTAATTATATTGTGGAAAGCTAATGAGTACTTAGCAAACTTGTCCTGCAAAGCTTAGAGGCTCAGTGGATGGAGCGTCAGCCTGTGGACTGAAAGGTCCCAGGTTCAATTCCAGTCAAGGGTGTGTACCTTGGTTGAGGGCACATCCCCAGTAGGAGGTGTGCAGGAGGCAGCTGATCAATGTTTCTCTCTCATCAATGTTTCTAACTCTTTAACCCTCTCCCTCTATCTAAAAATCAATAAAAAATATATTTTAAAAATAGAATAAAATATATTTATATAATAGAATACAGTTATTAATTTTTATTTAATAAAGCTTCCCACATGATCTCAACTATTTTAGATCAGCCTAATTTAGTTAAAAAATATTTCTTTTAAAAAGAGAGAATAAATCCTTGAATCATTCCAGGGCCCTCAAATTGTCCCAAAGCTACCTCACAGTTAAAGTCTTGAAATTTAACTGGGAAAGACTATCAAATATACATAACCCAAAGATTATATTATACACTTTTAGTAATCTAAAATATATCAATTAAATTTAAACCAGTTTTAATATGAAAAATTTGGTTCAGACCATATAATTCTCTTTTTAATCAGGCCAATAAAATATTATATCCTCAGCTGAAATTCTACTACATATAGTACACATGACTACAATATATTTTGAACTACTAATTTCTCCAGAGAAAATGTAAGATTTTTCTCAAAAATGAATTTCTATACTTTATGCATTTTGTTATTACAATCATATAATTTCTCCCAGAACTTTTAACTCTTAGTCAAGTTAAATACTTGGCATTTCTCAGATTAGTAATATATATTTACTATTAAAGATATATTTCAAATAAAATAAAAGACATTAAGAGATTCAAATCTATCCTCTAGGTTTTCCATATTTGGCAAACTGAGACTAATATTTCAGTATTTTGTCACTTTAAAATACCTAGATATTTAATAATTTTTATTGTTTAATTCAGCAATGTTCTAAAGTTCTAAATTACCAAAGATTTTGGAAAACTCTGTTTACACATATGAGGCTGGGGGAAAGAGGGGAGGATAGCAGGCCTGTAGCCATTTGAATTTAAAACTGCAACATTCTTCTTTAGAGATAACATCTAAGATTACTGCTGCAACTTCTGTGCTTGTACAGGGAGAAGGGCGACTGACCCTTTCCTCTAACAGAGAGTGAAATCAGTCTCCTGTGCAGTGGCTGGACTTTCATTATTAATATATTTATAAATATTACTGAAAAGCTTTATTATAACTCCTTCGTTTTAGTTATATCTATTCATTGATGTTTTAACAACTTTGAGATTTTAAAGCCAATTATTATTATCCAAGGCATTTTCTTTGGCAAATTCTGTAACACAGATAACTTACTTTCAGTGGTTTTAACATTAACCTATCCTATATAATAAAAAGGTAATATGCAAATTGATCATCACTCCAACACACAAGATGGCCACACCATGTAGTCAAAGATGGCTGCCCCATGTGGACGCAAGATGGCCACCATAAGATTACTTGCAGGGGAGGGCAGTTGTGGGTGATCAGGCCAGCAGAGGAGGGCAATTTTGGGTGATCAGGCCTGCAGGAGAGGGCAGTTAGGGGAGACTGAGACAGTATAAGGAAATTGAGGATGCCAGGCCTGCAGAGGAGGACAGTTGGGGGGATTCAGGCCTGCAGGGGAGCGAATTGGGGGGAACCAGGCCTGCAGGGGAGGGAAGTAGGGGGAACCAGGCGTGCAGGGGAGGGCATTTAGGGGTAACCAGGTCAGCATGGAGGGCAGTTAGGGGAGACCAGGCTGATAAGGGCAGGCAGTTAGGATTGACTAGGCCAGTAGAGGAGGGCAGTTTAGGGGTGACCATCCTGGCAGGGTGGGGCAGTTAGTGGTGACTGGGTCAGCAGGGAAGGGCAGTTAGAGGCAACTGGGCTGGCAGGGGAGCAGATAGATGTCAATCATGCTGGAAGGAAAATGGTTATGGGGTGATCAGGCTGGCAGGCAGAAGCAATTAGGGGCAGGCAGGCAGGCAAGCAGTTGGGAGCCAGCAGTCTTGATTGTGAGAGGGCTGTCTCCCATTCACTGCTGGTGAGAATGCAGACTGGTACAACCACTATGGAAAACAGTCTGGTGAGTCTTCAAAAAATTAAGAATAGAGCTACCATACAATCCAGAAATCTCATTTCTGGAATATATACCCAAAAAAACTTGAAAGCATGTATTGGCAAAGATATATGCAGCCTTATGTTCATTGCAGCATTACTCACAGTGGCTAAGATCAAAACAACCAAAGTGCCCCTCACTAGAGGACTGGATAAAGAAGATGTGGTGCATATACAAAATGAATACTACTCAGTTATACGAAGGGATAAAATACCGCCATGTGCAACAACATGGATGGACCTTGAGGACATTATGCTAAGTGAACTAAGTCAGTCAGAAAAAGCTTAGAAAACGTATGATTTCACTCATATTAGAGATATAAAACTGAAACTCGACCTAACCGGTTTGGCTCAGTGGATAGAGCATTAGCCTACGAATCAAAGGTCCCAGGTTTCATTCCAGTCAAGGGCATGTACTGTGGGTTGCGGGCACATCCCCAATAGGAGGTGTGCAGGAAGCAGCTGACCGATGTGTCTCTCTGATCGATGTTTCTAACTCTCTATCCCTCTCTCTTCCACTCTGTAAAAAAACAATAAAATATATTTTTAAACAACTGAAACTCATGAACATAAACAATAGTGTGGTAGTTGCTAGAAGGAAGAGGGTGGGGATAAAAGGAGGTCCTAACATAAGGTGACATGAAAAGATTTGACTCTGGGTGGTGGGCACGAAGTGTAATATACAGAACTTATAACATTGAAACCCACCTATAATCTATATGTTCATCTTCACCAATATCACCCCAATCTATTTAATAAAAAAATATATTATTTCCTAACTCTATGGTCATCTGTATTATTATTTTTTTTTCATTTTTTATTAAGGTATTATATGTGTACATATCTTACCATTGCCCCCCACACCCCACTCCCATACTTGCCCTCCCCCAGAGTTTTGTGTCCATTGGTTATGCTTATATGCATGCACACAAGTCTTTCAGTTGATCTCTTATCTCCCCCACCTCTTCCTAACTTTCCCGCTATAATTTGATATTCTGTTTCATGCTTTACTGTCTCTGTATCTATCTTTTTGTTCAACAGTTTATAATTTTCTTTATTATTCATAAATGAATGAGATCATGTGGTATTTTTATTTCATTGACTGGCTTATTTCACTAGCATGATGTTCTCCAATTCCATCCAGGTCGCTGCAAATGGTAAGAATTCCTTCTTTTTATGGCAGCATAATATTCTATTGTGTAGATGTACCATTGTTTTCTGATCCAGTCATCTGGTGATGGGCACCTAGGTTGTTTTCAAATCTTAGCTTATTGTAAATTGTGCTGCTATGAACATAGGGGTGCATATATCCTTTCTTATTGGTGTTTCCAGTTTCTTAGGATATATTACTAGGAATAGGAATACTGGGTCAAATGGGAGTTCCATTTTCAATTTTTTTTTTTTTTTTTTTTTAATTTTTTTTATTTTTTTTTATTTTACATATTTTATTGATTTTTTTTTGCCCCCCTCCTTCCCTCCCATGTATCCCCTCCCTCCCCAGAGTTTTATGTCCATTGGTTGTACTTATATGCAGGTATACAAGTCCTTGGGTTGATTTATTGTCTCCCCCAGACCCTCCTCCCCTCCCCGTTGTAATTTGACAATCTGCTTGTTGCTTTACTGTCTCTATATCTATCTTTTGGTTCATCAGTTTATAATGATCTTTATTATCCACAAATGAGTGGGGTCATGTGGTGTTTCTCTTTCATTGATTGGCTTATTTCACTCAGCATGATGTTCTCCAATTCCATCCAGGTTGCTGCAAATGATGAGAATTCCTTCTTTTTTATGGCAGCATAGTATTCCATTGTGTAGATGTACCAAAGTTTTTGGATCCAATCATCAGCTGACGGGCACCTCGGCTGTTTCCAGATTCTGGCTATTGTAGATTGTGCTGCTATGAACATAGGGGTGCATATATCCTTTCTGATTGGTGTTTCTAGTTTCTTGGGATATATTCCAAGAAGTGGGATTACTGGGTCAAATGGGAGTTCCATTCTCAGTTTTTTGAGGAAACTCCACACTGTTCTCCACAGTGGTTGCACCAGTCTGCATTCCCACCAGCAGTGCACGAGGGTTCCTTTTTCTCCGCAACCTCGCCAACACTTGTCGTTTGTTGATTTGTTGATGTTGGCCATTCTGACAGGTGTGAGATGGTACCGCATTGTTGTTTTGATTTGCATCTCTCGGATAATTAGTGACTTTGAGCATGTTTTCATGTGCCTTTTGGCCTTCTTTCTGTCTTCTTTTGTAAATATTCTATTTAGGTCCATTGCCCATTTTTTAATTGGATCATTCATCTTCCTTTTATTTAGTTGTATCAGCTGTCTGTAGATGTTGGAGATTAAACCTTTATCCGTGGTATTATTTGCAAATATATTCTCCCATACCGTGGGCTTTCTTGTTGTTTTGTTGATGGTTTCTTTTGCTGTAAAAAAACTTTTTATTTTGATGTAGTCCCATTTGTTTATTTTCTCTTTAGCTTCCATTGCCCTAGGGGCAGTATCAGTGAAGAAGTTCTTTTGGCATACGTCTGAGATTTTGCTGCCTGCGGATGCTTCTAGTATTTTTATGGTTTCCCGTCTGATGTTTAAGTCCTGTATCCATTTTGAGTTTATTTTTGTGTATGGTGTAAGTTGGTGATCTAGTTTCATTCTTTTGCATGTGTCTACCCAATTTTCCCAACACCATTTATTGAAGAAACTGTCTTGACTCCATTGTATATTCGTGCCTCCTTTGTCAAATATTAATTGAGCATAGTGATTTGGGTTGATATCTGGGTTCTCGATTCTATTCCATTGATCTATATGTCTGTTCTTGTGCCAGTACCAGGCTGTTTTGAGAACAGTGGCTTTGTAATACAGTTTGAAGTCTGGTATTGAGATCCCTCCTACTTTACCCTTCTTTCTCAGGATTGCTGTGGCTATTCGGGGTCTTTTATTGTTCCAAATGAACTTTTGGAGAGTTCTTTCTAGGTCGGTGAAATATGCCGTTGGTATTTTAATGGGGAGTGCATTGAACCTATAGATTGCTTTAGGAAGTATGGACATTTTGATGATGTTGATTCTACCGATCCATGAACATGGTATATTCTTCCATCTCTTTACATCTTCCTCTATCTCTTTTTTCAGTGTCATGTAGTTTTCTGCATATAGGTCCTTTACTTCCTTAGTTAAATTTATTCCTAGGTACCTTAATTTTTTTGGTGCGATGGTAAATGGAATTGCTTTTTTAATCTCTATTTCTATAGTTTCGCTGTTGGTGTATAGAAATGCCGTGGATTTCTTGGCATTAATTTTGTATCCTGCTACATTGCCAAATTCATTTATTAAGTCAATTAGTTTTTTAATGGAGTCTTTTGGGTTTTTTATGTACAGTATCATGTCATCTGCAAATAAGGATAACTTTACTTCTTCTTTTCCAATTTGGATGCCTTTTATTTCCTCCTCTTGTCTAATTGCAATGGCTAGTACTTCCAGTACTATGTCAAACAGGAGTGGCGAGAGTGGGCATCCCTGTCTTGTTCCTGTTCTTAGAGGGAATGGTTTTAGTTTTTGCCCATTGAGTATAATGTTGGCTGTGGGTTTATCATATATAGCTTTTATTATGTTGAGGTATGATCCTTGTACTCCCACCTTGTTAAGAGTTTTTATCAGGAAAGGGTGTTGGATTTTATCAAATGCTTTTTCTGCATCAATTGATATGACTATATGATTTTTATCTTTCAGTTTGTTTATGTGATGTATCACGTTTATTGATTTGCGGATATTGTACCATCCTTGCATTCCTGGAATAAATCCTACTTGGTCATGGTGTATGATCTTTGTGATGTTCATCTGGAGTCTATTTGCTAGAATTTTGTTGAGGATTTTGGCATCTATGTTCATGAGGGATATTGGCCTGTAATTCTCTTTCATTGAGTTGTCTTTATCTGGTTTTGGTATTAGGGTGATGCTGGCTTCATAGAAGGAGTTTGGAAGTGTTCCTTCCTCTTGGATTTTTTGGAATAGTCTGAGGAGGAAAGGTTTTAGTTCTTCCTTGAATGTTTGGTAAAACTCTCCTGTGAAGCCATCAGGCCCTGGGCTTTTGTTTGCTGGAAGCTTTTTGATGACTGTTTCAATTTCTTCCCACGTCACTGGTCTATTAAGATTTTTAGATTCTTCCTGATTGAGTTTTGGAAGGTTGTATTTTTCTAGGAATATGTCCATTTCGTCCAGGTTGTTCAGTTTGTTGGAATAGAGTTGTTCGTAGTATTTTGTAACAATCTGTTGTATTTCGGTGGGGTCGGTTGTTATTTCACCTCTTTCATTTCTGATTTTGTTTATTTGGGTCCTCTCTCTTTGTTTCTTGGTTAGCCTGGCTAGAGGTTCATCTATCTTGTTTATTCTTTCAAAAAACCAGCTCTTGGTTTTGTTGATCTTATGTATTGTTTTTTTGGTCTCTATGTCGTTTATCTGTGCTCTGATTTTTGTTATTTCCTTCCTTCTGCTTACACTGGGCTTTTCTTGTTGCTCCTTTTCTAATTCTTTGAGTTGTAGAGTTAGATCATCTGTTACCCTTTTTTCTAGTTTTTTGCAATAGGCTTGTAAGGATATGAACTTCCCTCTCAAAACTGCTTTTGCTGTGTCCCATAGATTTTGGATTGTTGTGTTTTCATTGTCATTTGTTGCCAGGATGTTTTTAATTTCTTCCTTGATTTCTCTGGTAACCCAGTCCTTGTTTAATAGCATGCTGTTTAATCTCCATGTGTTTGATTTTTTTGGATTATTTTTATTGTAGTTAATTTCCAGTTTTATGCCATTATGGTCTGAGAAGATACTTGATACGATTTCTATCTTCTTAAATTTGAAGAGACTTTGCCTATGTCCCAAAATGTGGTCTATCTTTGAGAATGTCCCATGTGCACTTGAGAAGAATGTATATTCTGCGGCTTTGGGGTGGAGTGTTCTGAAGATGTCAATTAATTCCATCTGGTCTAGTGAGTCATTTAGGATTGATATTTCTTTGCTGATTTTTTGTTTAGATGATTTGTCAAAGGGTGACAGAGGGGTATTAAAATCTCCTACTATGATTGTATTGCTATGAATCTCTCCCTTAATGTCCTCCAGCAGTTTTTTTATGTATTTGGTTGCTCCTGTATTGGGTGCATATATATTTACCAGGGTAATTTCTTCTTGTTGGATTGTTCCCTTTAGAATTATGAAGTGGCCTTCATTATCTCTTATTATGTCCTTCAATCTGAGATCTAATTTGTCAGATATAAGTATTGCTACCCCAGCTTTTTTTTCATTTCCATTTGCCTGGAAAACTTTTTTCCATCCCTTCACCCTCAGTCTGTGTGCATCTTTTTTTCTGAGGTGGGTTTCTTGTAGACAACAGATGTATGGGTCTTGTTTTCTTATCCAATCTGTTACCCTATGTCTTTTTATTGGAGCATTTAAACCATTTACATTTAAAGTTATTAATGATAGGTACTCATTTGATGCCATTTTTAATCTATACCCCTGTGTTCCTTCTTCACTTAATATTTCTTTATTTTTACAGTAGACCCCTTAGCATTTCTTGCATTGCTGGTTTGGTGGAGATAAATTCCTTCAGTCTTTTTTTGTCTGTGAAGCTCCTGATTTCCCCTTCAATTTTGATTGATAGCCTTGCTGGGTACAGTATTCTTGGATTCAGACCCTTTCTTTGCATGACTTTGTATATTTCATCCCATTCCCTTCTGGCCTGATAAGTTTCCGTTGAGAAATCAGTTGCTAGTCTGATGGGGGTTCCTTTGTATGTAACTTTCTGTCTCTCTCTGGCTGCTTTTAAGATTCTTACTTTGTCGTTGTTGTTTGCCAATTTAATTATAATATGCCTTGGAGTCTGTTTTCTGGGATTCATTTTGCTTGGGACTCTGCGAGCATCTTGGATTTGTGTGGGTTTTTTCTTCTCTATTTCAGGAAAGTTTTCTGTCATTATTTCTTGAAATACTTTTTCCATGTCTACCTCAGTTTCCTTTCCTTCTGGAACCCCTATTATTCGAATATTATTTTGTTTTGTATTGTCCCAAAGCTCCCGTAGGCTCTCCTCCTGCTTTTTAATCTTTTTTTCTAGAAGTTGCTCTACTTGGGTATATTTTTCCATCTTATCTTCTAGCTCACTGATGCGGTCCTCTGCTTCATCTAGTCTACTCTTGATGCTTTCTATTGAGTTCTTCATGGTAGCGATGTCATTTTTCATTTCCTCTTGGTTCTTCTTCAATTCCTCGTGGTTCTTCCTCATTTCTTCTTGGTTATTGTCAAATTTCTCTTCCATTCTTTTTAGCCATCCTATGATCATTATTCTGAATTCTTGCTCTGTTAGGCTGGTTGCCTCTGACTCTACTTCCTTTTCTGGTGATGCCTGCTTTTCTTTTATGTGCAGACTATGTTTTTGTCTCCCCATAGCCTCTCTTTTCAGGGTGTCTGGTTATGTGGTGTTCCTTCTGCTGCGTTGATTTAAAGGTACAATATACAACACTACCAGGTACAACACAAGAGGCACTTAACAGGAATGTATTTACAATATTAATAACCTCAAATAAAGGTGACCACTAGAGAAAGGCAACTTAGGGGTTAGGGGAGAAGGAAGAAAGGTAAAAATAAAATAAAGAAAATTTTTTATAAAATTAAAATGTAAAAAAAAATTAAGAAAATAAAATAAAAAAAGAAGGATAAAGAGATATAAAGAGAAGAAAAAAAGTAATGACAAAATAAAGTTGGAAAACAGGGAAAAAAAGAAAGGAGAGAGAGAGAGAGAGAGAGAGAGAAAGAAAGGGAGAGAAGAAGCAAACTAAAAGAGAAATGGGAAACAAACTATATATATGTGGAGAAAATTGCCATAGAACAACTACTGAACCCAGCCAATGCCAGTAACAATACTTGGAGATTAATACAAACTACAATATCCACTATTATTAAGTAAGTCTATGATATACAGAAGTAATAGAAACAAACAAAAACAGAGGATTTAAAAAAAAAAATACAATGCAACAATAACAACACAGGAATAAGCATAACCATTTCACTAAAAAGCATAAAAATTCACAATAATCAACCCTCACACAAACAATGCGCAAAGGATAGAGGGGAGAACAGTTTTTGTTTTTTTTTAACTAGTTAATATAGTACAGAAATTGGTATTTATACACTTGGATCAGGGGTTGGAACTTAGGTCTATACGTATAGTGAGAGCTTTAGCAAGGGGTATACAGAAAGAATAGAGGAAAATCTAGAGCCGGAAAGGGATAGGATAAACCGTTGACTAAAAGGGTAAAGTTTAGTAAGAGAGTGATGGTGTAAAGGTCAAGTTGAGATAGGGTTGAATGATGCTAAAGTAGTGATTAAAATAGAATGGAGATTATTCCCAATGTAAAATACAGAAAAAAAATAAAATAAAATGGTACTGGAGAGGAAACAAACAGACAAACAAACAAACAAACAAACAAGAAAAAACAAAGAACAAAAAAAAAAAAAAAAAAAAAAAAAAAAAAAGGAAAGAAACAAAAATTGCAAAATAGCAGTAGTAATAGTGATGGTAAAGATTGAAAAATGTAATAATTGAAAAGGTAAAATGAAGTAAGGAAAAAAATAGAAAAAAATTTTCTTAAGTAAATGCTATAAAAAGTGAAAATTAAATAAAAGATGTAAAAAATGAAAATAAAATAAAGAATAGTAAAATTAGCATAAAAATGTCCAGTAGTGGTCATTCACTTCCTCTGTTAATGTATTTGGCACTCCTGATTCTCAGACCAGACAGTCTTGCAGTCCCCAGCATTCCACTGCACCTGAGTTTTGTAAGGTAAACCTTAATTTTAAGCAGGTTATATCTTAGTTATTTGTGTCCGTTTATTTTTGATTAATAAAAAGAAAAAAGAGAAAAAAAAAAAAAAAAAAAAAAAAAAAGGCAGTTTGTAATTCGGCTCTTAGGTGTCAGTGTTTCCGGTTTGACCTCCCAGTCTTTTTGGTTGCTCTGGCCTTCTTTCTCTATGGCTCTCGCTGGCTCCAGGACTATGTCTTCTGGCTCCAATCCCTTGTTTCCAGAAGGCAAATTCCCCCTACAATTTCCCCGGCTATGCCCAACTGGGCAGTTCTTCTCTAGTATTCAGAAGCAAGGGGATGAATGGGAACCGGTGCCAAGGTGTCCAGATGTTCCGCCCTTGGCGGGACAGCCGCTATTCTTAACACACTGTCCCTTGTCCCCTGGCGTTTTAAAAAAGCCCCTCTTCTGGGGGGGATTACTTCAAACCCAGCACTAGGTGTCGCTGTAGCCTTCTCTGGGCTCCGCTCCGCCTCCGCGGGCTGTAGTTCGCGCACCCGTCTACAGTGGAGGCAGGGCTGGAGCTCCCCGGCTACCGTAGCAGAGGCGGGCCGGAGCTCCCCGGCTGCCGTAGTGGAGGCGGGGCCGGAACTCGCCGCCGCGGAACCCAGATCCCTTAGGCTATCCCCGCAAACTCTGACCTTTCCGTGGGTGACTGAAGATCTCCCCGGAATCCACGTGTCTGCGCAGCTCTGGGAGTCTCAGCTGCTCGATGGACCTCCGGGCTGTGCGTTTTCCACGCCTCAGAGAAGCTCTTTCCTTCCTGGCAAGACGATGCAGCCCTTCCTCCACGCCCGCAGCCCACCGCACGCTGCCTCCGCTGCCCCCGCCGCTGCTGCTGCTGCTGCTGCTGCTGCTGCTGCTGCTGCCGCGGCCGTCCTGGCCACTTGGTCAGGAAATCCTGTCCAGCGGACTCTCCTTACCCTCCTTGAGAGCTCCGCTGTCCCTTAGCTGCCAATCAACTCTCCCTGAGCGACTCAGAAGCCCCCTTTATCCGTTCTGGAACCAGAGTCAGAATAGGTCCGACTGTTCGGTCGCCATCTTCAAGCTCCCACAGTCCATTTTCAATTTTTTGAGATAACTCCATACTGTTCTCCACAGTGACTGCATCGGTCTACATTCCCACCAGCAGTGCACAAATGCTCCTTTTTCTCCACATCCTCAACAACACTTGTCGTTTGTTGATTTGTTGGTGGTAGCCATTAAGGCTGGTGTGAGATGGAACCGCATTGTCGTTTTGATTTGCATCTCTCAGATAATTAGTGCCTTTGAACATGTTTTCATGTGTCTCTTGGCCTTCTGTCTTCTTTTGAAAAGATTCTATTTAGGTCCGATGCCCATTTCTTTATTGGATCATTTATCTTCCTTTTATTGTATGAACTGCCTGTAGTTGTTGGAGATTAATCCTTTATCAGTGATAATATTTGCAAATATGTTCTCCCATACAGTGGGATTTCTTGTTTTGTTGATAGTTTCTTTTGCTTTGAAAAAAGCTTTTTATTTTGATGTAGTCCCATTTGTTTATTTTCTTTTTAGCTTCCATTGCCCTAGGGGCAGAATCAGTGAAGAAATTCTTTCAGCATATGTCTGAAATTTTGCTGCCTGTGGATTCCTCTAGAATTTTTATGGTTTCCCATCTTATGTTTAAGTGTATCCATTTTGAGTTTTTTTTTTTTGTTTTGTTTTGTTTTTAGTTTATTTTTGTGTATGGTGTAAGTTGGTGATCTAGTTTCATTCTTTTGCATGTATCTATCCAATTTTCCCAACACCATTTATTGAAGAGGCTGTTTTGACTCCATTGTGTATTCATGCCTTCTATGTCAAATATTAATTGAGCATAGTGATTTGGGTTGATAATCTGGATTCTCTATTCCACTCCATTGATCTATATGTCTGTTCTTGTGCCAGTACCATGCTGTTTTGAGAACAGTTGCTTTGCAATACAACTTGAAATCTGGTATTAAGATCCCTTCTACTTTGTTCTTTGTTCTCAGGATTGCTGTGGCTATTCAGGGTCTTTTGTATTCCAGATGAATTTGTGGAGAGTTCTTTCTAGGTCTGTGAAATATGCCCTGGGTATTTTAGTGGGGAGTGCATTGAATCTATAGATTGCTTTGGGTAGTATGGACATTTTAATGATGTTGATTCTACCAATCCATGAACATGGTATGTTCTTCCAACTGTTTATGTCTCCCTCTATTACTTTTTTCAGTGTCCTATAGTTTACCGTGTATACGTCTTTTACCTCTCTAGTTAAGTTTATTCCTAGGTATCTTAATTTTTTTGGTGCAATGGTAAATGGGATTGCTTCTTTAGTCTCTCTTTCTGTAAGTTCACAATTGGTGTATAGAAAGACCATAGATTTTTTGGCGTTAATTTTGTATCCTGCTACATTACAGAATTCATTTATTAAGTCTATTAGTTTTTTGATAGAGTCTTTTGGGTTTTTTATGTACAATATCATGTCATCTGCAAACAAGGACAGTTTTATTTCTTCTTTTCCAATTAGGATGCCTTTTATTTCTTCTTCTTGTTTAATTGCAATGGCTAATACTTCCAGTACTATGTCAAACAGGAGTGGAGAGAGTGAGCATCCCTGTCTTGTCCCTGTTCTTAAGGGAAATGGTTTTAGTTTTTGCCCATTGAGTATGATGTTTGCTGTGGGTTCATCATATATAGCTTTTATTATGTTGAGGTATGATCCTTCTATTCCCACCTTGTTGAGAGTTTTTATCAAGAAGGGGTGTTGGGTTTTGTCAAATGCTTTTTCTGCATCAATTGATATGACTATGTGATTTTTATCTCTCAGTTTGTTTATGTGAGGTGTCACGTTTATTGATCTGAGAATATTGTACCATCCTTGCATTCCTGGGATAAATCCTACTTGGTCATGGTGTATGATCTTTCTGATGTACTGCTGGAGCCAATTTGCTAGAATTTTGTTGAGGATTTTGGCATCTATGTTCATGAGGGATATTTGCTTGTAGTTCTCTTTTATTGTGTTGTCTTTATCTGCTTTTGATATTAGGGTGATGCTGGCTTCATATAAGGAGCTTGGAAGTGTTCCTTCCTCTTCAATTTTTTGGAATAGTCTGAAGGGTATAAGTTTTAGTTCTTCCTTGAATGTTTGGTAAAACTCTACTGTGAAGCCATCTGGCCCTGGGCTTTTGTTTGCTGGAAGCTTTTTGATGACTGCTTCAATTTCTTCCATAGTTACTGGCCTATTTAGCTGTTTGGATTTTTCTGATTGAGTTTTGGAAGGTTATATTTTTTAGCAATCTGTCCATTTCCTCCAGGTTGTCCAGTTTGTTGGAATAGAGTTGTTCGTAGTATTTTGTAACAGTCCTTTGTATTTCGGTGGGGTCTGTTGTTATTTCACCTCTTCATTTCTGATTTTGTTTATTTGGATCCAATCTCTTTGTTTCTTGGTGAGCCTGGCTAGAGGTTAATTAACCTTGTTTATCCTTTCAAAGAACCAGCTCTTGATTTTGTTGATCTTTTGTATTGTTTCTTCGGTCTCTATGTTGTTTATCTCTGCTCTGTTCTTAATTATTTCCTTCCTTCTGATTACACTGGGCTTTTCTTGTTGCTCTAACTCTTTGAGTTGTAGGGTTAGGTGATTTGTTATCATTGTTTCTTGGGTTTTTTTGTGTTTTTTAAAAAATATATTTTATTGATTTTTTACAGAGAGGAGGAGAGAGGGATAGAGAGGTAGAAACGTTGATAAAAGAGAAACATCGACCAGCTGCCTCTTTCACACCCCCTACTGGAGATGTGCCCGCAACCAATGTACATGCCCTTGACCAGAATCGAACCTGGGACCTTCCAGTCCGCAGACCAACGCTCTACCACTGAGCCAAACAAGTTTCAACTCTTATTTTATTTTTTCAGTAGACTTGTAGAGCTATGAACTTCACTCTCAAGACTGCTTTCACTGTGTCCCATAGATTTTGGATTGTTCTGTTTTCATTGTCATTTGTTTCCATGCTGTTTTTTATTTCTTCCTTGATCTCTCTGGTAACCCAGTCATTGTTTAATATAGCATGGTGTTTAGTCTCCATGAGTTTTATTTCTTTGGATTATTTTTATTGTAGTTGATTTCCAGTTTTATGCCAATGTGATCTGAGATGGTACTTGATATGATTTTTATCATCTTGAATTTGGAGAGACTTTGCCTATGTCCCAACATATGGTCTATCTTTTAAAATGACCATGTGCACTTGAGAAGAATGTATATTCTGTAGCTTTGGGATGAAATGTTCTGATGATGTTATTTAATTCCATCTGATCTAGTGAGTAATTTAGAATTAATGTTTCTTTGCTGGTTTTTTGTTTAGAGGATTTGTCCAATGGTGATAATGGGGTATTAAAATTTCCTACTATGATTGTATTGCTGTTAATCTCTTCCTTGATATCCTCTAGGAGTTTTGTGGGGGGGGGGGTTATTTTAAATATATTTGGGTGCTCCTGTATTGGGTACATATATTAGGTCTAGTAATAATTAATGTCGTTTTCTAATACTTTTTTTTTAATCGAATTTATTTAAACAATACAACAAAATTTAATCAACAATATAGTTGCCGTTGTTTTCTACTACTTGTGCCCAATGCTCAGGAAGCATTTTAATCCCTCTGTTGTAAAATTCTTGTGATTTTGATGCAAAAAATTCGGTCAATGCATTTTTGAGGCATTCTTCATTATTAAATTTTTTTCCAAGAAGAAAGTTTTGCAAAGAACGAAACAAATGGTAATCAGAAGGGGCAATATCAGGAGAATATGCAGGTTGAGGGAGAACTTCCCATTCCAACTGGCGCAGTTTTTCGGCAGTGATTCTTGCAGTATGCGGTCGTGCGTTATCGTGGTGAAGAATTACGCCCTTCCGATTAATCAGAGCGGGTTCTTTTTCTCTTAAAGCTTGGGCTAACCTTTCCAATTGGGCACTATACACTGCACTTGTAATGGTTTGGTTAGATGGTAAAAGTTCATAATGAAGAATTCCTTTAAAATTCCACCAAACACACAACATCACTTTTTTCGCATGCAAGTCAGGTTTTGGCGTGGGCTGCGGAGCCTCATTTTTGTCCAACCATTGAGGCCGCCTTTTCAAATTAACATCCAGCACCCATTTTTCATCTCCGGTAACAATTTGCTCTAAAAACGGCAAACGGTTTTGACGAGAGAGGAGCGAACTGCAAATTGTGACTCTTTGATTACGGTTGTTGTCGTTCAACTCATGAGGAACCCATTTTCCAAACTTTTGGACTTTGCCAAGTGCACGCAATTGATTGGAAATTGTTTTTTGTGAACAATTTAAAGTTGTCGCAAGCTCTTGTTGGGTACTTTGAGGATTTTGCACCAAAAGAGCTTGAAGAGCTTCTTGATCAAAATTGGACACACGGCCTCGACCACTCTTGTCATCTAAGGAAAAATTTCCCTCACGAAATTTCTCAAACCAACGCTGGCATTTTCTGGCGCTAACTGCATCTTGACCAAGAGCACTACAGATGTTTTTTGCAGCCTCACTTGCTTTTCTTCCTAATTGGAACTCGTAAAGCATGCAGTGCCGAATATGCTCTTCATCCACCATCTTCTTAGCCCTAGTTTTGCAACAAAAACCAAACCAAACACAAACTTTTTCAAGCAAAACTTGTTAATTGCACTTCACACGTTCTGTAGATACCACATGTTTGAAGGTTATGTCAATACAAGTCAACGCCAAGCAAGATTTTAAACGAATGTTTAAAAACGACATTAATTAGTACTAGACCCGATATGTTTACCAGAGTTATTTCTTCTTGTTGGATTGCTCCCTTTAGTATTATGAAGTGGCTTTCCTTATCTCTTTTTAGGTCCTTCACTTTGAGGTCTAATTTGTCAGATATAAGTATTGCTACCCCAGCTTTTTTTTTCATTTCCATTCGCCTGGCAAACCTTTTTCCATCCCTTCACCCTCAGTCTGTGTGCATCTTTTTTTCTGAGCTGGTTTTCTTTCTTTTTTTCTTTTTTTAATATTTTATTGATTTTTTTTACAGAGAGGGAGGGAGGGAGATAGAGAGTTGGAAACATTGATGAGAGAGAAACACCGATCAGCTGCCGCCTGCACACCCTCTACTGGGGATGTGCCTGCAACCAAGGTACATGCTCTTCAGCAGAATCGAACCTGGGACCTTTCAGTCCGCAGGCTGACGCTCTATCCACTGAGCCATACCGGTTTCAGCATGAGGTGTGTTTCTTGTAGACAAGATATATGTATCTTGTTTTCTTATTTAATATGTTACCCTATGTCTTTTGATTGGGACATTTAAACCATTTACATTTAAAGTTATTATTGATAGGTACTTATTTTTTAAAATATATTTTATTGATTTTTTTACAAAGAGAAGAGGAGAGAGATAGAGAGCTAGAAATGTTGATGAGAGAGAAATATTGACCAGCTGCCTCTTGCACACCCCCTACTGGGGACGTGCCCGCAACCAAGGTACATGCCCTTGACTGGAATTGAACCCGGGACCTTTCAGTCCGCAGACCGATGCTCTACCACTGAGCCAAACCAGTTTCGGCAATAGAAACTTATTTGTCACCATTTTTATTCTATACCCCTGTGTTCCTTTCTCGCTTCCTATTTCTTTTTTTCTTCCTTTCTTTCTCTCTTCCTTCCTACCTTTCTTTTTATTTATTTATTTTTTTATTTATTGCAGACCCTTTAGCATTTTTTTTTATTGCTGGTTTGATGGTGATAAATTCCCTTAGTCCTTTTTTGTCTGTGAAGCTTCTGATTTCACCTTCAATTTTTATTGATAACCTTGCTGGGTAGTTTTATTGGATTCAGACCTTTCCTTTGCATGACTTTCCCTTTTAGCCGCAGGCCCTGTATTAGATAAGAAAAAGATTCTATGTGGTCTCCACTTTCCATCCTTGGTTATCAGGGTCCACTGCAGCTGGTCTTCAGTACCATGTTTCCCCGAAAATAAGACATCCTCTGAAAATAAGACCTAGCACATGGAAAGATAAGACATCCCCTGAAAATAAGACCTAGTGCAACTTTGGGAGAAAAAATTAATATAAGACACTGTCCTATTTTTGGGGAAACAGGGTATAAAGGTTATTACCAGTCTCTATGTGGACTCCACTTTCGGTCTTCGGGCATTAGGGTTCTCTCCTGTGAGTTTTCTGTTGATTATTCAGGAAGTTTTTCTGTATTTTAGTTGTAATTCCAGTTTGTTCCTGGGAGCATGTCTCTGCAGCATCCACTTACTAAGCTGCTATTTTTTAATCTACCTTCAATTGATTATTCAGGATGTTTTTTCTGTTTTAGTTGTAATTCCAGTCTGGTCCTGGGAGCACCTCAGTGTGGCTTCCACTTGATCTGCTGCCATTTTGGAAACTCTGAAGCATTTCCTTTTTATTAATCAATAAATTTGTGTGGGTTGTAAATATTATCACAAACATTATTGAGCTGGGGGTTATAATAAACATTGTGCCTTTATAAGTAATATATAAGACTACATCATCTTTTAAAAAGTCCCATGGTCAGGAGCTCTGCGGGGAGGCTCCTGGTGGGTGGGGGAAATATGGAGGGGTGTGCATCCCAGAAGGGAAAGAAGCGGAGGGAAGGGAGGGCCTGGCTGGGTACCTGGGCTTAGAGATGGCGAGGGGGCTCGCTTTCCATGGGGCTAGTCCAAGGGCATCAGGCTGTTGCTCCTGGGCCAGAGAGCTCCTCAGCCTGCCCCAAAGTGTCCTCTGCACCAAGCTGCCGCCCAAAGGCGGTGCTTCCCTGGCCGGGCACCCCGCTCCACCCACTGCCCCCATTCCTAGGCCACCATGGAGCTGAGGGGAGGCCGGGAAGAGCCTCCTGAGAGTGGGCAGCGCCAGTGCGGTTCTGCCTCCGGTTTCCACAGGGTTTCCACAGTGACAAGGGTCCCCGAGGTGTTGCTGCCGACTTGTCACACTGAGCATGTGGCTTGGAGACCACATCTGGGAAATACTTCCATGGGGCGTTCCCCTAAGACTCCTGTGAAAGTGCTAAAGCCACGTGATGCTGAGTGTGGAGGGACTCTTCCCGCGCCAAGCAGCACACTAGGGAAGGTGGTATCTGCGCACGCGGCTCCACCTTGTCCAAGGCCAAGGTTTCCTTTAAGATCATGCTGACATCCCACCCTTGGCCTTATAAAGAACTCAGTGTTCCTGAAATTACACCAGCCTTTAAGTTCACAGCAGTCTTTAAGTCTGAAGCAGGAGAATGTAAAATACCTGCAGCCACAGTGCAATTATTACCAATGATGGAAAAGAAATAAATCCTGCACAGACTACTGGAAATGTTTTTCTAAAGCATGGTTCAGAGCTGCAAATTATTCCTATAGATCATGTTGGAAATTGTTAATAACCTCTATTTGAAGGTAGAATTACCTTTCAAAATAAATATTGGTATTGCTATTGTTAAACTGAAATCAGGCATTTAAAATACTATAAAAACATCAACTAGCTGATGAAATAATGAATGATGACTCTTTTCCTTCTGGTTATGTCCAGTCTTCATGTGAAGAGAATGCTTCGGCTCAAAGGTACCATTTTTACAGATCTCGGTCTTGCATTGTTATCCCACAGCATGCAAAGCTATTCACCTGGGATAGCTGGATAACCCAGCTATGTGTTATTACCGAAGGGTGCTGCTGATAATTCTTCCTGAGGACATTTGGAAGGTTAAATATATTGACACTTTATCTTTAAAATTTTAAGAGGTTTATGTGTCATACATTGCAGATTACTTGACAGGATCTGACTTGCAGATTCAAAAATAGTTGAATACTTAATGATATACTGTTTATGATAAAGGATACAGACATTAATTAGTACTTAACAGTCTTGACTTCCTACATTTAGGTTTTTTTTTTGTTTTTTTTTTTAGATTAAAGCTTCATGTGAGAAAAAAAAAAAAAAAAAAAAAAAAACAAGATGGCAGCATAGGTAAATACCTAACTGCAGCCTCACACAACAATTTCAAAAAAAAATACAACTAAAATACAAAATGGACATTATCCAGAACTACAGGAAAGTTGACTGACTGGAAATTCTACAACTAGAAGGAAAGAGAAAACCAGAAGGAAAATCAGAGGAGCTGTAAAAGCCTAAGGTACGAGACACGGTGCACACAGGGAGAGGACCGAGGGGAGGCTGAGTGTCTGGCTGGTGTTCCCTGGCAGGAAGGAGATAAAAGCTCCGGACTGTGCTAACCCCAGTTCCGACTGCACTGAACCCCAGTTCTGGGCGAGATCCTGGGAACCCAGGCACATACGAGGGAGTCTGGGCTGAAAGGTGGAAACTCGGGAGCGGCGAAAGGCAGTCCTGGAAGTGCGCACATTGCACTTAGAGGACGGACTGTTGACTGTGCTGCTAGTTTGCTCTAGCGGGAAGGAAACAAAAGCTCCAGACTGCTCTGAACCCCATTTCCAAACCCACTTCCAACTGCACTGAATTCCAGTTCCAGGCTCTTTGGGAGAGAGCCTAGACTGTCGAAACTCAAGGACACCTTTCTCTCAGAGGTGCTTGCAGCAAGTACCGAAGGACATTGAGGAACACTGAGACTCAGGAACCTCATGGGTGGGGCTGACAGGAAGCCAAGGCTGTAGGCTTCCTGTCCGCCCCATCCAAGCTGAACACAGAGGCTTTTGCAATTTTCCAAGTCTAGTCGAATAAGGCTGTCTCCTGGCATATACACAGCTGATCCTCACAGCCAATTGGCCTGGAGGTCAGTTCCTCCCAGGGATACCAACAACAATCAAGACTTAACTACAATAAGGCTGTATACACAGTCCACAAAGGGGTGCACCAAGAGTGTCCACCTCAGGTAACTGGGAGACTGACCCACTGAACCATATAGGACACCTTAGCACACAAAGCCACCCTAGCGATTCAGGGAAGCAGTGAAAAGGCCAAGACAAGGAAACAGAACACAAGCAAAAGAAATGGAGGACAAAGTTCAAAACTACACTTATAAGGTTTTTCAAGAATTTCCTAAGAAAGGCCGATAAAATAAATGAGACCTATGAGGATATGAAAAGGGATCAACTAGAAATAAAAAGGGATCAACTACAAATAAAGAATACATTGTCTAAAATAAAAAATATACAGAGTTCTAAAAATAGAATGGAAGATCATTGATGTTTCTATCCCCCTCTCCCTTCCTTTCTGAAATCAATAAAAATATATTCTAAAAGAAAAAATTTCGTCCTTATCTATATATATTAAAAGGTAATATGTAAATTTGTCTGGGATACTTTTATAGTCACGACTGGTTACAAGCCTTAACAGTCACCACAGGTGCAGCTTGGAGAAAGGCCCCACCCCACTGGGCACACACGGGGAGGGGGCCTACTCCCTACGACACACACAGGGGCCTCTGCAATGAGCTGCAGAAGAAACGCCTTTTCTGACTGCTCTTTGGCTAAGCTCCCTGTATTCCGCCACACGCAGTGATGTTGGTAACTTGGGTAATAAGAATCCAAGAAGGTGATCTAGGGTTTTCCTACCTCACTCCTGGAGGAAAAAATGAAGGTTCGCTGCTGAAGGGGCTAAGAAATGTTATATCCATGCCCTAGCCAGTTTGGTTCAGTGGATAGAGCATTGGCCTGCGGACTGAAAGGTCCCAGGTTCAATTCCAGTCAAAGGTAGGTACCTTGGCTGCAGGCACATCCCCAGTGAGAGGTATACAGGAGGCAGTTGATCGATGTTTCTCTCTCATCGATGTTTCTATCTCCCTCTCTGTAAAAAAAAAAAAAAAGTCAACAAAATATATTTTTAATAAAATGTCATATCCTGCCTTAGCCATTTTGGCTCAGTGGTTAGAGCCTCGGCCTGCCAACTGCAGGGTCCAGGTTTGGTTCTGACCAAGGGTATGCACCTAGTTTGTAGGCTCCTCCCTGGCTGGGGCCCAGGTCAGGGCTCATGCAGGAAGCAAACAAAGTGTCCTGCTCACATTGATGTTTCTCTCTGTCTTTCCCTCTCTCTTCCACACTCTCTAAAAATCAATGGAAACATATCCTCAGGTGAGGAAAAAAAAAAAAAAAAAAGTCATAGCCTATGAAAGACACATCTTGAAAATGCCTGAAGAAAGTTGTCATTTTTTCGTGGTGAAGGGACTGGAGTTCGTGTTGATGAAAACACTTTGGCTGCTGCAGTGGCTGGCAGTGGCAGCAGCAGCGGGGTGATGGGAGAAGCACCTTCCCCTGATCAGCCTGGTCACCTCCCACAGAGGGAGGCCAAACTGCAGTAGGACATCCCCTAAGGGCTCCCGGACTGTGACGGGGCGGCTGGACTGACGGACCCCTCCATCCCAGTTCACGAATTTCATGCACTGGGCCTCTAGTCCTTTTATAAGAGGCAGGTCTCACAGACAGGATAGATTGTGCCCTCCTCCCTGACTTTTTGGGTAATAAGCCCCAGCATATGGAGTAATAACATGACTCTGTTACCAACAGCATTAGGCATGGTTTTATTATCTAAAGCTCTCTGATAAACGAGTAATTCTACACTGTCTCAAAGCTTAATGTCATGGTAGATATAGATATAAGATGACATTCAAAATATTTAACCCACAGTATGAAATAAGCAATAACCAATAACCCTCAGCTTGGCCTGCACTTTCTGCAATCCAGGACCCCTCGGGGGATGTTGGATAGCTGGCTTTTGCTCAATCCCTGCAGCCTGGTGCAGACAAGAGGGAGCCCGATCACCACAGGCCTGATCCCTGCAAGCTCAATTCAGGCAGAAGGGAGCCCAATCCCCCAGGCCTGACCCAGACAGGAAGGAGCCCCATCCTGTGCATTCAGCACCTGTCCCGTTGGTCTGTGCATGTCAGAGTGATTGGCCTACCGGACATTCAGTCACTTAGGCTTTTATAGATAGATATCTAGAGGCCCGGTGCATGAAATTTGTGCACATGGGGTGGGGGAGGGTGTCCCTCAGCCTGGCCTGTGCCCTCTCGTAATTCAGAACCCCTCAAAAAGGGTCCCTAGGCCTGACTGGTGATCAGGGCCCATTGGGGCTTTCCTTTCCCTGGCTCCTGGCAGCTGGCCTCACTTCTGCTGCTGCCACTGCTTGCCATCCATGCAGTGCTGTCCCTTCCCCCACCACCAGTCAACTCCCTCTACGAGCAACAGGCATGGGATGTCATCACTTGGCTGGCTTGGGCCTCCCTCTGCAGGGGGATTACTGGCTGGCTCCGCCCACCTGCCACAGTGTTGCCAGTCTGGTAGCCTGGGCCTCTCTCTTTGAGGTGATCGATGGCAGGGCTCCCCCTCCCCCACCATCAATCGCCACGCAAAGGGTGGCCTGAGCCTCACTCTTTGGGGTGATCACAGGAGCACCCCTTCCCCAATTCATTGCCTTGCCAACAGGTGGCCTGGGCCTCCCTCTGTGGGACTATTCTATGTCTTATGGAGTGAAATTATGTACTTTTGTCTTTTGAGGAATTTGTCAACTTTATCTTAGTTATCAAATCTGTTGGGATAATATGTCTATAATTCTTATCTTTTAAATACCTATAAAATCTGTTACTTATTTCTGATATGCTAGTTTTCAAGTCCTTTTTTCTGATCAGCCTGATTAGATGTTTATAAATAATATGAATTTCTCAAAGATTGTTTAATTAAATTGTTTTAACATATATTTTTATTGATTTCAGAGGGAGAGGGAGAGATAGAAACATCAATGAGAGAGAATCACTGATTTTCTAACTCCTGCACACCCCGTACTGGGGATTGAGCCCACAACCTGAGCATGTGCCCTTTACCAGAGTGGAACCTGGGACCCTGCAGTCCTCAGGCCAATGCTTTATCCACTTAGTCAAATTGGTTAGGACTTTAATTAAATTTTAAAAATATTTTTGCTTTTCTACTTTTTCATTTCCACACTGGTATTTTCTTTGTTGATATGATCCTACCTTAGTTTTATTTTTTTCCATTAAATGTATTGGGATGATATTGGTTCATAAAATTATATAGGTTTCAAGTATACAGTTCTATAATACATCATGTGTATATTGCATGGTGTACCCACTATTCAAATTCAAATCTTCTTCCATCACCAAATATTTGACCCCCAGTGTCTTTACTACCTCCTACCCACTTTCCTCTGGTAACCAACATACTGTTACCTGTGTCTATGAATTTTTGTTTTTCTTATCTGTTCACTTGCTTTCAGCTATTTGCAACAACATGGATGGATCTTGAGATTGTCATGTTAAGTGAAGTAAGTCAGAAAAAGTCAAGAATCTTATCATGTCACTCATATGTGGAACACACTGAAATTTTTTTTCTTTTATTCTGCATCTTTTTTGGTTGTATTGCTCTTCTTTTTAAGGTGGAAACTGAGATCAGTTATTCAAAATCTCCTCTAATGTAATTAGTACAATAAATTTCTCTTGAAGTACTCAATGAGGGAGATTTCACTAAACTTGAAATAGCTCTTCATTTTCATTCAGCTCAAAATTAATTGTTTGGCTCTATTTCAACCCATGAGTGACTTATAAGTGTTTTTGCTTGGTTTACAAGTTTGTGAAGAACTTCTAGAGATCTTTCCGTTACTGGCTTCTAATTTAACTCTCTACTGAAATATAACACATCCTATTAAGTTTAAGAGAAGTATCTCTTCCATTATGACAAACAGCACATATATTTGTACTATTTTTCTAAGTATGTTATTAGCTCCATGTGGGCAGGTCATAATCCCAATACCTTGTATAATGTCTGTTTAATAATTGCTCATTATTATGAATATTCAAAGATCCCACACTTCAAATACCATCACATTGGGGAGTAGGGCTTCAAAATATGGAGATTGGGGAGACACAAATATTCAGTCAATAGGGTAGGGGATGAAAAAATTCACATATAAGTCATCCCTACTTCACAATTTTTTTCTTCAATACTAGATCTGGAAGTCCCAATAATAAGGCTAAAATTAAGGTCTAACAGTTTAGAAACATCACCAAACGAGACACTATGTCTATTACTTTGATTAATGGCAAGAATTCCAAAGGGATTGATGGGATGGATAATCTCCCTGTATCACCAAGTTGGGCTGACTGTACAAATGTTTTGTTGCCTTGTGGATAGGACAGCCATATCTTTTCTGCACTTAACCAACTCAATCCTATATGGCTAGGAATGGCCCAAAGAGGAAGCCCTGGTCATTTTGCCTTGCTAACATCACTTGATACCATTAGTGACTTCAAGGGGAAAGGTCGATTTTAAAATTAATGGTACATGTGATTGTTGCTTAGTGGAGGGGAGCCAATAAATGGGTGTTACAAAAGCAAACATCTATACTAATAAAAGGATAATATGCTAATTAGACCAGACATCTTCCAGGCGTCCTTCCAAAGCCACGGTGGTGGGGGCTGAGGCAGAGGCGGTTGGGGGTGACCAGGCCAGCAGGGAAGGGCAGTTAGGGGCAACCAGGCAGGCAGGCTAATGGTTAGGAGCCAATAGTCCGACTGCCAGATTAGGCCCAATCCTAATTGGCAGTTGGACATTCCCCAGGGGGTCCCAGATTGGAGAAGGTGCAGGCTGGGCTGAGGGACCTCTCTACCCCATTCATGAATTTCGTGCACTGGACCTCTAGTTCTGAAATAATAGTGGTGCCTGAAGAGAGGCTTAGAACAAGTGAAAAATATGCCTAGCTTAAACTCCGGTGCATCTTGGGACAAAAGACTGCCAACATTTCCTCCACTTTTAACTGAAGGAGCTGTACAATGGCCAATCTAAGCACACTTTCAGGATTGATCTATGTCCTCCTTTTTATTCTATAAATAGATCAGAACTAAGATGACTATGTGGAACAATACCCATGTAGCTGTCTCTTATGGTTCTCATTCCATAGAACATTGTGTTTATAAAATAGAATAGGCTTAAGGAATACTTACACTTGAATGACAGACTGATTAGAATTCTTATTATTCAATAGATGTATACCATAAAGTGCAGATAGCTATAGATCTGGGAGGCCCTCCAAAAAGGAAAGTAAAAATATAAAAATATGAGACTATTTGTATCAGCATTATAGGGTGGTCTAAATTATACAACCCTACACTTGTTAGTACAACTCTGAAATCTGTGTGTATTTTGATTGTCTATTTGATTACATGTTGTTGAAAGGCAAATGACTGTTGTCAAACTAAGAGTGATGGTTTTATTGTAAAAGGCTTGGACAAAAAATCAGGGGTATTAAGTCCAGCAGACTTGGAATAGTCCTAACCTAAAATATCTATAAATCACTATTCATTAGTCAAAGAATGAAATACTTTAGTGTTGCTTTGTAACCATGGATCCAAGAAATTTGGGGACATGTTTGAACATCTTATCAACAGTGTTTATTGATAACAGTGCAATTGATCATTTATACCCATTCTCATTAAGACCTTCAGAGTCTGCTTACCTGAAAATACGCCTACATATCTAGTACAATAGAAGAAACCTTGGCAGTAAATCAATTTTTGGCTGACAGGGTATTCTGTGCATATGTTGGTTCTTACCAGATAAAATTATGTCTGTACAGTGGATAAAATTAGGAGCTTGTGCTTGACTTTTATCTAAACCCCTTGCTGAGGAGCAACCTTGGCTATGATGCAATGCATTATTTTTCCTTAATACATTAAAATTTGTAAGTATTGCCATTTTGGTCCTGAGTCTTCTTTGCAATTTAACTGTCACTATTAGTGCACCATATTCCTTGGAATATGGCAGTTCTGTAGTTTTATGCCTTGTGGCCACTTCTCAATACATAACCTTACACTTCTCATGAGGTAACTACCCACAAGGCTTGATGTATAATCTAGTTCTTTTTTCATGTTGTTTATTAAGTAGTCTCTTTTGTTCCTGTGCTTTCAAAGTGTGCTTGTTGGTTTCTCCTTTTCTTGGATTCACAGTGTACTCTGGCCACCAATAATCTTCTCTGGTTTCCTGAGAAGTCATACAATGAAGTTTTATTCCTGTTAATCACAATACGCACGACTACATTCTACTTGTGCTGTTGGGTTATTATCTTCTATAAGAGGTACATGCCTATTTTTGAAAGCATGTTATCAATAGAACTGTTTTTCACATGTACTTTAATCAATTTCTCTCCCAGAGGTGTTGTTTTTTTTTTTTTTTTTTTTTTTTTTTATTTTTTTTTTTATTTTTTTAAATCAATCTTTATTGTTCATATTATTACAAAGGTTCCTCATTTCTTCCCCCCTCCACCAAGAGGTGTTGTTTTTATAAGAGTTCCTACTAGATTTTCATCCACACTTGTATAATATGCACTGTGTGTGTGTTACAACATATGCCCATGTGTTCTTGCTTCACTAGTAATTCTTAGTCTCTATAGTCCTTCCCTGGTTTAACTATTAATATATTATCTGGGAGTGACCATTTGCTCCTCATCTTTTATATAGCTACTAGAGGCTCAGTGCACTAAATTCATGCACTGATAGGATCCCTAGCATCTGCTGGCTGCTGGCCCAGTACTCCCCTCCCTCCCTTCCCTTGGCCAGCTCTGCCCCCTGGCCAAACTCCCAAATGAACTCCCAGTTGAGGGACAATTTGCATAATGCACTTTTATTATATAGGATCTCCCATCCAAGTACTAACCAGGCCCGACCCTGCTTAGCTTCCGAGATCAGACGAGATCGGGCGCGTTCAGGGTGGTATGGCCATAGACTATATAGGATCTCATTATGTCACCTGCCTATTGTTGACAGGCCCAAACCTAACTTTCTGTCTAATGATAACACACACACTCCTGTTTTGTTTTTATTTAATCCTATCCCTACAATATTTTTCCACTGATTTTTAGAGTGGGATGGAAGGAGAGAGGGGGAAGAGAGAGAAACATTGATGTGAAAGAGACACATTGATTAGTTGTCTCCTGCATGCCCAGGCTGGGGATGGAGCCTACAGCCAAAAAAAGTGCCACTGACCGGGAATCAAACCAGCAATCCTACAGTCAACAGTCCAGCACTCTAAGCATTAAGCTAACGGACTAGATCGACACCACTCTTCTTTTTAAGTTGTGTTAGTACCATACAATTTATCAAAGCTTTAAATTTGGCCGTGATACTCCCATTTTATTCTCAAGTCTGACTTATTTCTCCTATCATCTTAGATTTCTTAGTTATCATGGATTGTCATTCTTTGTATCTACTGTTATTATCTGACTCATTTCTCCTATCATCTTAGATTTCTTAGTTATCATGGATTTTCATTCTTTGTATCTACTGTTATTATCTGGGTTAATATAAAGCCACTGGGTTGATTGGCTCAGATAATGCAAACTTTCTTTCAGTTCTTCTCAAAGTCCAATCTCCAAAGATAAAGTTGATGTATAGAAGAGCTCAGCCGATGTGGTTTAGTGATTGTGCCAGGAGGTAGCGATTTTGATTTCTGGTTAGGTCTCATGCCCAGGTGTGGGCTCACTCCCCAGTGTGATGTGTGCAGGAGGCAGTTAATCAATGGTTCTCTCTCTTCATTGATGTTTTTACTCTCTCTCTTCATTCCTCTCTGAAATCAATAAAGGTAAATATATATTTTTAAAGATGTATAAAGAGTTGAGCACCACTACCATGATGAGATGTGAAGATAAATAAAATCCTGAAGATAAATCCTGGGAACAAAGAAAAGGGCAATGATTCATTCATATTCCAATAAACACTAAAACCAAAACGTTGGATTGTGAACTAAGTCAGCTTAAGACTCCAGGTGTTCTAGTTTTTAAGCTATTTTTATTGTCTCCAACACTAAAATATGAAATATATAAAAAGGATTTTGATATTATTTTATGTGCAACTTGATAAACTATTAGTTTATTCAAGAAATTTTTATCAAGTAGTAAGCATGGTGCTATGCTTTTAAGTTGAGGGATACTACCTCAACCAGGTGACCAAGCTTAGCATCGTTAATGATCATTCACATTGACAGCATATGCTATTAATGAGAATGGCATTTTTTAACCTCTGTGATCTTCCTTCAAAAGTATAAAATGGTAACACCAGTGCAAACATAAAAATATACTAGAAACCCAAATTGAGAGTCTACAAAATACTCAAGTACTCCTCAAAACTGTCAAGTTAATAAAAATAAAAAAATAAAAAAAACAGCTACCCTATTTCTCATATGTAAGGTATGAGAAATTGTCAAAGACCAGTGGAAGCTAAGAAATGTACTAGAGTAATAAAAGGTGTTAATAAAAGGGGACTGTGTGAGGAGTATATAGGAATTATTGTTTTAATTTTTTTTTAAATCTATTATTCCAGAATGAAGTTAATTTTTTTTTTAATTTAAAGTACTTTAGTTTTCTAGGAATCAATAGTTTTCTGAAAAATCAAGCATGATTCATTTCCCTTTTCGCCCTGGGCAACAAACTCACATTGTATCAAATCAGCAGGGCCAAACATATTCTCTTAGTTGCTGGAACTCTCCTGCCACTAGGAGTGCTAACCCAGTCTCTGGTGTGCTAGCCCAGGTGGTATCATCAGCCTCATCTCCTGGCTTTTTTCTATGGCAGTGAAGCCACTAAGTAAAGTGATAACAAGGCAGTCAAAGAAATACCTGCTTTTCCAATTAATGGTAAAGAACAAATAAAAACACATAATTTTCTCTCACATAATATTAATAGGGAATAGAATATTTACTCAGGGAATCAACTGACATTGTCCACATAATCTGTCAGATCACACTTAAAGAAAACAACATGCCCAGTGTTGAGATAAAATTTTAGTGGTTCAGATTTTAAAAATGAGAAATTAATTTACTTTCTTCTCTGTGCTGACCAAACCATGTAGCCTGAAATTAGGACAGATTGAACAAATATTTTCTTGGCTAAGACTATAGTATATTTTGCCCCCCGCTTTCCCGCCCCCCCCCCCCAAAAAAAGCGAGTTCTTTTTAAGATTAATGCAGGCTTCTGACATGAAAGTAGCCCTGATTTCATTCAAATTCTAAAACCTCCTATCCAACCAGGGCAGAAATCAACTAGTTTGCAATGCTGCGTTATCAGCAAGCATCATGGGACTGGGATAAAATCCTATATAGCGTACTCAGGCTACATGTGTACAAGAAAGCTGAGACTTGCTTTATAATTACTCGGTGCAAAATGAAACACTAAAATGGCATAAAATGAAGGCCAAAAGAACACCTAAGAATCAACATCCACCACACACACAAGAATCCTTGAGAAATCTTATAGTCCTAAAAAACAGGGTCAGATCAATATTCAGAGATCACAGGCATGCCAAAATCTAACAGCATCAAGCTCAGGGAATCCAAAGCAGCATAGACAGTCAATCAGAAAAGTAATCAGGCCCAGACCAGGTTTGGCTACTGCCTTCTATTGTTACAGAGACTCACAGATGTACCACATAACTCAGAGACTAGTCACAAACATTTATTAGTGTTGTCCACAGAATTCAACTATTCTTCCATCTTTAAAATTTCCACAGTGAGTTTGTGCACAAGTATTTTCTATAAAACTTACGTAACATATAAAACAAGTTTTAGTACATCAGTTCTAGATGAAAATTTTACTCATTTCTGAAACTGATACATTTTCTTAGGGAAAAAAATCTGTTGCAAACTCAATGTGTTAGAAATGTACTTCTCAAAATACAAGATTTTAGTCTAATCTTAATCATTTGATGTTTAATCAAGTTCACTTGGAAATAAAGGCCTTTGAGTTTTTCCCTGAGATTTCTCTCATTTCTAATGAGGTCTGATTATTCAGGACATTGACAGAAGTTGCTTTCCATATACAATGACTAGGGGTCCAGTGCATAAAATTCATGCATGGGGGGCAGAAGGGGGTTCCTCAGCCCAGCCTTGCACAGTCTCCAATCAGGGAACCCTTGGAGGATGTCCAGTTGCCTGTGGGATAAGGCCCAAACTGGCAGTCGGACATCCCTCTCACAATCTGGGACCACTGGCTCCTAACTACTCACCTGCCTGCCTACCTGATAGCCCCTAACTGTCCTCCCCTGCCAACCTGATCCCGCCCCCAACTGCCCTCTGCTGCCGGTCTGATTGACCCCAACTGCCCTGCCCTGCCAGCCTGATCTTGACCAGTCTCTGTCTTTGTTTTTCTCAACAGTCCTCCATGCCTCCCTGTGTCCCTCTTCCTCTTTCCCAGCTGAAAAGGGGTGGGGCCAGTGGGGGATACTCCACCCTCTGCCTGCCCTCCCTTCCACCCAGGCCTCTTCAGGCCCAGTCTGTTTTGTTTCTTCATTCTGAGAGAGGCTCAGAGAGTGAGCTGTGGGGGAGGAAAAGAAAGGGAGAAAAGGCTGTGAGCTGATGGGCACTGTGTGTGTCTGTACACGTGTGCAGTTGTGAGTATGAGTGCTGGCCCCACCTTCCCCATGCCTGTCTCCACTGCCACAGGTCCCCACCTACCAGATTGGGAAATTTAGACAAGCTTGTACCTATTAGAAGAGGAAATAGTTAAAGGAAACAACTTGCCCATCTTTGTGACATGATCTACCCCACTATGTGTTTTCTAATACAGTATCAGTTTCTTCAAAACTTCCCAAATTCATTACATGGAAGGTTTTTCTCTCTGGTGTGCCTTCTGTTATAATGTACTCTCAGAACTGCCTTACGAGCAAAAGTTTTCCCACATTCATGACATTCATGTGGTTTCTCCCCTGTGTGAATTCTCTGGTGTTCTCTGAGAGTTGAATTGTGGGCAAAAGCTGTCCCACATTCATTACACTCATAGGGTTTCTCCCCTGTGTGAATTCTCTGATGTGATTTCAGACCAGATATACGGGCAAAAGACTTCCCACATGCACTACATTCATACGGTTTCTCACCTGTGTGAATTCTCTGGTGGGTACTGAGATTTGTCTTACGGGAAAAAGTTTTCCCACATGCATTACATTCATAGGGTTTCTCCCCTGTGTGAATTCTCTGATGTGTACTGAGGTGTATCTTCCTGGAAAAAGTTTTCCCACATTCATTACATTCATAAGGTTTCTCCCCTGTATGAATTCTCTGATGTGTACTGAGATGCGACGTCTTGGAGAAAGTTTTCCCACACGCATTACATTCATAGGGTTTCTCCCCAGTGTGAATTCTTTGATGTACTTGGAGGGCTGAATTATGAGTGAAAGTTTTTTCACAGTCATTACATTCATAGAGTTTCTCACCTGTGTGAATTCTCTGATGTACTCTAAGGGTTGAATTATGGGCAAAAGATCTCCCACAATCATGACATTTGTACAGTTTCTCACCTGTGTGAATTCTCTGATGGATACTGAGGTGTGTCTTCTGGGGAAAAGTTTTCCCACAAGCATTACATTCATAGGGTTTCTCTCCTGTATGAATTCTCTGATGTGCACTGAGGTGTGTCTTGTTAGGGAAAGATTTCCCACGTGCAATACATTCATGGGGTTTTCTGCCTGTGTGGATTCTCTTATGCACTCTGAGATGTGATGATGTCTTGGAGAATGTTTTCCCACATTCAATACATTCATTTGGTTTCTCTTCTGTGTGAATTCTCTGATGTTCTATGATCTGTGCCACCCTGGAGAATGATTTACTATATTCATTATTTTGATAGAGTTTAATCTCTGTGTGTGTTCGCTGATGTACTAAGAGGGCACACTTCTTGTAAGATTTCCCACATTCACTGTTATCATAAGGTTTCTCTTTTGTGTGAACTGTCAGATGTTCACTGAGGTTTGACATTTGACAGAAAGTTTTCCCACATTCATTATCTTCATAGAGCTGGGCCCCGATATGAGTTCCAGGATAATGAACAGTGTGTGAATTTGAACAGAAGAATTTCCCACACTCCTCACATTCACAAGTTTTCTCCTCTGAGTGGGTCCTCTGATGCTGAATGAGGTATGCTTTCTGGTAAAAGAACTTACTATATTCATTACTTTCAAATGACTTCTCTCCTATATCATTTTCCTGATTTACACTGAAAAGTGAGTTTTCAAGCAAGGATTCCCGATGTTTACCACATTGATAAAATTTCTCTTCTGTCTGAGTTCTCTGATGTATTGTAAGGTCTAAGTCCTGGTAGGAGGCACTTGTACTTGTACATCCATTAAAAACACAGACCTTATCTCCAGTTTGTGTCTTCTGATGTACCAGAAGGGCTGATCTTTGGGTCAAGTTTTCCTCACATTTACTGCTTTCCAAAGCAGTTCTTTTAACAGTTCTTGTAACAGTCTTCTGAGGTTGAATGAGGAGTAAATTCCTGTTGAAATTATTTTCACTTTCATTACATTCATAGTGTGTCATAGTCATCTGAACTTTATCATATTCCACAATAGTGGCTTTGTCACAGGATCTCCCACATTCATTAATAACAAAGCATTTCTCCCTTGTATCTGTTCTCCTGTGGTTAAATAGAGTTGCGTTATCACAGTTTTCCCCAAATACATCATCCTTACATTATTCCTTTCCTGTTAGAGAATTCTTAACTATAACACAGACAAAAGTGTTATCATGTAAAACTTTTCCAAATTCATTACATTCAAAAGGTTGCTCCAAGTGGAAAATTTCAGATGATCTTTCTTATAACTGAGAGCGTTCATATTTTTATACTCCTAAAACCTCTCTTCAGGATGAGCTTTCTCATGTTTGATATCAAGCTGCAACTTTTCACATACATTCGTGTAATCAACCTTTCTTGAAAAGTTTCTATCATTAATAATTACGTCAGAAATAAGTGGCAACTTCGTTCTCTGTGAATCACATTCACAGGCATTTTTCCTGAGAAATCTGCAGTTATATCCAGATTAATTGGTTTTCCTAAAACTATCTACCTTTCTTTACTCAATGGTTTATTATCAATGAATATTACTTGCCAAAGAGGTTTCTCTTGTTTTTCCTGGTTCTCCTCAATGTGGACATCAACTTTGTAATATCCTAAAATTAGAAACATTGAAAACACTCATGAATCTTAAATTTCTTATTATGAGGAGCTTATAATCATGTTTTGTTATGCTTTATATTGTTTCTGGTCATGTTTTCAAATATTAATAACTCATGCACACAGACAGAAACACAAGACACACACACACACACACACTTTCTCTCTGCTCATCCACATTATTTAAAAAATCAGAATTACTCCCAGTGCTAGCCAAAATGGATCAGTCTCCTTCTTCCAGGTCCTAACTCTGCAATTAAAAAAATTCCTGGGGGGGGTGGGGGGGACTCTCAGCAAAGTGGGAATAGAGGGATCATGCCTCAACATAATAAAAGCCATATGTGACAAACCTACAGCCAACATCATACTCAATGGGCTAAATTAAAACCATTTCCCCTAAGAACAGGAATGAGACAATGGATGTCTGCTTTGTCCTAACCATAGCAATCAGACAAGAAGAAAAAAACAAAAGGCATCCAAGTTGGTAAGAAGAAAGTAAAATTGTTATTATTTGCAGATGACATGATATTGTATATAGAAAACCCTAAAGGCTCCATCAAAAAACTACTAGATTTAACAAATTAATTTGAAAATGTAGCAGGAAACAAAATTAACATCCAAAAATTGATGTCATTTTTATATACCAACAATAAAATCTCAGAAAGAGAAACAAAATACAATCCCACTTACCACTGCAAAAACAACAAAAAGTTAAGATACTTAGGAATAAACTTAAGCCAGAAGGTAAAAGACCTATACTTGGTAAACTACAGGATGTTGAGAAAGAGTGAGAGGGAGATATACACAAGCAGAAGAATATACTGTGTTCATGGATTGGTAGAATCAACATTCTTCAAAATGTCCGTACTGCCCAAAGCACTGTATAAATTCAATACAATTCCTATTAAAATACCAACAGCATAGTTCACAAATCTAAAACACTCCAAAAATTTATAGGAACCAAAAAAGAACCCAAATAGCCACAGCAACCCTGAGAAAGAACAAAGTTGAAGGCATCACAATACCAGATATCAAGTTATACTACAAAGCTACTCTACTCAAAATAGTCTAGGACAGGCACAAGAACAGGCATATAAGGCAATGGAATGGAACAGAGAACCCAGAAGTTGACCCAAGACATTGTACTCAATTACTATTTGATAACAGAGGCAAGAGCATACAATGGAGTCAAGGGAGTCTCTTCAATAAATGGTGCTGGGAAAACTGGACAGGGACATGCAAAAAAATGAAACTAGTCCACCAACTTACACCAAACACAAGAATAAACTCAAAGTGGATAAAAGACTTAAGTGTAAGACATGAAACCATAAAAATCTTGGAAGAAACCATAGCCAGCAAAATCTCAGACATCTCTCGTAGCAACATGATTACCAATACATCTTAAAGGGCAAAGGAAACTAAATGGAAGTATATCAAAATAAAAAGCTTCTGCACAGCAAAAGAAACCATCAAAAAATGACAAGAAAGTTCACTGCATGGGAGAACATATTTGTCAATGATACATCCAAATAGGAGTTAATTTCCAAAATATACAACCTTAGTACACTGCTGGTGGGAATGCAGATTGGTGCAGCCACTGTGAAAAACAGTATGAAGTTTCCTCAAAAAATTAAAAAATGGAACTCTCATTTGACCCAGAGATCCCACTTCCAGGAATATATCCAAGAAGCCTGAAACATCAATCAGAAAGAATATATGCACCCCTAGGTTCACAGCAATGCAATTTATAATAGCTAACTTAAGATCTGGAAACAGTCCAAGTGCCCATCAATAGACGAGTGGATAAAAAAGCTGTGGTACATCTACACAATGGAATACTACAAAACTGTAAAGAAAGAAAGAATTTTTACCATTTGCAACAGCATGGATGGATCTGGATAGTATTATGAAAAGTTAAATAAGCCAGAGAAAGCTATGTCTCACATGATTTCACTCATATGTGGAATCTAATGGACAAAATGAACGAGTGAATAAAATAAACCCAGAGACATAGAAGCATGAAACAGACTGATGAATTTCAGAGGGGAGTTGGGGGTGGGGCAGATGGGAGCAGAGTAATTAACCTGGGAACTTATATGCATATATGCACAGTCCATGGACAGACATTAGAGTAGTGAAGGCCTGCAAGGGGTGAGTATGGATGGGTGGGTGATCAATGTGAAAAAACACTAAGTATACATCTGTAATACTTTCAACAATAAGATAAATTTAAAAACAGTAAGTAAATAATAAATAATAAAAATCCCTGGGGAGAAAAAAATTAACAAACAAATGTAGATGCTATGAAATAAGCATAGCATCCCCCTCCAAAAGAGAAACACTTTCCTATGGTTCTACCACAGATATACCAGTAAAGCATTTTCACACTCTTGAAAAATTTTCCTCCATGAGCCAAACCAAAGTTCATAGGAAAGATTATGAAGAATTCTGAGAAATCTCTATTCTGGGAGATGGTAGCAGCAGGTACTGCCAAAATGCCATCTGAAACCACATTTCTATCTACTCTTTAAAATTTGGGTGGGCAATAGTAACAAAGCTGTTGGTTCAGGCACTGGTGACCAACTCATAACAGGCAAGAGGGAAAAAAAAAGGGAAAAAAAAGAAGTACAGCAAAAAAGGGGAGCAGGAATATATGGTAGGCCCAATATTACAGCTAGGAAAAATGAAGCAACATGTGAACAAAGTATACCCTCCAAACACAATACACTAAAAAGCAGCTGAATTTCACATTATTATCAAATGAATACATGACTATTCATTAAGACAGACCATATTATGGGCTGTAAGACAAATCTTTACAAATATTTTAAAATTATATAAAATATCTCGACCCACTGAAAAATTATACTAGAAATTAGTAACATAAGGTTATCTTAAAAGAAATAAAAAATATATATTCATAAATTAATATGCTTCTAATTAAATCATGGGTGACAAAGTGCAGCTCACAGAAAATTAAGGTATTTTAAAGTGAATGAAAAGAAAAACAATTCAAAACATAGAAATTTGTGGGATGCAGCTAAAGTAGCACTGTGATAAATTCATAGCTTGAAGTGTTTTATATTAGCAAAAACAATCTCCAACCAGTTACCTAAGCTTCCACTTGAAGAAACTACACAAAGCTGAAACCTGTTTGGCTTGGTGGATAGAGGTCAGCCTGCAGACTCAAGGGTCCCAAGTTCGTTTCTGGTCAAGGACATGTATCTTGGTTGCGGGCACATCCCCAGTGGGGGGGGGGGGGGGGCTGTGTGCAAGAGGCAGCTGATTGATGTTTCTAACTCTCTATCCCTCTCTCTTCTTCTCTGTAAAAAAAATCAATAAAATATATTTAGGAAGGAAGGAAGGAAGGGAGGGAGGGAGGGAGGGAGGGAGGGAGGGAGGGAGGGAGGGAGGGAGGGAGGGAGGGAGGGAGGGAGGGAGGGAGGGAGACAGACAAAGAGCCCCGGATGGATGGCTCAATGGGCTGGAGTGTCATTCCCTATGCCAAAAGGTTGCAGTTTCAATTCCCAGTCTGGGCACATCTAGGTTGCAGATTTAGTCCCTCAGCAGGGCGTGTAAGGGAGGTAACCAATCAATGTTTCTCTCTCTCTAAAATCAATGAACATACCTTTGGATAAGAATAAAAATAACTACAGAAAGAAAAGTTCAATCTAAAGAAAGAAGAAGAAAATATTAAAGGTTAGCAAATACAGTAAAACTGAAAATAACAGAGAAAAATCAAACCAAAGCTTACTTCTTTGAAAAGAAATTTTTTATGTGATAAAAATGAACCAAGGAAAAACAAGAAGACATGTTATCAATATCAGAAATAAATACAAAGGGGGATATAACTACAGATACAACAAACATTAAAGAGATAATAAAAGAATATTGAGAGACTCTATGCCCATAAGTTTAACAATTTATATGAAAGGACAAATTTCTTAAAAACAAAGAACTACCAAACTCACTCATGAAGAAAGAAAAGTCCCAAAAAGATCTAGTTAAAAAATTGAATATGGGTGGGGTGGGGGGGGGGGGGGAATAAGTAGTTTTTTAAAAAAACAACACAACTACAGGGGATGGTGTTGACTACTGAATTCTACCAAACATTTAAAGAAGAAACACTATCTCTTTTATATAATCTCTTCAAGAAATTACAATATGTAGATTTCCTGAATAATTTTAAGGCCTATGTCCTCACAGCAAAACCAAAGATAATGCAAGAAAAGAAACCTACAGACCAATATCCTCATGATAATAAATATAAAAATACTAAAAACTAGTATCTAGCCCTGGTTTGGCTCATGGTTAGAGTGTAGGCCTGCAGACTGAAGGTTCACAGGTTCAGTTTCAGTCAAGGGCAAGTACCTCCACTGCAGGCTTGGTTCCTGGCCCCCGTCAGGGAGTGTGAGGAGGCAACATCGATGTCTCTCTCTCTCACAATGATGTTTCTCTATCTCTGTCTTTCCCTTCCATTTTAAAGAGAAAAGAAAAAAAATCAATGAAAAATATCCTCTGATGAGGAATAGCAAAAAAATAAAGTAGCAAAAGGAACACAACTATATATAAAAATAATCAGGATCAAGTGGGATTCATCTCAATAATTCAAAGTTACCAATAGAAAAAAAAATCAATATAATCCATCATTTAACTGTCTAAAATATTAATACACACAACCACATCAATTAAGATAAAATATTTCATTAAATTGAAAATTCAACCATTGACCTAATAAAAGGAATCTATTAAAGCATATAGCTAACATCATACTTAATAGAGACTGAAAACTTTAACACTAAGATTAGAAAAAATATAAAGGTGTTTACTCTCAAAAGCAGAAAAAGGTGTTGAGTAGAAAGTGTTTACTTCTACTAGAAATTGTAATGGAAGTTCCAACCAATATAATAAAGCAAGAATAAAAATGAAAGATACAAAGTCTACCAAGAAAAATCACCAAAAAATTCTTTTAGAAAACTCCATAAACTAAGTATTTTCAGCAAAGTCAAAATACAGAGCTAATATACAAAAGCTAATAATATACAAATAATTGATCAACTGGAATTTGAAATTAGATATACAAGATAATTTACCACAGTACACACACACACACACACACCAGAAAAAAACAAAACCAACCCCCACAACTGATATCTATATGCTGAAGACTACTGATGAAAGAAATCCTAAATAAATGGAGGTAAATGCCATTTATGAATTAGAATACAATATATTATTAACATGTCGACTGTCTTTAATTTGATCTATAGATTTAATGCAATCCAAGCTGAAATGCCAGAATGCTTTTTTATAAATATCAAAAGCTCATTTAAAAATTCATATAGAAAGTTGATGAACTCAGACTACTCGATTTCAAAAATTAGCTACTATAGTAATGATAGCAAATGAATAAAAAACAGACATCAGAGAAATATACAATCTTAGACATACAAAGCATACATACAAATATATATGCAAATTGCACTCATCTGTTTTTCTGAGGTCATGCAAGTACTACTCAATGGAGAAATGATAATCTTTTCAACATATGGTGCTAAAATAACTGAACACCTTTTTCAAAAATTATACCTCACGCTTTCTATAAAAATTAACACTAAATGGATCACAAAATGCAAAATGTGGATTTTAAAATTTTCTAGAAAAAAAAATCACAGGAATAAATCTGAGTTCTGATGTTTCTAGACAGGACAACAAAAGCATGGTCCTCACAGAAAATTGAAGAATGGACTTTGTCAAAGTTATTGTTTAGTCTTAGCCTCCTCTGAAATCATGCCAAGAGAAGAATGGGGTGCAGCTCCAATACAGCCCGGGGCCTATGGCAGCATGGGAAGGTGGGAAGGCGGCTCCGGCCAGAGCAAAGACAGTGCCAGCAGCCAGGGTAAGGTAGGCCCATTCTTGCACAAATCTTTGTGCATAGGGTCTCTAGTTTAGACATAAAACCTTTAGAGGTAATTAAGATTAAATGAAGTCATAAAGGTGGGACCCTAGTTCTACAGAACTGGTGTCCTTACAAAAAACAGGAAGAGCCATCAGAGCTCTCTCTCCATGGGTGCAGAGGAAAGGCCATACGAGGATACACTGAGAAGGTGCTCACCCGCAAGCCAAAAAGAGAGGCCTCGTCAAAAATCCAGCCTGCTGGTACCATGATGTTAAGACCTTCAGCCTCCAGAACTGGGAGAAATATACTTCTATTATTTAACACATTAAGCGCCACGTCAGTCATTGGTGACTGACACTATCCTTTCCATCCAGACCGGTCAGTCACTGGTGCTGCCAACATATCAGTGAAATGGGTATCGCGGGCTAAATGGAAAGGAAGACAAAACAGGCTTGGCACTTAACGTGTTAAACCACCCAGACTATGGTATTCTGTTATGCCAGCCCCGTTGACTAATAAAAAAATGCAAATCAAAACCTCAGTGGTGTAGCCTTTCACATTCACTACGGTGGCTACAATCAAACGTCAGGTAGTAAGTGCCGGAGAAGATGTGGAGGACCCAGAACCCTCAGGTGCTGTCGCTGGGAATGTGAGGTAGTACAGCCACTTTGGAAAACAGTCTGGCAGTTCCACAGTTACCATCTAACCCAGAAATTCCACTCCTACCTAGAAACTCGAGATAGATAAAAGCTTATGTCCAACCCAAACCTTGTAAATGAATGATTAATTAGCACTACTCAATAATAGCCAAAAGATAGCATCCTAAATGTCCACTGACTGATTAATGAGCAAACAAACGTGGTATGTTCAATGAAATATTCTTTCCATAAAAAGGATGAAATATTAATATATGCTATAATATGAACCTTGTAATGCAAAGTGGAAAAAAAAAAACCACAATAACAAAAGAACACATAATGTGTAATTCCATTTATCTGAAATGTCCAGAACAGCCAAAGCCATAGGAACAGAAGCAGAGTAGTGTGCTAGGACTGGACAGGCCAGAGGGCAGGGAGGTAATACAGCTGAATGGCATGAGGTTTCTCTCAGAGGGGAAGAAAACTGACTGGTGAATGCATCTGTCTATGAATATAATAAAAGCCACTGAATTAACTGTACACTTTAAATGGGTGAATTATATGATATGCAAATTATATATCAATAAAGCTGTTTAAAAGCAAAAACAATTTTCTAAAGCCTTTCCCTTAACGGCCTAACCACCCAAAGAGTTTCCTTTGTCTGTGCTCACCTGGGTGCCTCTGGCTTAGAGATTCTTCCTCTGCCGGCCAGGGCTCTTCACCTCGCTCCAGCTTTAAGATCACCTGGGGTTTGGTAATGCAATGCCCTGTGAATATAGCAATTGAAGGCATATTTAGAGCAGATCCATGGGCTTTTTAGTTTCTGAAGGTGGAGAAAGATACAGCAGCAGGGGAAACATAAAGGTACCTGTTTGCAGTTTTTAATGGGAAAGTAATGTCACAAACATTGTTTCTATTTCTCTAAAGGTCTGTTACTTGGGCCTCTTAATCAAAAGCCTAAACGTTGATCTCTCTAAAGGATCCATGCGCTTTGATCGTTTAAAAGGCGAGGAAATGGGCCCTACAGGGAGTCGCCGGGGAGGGCTGCTCACCCGTGGAGGCGAGGTGGCTGTAGTTCTCCAGCATCACCTCCCGGTACAGGGCCCTCTGCCCGGCTCCCAGGCGCTGCCACTCCTGCCTGCTGAGCTCCACGGACACGTCTTCGAACGACACCGATCCCTGCAATGCATCTGGTTAAAAAGTTCTGAATTATGTGGCGGAGAAAATACCTTTGAGAACTGCTATTTTCCTATTTACTCAGAAGGCTCAAAAACAGGTATCAAGGATGTCTACTTTTAACTTCATTTGTCTTTAATGTGGAGCCACTCAATTAGCTTCTAATGTACCATAATTCATTTATATCTATGAATTATAGTTTTATCTTTGTTAACCTTTACCCAAGGATATTTTTCCATTGGGAAGAAGGGGGAGAAGAGGAGAGGGAGAAAGAGAAATATCAGTGTGAGAAAAACACACCGATTGGCTGCCTCTGACATGCACCCTGACTAGGGCCAGGGATGGAACCTACAACTCAGGTAGGTGCTCCTGACCGGGAATCGACCCATGACCCTTCAGTGCGCAGGCCAACACTCTAACCACTAGGCCAAACAAGCCAGGCTGAATTACAGATTTTTAAGACAAAAAAAAAAAAAAAAAAAAAAAAAAAAAAAACAGTGTAAAGAGACTTGTTACAACTCTCCTACATCCCAAGTGACTATCCTGGGTATTCTAGAGAATTCTAGGCTGTTCACTCCCTCCTTGGACATCATTACCATAAATAATGGGAGTCAAGAAAGATACGTGTAAGCTGTGGAGATATCCTACATGATTGAGCTTATGAATACATAAATGTATAAAGATATATAAATCTAGAGCTCATGAAGAGCAAAGAACAACCTGCCAGGGAGGCGGAATCAGGGAGACCAGCACGAGAGCGCACAATCTAGCCTGAAGTAGCAGCACCCGCTGCAAGGAAAGGGAAGCAGTCACAGCGCAGAAGCAGCCACCAATGTGGTAACCACTGACGTAGCCGCCCCGTCCAGCAACGAGCTGCTCTGGGAACGCTGGTACCAAACGCTGATGTGGGAACAAAGCAAACCCTGTGCCACAGGCGCTGCTGTGACGGATCTGTTCACGCTGCTGCTGAAGGGTCTGGGGAACACAGAGCTGGGACAATCCCTTACTCTAGGATGCACATGGTGTTAGAACGCAGAAAGGAGGCGGAGGATGGAGACAAACACTAGGAGATAATAGCAGTTTAGGCAGTAACTGAAGTTATCAGGAGTCAAACAGCAACTTGAGCATGAAGGAAATGAGCAAAGAAAAGTACCAAAAACAACATTTGAGGAATATTAAAAGAGGCTGGCAGAGCCCTGCAGTGTTGCTCAATGGTTAGGCCTGTGCACTGAAGGGCCTTGAATTTAATTCCTGGTCAAGAGCACGTACCTTGGTTGCAGGTTCAATCGCCAAGTCCAATCAGGAGTCTGGTTGGGGCTCATGTGGGAGGCAACCAACCAATCAATGTGTCTCACATTGATGATTTTCTCTATCTCTCTCTGTCTCTCCCTCCCTACCTCTCCTTTCCCCTCTCCCTCCCTTCAACTCTCTCTCTAAAAATTAACAAATAAAAATATTTGTTAATTTATTAACAAATATTGGGTGAGGATTAACAAATAAAAATAATCCTATCTAATTAAAGAGTAATATGCAAACTGACTATCACCCCAACACACAAGATGACTGCCCCCATGTGGTCAAAGATGGCTGCCCCCGTGTCGACAGAAGATGGCCACCACAAGATGGCTAGCAAGAGAGAGCAATTGGGAGGGACCAGGTGTGCAAGGGAGAGCAGTTGTGTGTGATCAGATCAGCAGGGGAGGGCAGTTGGGAGGGACCAAGCCTGCAGGGGAGTGCAGTTGGGGGCGATCAAGCCTGCAGAGGAGGGCAGTTGTGGGGACCCAGGCCTGCAGGGGAGGGCAGTTGGGGGACCAGGCCTGCAGGGGAGGGCAGTTAGGGGCAATCAGGCTGGCAGGTAGAAGCAGTTAGGGGCAATCAGGAAAGCAGACAGGTGAGCAGTTGGGAGCCAGCAGTCCTGGATTGTGAGAGGGATGTCCGACTGCCAGTTTAGGCCAGATCTCACTACAGTTGGACATCCCTCAAGGAGTCCCAGATTGAAGAGGGTGCAGGCTGCGCTGAGGGTTTTGTGCACCGGGCCTCTAGTCCATGTAATAAAAGCCTAAGCAAACATTACGGCAGAACGAGCAGAACAACCCGTCGCTACAATGTGCACTGACTACTAGGGGCCAGATGCTCAATGCAGGAGCTGCTCCCTAGTGGTCAGTGGGATCCCACAGGGGGAACACCACTCAGACAGAAGCCTGGCTCATGGCTGGCGAGTGCAGCAGCAGTGGCGGGAGCCTCTCCAGCCTCCACTGCAGCTCTAAAGAACAGCAAACCCTGTGGTAAGGAGCAGTGAGCAGGCAGGCGGAAGGAGCAAGGAGTCCCGGACTATAAAAAGGTATGTCCAACTGCCGACTTAGGCCCAATCCCCACGGGGAGCAGGCCTAAACCAGCAGACAGACATCCCCTGAGGGGTCCCAGACTGCGTGCGAGAAGGCATAGGCCAGCCCTGCCCCAGTGAACTAATTTCATGCACCGGGCCTCTAGCAATAAACAAAAAGCACTGGCAGAAAAAAAATAGGCCACAAAGCCAGAGAACTTTTTAAAAAGTAATGATAGATGCATGAGAGAGCAGAGTCTTGAAAAGTGAAAAAATGGAAAGTTTCCACAAGTCTTCAAAGGCAGGTGGTGAGAAGCAGAGAGTTGCTATTCAAGGAGCATAGGTTTCACTTGTGAAAAACATTATGCTCTAGAGAACTCTGCACAACACTGTGCCTCTAGTTAACACTGAATTGTACACACAGAAATGTGCTGAGAGTGGATCTTATCACAATTAAAAAATAGAAAAAAAGGGCAAGAAGATTAAGAGATAAGAGGACAGACACAATCCAATTACATGTTCATTCATGTCTTCATTACTGAGTGAATACCTCCTCTGTGTGAAGCTCAGAACTAGTAGCTGGGAACTACATAAAACAAATGCATACAAGAACAGGAACACTTCTCATTAAATTTATTTTAATCTAAAAAAATTAAAGAGCCGAAACCGGTTTGGCTTAGTGGTAGAGTGTTGGTCTGCGGACTGAAAGGTCTCAGGTTCGATTCCGGTCAAGGGCATGTACATTGGTTGCAGGCACATCCCCAGTGGGGGGTGTGCAAGAGGCAGCTGGTCGATGTTTCTCTCTCATCGACGTTTCTAGCTCTCTATCCCTCTCTCCTCCTCTCTGTAAAAAATTAATAAAATATATTTTAAAAAATAAATTAATTAATTAAAGAAAATATTAAAGAACATTATAAACTGATAAACCAAAAGACAGATATAAAGATAGTAAAGCAACAAGCAGACTGTCAAATTACAGCGGGGAGGATAGGGAGATCTGGGGGAGATAAGAGATCAACCGAAGGACTTGTATACATGCATATAAGTACAACCAATGGACACAAAACTCTGGGGAGGGAGGGTATATATGGGAGGGGGGGCAATGTTAAAATATGTACACAGATAATAATTTAATAATAAAATAAGTTAAATAAATAAAACAATGTATACCAGTTTAACAAAAAAAAAAAAAAAGAAAACTATATTTTCCAAAATTAAAAATTTAGTAATAAAAATGAAATTTTTTTTCATTTTACTAAACTTTAATATTTGGCTTAATACAATTCAGATGAACTTTTTTTAAATTAAGCTAACAAGTGATTTAGGTTAAAATGTTGAAGAGAGATCACAGAAAATTATCTTCTCCATTTAAAGCAATGAAAAAACTGGCAAAAATTATAGAAGTTGGCAAAGACAATCTGTGGAAATATACAAAGAAAATGGCTGACTCACAGTAAGAACAATATTGTGTCCTTTCAATTCACCCCTCGCTCTCCAGCTCTCCAACCAACCAGCAGCCAGCAGCCTGGCAACTATAAGGGAGTTGGGTTTCCATCAAATCCAAACCTCATTCCCAAAACCTATCCTCCTCAGACTATTCCAAAAAATTCAAGAGGGCAGACATTTCCAAGTTCATCCTATGAAGCCAGTAGTATCCTAATCCCAAAACCAGAAAAAGACAACACAATGGAATAGAATTAAAGGCCAATATCCCTCATAAACATAGATGCCAAAATCCTCAACAGAATTCTAGTAAATCAGATCCAGCATTACATCAGAAAGATCATAAACCATGACCAAGTGGGATTTATTCCAGGGATGCATGGATGGTACAATATCTGCAAATCAATAAATGTGATACATCATATAAACAAAATGAGAGACAAAAAAATCACATAATCATATCCATTCATGCAGAAAAATGACAAAATCCAACACCCTTTCTTGATAAAAACTCAGCAAAGTGGGAATAGAGGGATTTTACCTCAACATAATAAATGCCTTATATGACAAACCTACAGCCAACATCATACACAATGGGCAAAAACTAAACTGATTCCCCCTAAGAACAGAACAAGACAGGGATGCCCACTTTCACCACTCCTGTTTGATATAGTACTGAAAATGCTAGCCATAGGTTCCAGCACCATTGATTGAAGTGGACCCAAACCACTATGTTCAATATTTGCCAAAGGAGGCATGAACACTGATCAGACAAGAAGAAATAAAGGGCATCAAATTGGAAAAGAAGAAGTAAAATTGTCCTTATTCACAGATGACATAATACTGTATATAGAATACCCCGAAGACTCCATAAAAAAAACTACTAGACCTAATCAATAAATTTGGCAATGTAGCAGGATACAAAATTAACACCCAGAAATGTATGGCCTTTTTACACACCAATAATAAACCCACAGAAAGAGAAATGAAAAAAACAACCACCATTTACCATCGCACCAAAAATATTAAGATACCTAGGAATAAACTTAACTAGGGAGGTAAAAGTGATACTCGGAAAACTACAGAACACTGAAAAAAGAGATAGAGAAAAACATAAACAGATGGAAGAACATACCATGTTCATGGATTGGTAGAATCAATATCATTAAAATGTCTATACTATCCAAAGCAATCTATAGATTCAATGCACTCCCCATTAAAATACCAATGGCATATTTCACAGGCCTGGAAAGAACTCTCCAAAAATTCATCTGGAATAAAAAAAGACCCTGAATAGCTGCAGCAATCATGAGAAAGAAGAACAAAGTAGGTGGGATCTCTATACCAGACATCAAGCTGTATTACAAAGCCATTGTTCTCCAAACAGCCTGGTACTGGCACAAGAACAGACTTATAGACCAATGGAACAGAATAGAGAACCCAGAAATGGACCCAAACCACTATGCTCAATATTTGACAAAGGAGGCAAGAATATACAATGGAGTCAAAACAGTCTCTTCAATAAATGGTGCTAGGAAAATTAGACAGATACTTGCAAAAAAAATTGAAGCTAGACCACCAACTTACACCATATACAAAAATAAACTCAAAATGGATAAAGGGTTTAAACATAAGATGGAAACCATAAAAATACTAGAGGAATCCATAGGCAGCAAAATCTCAAAATATGCCAAGCAATTTCCTCACAGATACAACTCCAAGGGCAATGGAAACTAAAGAGAAAAATAAACAAATGGGACTACATCAAAATAAAAAGCTTTGTACAACAAAAGAAACCATCAACAAAACAAGAAAACCCACTGCCTGGAAGAATGAATGTGCCAATGTTTTCTCCAATAATGGTTTAATCTCCAACTTTTACAGGGAACTCATACAACTTAACAAAAGGAAGATAAACAACCCAATCAAAAAATGGGCAACAGACCTAAAGGATACTTTTCAATGAAGACAGAAGGAAGGCCAAGAGACATATGAAAACATGCTCAAAGTCACTAATCATCCTAGAGATGCAAATCAAAACGACAATGCGGCATCAGAATGGCTATCATCAACTAGTCAACAAAAGACAAGTGCTGGCCAGGAACCCTCACTCACTGCTGGTGGGAATGCAAATTGGTACAACCACTGTGGAGAACAGTATGGAGTTTCCTCAAAAAACTAAAAATGGAACTCCCAATTGATCCAGTGATCCCACTTCTAGGAATATATCCCAAGAAACTAGAAACACCAATCAGAAAGGATATATGACTCATATATATGTTCATAACAGCACAATTTACCATAGCTAACATTTGGAAACAGCCTAAGTGCCCATCAGCAGATGAGTGGATTCTAGAACTGTGGTACATCTACACCATGGAATACTACGCCGTGGTAAAAAAGAAGGAATTCTTACCATTTGCAACACCATGGATGGACCTGGAGAGCATTATGCTAAGCAAAATAAGCCAGTCAGAAGAAGATAATATCACAAGATCTCACTCATTTATGGAATATAATGAACAACATAAACTGATGAACAAAAACAGATCCAGAGACAGAGAAGCATCGATCAGACCATCAAACCTCAGAAGGTAGGTAGGGGAGGGTGGAGATAAGGGGAAGAGATCAACCAAAGGACTTGTATGCATACATGGAAGCCTAACCAATGGACTTGTATACCACGGGGGTGAGGGCATGAGTGAAGGTGTAAAGGGGGAGGGGGCTATGGGACTGTAAGGATACATATGTAATATCTTAATCATTAAAGAAAAAAAAAAAAAAAACACCTCATTCCCAGAAAACTGTCATCATCTGGTCTATTTGGTGGTTGCCTGAAAGACCCCGCTTACAAGGAAGTCTTTATTTGAGCTAACTTGGAGCTTACATAGTGGAAACAGACTATCTTCAGAGCATCTGTCAAAACATTGAAAGGCAAAAAACAAACATTGAAAGGCATTTGTTTAACTTAGTGGCTACCAGAAGTGGTGAATAATAGCAGGAGCAAACAATGACCAATCAAGAAGCTTAAAAGGAAATGCTGGGGAATGAAATGTCAATAAAGATTCCATAGCCCTAACCGGTTTGGCTCAGTGGATAGAGCATTGGACTCAAGGGTCCCGGGTTCGATTCTGGTCAAGGGCATGCACATTGGTTGTGGGCACATATCCAGTAGGGAGTGTGCAGGAGGCAGCTGAATGATGTTTCTCTCTCATCGATATTTCTAACTCTGTATCTCTCTCCTTTCCTCTCTGTAAAAAATTAATAAACTATATTAAAAAAAGATTCTGTAAAGCCCCTGTATACCATATTCCTGAGAATCTGGAAGGCCACTTACATGCAGTTCGTATTTACGCACAGTAATTCATTTTTATGCTGAGTAATTTTGAGGATATTCAATTGATCCATCAGAAAAATGTCTTAATTCAACCCCTGTGTATGAGTTTCTGAAAACTAGTATTGACTGAGTTTACATATAGCATTAAGTCTTCCACTTTCACTGAAGAACAATTAGAGACAATATTCTATATTATTTCAGGGTTATATTACTGGAAAGTTGTTAACTAAAAAAGATGCCTACTTGAAAACAACAAAGATATTTTTTATCTTCAATTTTCTTTACAATATGGAGAATCAGTTTGCTTTATCTCCTCACCAATGTCAGCCTTTAAGGAAGTATTGTCTGACATTCTGACAGATATCAGAACCCTCAGGAATAAATTTCTGCATATATCCACATGCCAACTTTGTTCTGCTATTCCTCTGTATTTCTATATCTTCTCTGAATGCACCTGGTCCATTTCTATTTCTATTTTTCCATGCTACCATAGAGACACTTAAGCCATTATAAAATCCACTGTAAAATAAATAGGTTATTAAAAATTGAACTCACCTGAGCTTTGTTCATTTTCTGCTGCTCCTGCAGGAAGGTAAAAAACTGTGAAGGTTTAGCTGGGGAGAAGGGAAGAGAAATGAGTCATGAGTAATCTGGTTTGCCTTACAATTCCTACATTCATCTGCCTAAAAAAGCTCATAACGCCAGGTGGAAAAAAGGCTTCCCAATGGAGAATGTTCCTTTGACATTCTTTTTCTATTATTGGTTTCAAAGAAGAAGGAAGAGGGAGAGACTGAAACATCAATGATGAGAGAGAATTATTGACTGGCTACCTCTTGCATTCCCCCACCGGAGATCAAGCCCACAACCCGGGCATATGCCCAACCAGGAATCGAACCGTGACTTCCTAGTTCATAGGTCCATGCTCAACCGCTGAGCTACACCAGCTGGGTCCCTTTGACAGTCTTGAGAAGGAATAGCAAAAACCACACAGAGGAAGCAGCACATGAAAAACTGCATCTCTGGGATGGTCACGTGGGCTTAATCTTGCATTTTCATTAAGTAAACTGATTTTTGTTAATGAATTAACAATTTATGCTCCCTCCTAATTAAAACAAACAAAAAAAATTTAAAAAGTAAATAAAGCAGAGGACTTGTTAAGTAAATTCAGGTACACCAGAGGTGAAGCCCTCTACTTTCATTAAAAAACTACTCTGGCTGGATTATTAATCAACTTCTTGTCTTTACAACTTCTTCTCCTCAGAAAACTCTAAAATATGATGGGACATTTTATGTAAGAAATCTATTCTTAAACTTTTTGCTCTAAATTGGTTACAGTTTCTAAAAAGACCTTTTGAGAAGATGGTTATAGCACTTAGCTGTGTGAGGAAACAGTGCTGTGTTGCTGCTATTGGATTCTGCTCTGGGTGACAAAAATCATTCATTTGAGGACCAATCATTTTGGATTTTCAAAAGTGGCCAATATAGAAAATCCTTCTCCGCTCACTCTGAGATCTCTATGTTCAGGAAAGAGGGAGCATCTGCATAACTCTAGATGCAATGTGTGGGGAATAGAGCCGCTCAGAATCTGGAGTGAGGGCAGAATAAAGGAAACGTGGCGCTCAGGATTTCATCAGCTCTGGCAGGTCACACCTTCCCTGCACATGGCTGAAGTTATGTTACTGATTTAATTCAGTACAGTCAAAACAGGATTTTGTCCTGTGGCAGCAGCCACATTTCCGATGTAGTAGTTGCGAGCAGCTAATGGCTGCAGTAGCCATCCACTGAAGGGGCTTTTCCTGTGCAGCTGGACATCACCCATCCCTCTCAACACAGGCCTCCCGGCTCCCGCAGAGCGGTCCACAGTCCCCGCCGCCACACAGTCTGTGACGGCTTTTGGCTGTGGCAACGTCACCCAGTTTGACTCAGGCTGCACAGGCACCAAGACCTGCTTCGAGTGGAGCAAACCAGCATCCTCTCCTTTCTAGAAATGTCTGCCTCAGCTCTGAAGTTCTGGGGATGGCGGTGTTTCTGGGGCTCCCTCTTTCCTGACTTCAGAGAGTTACTTTGCTCCAGAGGAAGGTGACCTGAGCCCGCGAAACAAATGCACTTTATCTGAAACCGTCCTCCAACATTCTAAACCTGACCCTTTTGGAATTCACTGAAAATGTTCTATCCAGTGCTGCAGCCATTAGCTGCTCGCAACTACTACATCGGAAATGTGGCTGCTGCCACAGGACAAAACACTATTTTGACTGTACTGAATTAAATCAGTAACAGTAACTTCACCTCCTTTTCCGTTCTCTGGCTGCGGGAACTTTTTAATGACGTTTGTATCTTATATCTGCGTTATCTTTCTATTGGCCGCCACCGCCAGACTGGGCCTTCGGGGACGGGGGCAGCCTGGACAGTGCAGGAAGCCACAGAGCCCCGGCGGCCCCGGGTTCTGGAGAAAACCCAGGAGCCCAGGATATTTACCCAACGGGGAGGTCCTTCCCCACTCACTTCACAGTCATGTCTCTGGGAAGCTGGGGACAGGCTACTCCTCTAAGTGCTCCAAACTCTGGGTGCGGGTCGGAGGATTTTTACAGGAGCAAGAAACAGCGGGTAAAATCTATATTTGCATCCTACCTCTCTCCACGGCCGGCTCGTACTCTGGGGTGTGTCATCCCGCCCCCGGGAGAGTCCCGTTCCTTCTTAACGCGGCACGTCCACGCGGAGCAGTGGGCTTGCTGTCAGCGCTAAGCGAAACAGAAAGGGAACCAAGTGTCTTGGGAGCCATTTACACCGTGACCACACAGCACCTGGCAACGTACTTTGCAGATGACACCTGGCTCAGTTCTCAGGAACTGCACCAACTAGGAGTTCCCTGCGAACGTCAGGAGGGCGCGCTGCCCTCGCGCCGCCTGCAGTCCCCACGCCCGCCGCACGGGGCGTCTCCCCCAGGAGGACTCAGTCCCGCCGCGCCGCGGCAGCCGGCGGCGCGCCCCGCAGCACCCGGGCCGGAGGGGTGGGTGGGGGGGGGGCCACCAGCAGAACCCGGGGCGGCCGCTCCCGCTGGGCCCGGTGCGCTCACCCAGGCGCACAGGCGCCGCTTCCGCACGCGCCCGGAAGGCGGCAGGGAGGGGGCGGGGCCGGCGGGCACATGCGCAGAGTGACTGCTGAAGGCCCTTTCCGGGAGGCCTGCTCGGTAGGTCCACACATTCAAGACTACATTTCCCATGAAACCTTGAGCCCAAAGGAAGTAATTTTTGAAGCATTTCCGCTTCAGTAGCCCCAGGGACCAGACCCTGGAGACTTTTTGAATCCACAGCAATTTGGGGTTAGACTTTAGGACCTGACTCGTTGTCAAGTGTGATACTTGATGGGATCCGGGTTGGAAAGACAAAGAGCCACAAGAGACAACATTTGTGCCAGAACGAATATGAACCAGATATTAGAAATATTAAGGGAAATTACCATTACCTTGGTTAGTGTGATAATACAAGGGTGGACACAAGTAAATTATTAATAATAAATAAACAGTAATAATACAAGAATAAACTTTTGTGTACTCTTCACTGTAAACTTATTTTTGCCCACTCTTGTATTTGGACTATGCAGGAAAATGCCTTACTTTAAAGGTACATACTGATATAGTTATGTACCTATCATATATTTATAATTTACTTTTTAAAAATTAAAAAAGAAAAAGCAAATATGTTAAAAGATTAAGACTCATTAAGCCCTCACCGGTTTGGCTCAGTGGACAGAGAGTTGGCCTGCGAACTGAAAGGTCCCAGGTTTGATTCAGGTCAGGGGCACATGCTTTGGTTGTTGGGAACATCCCCAGTAGGAGATATGCAGGAGGCAGCTGATCAATGTTTCTAACTATCTCTCCCCTTCCTCTCTGTAAAAAAACAATAAAATATGTTTTTAAAAAGAATCGTTAAATCTGTGCAGTATGTGTGAATGTTGCTCATTTTACTATTTCTGCTATTCAAAGTGTTTGAATTTATTTTTAATAAACAGTAAAAGACATGGTGTAGGGTGAGATGGAAGGAGATTGGGGATTTTATTAATAAGTGTACCTTTTAAATCAAGCTGCAAGAAAAGTAAAAGTACACACAAGAATGCCTTTCACAGAGTGAAATAGAACTAACCTAGAAAATAGAGCCAGCATTAACCTATAAAAAAGTAACATCTGTGACCAGCAAGATTCAGGTAGGAGAGGAGGCAATAATCTAGCTGTTCAAATTACATCAGCAATACATGAAAATCATACAACCCCCAACAAGAAAATGATTATTGCATCATTTTGCATTTCTGTGAAGTAAATCTTCCTTGAAACTTAATGTGTGCACACATCAAATCAGAGGCATGGATACAATAACAAATTTCTTCTAGCAGACTTTCTAAGAGCAGTTTTAGGTTTACAGAGTTATGCAGTAGAATGCAAAAAGAGTTCTCATATACCCCATCTCATCACCCCCAGAGCAGTTTCTCCTATTACTAACATCTTACATTTGTGTGGTATATTTTGTACAATTAAAAGGATTGTTACTAGCTAAATCCCATAGTTTACATTATCAGTCACTCTTTGTGTAGTACAGTTTTACCAAATACATAATGTCATCTGGTATAATATCCAGCATTACATTATCATCTATATCTATAATAGCCTAAGCAACCATCGCAACCAAACAGACGACCGAACAGGCTATGTGGGGCAACTAGGCTGGCAGGGCCATTAGTGAGGGGCAACCAAATGACTGAGCAACAGGCTGCGAGGGGTGACCAGGCCCACTGGGAGGAACAGTGAGGGGTGATCCAGCTGGCGGAAGGGGGAGGCAGTTGGGGGTAACCAGGCCAGCGGGGGAGACAGAAGCAACCTGACTAGTGGGGAGGAAAGTTGGGGGTGACTAGGCCAGTAGTGGGGGGCAGTAGTGGGGTGGGAGAGGGTTTAGGGGCGACCAGATGGGGGGAGCAGGGCAACAGGGCAGCAGTGGGAGCAGTTTTGGGTAATCAGGCAGGCAGGCAGGGGAGCAGTTAGGAGTCAGTGGTTCTGGATTATGAGAGGGATGTCCCAGATTGGAGGAGGGTGCAGGCTGGGCTGAGGGGACCCACCCCCATGCACAAATTTCATGCACTGGGCCTCCAGTACAGAATAATTTCACTGCCCTGAAAACTTCTGTGCTATGTCTATTCAACCTCTCCGCTCTTGCTTTTCCATCCTGAACTCTAGATAGGCACTCATCTTTTTAGTGACTCAGTAATTTTACCTTTTTCAGAATGTCAGAGTTAGAATCATATATGAAGTGGCCTTGTTAATCTGGCTTCTTTCACCTTAATATGCATTTAGGTTTTCTCCATGTCTTTTCTTGGTTTGGTAGTTCAATTTTTATCAATGAATAATATTCCATTGTATGGGTCTACAAAGTTTATTTATTCACTTATCTGTAGAAGGACATCTTGTTTGCTTCCAAGAATTTACAATTATGAGTAAAACTGCTATAAGCATATCTTGTGCAGGCTTTTGTGTAAACATATGTTTTCAAATCAATTGAGTAAAAACCAAAAAGTGCAATTGCTAGATTGCATAGCAGAGATTGGATTTTGCTTTATCAAAAGCTGTCATGTGGTCTTCCAAAAGCAGATATATCATTTTGCATTCTCACAAGCAATGAAAGAGGGATCTCCTGCTCCACATCCTCACCAACATTAAGTGTTGCCAGTGTTTTGGATTTTGGCCCTTTTAGGTGTGTACTGGTATCCTGTAATTTGCGATTCTATGATAACACCTGATGCTGGTTTTCTTTTCATCTTCTTTTGTGAGGTGTATTTCTGTTCAACTCTTTTACCCCATTTTTTATTGGGTTCAACATCTTATTTCTGAGTTTTAAGAGTTTTTGTATATTTTGGATAAAATTTCTTTATCAGATATTTGGATAAAATATCTTTATCTTCTGCAAGTATTTTCTCTGAGTGTGATTTGTCTTCATTCTTCCACAGAGCAAAAGTTTTTAATTTTAATGAAGTCAAATTGATCAATTTGTTTATTCATCCTATGTAATAAAGGCCTAATATACAAATTATTCCCTTGGGTGGTTGTTCAATCAGGAGTTTGACCAGGAGATCGGGGGTTCAACCGCTTGCTATGATGAGCACTGGCCACCAGGGGCAGCGTGGAACACAGCAGGTGTCAGCTACGAGGCACCTGGGTGGGGGTGGGGCCTGCCACCTCTCGCTGGCTACCTGGGGGCGGGGGTGGAGGGTGATGGGAATGAGGTGTGGTGAAAATGCAGGGTGTCACAGAGCTTGCTCTACCCCTGCTACCCTCCCCTGGGACACCAGGGCTTCAGGCCAGAGAAGCACCTGTGGCGTCTTCCCGGTGAGCCCAGGCCACAGCGGCGGGGACCTCAGGGGCCGGTCAGGCTCCCGTGGGTTCACCCAGGAGCCAGTCTACAAGCCTGGCTGGGAGACAGCGTGCTGCCCGCCTGGCTTCTGTGCTGTGCCCCCGGCGGCCCAGAGGCCCATGCTGTGCCCCTGCCGCGCCCACCGCATCTCCGCATGGGGGCTGGGCACCGTGACTCAGGCACGGGGGGCGCGCGGGGCCGGGGACTCAGGTGCTGCCCAGGACCCAGAGGTCATCTGGGACCTGCCCTTCCACACGAGATGCTCATGCTCGATCACCGGCCAGGTCTAGGGGCCGCACCTGGCCCGAATTTCTGTGCACTGGGCCTCTTAGTGTTAAAATAATTTCTTAGCAATAGAGTCCCTGCATTTTGTTTCCAAATGTATGTGTGCCAACACAATTATTTTTAATATCAAGTATCTATTTTCCAGGAAAAATGAAAGGTTTTGACTTACCAAAAATTCACAACTGCCCTGGCCAGCGTGGCTCAGTTGATTAATCATTACCCCATGCATAAAAAGTCAATAGTTCCATTCCTAGTCAGGACTCATGCCCAGTTTTGAGCTCCATCCCTAGTAGTAAATGTTTCTCTTTCACATTGGTGTGTATCTCTTTCTCTTTCTCTCTCTCTCTCTCTCTCTCTCTCTCTCTCTCTCTGTCTCTTTTCTCTCTCTCTCTCCCCCTTCCTTTCTCTCCCTCTTTCTCTCTAAAATCAATAAAACATATTTTTTAAAATAACTGTACAAGAACATACTTATTATGCAAATAAGGCTACATATTCATTAGACATGTATTTATTCCCCATGTAAATGAGTATAATTAAAGGTTTCCAAAGGTGCATGTTTCCATACATTTAAAAATTAAATATTGATTAAAGACTGTGACATTACTCTGATCAGAAGAAATTAAGCTTCTATTAGCTGCTGCACAATTACAGTATAATAGTAAATAATGGCTTAATTTTGAATTATCACAGTTTAAAAATCACAATGCACATCTTATCAAAGCTGCCAGTTATGTAAATTTCTCTTGCTTTCTTTTAATCATGTGTATAACAACAGATATAGATGCGAAATGTTATTAACATACCTGTCACGCAGCAATATACAGAAAATGGTCTCATGTCACTTTCATCTGCCTTGTTTGAGTGAAACTCTGAAGAATTCCCTCTGTACATGTGGGCTCTTCAAGACTTCTCATAGGGAGCTGCAGAAAACGCTGCCCATCAGAAAGGAGGAAATAGAATGAATTCCTCAGTATTTTCAATTGGGGAAAAATATTCTAAATCGTAAATTAGTACATATAATACATGTTAGCTATCAAGAGAATAGTTGAACATAGCTTACAATATAAAATTCAACTTTTATTAAGGTGCATGAAATTAGATTTCATTGGCTAGAAGAAAAAATAATGTATTTTTATGAAATGTTATTTCAATAAAAGGTAAATGAAATTACCTAGTCAAATAAAATGTGGCTCATTTTTTAAAAATATATATTTTATTGATTTTTTTACAGAGAGGAAGAGAGAGGGTGGAGAGTTAGAAACATCAATGAGAGAGAATCTTCGATCAGCTGCCTCTTGCACACCCCCTACTTGGGGATGTGCCCGCAACCAAGGTACATGTCCTTGACCGGAATCGAACCTGGGACCTTTCAGTCTGCAGGTCGACGCTCTGTCCACTGAGCCAAACGGGTTTCAGCAAAATGTGGCTCATTCTAATATGATACAGTAAGCACTGCAGTCAATGTGAAGGCTCTCTTACAAAAATAATTAATATAAAAGCACTTATTCAAAAGAATAAGTGGTTTTACAAACTAACCACTATTATCTATTAAGAAAATTTAAAATTCGAATTAAAAGTCCTTAAATATTCTGTAAACCAGGATAAAAATAATTTAGATTCAAAGCAAGAAAAGAAATATTTATAAAAATTATGTTCTTACATCATTTTAATTTGTTCTGATTCATAATGTGAAAAAGAAAAAGAAAAAAGACACCTATTAAAAAGTGCTCCTGTTGGCTAACTAGGCTTAGATTCAAACAAAACAAAACAAAAAAACAAACAAACAAAAAAAAACAGAGCCTAGCAGCCATTTCTGCACACGGGCCTCTCACACAAACTGCACTCTGCTGAGAAACTGCCCTGGACTCCTGGCCTCTGCCTTAAACTGCCTGCTTTTGCACTGAACTGCCTGCGTTATGTGTCTGCCCTCTGAACCAGTCCTCAAACCAGTAAGTTTCCTGGAATTTTATTTCAACCAATAAGATTGAATCTTTCCCCATCCAATTAGAGGTGCTCTATTCTAACCAATCAGGACAGTGCTTTTTGGAATAATCAAATCTTTATTTGAAACCCTCATCTCCATGAGGCCAAACAAATCTGAGACCAAGGGGAAGGCGACTTCTGTCCATATAACCCAGCTCCCCTTTGACTCTGAGATCCCACTTTCCTTTTCCATCAAAAAATGAAGACTGGTGTTCCCTGGAAGATGTGAGAGCAGAGTGAGCGGAGCAGAGTGAGCGGAGCAGAGTGGAGAGGACCACAGAGGAGCAGAGCAGAGCAGAGCTGTCTAGTCCGGGAGGGGCCTGGTTGCAGGTCCTCCTGGCCCCAGAGCTGTCTATAGCTGTGCTGTTTTCTCAGCTCTGCTATATCACAATTGAGTTGTTTTGCAATGCATAAAGCTTCCTTCTTCACCACACCCTAAATTGGGGATTCTTGTTGGCATCAAATTGGTGCCAAGGACCATCTGTTGACAATAATCTAACTCTGTTTTCATTTATACCATGAAATGGTTTGCCATATACAAAGTATGTGGTTGAGCCAAAACCGGTTTGGCTCAGTGGATAGAGTGTCTGCTTGCGGACTGAAAGGTACCGGGTTCAATTCCGGTCAAGGGCATGTACTTTGGTTGTGGGCACATCCCCAAGTAGGGGGTGTGCAAGAGGCAGCTGATTGATGATTCTTCTCTCATCGATGTTTCTAACTCTCTATCCCTCTCTCTTCCTCTCTGTAAAAAAATCAATAAAATATATATTAAAAAAAAAAGTATGTGGTTGACATCTACAGATGATGGACTTCCTCAAGCTTCATAATAATTTTAAATGGAAAAGAGGCAAGGACACATCCATAGTTTGGTTCAGAAAAAGAAATGGAAAAAACAATTCTTTTTGTAATAGCAACCAAAAGAATAAAATACCTATACCCCTCAGGTATTTTGAATTTGTCTTATGTAGTAGATGTTTTATGGAACCCAGTGGTGCAGTCTCTCAGGTCTCCTGGGCTGGGTGTTCTAGGGAAGCCCCAACTTGACATATTTGCGTTCTCCTGATGTAGTGGGGTCCTGAATGTTATTGTCCCATTGGTGGATGGAGTCTCCTCTCAGGGTCTGATTATGTAGCTCACTCCCTATCACATCATGCCAGCCATTGTGGAGGTGCTGCCTGAACAACCATCAAAAACCTACATGACAAGACATGACACAAAAGGAACTGAACACGAATATACACAAGACACCTATAACCCAGGAGGGCAGTTGGGGAGGTTCAGGCAGTTGGAGGCAAACAGGCTTGCAGGGGAGGGCAGTTGGGGGCAACCAGGACTGCAGGGAGGACAGATGGGGGAGGGGGGGAGAAACAGGCCTGCAGGGGAGGACAATTAGGGGTGACCAGGCTGGCAGGGGAGGGCAGTTGGGGGCAACCAGGACTGCAGGGGAGGGCAGTTAGGGTGACCAGGCCTGCAGGGGAGGATAGTTAGGGGTGACCAGGCTGGCAGGAGGGGGGCATTTAAGGGCAATTGGGCTGGCAGGGGAGCACTTACGTGAACACAGGTGTTCAGGCCCTGGCTTTGTGGCCTTTCTTGCCTTCTCCCCTCTCTGTACTCCTTCTCTTCCCCACCAGCAAAGCTTCTAGATCCAGCTTCAGAAAGTGCCCTCATCTGTCCCCTTGAGTCCCTCCCCATACTCTGTCTGCTCAGAGTTGCCATCACCACTTGACAGGAAGACTGTAGCTCCTGCTAACTATGCCCTACACTTGCCCTCACCCCTGCACTTTGCTCTCCACCCAGTACCAGATGACCGAGATGAATCACTCTGCAGCTCAAAGTTGCAATAATATTCTACTCATCAGAGTTCAAGCCACAATGTGTGCATCCCCTGTGACTCTTACATGATGTGACCCTTGGCAACCTCTCTGATCTAACTCCCCAGCTGGCCCCTCACTCTCTCTGCTCCACCTCATAGGTCTTCATGTGCTTCTCAAATGTGCCCAGATGCTCCTGCCCAGTACTTAACATTTTCTGTTTCTTCACCTTGAATCCCTGCCCATGACACACACGGTGGTCTTCCTCCTTCCCTTCATGTCTCTGCTCAAATGTCTCCCTGTCGATGAGGTTCCCCAGGTCCCTTGCAGTGACCACCAGGGAGGAACAGTGATGATTTCCTCATGTGCCACCTCCCCTACCACCTTTCTGCACCATTTCCCTGCACAGCTCTCATGACCATTTGGCATGCCAAGTTTTATCCTTGTTTGTATATTATTTGTCCTTCCTCACTGTAAACCTCATGACAGCAGGGATTGACTTTATCACTTTGTCAATACTTTATCTCCAATACAGTAGGCACGCAATAAATGCATTGCATTTTGGAAGGATGACCAAATTACACGAGAATAAAGAAACAGTTATATTCACTGTAATAAATCTGTAGCTTCATCTAAATATGCATGTGAACCTATCTACATGTCAGCCGTTTTCAGTTACTTTAATTTTCTAATGTGTAATTAATTTCATTTCTATGAGAGTATCCTGGAAACATCTGCATATTTATAAAGTGTTAATAGTAACTAGGAGAGAACATGCTAAAGGTAGATGAAGTAATAAATATACATTCCAGACACAAGCTTGCCTCAGAAAGAGCACAGCAGACTGACTTTGAAACCATCTAACTTGTCAGGGACTGCTTGTGAATTCAGAGCACAGATGGCCAAAAGCAACACCGCTCACACCTCAGGATGGGGCAATCTGCAGGAAGCAGGGGGCTTGGCTTGTATTGTTCCTGAGATCTGGGGGAAGAGACTACTTACTGAGTAATGCTGTAGAATGGCTAAGGTCCCTAGAAAACGCAGAGATGATACTTGTACGAAATCAAGACATTTAAAGGCCGCCATGTATATAGAGTCTAGAGGTACAACTCCCTTCTTTGCTTGTCACCTCTACTCTCAATATTCCCTACAACTCACTTCAGAAAACAGATGTTTAGATTTCCACACACTAACCAATTCTGTGACATCAGTTTGGAGTCCCACAATTGAACTTGATTCTGACTCTCAAATGCAGATAGCACCAGACTCCACAAGCCCAGTCCCACAAGATTTCCCCTCACCTGCCTCAGAAGCCAATCACAATTCTGGTGTGTTACTTATGCTTCTGACCGTAGGGCTATAAATTGGAGGTTTGTACAAACCCCTCTTAGGGTTCAATTAATTTTCTAGAGCAGCTCATAGACCTCAGGAAAACAGTTTACTTTCTAGATGATTCAATCTTACAAAAGAAAAATATCTGCCATTTTTGACAGCATGGATGAAACTGAAAGACATTATATCAAGTGAAAAAGCCAGGCAGAGAAAGAACCACAGTGCATGGTATAACTTATATACGGTATCTCTAAAAATAATGTTGAATTCATAGAAGCATAGAGTAAAACTGTGGTTACCAGGAACTGGTGGGGTGGAGTAAATGGGGAGTGATTGGTAAAAGACTGAAAACTTTCAGTTATAAGATGAATAAGTTCTGAGAATCTTACCTATAGTATGGTGGCTACAGTTGAAAATAGTGTATTGGATAATTGAAATTTGTTATGACAGTAGACCTTAAGCATTCTCACATCGCACATCCCTCATTCCCCCTGCAAAAGGTAACTTTGTGAAGTGATGGATGTGATTGTGGGAACACTTTCATAATATATATGAATATCAAATCATCAAATCATCATGTTGAACACTTTAAATATATTGCGACATTATCTCTAAACTTCACCTAACTAAGGCTAGAAATGTTTAAATAAAGTCACAAAAAAAAAAGAAAATAAAATTATTTGGTAACCATAGGATTTGAGATAATGGAATATCCCATTCCAACTATTCTCCTGGTTTTCCAATTCAACATTTCCTCCAGGTTTGGAAGACCATGGGCCAAGGACTACTTAATACTTCTGCTTGAAATCAACTTATATTTATACCAGTGGCCCAGTGAACAAAATTCGTGCACATTAAAAGGGAATTAATTAGAGGAAATATTTTAATATTGCTATTTTCCCTTTATCTATAATAGAAATGTCAGAGATGAAATGAAATTAGTAAAATGGATATGAAAATCTCCCTCCTGTCAGAGTCTGGGGCATGCCTCAAGACCTAGAGTCAAGTGCCCACCCACCACCTACACATGCTTGGAAAATGCAGGAACCCAGACCCAGCTGGCTCCATCCCCACTGGGTGAGACCCAGACCCGGCTGACCCCACCCCTGTCAAGCCCCTCCACATGGGGGCACAGCCTCAGGTCCCCTGGCCCGGCGCCAGGGTGGGAGGGGACACAGCCTCAGGTCCCTTGTCAAGCTCCACTGGGGTGGGAGGCGTGGCCTGAGGTCTCCTGTCCAGCTTCACCAGTCAGGGGGCATAGCCTAAGGTCCCCCATCAAGCCCCACCAGGCAGGAAGCACAGCCTGAGGTCCTCTGTCAAGCCCCACAGGGCGGGGAGTGCAACCTGAGGTCCCTTGCCCTGAACAGGTGCCACGCAGCCTCAGGCCCCTGCTGTTCAGTTGCGATGTTATGGCATTTCAGCTAATTTGCATATTTCTCTATTATATGGATAGATTTTCTGAAGAGAGATAAAAATTATAATCTCTTCACCACTGAGGCAAAACAGAAATATTCATTATTTTTCTATATTATTGAATGTATTAGGGAGACACTGGTTAACAAAATTATGTAGATTTCAGGTGCAAATTATACAATACATCATCCATATTTTCTTTAAACACTTTCCATGGTGTTAGCAATTTCATTTCAGAGGAAATCCAATTCTCAAATCTGTAAAAATGCTAACTTTTCCATTTAATTTTGCTGAATTCTTTGTCTCTCAGATTTGAAATTGAACAAACTATGAGTAAAATTGCAGTATTGATTTTATTTTGCCACCCATGAGAGGCAGCATTGTTTATAAAAGTGCCTTAAGTGTGTAAATAAAAGTTCACTGTATTGCTGTTTTTTGCTTTGATTTTATTGAGCTATTTTGGGGTTAATCTTTTGGCCAGTGCACATGTAGAACTCCTTAGAGTTCAGTGTGTGTTGTGTGCATGGAGGAACTTGAGAACTGGGCCTTTGGTTTATTTCTCAAATACTCACTTGAATTGCTTTTGCTTAGTTTTCAAAAGGTGGTTTCCCAGATTTCTATTCATTTGTATACTGTACCCTCTCTCTTTGTGAATTTGGACAATTCATACCCTTAACCCACTCTGTGGTTTCCAGAAGTTCTGATCTATGAGGCATTGTTGCTTAGCAACAGGTTAACTAGCTCTTCCTTTGTATGGTCTACTAAAAATGAGCTGATCAGAACCTCCACCACTCTTACTCATCAAATAACTGCAGATACAGTTTCTTAAGCTGTATTACTAACTGTATAAATTTGTCTGTCTTTAAACTGCAGTAAGGTAACAATATATATGCTTTTAAATCAAACATTACTTATGAAAATTTGCATATTTGTTTAATTTTATTTTAAAACAAACTTTTTGCTTATGGAGATTCCTTTTAATTGAAATAAGGTAAATCTTTTCTCCTACATTTACACCAAAGAAAATAGACATGATCTTAAGCTTATGAAAACTCCTTCAAAATAGTTTTATTAAGTTTTTCCCATATAAATAGTGTCTTGAATTCAGTAGTGATAAACTTATCCTTATAACTTTATGCCAAATTTAAATATACAGCAGAAACCAACTGAGATTTAAAAATGCAGTAGTATAATACTTTGAGAAATCAAAATATTTTTTTAAATCTTTACGAAATGTTAAAGGTAAGCTCTGTTAAATCAGGGAGCACGTGAAACAAAGGTACAGTTTTGAAGTTTCTCATTTGGTAACAAAAGACAATAATGTATTTGATCTTTCATTTTCCACACCAACTGTTCTAAAACTCCCTGTTGCTAAGGAAGGGGGGGAAAAGAATGCCGAAGCCACTTGAAAACAAACACACATGATTACCTTAAAATAAAATAAACTCAAGCTTATATATTATAAGATTTTTAAAGTATTAGGACTTCTTGTGCTGGTTAATTATTCCCACTCATTACAATTAAACTTTCTAGACAAAAATTATATATCAACTTCCTGTGGACTCTGAAAAGAAAATAATGGCAGGCACATTGGTAGGGAAGTCAAACTCAGAAGAAGAGATATGTACAAAGATGAGTTTCCCAGATTTTTGTTCTCTTAACTCTTTGGCATGAAGGTGGACCCAGTCACAGAATTCCTCAGTTAGCACATGCAGCAGAAACTCCTGTCTTTCTGGCCCAGAGAGGACCAGGAAATAGGACCTCTGTCAGCCAGAGAGATTGCAGGGGGAAATCCCTGTGTGTTCTGTCTCTCTCACTAAATGGATATATATACTCTGGGCAATGTGGTTCATGTGGTTGGAGAGTCATCCCTTACACCAGAAGGTGGCAGGTTTTGATTGCTGGTTGGGGCACATACTTGGGTTATGGGTTCCATTCCTGTTCTCCTGGTCTGGGTGAGTGCACGGGGTAACCAATCAATGTTTCTCTCTCACATTGATGTCTCTCTCTCTCTCCCTTCTCTATAAAATCAATAAAAAAATTAAAATAGCTATATAGATGGTAGATGAGATAAGAGTGAGAGAAAGAGAGAAAGAGAGAAAGATACATCTTGCTTTTCTTTTTTCTTTTTTCTTTCATTTTTTTTTTTTACCACCCCAGCTTCAGGGGGACCATAGTCCCACTATTACTAGAAGGTACAATAGATAGCAAAAATATCAAAAAGTTTCTGTGAGCCAAACAGTGTGTGTCTGGAAATCTCAGAGAAGAGAGAGCTAGAGAAGTGCACCCCTAACTGCATATAACATGGCATAAGTGCTCTGCTCAGGTCTAAGCTGCACATGCATGGTTCTACCCACAGAAGTGAACAAAAGCTTTGAAACTTGAACTACTGGAACCACCACACACAAAAGAAGAGGTAGAACTTGCAGTCTACACCTAACTGGGTTGATTGCCTGCTTAAAATCAATATTCTCCATAGCATTTTAATAGGTTGCAGAGTCTCACAACATAAATCAAAATGTCCAGAACAAAATACAAAATTACTAGACACACAAGGACATATGACATATTCATAAGGGAAAAGAGAATCAACACACTTCTGGTAAAAAATGACCCAGGTGTTGGGCCCTGAAACCAAAAGCTTGGATACAGCTATTATAACCATGTTCATAAGACAGGCATAGCTCATTTTTTTTTGCACTTCACATATGATGCAGTTTTTACAATTTGAAGACAAGACTCTCCACAATGAAAAGATTACAACTCATTTTACTTCAATACTTGCTTTCAGTTGTTAATATCTTCCTCTATCTGTTTTTTCAATGTCCTTAGTTTTCTGAGTAGAGGTCTTTTACTTCCTTAATTAAGTTTATTCCTAAGTATATTAATTTATTTTGTTGCATTGGTAGCACAGCCAGTGCTTGTAGTTTTTCTTTCTGAGAGTTCATTATTGGTGTATAAAAATGCCATAGATAAACAAGTGGAAGAATATACCATGTTCATGGATTGGTAGAATTAACGCCATTAAAATGTCCATACTACGCAAAGCAATTCAATGCAATGCCTATTAAAACACCAACAGCATATTTCACAGATCTAGAACAAATACTCCAAAAATTTATATGGAACCAAAAAACAAACAAACAAAAAAATAAAAACCCTGAATAGCCACAGCAATCTTGAGAAAGAAGAACAAGTTTGAGGAATCACAATATTAGATGTCAAGTTATACTACAAAGCCACTGTAATCAAAAACAGTCTGGTACTGGCACAAAAACAGGCATATATGTCAATGGAACAGAACAGAGACCCCAGATATCAACCTAAGCCATTATGCTTAATTAGTATTTGACAAAAAAGACAAGAGCATACAATGGAGTCAAGAGAGTCTCTTCAATAAATGGTGTTGGGAAAACTGGACAGACAAATGAAAAGAAAGAAAGAAAGAAAGAAAGAAAGAAAGAAAGAAAGAAAGAAAGAAAGAAAGAAAGAAAGAAAGAAAGAAAGAAAGAAAGGAAGGAAGGAAGGAAGGAAGGAAGGAAGGAAGGAAGGAAGGAAGGAAGGAAGGAAGGAAGGAAGGAAGGAAGGAAGAAAAGAAAGAGAAAGAGAGAGAAAATACTTCATAATGCTCTCTCTCTCTCTCTCTCTCTCTCTCTCTCTCTCTCTCTCTCTCTGTCTCTCTCTGTCTCTGTGATCCCACTTCTAGGAATATATCCTAAGAAGCCTGAAACACCATTCATAAAGAATATATGCACTCCTATGTTCATAGCAGCACAATTTACAATAGCTAAGGTTGGGAAACAGCCCAAGTGCTCATCAGCAGCTGAGTGGATTTAAAAAAAAACTGGGGTACATTTGCACAATGGAGTACTATGCAACTCTAAAAAAAGAAGGAACTCTTACCCTGAGACAGGATGGAGGAACCTGGAGAGTATTATGCTAAGCGAAATAAGCCAGTCAGAGAAAAACAAGCATCACATGATCTCACTCATATGTGGAATCTAATAAAGAAAATAAGCTGATGAACAAAATAAATTCATGAGACAGAATCATGAAACAGACTGTTGCATCTCAGAGGGAAGGCAAGGTGGGTCACTGGTTTGGAAGAGATCAACCAAAGAACTTGTATGTGTACATGCATAACCCATGGACGCAGACAATAGGGTGGTGAAAGCCTGGGGGGTGGGGTGATGCTAGAAGTGGTCGATGGGGGTGGGAGAGATGGATATAACTCTCAACAATGAAGATTTTTTTAATGCCATAGATTTCTGGGTGTTAATTTTGTATCCTGTTACATTATCAAATTCATATATTAAATCTAGTAGTTTTTTTGATGGAGTATTTAGGGTTTTCTATGTATATTAATCATGTCATCTGCCAATAATGATAGTTTTATTTCCTCCGTTCCAATGTGGATGCCTTTTATTTCTTCTTGTTGTCTGAGTGCTATGGCTAGGATTTGCAGTTGAAAAAGAGTGGTGAAAGTGGGCATCCTGGTCTTGTTCTTATTATAGGAGAAATAGTTTTAGTTTTTGTCCATTGATTTACTGATCTCTTAAAAGAACCAGCTTTGCCGAAACCGTTTTGGCTCAGTTGATAGAGCGTCGAACTGTGGACTGAAAGGTCCCGGGTTCGATTCCGGTCAAGGGCATGTACCTTGGTTGCGGGGTGTGCAAGAAGGCAGCTGGTCGATGTTTCTCTCTCATCGACGTTTCTAACTCTCTATCCCTCTCAATTCTTCTCTGCGTAAAATCAATAAAAATATATTATTAAAAAAAAAAAAAAAGAACCAGCTTTTATTTAGTTGATCATCTCTGGGGGTTTTGTTGTTGTCAATATCATTGCTTCTTGCTCTTTTTATTATTTCTCTTTTCCGCTACTCAGTATTTATTTAGCTCTAGTTTTTGTGGTTTAGTTCTTGAAATGCAAGCTTAAATTTGAGAATTTTTCTTTTTCTTAATGCAAAAATTTAATGTTGTAGATTTTCCTCACAGCACCGCCTTGGATGAATTCCATACATTTCCATGTGCTATGTTTTCCTTTTCATTCAGTTCAATATATTTTTAAGTTTCCTTTGAGATTTCTTCTTTAACCCTTGGGTCATTTGAAATGTGTTGTTTCATTTTCAAAGGTACAGAGATTTTCCTGTTATCTTTATGTTATTAATTTCTAGTTTTATTTCAGTGTCATTAAAGAGCACATCCTACATGTTTTCATTTCTTTAAAATTTATTGAGGTAGGTTTATGGCCCAGGAAATGGCCAATTTAGATATATATTCTGTGATTACCTGGGAAAAAAAGTATATTCAGTTATTATACGATGGAGTGTTCAATAAATCTTTACTAAATCTTATTGGTTGATGATGTTGTAGAATTGTTCTATATCCTTGCTAATTTTCTGTCTAGTTTATCAAATTGTTGAGATATGTTTTATCTCTAGCTGTAATTGCATATTTGTCTATTTTTCCTTTCAGTTCTATCAGTTTCGGGTTCACATTTTGCAGCTCTGTTGTTTATTTGTGCATTACACTTAGGATTGTTATGTCTTCTTGGTGGGTTGACCCTTATAACATTATATAATGTCTCTCTCTTTCTCTCTCTTCTCTCTGGAAAATTTATTTCTGAAATCTACTTTGATATTAAAACAGCAACTCTTGCTTTACCTGATTTCTGTTTACATGGTATATATTTTTCATCCTTTAACTTTCACTCTACCTGAAATGAGTTGCTTGTAAATAGCAGATAGTTGAGTCATGTTTTTTAAACTATTTGCCAGTTCTGCCTTTTAATCGATATATGTAGACTCTTTATATGTAATATAACTATTGATATGTTAAGGCTTAAGTCAACCATTTTATTTTTGTTTGTTTGTTCTGATATTTGTTTTTCTGTTTTATTTTTCCTGTCTTCCTGTGAGTTACTTGAAGTTTTTTAGAATTCTATTTTAATTTACCTAAAGTGTTTTTAATGTATCTCTTTGCATATCTTCTTCAGCGGTTTCTCTAAGTATAACATTAGGTGTATGTAAGTTATCACTATTGCCGAAACCGGTTTGGTTCAGGGGATAGCCTGTGGACTGAAAGGTCCCAGGTTCGATTCCGGTCACAGGCATGTGCCTTGGTTGTGGGCACATCTAATGTTTCTCTTTCATCGATGTTTCTAACTCTGTCTTCCTCCCTTCCTCTCTGAAAAAAATCAATACAATATATTTTTTAAAAGTTATCACTATCCACCTGTGTCTATATTTTACTTATTAAAGTGAAGTGTTCAGGACTTATCTCCTTTAGTGACCCTTTACCCTCCACTATTTATAATTGTTTTAAATATTGCCTCTACATGTACTGAAAACTCATCATTCCTGCTACTATTTTTATTTTACCATCAACCATAATTTAGAAAACTCAAGAGGGGAAGGAATATGTGTTGTATTTACCTCACCTCATTTTTTATTTTACTTTTCTTCCTTCATTCTTAATATTCTGTAGACTTCCTCTGGTGTTTCCTTTCTATTTCAGAAATTCCTATAGTCATTCTTTCAGTGTAGATCTATTAGCAACAAATCCTCTTTATCTGAGGATGTCTTGATTTCTCCTTGATTTCTTAAGTATATTGAATTCTGGGTTGATGGTTCTTTTGTGTTAGCACTTGAAAAATATTTTGTCAATTTTTTCTGTCCTCCATAATTTCTACTTGAGAGCACACTGTCATTCTAATTGTTTTCCCCCTTTAGGTAAAAATGTCTTTTCTCTCTCAATGCTTTCAATATATTTTTTCTCTGACCTTGGTTTTTAGACATTTCTTTGGGTTTATCCTATTTGAGGTTCTCTCAGATTCGTCAGTCTGTAGGTTTACGTTGTTTGCCCAAATTTGGGACGGTTTCCTCTATTATTCCTTCTTATACTACTCCAGGCCTACTCTGTTACTCCTCTCTCCTGGGACTCCAAGGACGAAAATCTTAGATCTTTCATGATAGCTCCACTGGCCCTTGGACCGCTGTTATTTTTTGCTAACCAGTACATTTTTTCTTTGTTCATCAGTTGGGGTAATTTCTATTGTTCTATGTTCAAGTTTGCTGTTCTTTCCTCTCTCTTCTCTATCTTGATATTGAGTCATCCACTGGGTTTTTTGTTTTCTTTATTATATTTTTCAGTTCTATATTTTTCATTTGGTTCTTCAGATTTTCTATTTATTTGTAGAGGTTTCTATTTTTATTTGTTTTAAGCATACACAAATTACTCACTGAAGCATTTTCATGATGGCTGCTTAAAATTCATGTTATAACACAATAGTTATAACATGTTTATCTTTTTGGTGTGGGCATCTCTTGATTCACATTTGTCACTCAAGTTGAGATTTTCTGATGTTTTAGTATAACAAATGATAGTTGATTGAAATCTGAAAATAATTGATAAAGTATTACAAGACCCCATGTCTCATTTAAATCTTCTCTTCGTTTGCTTCTTTGGACACTTCTTGGCAGAGGTGAGGTGGAACTCTGCCTTGTTACTTTCATATGGGGTGGGAATCTAGTTCCTCTCTCAGCTTCCTTGCTATTAGTAGGCACGTATGGGAATTCCAGCTTCCCTCTAGTTCTCTGATACAACCCTGGCTACTAGGGGCAGGGCTACTTTCTTATTGCCCCTCCCATGGTTTCAACTGTCACAGTATGAAAGTGAACTCATTTTTAATGAGTTCTCTTCTGACTCCACCCCAGCAGGAAAGGTGAAAGTTGCCTCATAACACTGGGTTGGGTTAGAAGTCCAGACTCCCCATGTTGTCCCATGTGACACCATAGGGCAGGCCTCACTACCTCGTGGCACTTATGAAGGTCCTGGCTCTACTTGGGCTTCCCTGAAGCCACTTTCAGAGTGGACTTGGGAATCCTCTTTAATACCTGACAAAGGTGAGGACTAGGCCCCACTCTCAGCCTTTGCTGTTGGGTTTACCGTTCAGGCTGCTGTTTCTACACTGTATTTGACTTGAGTAGAGCAGTTATTGTTTTCATTTTTTGTTTTGTTTTTCAAGGCTTCCCCTTTTCTGGTCCTTTGGTTACAGAGAGAGCTGCCTTCTGTTGAGGCTTTTACTTTTTTTTTTTTTTTTTTTTTTTTTTTTTTTTTTTTTTTTTTTTTTTTTAGCGAATGCCGTTTTGTGTTCCCCTGTTGTCAGATTCCCTAAGAAGTCTTGGATTTATGAACCAAAAGATAATCCCTGGAGCTCACTACCATGCTGTTCCCAGGGTGGGAAGTCCTTAGCCTGTCTTCTTGCAAGACGCGTCCATATATAATATGTGGAGGTTTTAGTTCCACTTAGCAGGAAACATAGCAGAAAGAACTTCTACTCCATTTTTCCTTAAGTAAATGTACCTGAACATTTGTATTCAATATGATTATTGACATGGTTTGATTTAAATTTACCATCTTGTTATTTGTTTTTTATTCTATTTTGTCTTACTTCCTTTTTACCTTTATTTCTACCTTTGTTTGAATCAAATGATTATTTTGTATGATTCTGTTTAATCTCCTTTGTTGTTTTGATAGCCATTTTTCTTTCTTGTTTATTTTAGTGAATACTTTAAAGTAATAGTATACATCTTTGATACATTTCAATCTAACTTCAAGTGATATTATACTACTTCACACATAGTGGAAGAACATTATGACGATGTTCTTTCATTCCTCCTCTCTACAATTTCCAGCCACCAGAACTGTGAGGAGATAGGTTTCTATTCTTTAAAGGATTTGATCTATGGTATTTTGTTATGGCAACTCCAGCTAATTACATTGTTATTAGTATACTTTACATTTTCAATAAACAGTTAATAAATTATTTCTTAGATATCTACACTAATAAAAAGATTCAAATTGAATGTATCTTCATGATGCCCATCAGCCAATCATGAGTGAGTTCCGCACTGCCCCTGCTGCTCCAGACCTCTGGGCAGTGTGGAAAGGCGGAAAGGAGGCTCTGAGCAGGAGGAAAGGTGGTGTTGGCAGACAGGAGAAGGAAGGCCCATTCTTGAACAAATCTTTGTGCATCAGGCCTATAGTTTAAATAATAAGAAAATTACATTTAACTATGTAATCATCATTTCTGATGGACTTCATCATTGTATAGGTCTAGGCTTCAGTGTGGTAAAGATATCATTTGACATTCTTTTTTTTAAATAAATCTTTATTATTCATATTATTACAAATGTTCCTCATTTTCCCCCCTCCATTGCTCCCCTCCACCAGGTTCCCACCCGACCCTCTGCTCTTTCCCCACCCCCCATTGTCCTCATCCATAGGTGCACAGTTTATGTTCAGTCTCTTCCCACGCCCCCCTCTCCCCTTTTCCCCAACAATCATCAGTTCACTCCTCTTCCATTCCTCTGATTCTATTATATTCACCAGTTAATATTGTTCATCAGATTTTTTTAATTCCCTTAGTTTTTAGATTCACTTGTTGATAGTTACATATTTGTTGTTCATAATTTTTATCTTTATTTTCTTCCTCTTCCTAAAGAACCCCTTCAGCAATTCATATAATTCTGGTTTGGCGGTGATGAACTCCTTTAGCTATTTTTTTTTATTAGTGAATCTTTTTATCTGGCCTTTGATTCTGAGTGATAGCTTTGCTGGGTAGAGTATTTTTGGCTGTAGGATCTTGCTATCCATCACCTTGAATATTTCTTGCCATTCCTGTCTGGCCTGCATGGTTTCTGTTGAGAAATCAGCTGATAATCGTATGGGTGCTCCTTTATAGGTAACTACCTGCTTTTCTCTTGCTGCTTTTAATATCTCTCTTTGTCTTTTGCTTTTGGAATTTTAATTATGATGTGTCTTGGTGTGGTCTTCTTTGGATTCCTTTTGTTTGGGGTTCTGTGCGCTTCCTGGATTTTTAGTCTAATTCTTTCACCAGGTGGGGGAAGTTTTCTGTCACTATGTCTTCCAGTATTCTTTCAGTATCTTGCTGTCTCTCTTCTACTGGGACCCTCATAATTCTGATGTTGGTTTGCTTGAAGTTGTCCCAGAGGTTTCTTATATTATCTTTAACTTTCTGGATTCTCTTGTCTTCTTGCTTCTGTGGAGGAGTGTCTTCTGGCTCTTTATGTTCCAGATCTTTGACTTAATTCTTGCGATCTTTCAGTCTGTTTTTAATATATTTTTATTTCAGACAATGCATTCTTTATTTTTAGTTGATCCCTTTATATTTCTATTTGATCCCTTATCATATCCTCATAGGTCTCATTTATTTTATTGGCCTTTTCTAGGAAATTCTTAAAACCTTATAAGCGTGGTCTTGAACTCTATATCCAGTCACTTTTTTCCCCCTCCATTTCTTTTGTTTGTGATCTGTATCCTTGTCTCAGCATTTTTGCTGCTTCCCTGAGTTGCTAGGGTGGCTTTGTGTGCTAAGGTGTCCTATATGGTTTAGTGGGTCAGTCTCCCAGTTACCTGAGGTGGACACTCTTAGTGCACCCCTTTGTGGACTGTGTATAGAGCCTTATTGTAGTTAAGTCTTGATTGTTGTTGTTGTTATTCTTGGGAGAAACTGACCTCCAGGCCAATTGGCCGTGAAGATCGCTGTGTCTATGCTGGGAGACAGCCTTATTCGACTAGACTTGGAAAATTGCAAAAGCCTCTGTGTTCAGCTTGGATGGGGCGGAGTTTCAGGGTGGAGCCTATAGACTTGGCTTCCGTCAGCCCCACCCTATGAGGTTCCTGAGTCTCAGTGTTCCTCAATGTCCTTTGGTACTCGCTGCAAGCACCTCTGAGAGAAAGGTGCCCTCGAGTTTTGCGCGCTACCAAACAGTCTAGGCTATCCCCCAATGAGCCTGGAACTGGGGTTCAGTTCAGTTGGAAGTGGGGTTCAGAGCAGTCTGGAGCTTTTGTCTCCTTCCAGCTAGGGCAATCAGGTGGCACAGTCAACAGTCCGTCCTCTGCGCGCAATGTGCGCGCCTCTGGTACTTCCTTTCTTCGCTCTCCTGAGTTTCTGCCTTACAGCCCAGACTCCCTCCGTATGAGCCTGGGTCCCCAGGGTCTCACCCAGAAGTGGGGTTCAGTTCTGTCAGAACTGGGGTTCAGCAGATTCCAGAGGTTTATCTCCTTCCCGCTAGGGAATGCCAGCCAGGCACTCAGCCTCCCCCTCCTCTCTGGCTCCATCCTCTCCCCCTGCGCACCGTGTCTCTGTACCTTAGGCTTTTACAGCTCTTCTGATTTTCCTTCTGGTTTTCTTTTTCCTTCTACTTGTAAAATTTCCAGTCAGTCAACTTTCCTGTAGTTCTGGATAATGTCCATTTTGTATTTTAGTTGTATTTTTTTGAAATTGTTGTGTGAGGCTGCAGTTAGGTGTTTACCTATGCCGCCATCTTGGTTTCTTTCTCATTTGACATTCTTATAGTAAAAATCTTTTCTATGTTTGGTATGTCTTTATTTTGCTGGGTAAAAATTCTTGGTTGATAGGGTTGTTTTTTGTTGTTGTTGTTGTTGTGTTTGTGTGTGTGTGTGTTTTTTTGGGTGTTTTTTTTTTTTTAGTATTTTAAGGAAGTTGCCCCATTGTCTCCTAGCATCCATTATTTATGATGAGAAAATTGATATAATTTCTATCTTTTTTGGTAATCTGTCTTTTGAAGGGGACTCTTTTAAATTTTTTTTTCATGATTTTAAGCAATTTGATTATATTGTGTGATTGTGTGGTATAGTTTTCTGCATAGTTTTTATGTTCAGGGTTTGTTTAGTTTCTTAAATCTGTGAGTTTATAATTTTCATCAAATCAGAAAATTGTTTCTTTAAATATTCTTTCTGTCTATCCCATTTAGGTAGTTCAGTTGCATGTTTATTTATCAACTTGATATTGCTTCTCACATTGTTGCTATGTTATTTTAATTTCCTGCTCTATGTTTTACTTTGGAGAGTTTCTATTCCAATGTCCCCAAGTTTTGTAATGCCTGACTCATTAATATCGTTCTGTTTTATTTTTCACATTGCTGTTTTCATCCCTAGAAGATTTGGTTTGGATTTTTTTTTTATCTTCCAACTTTCCATTAAACGTGTTTAATATTTCCTCTATCTTCTCAAACAGATAGAATGCAGTCATAATAACTGTCATCAGTTTTCCTGTTTATTAATTCTGTTTCATTTCTGAGTCAGTGCCATTGTTTACTTTTTCTTCTTGTGGCAGCTAGACACAGATGTCTTTGTATTCACTTTCTGTACCTGTGTCATATGCAATCATAAGGGTTTTTATAAGCAGGAGGCAGGAGGGCCAGACTCAGAGTGAGAGAGATGTTATTATGGCAACAGAGGTAAGTATAATGTGTAGCTATCTGCCAAGAAATGTGGGAAGCTTCTAGAACCTGGAAACACATTTTTCCCTAGAGCCTCTGGAGGAAATGCAGCCCTGAGGACTCAGTGTAGGCTCTTGGTCTTCAAGATTAGCAAATAGCAAACTTGTGTTGTTTTAAGCCACCACATTTGTTATAATTTGTTACAAAAGTCACATGAAGTCCAGCCTGTGTTGCTCAGTGGTTGAGCATCAACCTATGAACCAAGAGGTCCTGGTTTGATTCCCAGTCGGGGCACATGCCCAGGTTGTGGGCTTGAGCCCCAGTAGGGGATGTGCAGGAGGCAGTCATTCAATGATTCTCTTTCATCATTGATGTTTCTACATCTCTCTTCCTCTCCCTTCCTCTCTGAAATCAATTAAAATACATTTAAAAGAGTAACATGAAATTAATACATTCCTCATACAGGATGTGTTTTCAAATTTCTTCACTTGCCTGGTAATTTTATAAGATTATTAACAGTATTACAGATGTTTCCTACTTTCTCCCCCTTGACACCACCACCCCCACCTAAATCCTGCCCCACCCCAGGCCTTCACTAAACTGTTTTCTGGGTCCATGGGCTATGCATATGTGTATGTAAGTTCTCTGGTTAAACTCTTCCTGTCCCCCATCTCCCTCCCCTCTGAGCTCTGTCAGTCTGCTTCATTCATCCATGCTTCTGGACCTATTTTGTTGGTCAGCTTATTTTGTTCATTGTGATTGGATGCCAGACATTGCATATTTTACCATGTCAGTGCCATATATTTTTGTATTCTTACAAATATTCTTGAGTGTGTTGTTAGAGTGGTTCAGAGCTGTGTCTTGTCTAGAGTTAACTATTTTATCATGTTAAAATACACATAACATAAAACTTACCATTTAACCACTTTAAGTGTACAGCTCAGTAACAGTATTACATACATTCACACTGTTGTGCACATCACCACCACCAACCCCATAACTTTTCATCTTGCAAAATTACAACTCCTTTCCTATTAAACAGTAACTCCCATTCTCTTCTCCCCCAGTCCAAGAAACCACCATTATATTTTCTATCCCTATGATTATTTTTTTTTTTTTTTTACTCCTCACTCAAGGACATGTTTTTTTGTTTGTTTTTTTATTGATGAGAGAGAGAGAGAGAGAGAGAGAGAGAGAGAGAGAGAGAGAGAGAGAGATCGGTTGCCTCCCATACATTGATGTGCCCTGACCAGGAATCAAATCAAACTGGCAACCTTTTGGTGCACAGATTGATGCTACAACCATCTTAGTCACACCAGCCAGGGTTCTATCTCTATGACTTTTGTTGTTGTTGTTAATCCTCATCTAAGGATATTTTTCCATTGATTTTTAAAGAAAGTGGAAGGGAGGGGGAGAGACAGAGAGAAACATCATTGTGAGAGATAGATACCAATTGGCTGCCTCCTGCACCCGCCTCAACCAGGGCTGGGGATCCAGCCTGCAACCGAGGTACATGGCTTTGACTGGAATTGAATTTGGGATACGTCAGTCTTTGATCCTACACTCTATCCACTTAGCCAAACTGGCTAGGGCTACCTCTATGATTTTGACAATTCTAAGTACATCATATAAGAGAATCATATAATATTTGTCTCTATGACTAGTTTATTTTAGTATAATGTTTTCAAGGTTACCTATGCTGTAGCATATTGCAGAATTTCTTTCCTTTCTAAGGCAGAATAATATTCCCTTGTATGTATATAGTGCATTTTGTTTATCCATTCATCTACTGATGGACACTTTGATTGCTGAGAGATAGAGAAAGAGAGAGAGATAGAGAGAGAGAGAGAGATGAGAGAGGAATATTAATCAGCTGCCTCCTGTATGTCCCCTGCCAGGGATCAAGTCTGAAACCCAGGCATTTATCCTGATGAGGAATTGAACCAGCAACCTTTTGGTGCATGGGACAACACTCAACCAACTGAGCCACCTGACCAGGACAATGCTAGCTTTTTAAATTGCCTGGGTGTTTACCTTTACTGAGATCTTTATTTCTCCATATAATTTTGAGTTACTTCTGAGTGTCCTTTCATTTCACCTTACAAGACTCCCAGAGCATTTCTTGTAAAGAAGGTTTAGTGGTCACAAACTATCTCAACTTTGGGTAATTTGAGAATTTCTTAATTTCTACCTCTCATTTGAAAGACAGTTTAGCCAGATTCAGGATTTTTGGTTGACAATTATTTTCTTTTAGCACTTTGAAAATAAAGGCCCACTTTCTTCTGGCCTTTAAAGTTTTTGATGAGAGATTTGCAGATAATCTCATTGAAAATGCCTTGTATGTGATAATTTGCTTCTCTCTTGCTGCTTTCAAGATTTTCTCATTGTCATTTGAAAGTTTGATTATAATACGTCTCCTTGAGTTCATCTTACTTGGAGTTTGTTGAACATTTCAGATCTTTATGTTAATTTCTCTCATCAAATTTTGAACATTGTCAGTCACTATTTCTTCAAATGTTCTCACTGCCCCTTTCTCTTTATCTTCTTGTGGGACTCCCATAAGTACTTTTATGGTGTCCCACAGTTCCCATAGGCTCCATTCCTTTTCCTCAGTCTTTTTCTTTTTATCCTTAGCCTGGATAACTTCCATTGTCCTATCTTCAAATTCATATTTATTTCATTTGCTGCTCAGATCTGCCTATGAATTCCTATAGGGGATTTTTTCATTTTAATTACTATACTTTTCTTCTCCAGAATTTCTTTTTGGTTCATTTTTAGATTAGCTCTTTATTAATATTTTTATTTTGTTCACACCTTATTTTCTGGTCTTCACATCTTCCCATTGTTCTTTGAATACCTTAAGATGGTTGTTCTAAGTCTGTGGTAATATATCTTCCATTAACTCTATTTCAGGGACAGATTATGGTGAATTGTATTTTTCCTTTGAATGGAACATTCTTACCTGATTCTTTGTATGTCTTCTGTGAATTTTTTGTTTGTTTAATACTGGGTATTTGAATACAATAATGTATTTATGGAAGTCAGATATAATGGAAATCAGATTCTCCCCATTCCCAAGGTTTGCTGTTTTTATTATTATTTGTTTTTTTGTTTTGTTTTGTTTTGTTTTTTATTATAGGCTGTCTTTGTGCCAAAGCCCATGGATGGACCTGGAGAGCATTATGCTAAGTGAAATAAGCCAGAGAAAGATAAATATCACATGGTCTCTTTCATTTATGGGACATAATGAACCACATAAACTGATGAACAAAAACAGATCCAGAGACAGAGAAGCATTGATCAGACCTTCAAACCTCAGAGGGAAGGTAGGGGAGGGTGGGGGTAAAAGGGAGAAATGAACCAAAGGACTTGTATGCATACATGTAAACCTAACCAATGGACACAGACAACAGGGGTATGAGGGCATGAGTGGAAGTGTGTGTGTGTGTGTGTATGTGTGTGTGTGTGTGTATGTGTGTGTGTGTGTGTGTGTCCGCGTGGGGGGGGAGGGGGGAGGGCAATGGGGCTATAAGGACACATATGTAATACTTTAATCAATAAACCGCATATATTGGGAATATTAGAAAGTAACTGCACATGCCCAAAGATAGGCTCAGAAATACCTTAAGAAGACATTTGTTGTTGCAAATGGTAAGAATTCATTCTTTTTTTTACCACAGCGTAGTATTCCATTATGTAGATGTACCACAGTTTATAATCCACTCATCTACTGATGGGCACTTAGGCTATTTCCAAATGTTAGCTATGGTAAATTGTGCTACTATGAATATAGGGGTGCATATATCCTTTCTGATTGGTATTTCTAGTTTCTTGGGATATATTCCTAAAAGTGGGATTACTGGGTCAAAATGGAGTTCCGTTTTTTGAGGAAACTCCACACTGTTCTCTACAATGGCTGCACCAGTCTGCATTCCCACCAGCAGTGAACGAGGGCTCCTCCCCATCCTCGCCAGCACTTGTCCTTTGTTGATTTGTTGATGATAGGCATGCAAACATTCTGGTTTTGACTTGCATCTCTCATATGGTAAGTGACTTTGAGCATGTTTTCATGTTTCTTGGCCTTCCTATGTCTTCTTTTGAAAAGTATCTACTTAGGTCCATTGCTCATTTTTTGATTGAGTTATCTTCCTTTTGTTTAGTTGTATGAGTTCTCTGTAAATGTTGGAGATTAATCCCTTATCAGTAATAACATTGACAAATATATTCTCCCATACAGTGGTATTTCTTATTTTGTTGATGGTTTCTTTTGCTGTGCAAAAGCTTTTTATTTTGTTATAGTCCCATTTTTTAAATTTTCTTTTTAGTTTCCATTGCCTTCAGAGCTGTATCAGTGAAGAAATTGCTTCGGCATATGTCCAAGATTTTGCTGTTGCTGGATTCCTCTAGTATTTTTATGGTTTCCCATCTTATGTTTAAGTCCTGTGTCCATTTTGAGTTTATTTTTGTGTATGGTGTAAATTGGTGGTCTAATTTTTTTTTTGCATGTATCTGTCCAATTTTCCCAGCACCATTTATTGAAGAGACTGTCTTAACTCCATTATATGTTCTTGCCTCCTTTGTCAAATATTAATGGAGCACAGTGGTTTGGGTCAATTTCTGGGTTCTCTGTTCTATTCCATTGATCTATATGTCTGTTCTTGAGCCAGTACCAGGGAGTTTGAGAATAGTGACTTTGTAATATAGTTTGATAGCTGGTATTGTGATCCCAGCTACTTTGTTCTTTCTCAGGATTGCTCTGGCTATTCGGGGTCTTTTTTTTTTCTTCTTCCCCTATATGAATTTTTGGAGAGTTCATTCTAGGTCTGTGAAATATGCCATTGGTATTTTAATGAGGAGTGTGTTGAATCTACAGATTGTGAATTATAGAAATTTTGTTACACTTTCCCATTGGCTTACATTTAAACATTTTAAAAATTAATTTCAGAGAGGAAGGGTGAGGAAGAGATAGAAATATCAATGATGAAAGAGATTGGCTGCCTCTTGCGTACCCCTACTGGGGATTGAGCCTAAAACCTAGGCATGTGCCCTGACAAGGAATGGAACCGTGACCTCCTGGTTCACAGGTCGATGCTCAATCCCTGAGCCACACTGGCAGGGCACCCATTGACTTACACTTTAAAAATATAACTGTGCTGTTTGAAAAAAAGAATTCACATCTGTGAAAAGGACTTTTAATTCACATAACTAAAGATACTATGTACTTTCTAACTCCAGAATACCAAAACAAAAAGATGATGATCTTCAAGATTGTAAAAAAAACTCTTCAATCAATTAACAGTTTAGAGCCTACTTTTAGGTGAACATTTCAGGTTCAATCCCAAGCAGTAATTAATTTGGTTTCTTCCAAGGTCACAGATTCCAAGTTTAGCCCAGACTGCTGTTCTCCTCAATACACGTCAATGGCTATATGAGTAGGAGCAAGGGTTTCTATCACCTTAATGGAAACAATAAAAAAAAAAAAAGTACCCTTTATAACCTGTGGATAGAAGTCTTAACTAGAATTTTTTTCCAACTAAGTAGAATATTAGTTAAAGATATCATTCTACTGTGAAACACTTTAGCTTGGAAAGAATTACATAAATAAGATGGATAATATTTTCTACTTTGGGTTGTAGGTAAATTGATCAAAAACAAATTGGCTGAAATGTGAAAGAGCTGAAAATAAGTATTTCTGATTGTGATTTTCCAGACATTCCTAATTTCTGCATACCATGGGCTGGTGCTCTTTATATCATAACTTTTTTCTGAGATTTCTTTTTAAAAAATATTTTTTATTAATTTTTAACACAGGAAGAGAGAAGGATAGAGAGTTAGAAACATCGATGAGAGAGAATCATCGATCAGCTGCCTCTTGCACACCCCCTACTGGGGATGTGCCTGCAACCAAGGTACATGCCCTTGGCCGGAATTGAACCTGGGACCCTTCAGTCCACAGGTTGATGCTCTATTCACTGAGCTGAATTGGTTTCAGCTGAGATTTCTTTATGTGAAGCATGGGGCCATGTTCTTTTTAGCATTTTAATTTATTTTTCAGATTTCTCTCTCACTTGTATGGCAATCTCTTGGTGAAATTAAGTTTTCTAATGCTCTAAGATAAAAGGGGTTGGAAATGAAAGCCCCAGCTGTTAGTTGTTTAGATGTTGAAAACTCAAGAAAATACTATAATTTTAATTTTTAAATATAGACTTTTACCTTAATATTTTAAAATTTTAGCTTCAACCAACCCCTGAATTTGAACTAAGAATATACACTGAGTGGCCAGATTATTATGAACTCTGAATGCATAATAATCTGGCCACTCAGTGTATATCTTATATAATAAAAGAGTAATATGCAAATTGTCCCCTCGACCAGGACAGGCCAGCCAACCACCCATATTCCCTACCACTTTGCCAGGCTGGCCGGACCCCACCCATGCACGAATTCATGCACCAGGCCATATATATATGTATGTATATGTATATGTATATGTATATATCCTATGTAATAAAAGTAAAATATGCAAATTGACTGTAACTCCAACACACAAGATGGCTGCCCCCATGTGGTCAAAAATGGCTGCTTCCATATGGAAACAAGATGGCCACCACAAGATGGCCAGGAGGGGAGGGCAGTTGTGAATGATCAGGCCACGAGGGGAGGGCAGTTGGGGGGACTAAGCCTGCAGAGAAGGGGAATTGGGGGCGACCGGGCCAGCAAAGGGAGGGCAGTAAGGGGGGGGGGTGTTAGGACTCCAGGGGAGGGCAGTTGGGGGCAATCAGGCCTGCAGGGGAGGACAGTTGGGGTCAACTAGGCCAGCAAAGGGAGGGCAGTTATGGGTGACCAAGACAGCAAAGGGAGGGCAGTTAGGGGCAACCAGGCTAGCAGGGGAGAGCAGTTAAGGGTGACCAGGCCTGCAGGGGAGGGGAGTTAGGGGCAATCGGGCTGGCAGGGGAGCAGTTAGGCATTGATCAGGCTGGCAGGGTAGTGGTTAGGGGGTGATCAGGCTGTCAGGCAGAAGTGGTTAGAGGCAATCAGGCAGGCAGGCAGGCATGTGAGCTATTGGGAGCCAGCAGTCCTGGATTGTGAGAAAATGTCTGACTGCCCTTGAGGGGTTTCAGATTGGAGAGAGTGTAGGCTGGGCTGAGGGACACCCCCAACCCCCGTGCACGAATTTATATATACTGTGTGGCCAGATTATTATGCATTCATAGATCATAATAATCTGGCCACTCAGTGTAGATTATATAAAGTACTAGGGGCCCAGTGCACAAATTCATGCACCTTAAAAGGAACTTTGGGCCATGAGGATGTGTAGGCATAGGGGAGGGTCTCAGCCCATCATCCGTGCTCCTGCCCAACTCCTCCCACCTCTGCCCACAGCCCCACTCCTGCCGCAGCTCCCACACACTGATGGCGCTGGCCCTGCTTGCACCTGCTGAAGGTGCTGAGCGATTGGGGCCAGTGTTAACAGTGGGTTTGAGTGGGGCCAGTGCCATCAGTGGTGCCAGCGACTGCTGCTGACCCAATTGTCCCTTAGGATCAGGAGGAGGTGGAGAAGCCCTCAAGGGCAATCAGGGCCAGCAGCCGATGCTCACACCTGCTCATGGCACTGAGCAATCGGGACTGGCACCGAGCACTGGCAGCAGGTGTGAGTGGGACTGATGTTGGCAGTGGGTGCGAACAGTGGCTCCAGCACCGGCAGCAAGTGTGAGTGCAGCCATAAGCATGTGAGAGAGGCACCTGCCGGCCCTGATCTCCCCTCAGGAGCAGGGGGAGTTGGGGAAGCCCTGAGGGACGATTGGGGCCAGCAGCTGCCATTCACATCCTCTGATGGTGCTGAGAGATCAGGGTCAGCACCAGGCGCTGGCAATGTGTATGAGCGGCAGCTCCAGTGCTGGCAAGGGGTGCAAGCAGGGCTGGCACAGACAGTAGGTGCAAGTGCCAGGTGGTGTGTGGGAGCAAAGAATTTTTAGTAACACCAGAGGCTCGCCCAATGACAGTGACCAGTGCCCTGCCTTGGTATGGCGCCTCTACACACCTGCTCCACCATCCAGCTGCTGCTGACACCTGCCATGGTCTGCACATACCCCCTGGTGGACAGTGCATGTCATAGCAACCAGTTGTTCAGTTGTTCCACCCTTGGGTCTATTTGCATATTAACCTTTTATTATATAGGATTTCTCAGCCAAACATTTGCCAGCTAACAATAATATTGTTCAAAAATGAAAAGAATTTCATTGGCTGGTTTGGCTCACTGGATAGAGCACTTGCCTGGGGACTGAAGGGTCCCAGGTTCGATTCTGGTCAAGTGCATGTACCTTGGTTGCAGGCACATCCCCAGTAGGGGGTGTGCAGGAGGCAGTTGATTGATGCTTCTCTCTCATCGATGTTTTTAACTCTCTAGAAACATCTCTAAAAAAGAATTAGTTTTATTTATTTATTTATTTATTAAATATATTTTATTGATTTTTTACAGAGAGGAAGAGAGAGGGATAGAGAGTTAGAAACATCGATGAGAGAGAACCATCGATCAATTGCCTCTTTCACACCCCCCACTGGGGATGTGCCCACAGCCAAGGTACATGCCCTTGACCAGAACCGAATCCGGGACTCTTCAGTCTGCAGGCCGACACTATATCCACTGAGCCAAACAGGTTTTGGCAAGAATTAGTTTTTTTTTTTTTTATTATTTCTTAAGGTGAACATATAGTTAAACTAGAGGACCAGTGCATGAAAGTTTGTGCACTCAGGGAGGGTCTCTCAGCCTAGCCTGCACTTTCTCATAATCTGAGACCCCTCGGGTAGGGTCCAGTCCCATTGCAGCATGGCTCCCGTTCCCAGAGCCTATGGGCTGGGGGAGGGACCCAGAGGCCAGTCAGATGGCAGCATGGCTCCATTCCCACAGCTCCCTCCTGCTGCTGCCCTGGGGGTTGGGACCCAGAGCTCTCTCCTGCTGCCCTCCTGTGGGCAACTGGGACCTAGGACTGACTCTCGCCATGGGCAGCGGGGACCTAGGACTGATCCTGCTGTGCCGGCTGGGACCCTCGTCAGGTGTTCAGTCATCCGTCTGGTCGTTTAGGTCATGATGGACCCCGGCTCTTTATCTAATAGGGTAGGGAAATTAAACATAAAGGTATTTCATGGTTTATGCTTAAAAAATGAATCTTAAAGTTTCAAAAAGTAAATAACTAGTCCATGTTCTCAAGTTTATATAATTATAATATACGGAAGTAATAAATGCAAAATCCAATATTTATGGAGCATTTTCTCTGTGGTAAGCACACAAATTATCTCATTTAATTCTTAAAACAACCTGGAAGGTAAGTGCTCTTACTATCCTCAATGAACAGATTATGAAAAACCAAGATTTAAAAATGTTAAGTAATTTTCACAAGAGCACAGAATTAGGATGACACAGATTTGGTAGTCAGGCTGGAAACATTAGTACTCTATACTGTCTTAAGGTAAAAATAAATTTATTTCCAGAATCCTAGATACTGGCACTAAAGCATTTAACAAATTAAAAGCAAGTGCATTTTAAAAGAGGCAAAAATAGTACATAGTGAAAGAAAATATATGGGATGAGTGCTATAAATTTAACCACAATGATTAAAACTACTACTCAATCTTGTGAACCTGCTGTGGGTAATAGAAGGAAGTTTGGATACTTCGGGCATCAATATTTATCGTGGATGTAAATGAGTAAATGCATTTCTACATAATATGAAATCTTGACTTAAACACTAATTAAATATGTTTTTAATATATATGTTTTTATTGATTTCAGAGAGGAAAGGAGAGGGAGAGACATCATTGATGACAATCATCCATTGACTGCCTCCTGCATGCCCCCTACTGGGGATTGAGCCCTCAACCCAGGCATGTGTGCTGACCAGAAATGGAACTGTGTCCTCCTGGGGCATGGGTCCTCGCTAAACCAGAGACATATTGGCAGAGCTTCATCACTAATTTTGTGCATAGATAAGTGGCTTTGTGACAGTTTTTTTTTTTTTTTTAAGTAATATACTTATCAAAATACCATGAGCATCCTATCTAATAAAGAAGGAATATGCTAATTGTCCCTCAAACCTTCACAAAGATTGAGATGCCCACCACCAATAAGGAGGGAATATGCTAATTGACTGCCACACCTTCAAAGATGGCGGCACCCACAGCCACAAGATGGTGGCGCCCAGTCCCCTTAGCCCTGCTGGGGTGGCAGGCGCATGCCTGCTTCTGAAGACCCCCAGTCCACTCAGCCTCTCAGCCACCCAGGGCCACCTGAGGCTCAGGTAACCAGGGCCAGCCAAGGCTTGAGCTGCCAGCAGTGACAGCAGCAGAGGTGTGAAGGGGGCATCACCTTCACATGATCGCCAAGTTGCCTCCCACCTCTGAGGGCTCCCGGACTATGAGAGGAGGAGGCTGGGCTGAGGAAGCCCTTCTCCAGTGCATGAATTTTCATGCACCAGGCCTCTAGTATATATATATATATATATATATATATATATATATATATATATATATGCCTAAGTGACCATCGCAACTGAACGGATGACCAAACAGACTGTGTGGGGTGACCAGGCCAGCAACTTAGTGAGGGGCGACCAAACAACCAAGAAGCAGGCTACATGGGGCAACCAGGATGGCAGGGGGCGTGGTGAGGGGCAACCAAATGACTGAACAGCAGGCTGCATGGGGTGATCAGGCCCACAGGGGGGATAGTTGGGGGCAACCAGGCCAGCATGGGGGCAGTGAGGAGTGACCAGGCTGGCAGAGGGTGGCAGTGAGGGGTGACCAGGCCGGTGGAGGGGGGACAGTTAGGGGCAATCAGGCAGGCAGGTGAGCAATTAGGAACCAGTGGTCCCAGATTGTGAGAGGGATGTCCGACTGCCAGTTTAGGCCCAATCCTAAGGATTGGGCCTAAACCAGCAGTTGCACATCCCCTGAGGGGTCCTGGATTGGAGAGGGTACAAGCTGGACTGAGGGCATGCCTGGCCCCCATGCATGGATTTCCTGCACTGGGCCTCTAGTTTTATTTATGTATATACTAGAGGCCTGGTGTACGAAATTCATGCATGGGTCCCTGGGCCTTCTGGCTGTCTTCCAGGGCCTTCCTTCATTTTGTGCCACCCCCTGGGGTCAGCACACATCATAGTGAGCAACTGAACTCCTGGTCTCCCCATGGAACTCCCAAGGGGACACTTTGCATATTAGCCATATATATATATATATATATATATATATATATATATATATATATGTAGATAGATTACACTGGTCTGTATTTGAAGTGACATTATAAGAAACTAAAAATTAAATTTGCCTTTTCAGGGAAAAACGTGTGGGGGCTTCCTGTGGGCTACACCTGCTCGGGCCCCATCTGCTCTGCACCTGCTGAGCTCAATCCTCTAGCGAGTTTTATCCAGAAAAAGAACAGAGGATTGGAGATAAATAAAAAGGCCATTTCCAAACTCTTAAAAATGGCAAGTTCCAAATTTCTAAATGCTTTGTTGTACAAGACATTTCTCTGTCTTATCAACATTTTATTGAAGCATTATATACATAGTATCCCTCCCAAAAAATGGGACACATTTTAACAGCTGATAGTTCTTACATCTTGAAAACTGCCTTTATAATTATTCAAAATATGTATACATTTTTTGGAGACCTGCGTTTACAGTATTCACCTCACTTTAAAAGCAATTACTACAGCCGAAACCGGTTTGGCTCAGTGGATAGAGTGTTGGCCTGCGGACTGAAAGGTCTCGGGTTCAATTCCGGTCAAGGGCATGTACCTTGGTTGCAGGCACATCACCAGTAGCGGGCGTGCAAGAGGCAGCTGATCGGTGACCTCTCTCATCGATGTTTGTAACTCTCTACTCTGTATCTCTCTCCCTTCCTCTCTGTAAAAAATCAATAAAATATATTTTAAATAAATAAATAAATAAATAAAAGCAATTACTACAGCCTGGCTGCGGTGGCTCAGTGATCATTGCCCTATGAACCAGGAGGTCATGGTTCCATTCCCAGTCCGAGTGCCTGCAAAAGGCAGCCGATGGATGATTATCATCATTGATATTTCTATTTCTCTCTCCCTCTCCTTTCCTTTCTGAAATCAATAAAAATCTATACTAATAAAAAGGTAATATGATAATTAGATTGGGAGACCTTCCAGACATCCTCCCAGACAAAGCCATGGTGGTGGAGCCGAGGCAGAGGCGGTTAAGAGTGATCAGGCCAAGAGGGCAGGACAGTTGGGGTTGATTGGGGGGGGGGAGGGGAAGGGTGCAGTTGGGGGCGAACAGGCTGGCCTGCGGGGCTAGTTGGGGGCAAGCAAGCTGGCAGGGGGGCAGCAGTTGGGGGCAAGCAGGCTGGCAGGCAGAGTGGTTAGGGGCGATCAGGCAGGCAGGCAGGAGAGCAGTTAGGAGCCAGTAGTCCCAGATTGAGATGGATGTCCAACTGCCAGTTTAGGGATCGGGCCTAAAGCAGAAGTCAGACATCCCTCCGAGGGGCCCAGATTGGAGAGGGTGCAGGCTGAGCTGAGGGACACCACTCCCCTGCACAATTTTGTGCACCGGGCTACTAATAAAAAGCAATTGCTACAGTGATCCAGGACATAAATCATGAAAGGATCTCCTTCCAGACAATGTGACTACAGCAACAAAGATTTAAATCTCTCCTTGGGAGGGGCTGAACAGCCTTGGGAAAAGGAGTTAGAAAGGAGGCATTTGACATGCTGTGAGGCCAGTTTCTAAAGTCTTCTGTGATTATCTGACACTGTTTACACCCAGATATTATAAAGTGTCTGTCATTTAATGTCTGGGCCAGGAAGCCTGTCATTGGTGTGAAAATGGAGAAAGGCAAGCCTCGGGCTCCTTCTGGCAGTAAAACCTCTTCAGGTCAAAACTCCAGGCAGGGAATCCTGCTCCATCAGGGGGTCCCCCCCATCTTTCCCAGGAGAGCCACAAACCCAGCATGTTGGGGTCAACCCGAAACCACTTCAACTTCCCCAGAATAAGGACTAGAACTGCTTGTGAACACTGGATCCTGGAGGTGTCTTCTAAGCTAAAGACATCATCAGGATTAAGTGGGGGAGCAGGTGCGGTTTCTAAAACAGCATCCGCACCCCGACAAAGTGACTCCGTTCGCTTGCGCTCGCCTCTCCCTCCAAGGGAACCCCAAATTCCACACTCCTGCCCAGCCTGCCCGCAGCTCCTTCGGCAGCGGCAGCCGGCTGGGCCAGGGCACTGACCCCCTAGGGAGGGGCCGGCTCCTCCGATGACCAGACCGCGGGGACGGGACTGGCCTCCGGGGCGGCGGGGCCCCGGGGACCAGCAGGCCTCCTGCGGAGACCGGACCGGGGCGGAATGGGCTTCTCGGGAGGCCAGCTCGCGGGACCGGCCCTGTGGGACCGGATCCGAGCCGGGACGCGGCCTCCTCCGGAGACGGGTCTCCCCGGGGTGACCGGGCCTGGGACCCAAACGGGCCTGGCGCCGACGACGGGAAGGGCTTCCTTGGAGCGGGCCCGGGGCGCTGACGGGGACGGGGACGGGGACGCGGCCGCCCCCGAGGGCGCTCCAGGCGCCGCGCGGCGCGGGCCGCACCCAGGGCCCGGGCCGCCCCGGCGGCGCCGCTCCCCGAGGGCCGGCCGGCCGCCCGCAGGCCGCGGCGCCGCCTCTTCCGCCGGCGCGTACGTCAGCGCGCCCCGCCCGCCGCCGCCCGAGAGGCCGCCTCCGCCTGGCCTGGGCCTGGAGCGGCGCACGGCGCAGTCCCTCCCCGCCATGGCCCTGGGAGGCGGCAGCACATGGCGGCCGCAGCGGCCATGAGCACGCCCGCCGCCCGCCCCGGCCCCCCCTAGAGCCCGCCGCCGCCGGCCGCGCCACGGCCCCGCCGCCCCCGGCCCCGCCGCCCGCGGCCCCGCCGCCCCGCCGCCCCGCGCCCGCCGCCGCCGCCGCCATGGGCGTGCAGGGCTTCCAGGACTACATCGAGAAGCACTGCCCGAGCGCCGTGGTGCCGGTGGAGCTGCAGAAGCTGGCCCGGGGCAGCCTGGTGGGCGGCGGGCGGCAGCGGCCCCCGCACACGCCGCTGCGCCTGCTGGTGGACGCCGACAACTGCCTGCACCGCCTCTACGGCGGCTTCTACACCGACTGGGTGAGCGGCGGCCAGTGGAACCACATGCTCGGCTACCTGGCCGCGCTGGCCAAGGCCTGCTTCGGCGGCAACATCGAGCTCTTCGTCTTCTTCAACGGCGCGCTCGAGAAGGCGCGGCTGCACGAGTGGGTCAAGCGGCAGGGCAACGAGCGCCAGACGGCGCAGCAGATCGTCAGCCATGTCCAGAACAAGGGCACCCCGCCGCCCAAGGTCTGGTTCCTGCCGCCCGTCTGCATGGCGCACTGCATCCGCCTGGCGCTCATCCGCTTCCACGTCAAGGTGCGGCCGGCGGCGCGGCGCGGCGGGCCGGGCGGGCGGGGCGGGGGCCGGGCGGCGCTGTCCGGGCCTCCGGGCTCGGCTGGGCGTGGGTTTGGGCCTGGGCCCGGGTGGCACTGTGTTCGGGGAGGTCGGGGGCGGGGCCCGGGGCGGGAGGGGGTCGGGGGTCGGCGGGATTCCGGGGTCAGGGACACCCTGGGCAGCGTGTGCGGGGGCCGGGGTCGGCCAGGGGTTGGGGGCCGGGGGCGGGCTGGGCCGGGGTCGCTGGATCCCGGGGGCCGGGGGCCGGGGGCCGGGGGCCGGGCCGCAGGCGCCGCTCTCCCGCCCCGTCCGCGGGCCGCAAGATGGACGCTCGGCCTGGAACCCGCCCGGCGGCCGTGCGTGCAGGGGAGGGGGGGGGCGCTGCCTGGCGGCTCGAGACCCCCCGGGCCGGCGCAGACCAGGCTCGGTGGTGCGGCGCCCCCTCTCTGACACCCGAGTGCACCCCGCCCTCTGGGGGGTGGTGAGCAGCCTGCACTGGGACCAGGCGCCCTGGGCGCTTGGGAGCAACAGGTTTCCTGGGGCAGGTGGGCTGCTGGCCGCGGGCGGGGCCCGGCCGGTGGGTGCAGCGGGCGGTGACCTGGAGGCGGCCCGCGGCCCGGCCTGGCGGCGCCGGCGGTGCGGGTCCGGCGGCGGCGGGGAAAGGCCTGGTCTCGGGGCCGGGACGGAGGACAGCGGCACCGGACGCGGGGAAACTGTCGGCTCTGATGGAGCCGGTGCGGGCGGCCGCGGGCTGTCGGGGAGGCGCAGTCGGCCTGCAGGGCTCCGCCTCCGCGGCGCGGGCCGCCGCCGGGCCGGGCGCCCGGGAAGCCGGAGCCGCGGCTGGCAGAGGGCGCCCGGGCGCCGGCCCTGGAGCGCTTCCCGGGCGCCCGGGCAGATAACATGCAAATCACTGACCCTGGACTTGGCTTTTGCTTCCTTTCTCACCGTTTTCCTTTAGAACCTTTTTTGTGGGTTGTGTTGGGCTTCCGGGCTTGCCCCTCTGTCTTCCCGTTTCCTTTCCTTTCCTTTTGGAAACTGCTTGAAGCCCGGGGTCTGAAACACTCTTCCTGCCTGCCCTCCGCCGGAGCCGCGGCGGCGGCGGCGGCGGAAGTCCCACCCCCGCCCTCCCGCTGCCGTGGGTGCCGGCTCCCGGGCTGCGGTCCCGCCGCCGGCGGGGCGGCCTTTGGTCTGCGCGCCCGGCGGAGGCAGCGGCCTCCCGGGGGTGGGGCCGGGGCGGGGGTGACCGCCCGGGGCAGCTGCTGGCCGGGTCTGCCGGACCCGGAGCTCCCGGAGCAGCCAGGCCGGGTTCCCGGAGTGATCCACCTCCAGATGTCGTAACAAGGCCAACCGTTTATCTTGTCCCGAGGTGGAAACCACTGCTAGGAAGACAGATGAGCTTTCTAACCCAGTGACTTTCAAAGGAACTGTAAACCTTAGGATTTAAATCAGTGTGCGTACCGGCACTGTACCTTTTGAAATAACTACTGAATTTCTTTTTAATTATAAAATGTCTTCATATTTATCTCAGCACCCCTGTGAATGCCTTGCTTACTCGCATAGTTCATTCAGAATTCTGATCAGTGTGTTTGGAAACAAAATTTAAACTAGATTTAAGTTTATGGACAGATGATAAGTTTGTGTATAATAATTTTGCTTTAGATAAACCTTCTAATACAGAATCCCAGTATAGAGTTAATTGCACCGGTTAGTGACTATTACCTGGTAGCCACCTATCTGCCATCTTCACCTTTTTTGGAAAATACCTAAGAAATTTAGCTACTAGAAATTTCTCAGCAGCCAAAGGAAAGGTTAAGAAGTTTGGGTACTGTGATCCAAAGGGGGAGGGTGGGGAGCTTTCTCTGTCCCCATCAGAGAATCAAGTTCTCTTCCTCATAGACTCCGCTCTCCTTCTCAGACAAAATTCTGATAAGCTTAGTTATCTGTTTCTAACCTCAGCTCAGGAAAGTCTGCCAGAGGTTGGAGCATCGTTAATAGCAACAAGTGACACTTCACAAGATTTAAAAAAACACCTATTAAAAAGGCATAATTTTGGGACTACTTGAGAAAAACAACCTTCTGAACTTTATTAGCCCCTGAGGGGTTGGTACAGGGTTTATAAGGATGATTTTGAGTCAAAATAATTTATGTTCAACATTCTCTATGGAAGTGAAGCAGTATGTACTATTTTTCAAAGATGCCCATTTGAATTGGTTAAGTAAATTAAAACCATGATGGCATACCTGTTAGAAGGGTTAAAATACACAACACCAATAATACCAAGTGCTTAGAAGAATGATGAGCAGTTGGAATTGCCCATGTGGCTGGGGGGAAGGTAAGAGGGCACCGCCATTCTGGACAACAGCTCAGTGGTTTCTTATAGAATTGAACGTACATTTACCATAGCAGTCCTACCTAGAAGAATTTTTGTTCACACACAAACCATACATGAATGTTCATAATAGTTTTATTTACTCAAACTTGAAACAACCAAAATATCCTTTAATAGACAAATAGTTAAATTTTGGTACATCTGTACTATGCAGTACTACTTAGCAATAAAAAGGGAGGAATTGCCCTGGCTCAGTGGTTTAGTGTCAACCTATGAACCAGAAGGTCCCGTTGGATTCCTGGTCAGGGCACATGCCTCAGTTGCAAGTTCGATCCCCTGGAGGCCAGCCTATCAATGATTCATTTTCTCTCTCTCTTCCTCTCTCTCTCTCTCTCTCTCCCTCTCTCTCTTTCCCTTTCCCTCCTTCCTTCCCTCCCTCTCCCTCTCTCCAGCCAATCAACGATTCATATTCTCTCTCTCTCTCTCTCTCTCTCTCTCTCTCTCCCTCCCTCCCTCCCTCCCTCCCTCCCCTCCCCTCCCCTCCCCTCCCCTCCCCTCCCCTCCACTCCCCTCTATGTCTCCCCCCTTTGTCTGTGAAATAAAAAAAAATTTTTTTAATGGAGGAATTATTGATACATGCAGTAACTTGGGTGAATCTTTTAGGTTTTATGTTGAGTGAACAAAAAGTATCATTCTATTTTTCTGACATTCTCCTAAGGATAAGATTGTACTGATAGGGAAGGGCAGCTGGAGGGAGCTTTTGGGATTATGGAACTGTACTGAACTCTGATGGTGGTGATGGTAATATATTTTAAAAATCATAGAACTATACATCAAAAGTAAATAAAAGTTAATATTACTGTGCGATAATCATTTTCTTAAAGGTTATATAAAAATTGACAAAGAATTGACATGGACACCTATGTGTAATGTTGGGCATAATGAGGCATTTCTCTTAAAAAATCTATCATCTTATTGGTCTTTATGCTTCTGAAAACTGGCAGGTTTAATTTCTTGTCAGCTTTGCTTAGAGAATTTTTTTTTTTTTTTACTCAGAAGAGTATATTTTTGATAAAGCACCATTATTACTGTAAAGAAATACAATTATTACTTTAACCATTTGAAGTTGGCATACGTGTCAACTAATTTTGTTCAGGTCACTACAGGCCTTGGCCTGCATTTGGCTTCTGCTAGTTACTAGCAGCATTTCCTCTTGTGTGCCTTGAGTCATCATAACCTTTGACACTCAGGGAGGAACTGCTGTTTATTTAAAAATCTTAGTGGCATTAAGTCCCTGGAGGTTTCCTAAATGTTCCTGTCACAAGACTTGTGGTGTTGGTGAGGGGGTTATGATGAAGTTCTTCAGATCTTGTCCTGGATCAGTGCTCTGGTGTATTTACTCAGATCTTACATAAAGCAGAGCTCATGTTTTAAGGCAGCTGAGGAGTGTGAGATTTCGGAATGATTTCTCTTTGTGTAGTTGATGGGGGCAGGACTAACTTGTGGGGGCCAGGCCCTTGCTAAGTTCTCCCTCAAAGCACCTCATTTAACCATCAGCATTTTGTTACCCCATTTTTTTATGGGAAGAAGTGGGCTTGTTTATTGACACCTGAGGACAGGTAACCAGTAACCGCTTCAAGAGGGAAGTGCCTCTGAAGTCAAAGTTCAGTTTCATTGTGTAAGATTGCTTTGGGGTGTGACCACCTGAGTTCACTTTCGGGTCAGATTTGATAGTAAAAGCCTCTATCACTTTTTTCAGTTAGGATGGGAAGGGCAGTTCCTGTCCAGAAGACGCTGAAAACTAGTACTATACCTTATTCTTTAAACACCTTAAATTGACCAGGGAACGTTTAGGGTTCAAAATTGACAATATTATAACTCAAACCAGCCATCCATTTAAAATACTTTCTTCCAGTGTACCAATTCAGCTAGCCTAATGTCTTAAAGATCCATTCATATTGTAAAATTATGTTATAATTTCCTTCCTTTTTAGGTTTAATAACAGTATGGATGGATCACATTTAATATATCTGTCCAGCTTTCCTTAGGTGCTTGAGTTGCAGTCCTTTTAGCTGTTGTGAGGAATGAATAATGCTGCTGTGAACCTGGATGTACAAAATCTATTAAGGTGCCTGCTTCCAATTCTTTTGGTGTATATCCAGAAATGGGATTGCTGGGTCAGTTGATAATTTTATGTTTAATTTCTCAAGGAATCACCATACCAATTTCCACAGAAGCTGCTTATAACATACATTGTATATATACACATATACATTATCCTATATAATCCTATATAATAAAAGCCCTAATATGCTAAGTGTCTGGTCGTCTGTTCAACCAATCAAAGTGTAATGCTAATGATATGCTAATAAGACCATTCAACTGCTCACTATGACATGCACTGACCATCAGGGGGCAGTCAACTGATCGATCAGTTGCTGTGATCTGCACTGACCACCAGGAGGCAGGTGCTCTGACTGGTAAGTTGGCTTGCTGCTGGGGTCCAGTCAATCGGGACTGAGTGAGATGGGCTGGACGCGCCCTGGATCCCTCATTTGATCCCTCCTCAGATGGCCAACTTGCCTTATCCCTCCCTGGTCTAGGTCGTGCACCAGTACAGTCCCTCGGCCTGGCCTGTGCCCTCTTGCAATCCAGGACCCTTTGGGGGATGTCAGAGAGCCGTTTTCAGCCCAATCCCACAGGCCAGGCCGAGGGAATCACAAATTTCTGCAACGGGCCTCTACTGTAATATATTATCACAATACAGTTTTAATTTTTTTAAAGGTTAATATAATCACACAACTTATTATTCAGGAATTTGGGGTTTTGTAAGTACGAAGAAAAGTTTTTCCATGTCCATACTTACAGTTCTAATTCATTTAATGCCTTTGTAGTATTCCATAATTTATCCAGGCCCTGCACATGGAAGGTGCACATACTCGTACCATCGAGTCATCCTTGGCATCTTGTCATCCCAGCTGCCAATTCCTACAATGTGTCATGTCAGTTCTAGCCCAGCAGTCTCTTCCTTACCCTCTTCCTCATTTCTAATACCCCCACCATGTGAACTTACCAACTTTACCCAAAAGGTCTAACAAGTGCTTTGTAAACCCAGTGATGGGTTGTAACATCAAATTATTGGGTGTATACTAGCACTTAGGGGGAAAAAATGATACGGAATAAAACAAAACAAAAAGTACAATACAAGACATACTCGGGGTAAATATCACTTCATTAAACCTTGTTTTACTATGAGGAGTAGTCAGAATTGCCTCTGGATCTGACTGGGCTCCCACACCTCATATCTCACCAGTGAACCTCATCTCTGATGGATCATTCTCCTGCCAATGACTTGAACAAACCCATTAATCTAAAGTCCTTACTCAGGATTTCAGACCCTGCTGCAATCTGAACCAATACCACTTTCCTTCATGATCCACAGTCCTCCAACTGTCCTTTTTAAATGCTCCCAAACTGCTCATTATTTCTCTTAATATCCAACTTCTCAACTTTTGCTTATATTGCTCCCCTTTGTCTGACTATCCCATTTTGCTTGTCAGAATCATACTCATACTTGTTGAAAGCCTATCTCAAATGGCAGTTTCCTTCATGGAGACGCGTCTGATGTTCCCAAAGGTGAACCAGGGACATACGCAGTGTCATCTGTATTTGCAGTGGTAGTTCCTGCAGTCTGCTTTCTTACAGCTGCCTGCATATTATCTCCCCCACTAATTATATGCTACTTGAGGCCAGGGACTAATTTTACTCCTTGTTATCTCCTATATGTTTAGTATAGGCACTCAGCTTTTAAATCAGATATTTGCTTTGTTCTGTTTACATAGCCAGGCAAATTCTTTTTTTAAAAAAAATATATATATATATTTTATTGATTTTTTTTTACAGAGAGGGATAGAGAGTTGGAAACATCGATGAGAGAAACATCAATCAGCTGCCTTCTGCACACCTCATACTGGGGATGTGCCCGCAACCAAGGTACATGCCCTTGACTGGAATAGAATCTGGGACCCTTCAGTCTCAGGCCAACACTATCCACTGACCCAAACTGGTTAGAGCCAAATTATTTTCTTTCAACACCTGGGCTAATGGCCATACGATTGTTTCTTAAATGTCTTATACTCTATTTTCTGACTGGTTCCCAGTGATGATTTATCCTACCTTTAGCAAACATTGAAGGTCTGCAGTTGGCCAGGTATGAGGAGTGACTATAATAGGAAAAAGGACTCTTTTCTTCAAAGAACTTAGCCTAGTGGGGGCAGGGGACTCCTTATATCATTTTCCCATGTCAACATTGAGAACTTTCTTTGATGCCGTAGGACAATCTATTTAGTCATTGAAGACCAGTGAGCGTTCTCACAGGGGTTGGGAGTGGTTTTGACATTGTCTAGAAACATTTTTAGTGTTCACAAATTGAGGGCATCTAGTGGACAGAGGCCCAGGATGCTGCTGAACTACAATGTACAGGGATAGTCCCACAGCAAAGAAGTACCCATCCCCACATACCAGTAGTACATAGGCTAGGAAATCCTGGTGTGAACAAATCAAAGAATTCCAAAGTTGGGCCTTCAGTAAAACCATATAAATGTTGAAATAGATATTTCTAAGTATACTAAGAAGAGAAGTAACAAAAAATACAGCCTACTTTTCTAAATTAAAATACACACATATACGCATCCATTTCTAAAATGTTCCTAAACCCACAATACTCTTCATTTTGTTTTGTACAATGGGAATTTTTATAAGGGAAAGAAACTGATTAGCACATACTACAAATTCCATTCATAGTAAGCAATCAACCATAAGATGAATGCCAAATACCATGTAATATGAAGAAGGAGGTACTTTATTTAAAAAATTTTTGAGTTATAATTGACATTACATTACTTTTAAATGTACAACACAATGATTTTCTATTTGTATATATTGTGACATGATCAGCACAATAAGTCTAGTTAACACCTCACATAGTTACAAAAATTTTTTCTTTTGATGAGAACTTTTGTTTGTTTTTTGTTAGAGAGGAAAGGAGAGGGAGAGAGAAAGAGAAACATCGATGTGAGAGAAACATCTATTGGTCACCTCTCGTATGTGCCCCAACTGGGGATTGAACCTGCAACATGGGTGTGTCCCCTGACTGGGAATCAAATCTGCAACCCTTTGTATACCAGACAACATGTAACCAACAGAGCCACCTAGTCAAGACTTATGATGGGAACTTTTAAGATCTCTTAACTTTCAAATATAGTACAGTATTATTAACTATAGTTTATTAACTGTAGTTGTCATGCTTTACATTATATCACTAAAACATTTATTTTATACTGGAAATTTGTACCCTTTGAACACCTTCACCCATTTTGCTCACCCCTCACCCTGTGGAGGAGATACTTTAGAATTTGAAAAATTAGATTTATTTTCCAATGGCTGTATAGACAAAAAACGTTTAAATAGAACAATTAGACATAAATGAATCAGTTTAGATAAAAATATTCTAAAATTCTTCAAATGTCCACATATCTGGCATCTTTTGTTTTATTTTCTTTTTTTTTAAATAGGTGTGTGTCTTTTAATTGATTGAATGGAGAAGAAGGGGGAGAGAGAGATAGAAACATCAGTGATGAGAGAGAGTCATTCACCATCTGCCTCCTGCATGCTTCCTTTAGGGGCTCAAGCCTGCGTCCCCAGCATGTGCCCTGACCAGAATTGAGTTCTAACCTCCTGGTTCATGGATTGACATTCAACCACAGAGCCACACCGGCCAGGCTGTCTTACTTTTCGTTATTCTTATGTTTTCTGCAGAAAGTCCTTTGATGACATTGCCTGTTATACAGCTCTTAAAGATTACCTGGTTGGCAGTAGTATAGTAGGTCTTTGAAATACATGTGATAAATGGATAAGGAAACCAATTCCAGACTCACTAGCTACTCAGTCCCCTTGTGCAAGGCAGCATTACGGCAGAAAGGTGATAGAAAGTTTGGTGTCGGTTCCTCAGATAAGTAGTCTCAGCCTGCCACCTGGCTCTAAGGCTCTCTCTGAATAAGTCCTTTATGCTTCTTAGGAGCTGTGTTGAAGATACAAAATCAACAGCTTAGGGAAATTGGCTGAATCACGCCATCTTCCTTGTTTTACGTGGTCCTATGGGACATTTTTTCTAGGCATCTTGGGGCCAGTATAGAGTTGAACCTGACACACTGAATTATATGCAAAGTGATGGTAAGTCTGCAGTAGTTAAGGATCTGTGATCTAGAAACTCTATCCTTTCATGCCCTAGTCATTTGGCATTTCCTACTGGTCTCTGGAATAAATTGCTGCTTTAGAAAGACAACCTACCACGCTCTTGGTGTTTTGCCGGTTAGTGTAGAGAAGTGTACTGGAGGGCGTGTGCTGGCGGGTTAACTTTTCATAGGTCTGCAGTCCATGTTCCTCTCAGGAGCAGGAGTGCCAGCCAGTCCAGACTGGGGGACTGCCTCACTGCACTGATTGGATAAGCACTATGGCTTTTTATTAGCTCACACCTATGTTAGTCATAAAGTATTTCAAGAAAATTTTGCATGTGTCACCATCTTGAAATAAATTGTATCCATCTGAGAAATCTAGAACTTAAATTTTAATGTATTGTATTTTAGAATTAGCTTTTTAACAATAATACTATTGCTAGGAGCTAGCTGAGCTATTATGAAATTAATATAGTAGGCTTAATAGACACTGAATACCAATGTTTGTGTTTTCTTCTACTTTCCTTTTTATCATTTTTCTATTTTACTTTTAAAGTTTATAAAGCTTAATTCGCATTTTTTTAAATGACAACCACTGTCTTATTAATTTACTTTTTAGCAGAAAAAGAGAACAGTTTTATTATTGAACCTATGCTACAATCACATCACAGACAATCTGCTAAAAAGATTGCAAAGAAAAAAGAAGCACCCTTTTATATAGGCTGGCAGATACAGTCCATTACATGCTTGCCAAAGTTATTTATCAAGGGAAAAATAAAACTACTATCTTTTGTCAAATTGGACGAAAGTCCAGTGCCTGAGATTCCTGAGAAGGTGGGATGAATGGGTGTCACACTTCATTATTCTAAATTTTTATTTTTAAAATTGTGGTAATTGCTTTGACCATTGTGGCTCAATTGGTTGACCATTGCCCCATGCACTGGAAGGGAGCTGGTTCGATGCCCGATCAGAGCACATGGCTAGGTTTTGATCTCTGGTCAGGGTGGGTGTAGTTATGATGGATGATTCTCTCTTACATTGATGTTTCTCTCTCCCCCTCTCCCTTCTTCTCTAAAATAACCAATGAAAACATATTTTTTAAAATTGTGGTAAACTATACATAACATATTTTTTACCATTTTAACCATTGTTAAGTGTACAGTTCAGTGAAAATTAAGTACACGAACACTATTGTACAACTATTGCTACCATCTGTCTTCAGAACTTACCTTTCCAAACTGAAACTCTGAGTCCATTAAATATTAGGTCTAATAATAATTAATGTCGTTTTCTAATACTTTTAAAAATCGAATTTATTTAAACAATACAACAAAATTTAATCAACAATATAGTTGCCGTTGTTTTCTACTACTTGTGCCCAATGCTCAGGAAGCATTATAATCCCTCTGTTGTAAAATTCTTGTGATTTTGATGCAAAAAATTCGGTCAATGTATTTTTGAGGCATTCTTCATTATTAAATTTTTTTCCAAGAAGAAAGTTTTGCAAAGAACGAAACAAATGGTAATCGGAAGGGGCAATATCAGGAGAATATGCAGGTTGAGGGAGAACTTCCCATTCCAACGGGCGCAGTTTTTCAGCAGTGATTCTTGCAGTATGCGGTCGTGCGTTATCGTGGTGAAGAATTACGCCCTTCCGATTAATCAGCGCGGGTTCTTTTTCTCTTAAAGCTTGGGCTAACCTTTCCAATTGGGCACTATACACTGCACTTGTAATGGTTTGGTTAGATGGTAAAAGTTCATAATGAAGAATTCCTTTAAAATTCCACCAAACACACAACATCACTTTTTTGACATGCAAGTCAGGTTTTGGCGTGGGCTGCGCAGCCTCATTTTTGTCCAACCATTGAGGCCGCCTTTTCAAATTAACATACAGCACCCATTTTTCATCTCCGGTAACAATTTGCTCTAAAAACGGCAAACGGTTTTGACGAGAGAGGAGCGAACTGCAAATTGTGACTCTTTGATTACGGTTGTTGTCGGTCAACTCATGAGGAACCCATTTTCCAAACTTTTGGACTTTGCCAAGTGCACGCAATTGATTGGAAATTGTTTTTTGTGAACAATTTAAAGTTGTCGCAAGCTCTTGCTGGGTAATTTGAGGATTTTGCACCAAAAGAGCTTGAAGAGCTTCTTGATCAAAATTGGACACACGGCCTCGACCACTCTTGTCATCTAACGAAAAATTTCCCTCGCGAAATTTCTCAAACCAACTCTGGCATTTTCTGGCGCTAACTGCATCTTGACCAAGAGCACTACAGATGTTTTTTGCAGCCTCACTTGCTTTTCTTCCTAATTGGAACTCGTAAAGCATGCAGTGCCGAATATGCTCTTCATCCGCCATCTTCTTAGCCCTAGTTTTGCAACAAAAACCAAACCAAACACAAACTTTTTCAAGCAAAACTTGTTAATTGCACTTCACACGTTCTGTAGATACCACGTGTTTGAAGGTTATGTCAATACAAGTCAGCGCCAAGCAAGATTTTAAACGAATGTTTAAAAACGACATTAATTATTACTAGACCCGATACTAATTCTCTGTTCCTCCTCCTCCAGACCCTAGCAGCCACCATTCTACTTTCCATGTCTGAGAATCTGATGACTCTAGATTCCTCAAATGAGTGGAATCACACAGTATTTGTCCTTTTATGACTGACTTATTTCACCTCGCATAATATATTCAAGGCTTACCCATGTAGTCACATGTCATAATTTCTTGAAGGCTGTATAATATTCTCTTGGATGTATATACTACATTTTGCTTATCGATTGCTCTTACTTAAAAAAATAAATCCTCATTCCAATATATTTTCCCATTGATTTTTAGAGAGTGGAAGAGAGAGGGAAAGACAGAAATATCGATATGAAAGAAACACATTGGTTGGTTGCCTCCTGCACAAGCCCTGACTAGGGCCCTGGCTGGGTAGAGCCTGCAACTGAGGTATGTGCCCTTGACTGGAATTGAACCCAAGACCCCTTCGGTCTGCAGGGTCTATTCACTGATCCAAACCGGCCAGGGCTCTTTAATCTTTTGGCTATTATGAATAACGAGAGGCTCAGTGCACTAGAAATTCATGCTCGGAGGTGTGTGTCCCTCAGCTCAGGCTGCACCCTCTCCAATCGGGGACCCCTCGAGGGATGTCCGACTGCCCGTTTAGGCCCAATCCTACCAGGCTCCCTATCAGGATCGGGCCTGAAAGGGCAGTCGGACATCCCTCTCACAATCCAGGACTGTTGGCTCCCAAGTCTCGCCTGCCTGCCTGCCTGATTGCCCCTAACTGCTTCTCCTGCCAGCCTGACTGATGCCTAACTTCTCCCCTGCCAGCGTGTTTGCTCCTAACTCCCCTCCCCTGCAGCTCTGGTCACCTCTAACTGCCCTCCCTTACAGACCTGGTCCCTCCCCAACTGCTCTCCACTGTAGGCCTGGGTTCCCCCCAACTATCCTTCCCTGCAAGTCTGGTCCCCCCCAACTTCCCTCCTCTGCCAGCCTGGTCACCCCTAACTGCCCTCCTCTGTAGGCTTGATCACCCCCAACTGCCCTCCCCTGCTGGCCATCTTGTGTTCACATAAGGGCAGCCATCTTGTATGTTGGAGTGCTGGTCAATTTGCATATTACTCCTTTATTAAATAGGATAGAGGCTTGGTGCATGGGGGCCAGCTGGTTTGCCCTGAAGGGTGTTGTGGATTAGGGTGGGGGTTCCCTTAGGGTGTGGGGCAGCCTGAGTGAGGAGCCTATGATGATTTACAGGCTGGCCATGTGTCTCCCCCTCACACCTCCCCTGGCTGACCTAAGCGGAGGCCCTGGTATCTGGGATTTAATTATCTTCTACAATTGAAACTTTGTAGCCTGGAGTCTCGGAGCCAAGCCTCCTGCTTGCTCCATGGCCACAGCCATTTTTGTTGAGATTTATTTATCTTCTATAATTGAAACTTTGTATCCTTGAGCAGAGTCTAGGGCTGGCCAGGGTGTGCAGGAGGCTAGGCTTCCTCCATTGCTAGGGAAACCCAAGCCTCCTGCTTGCTCAGTGGCCATAGCCATTTTGGTTGGGTTAATTTGCATACTTGCTCCTGATTGGCTGGCTTGTTGGTGTAGCAGATGTGCAGAAAATTTGCGCACTGGGAGGTGGGGTCCATCAGCCCAGTTTGCCCCCTTACAGTCCCAGGAGCCCTCAGGGGATGTCCTACTGATGGGTTAGACCCTCTCCCCATGGGAAGTGAGCCTAAGCCACAGTCTGGCCTCCCTCTGCGGGAGGAACTGGACTGATCAAGGAAAGGCGCCGCCCCCATCATACCGCTACTGCTGCCACTGCTGGCTGCAGTGCCTGCGAGGCCTGAGCCCTGGGCTTTGTAGCTGCTGGGGCTCAAGGCTGCCGGGAGCCCTAGGCCTCACAGACACTGTGGCTTTGTTCGAAAGAGTCCACCCTAATTGGCATAATACCCTTTTATTAGTATAGATTGCTATGAAAATGGGAGTGGAAATGTCTGTCTGAGTTCCTGCTTTCAGTTCTTTTGGGTATATACCCCGAAATGGAATTGCTGGGTCATGTACTAATTCTGTTTAATTTTTTTTGAGGATTCATCATTTTACATAGCAGTTGTATCATTTTACATTCCTACCAGCAATGTATGCTGGTTCCCACTTCACATCCTCATCAACACTTATTTCCGTTTTTTTGGCTTTTTCTTTTCTTAATAGCCATCCTACTTGGTATGAAAAGATATCTCATTGCAGTTTTGACTTACATTTCCCTTATGATGAATGAAGCTAAGGATCTTTTCCTATATTACTCCATTTATTTACTTATTTTTGGTTTGTTTTAAAAGAAATTATTTTTCCTTTTGAGACCACTGCAACCAGTAGGCAAGAAATATGTAAGTTAGGAAGCTTATTCGGTTTGATTGCAGATCTCTTAAGAAGGAGAGATTCCCTTTTAGGGACATAGCTAATATAGGTTATAACATTTAAATTGCTTTTATAAAATAAGCAACAAAAAAAATTTTTTTTCCACCAAATTAGAGTTGACTCTTGTGGTTCGATTCTTCTCCTGAACTCAAGTAGTGAGTAAAGGCCTAATACCTATGACCACAGTTCAGCTGGCTAAAGATGAAAGCCTGTTCTTTTTTTTCTCCCCTTAAAAACAAAACAATTTAAGTCAGCTCATATCTTCTTGTGCTTAGGTTGACTTATATGGTTTTTTTAAAATAAATTTTTATTGTTCATATTATTACAAATGTTCCTCCCCCTCTCCCCCCACCCGCCCACTTTTGCTCTCCTCCACCAGGTTCCCACCCATCCCTCTGCCCTTTCCCCACTCCCCATTGTCCTCATCCATAGGTGCACAGTTTATGTTCAGTCTCTTCCCACATCCCCCTCTCCCCTTTTCCCCAAGAATCGTCAGTTCACTCCCCTTCCATATCTCTGATTCTATTATATTCAACAGTTAATATTGTTCATCAGATTTTTTTAATTCCCTTGGTTTTTAGATTCACTTGTTGATAGTTACGTATTTGTTGTTCATAATTTTTATCTTTATTTACTTCTGAAAGAACCCCCTTCAGCAATTCATATAATTCTGGTTTGGTGTTGATGAACTCCTTTAGCCTTTTTTTTTTTTATTAGTGAAGCTCTTTATCTGACCTTCGATTCTGAGTGATAGCTTTGCTGGGTAGATTATCTTTGGCTGTAGGTTCTTACTATTCATCACCTTGAATATTTCTAGCCATTCCCGTCTGGCCTGCATGGTTTCTGTTGAGAAATCAGCTGACAATCGTATAGGTGTTCCTTTATAGGTAACTACCTTCTTTGCTCTTGCTTCTTTTAATATTCTCTTTGTTTTTTGCTCTTGGAATTTTATTCTTTCTTAAGTAATTTTACTATCTTTTGCTCTCACTTGATTTCTTCACATTGAGAACTTCTTTGGTTTCTTCCTCCTTGTCCTGGGAGCTCAGCCTGTTGGCCTGTGGCACACCTTTGTTCTCCGCGGGCTCCTGCGCTGCTTCAGCCTGTTGCTGGGGACGGTGCCGCCCAGGAAGCAGCCCCACCCCCACCCCAGGCCTTGGCTCCATTGCCCGAGCTCAGTGGTGGAAGGCTCAGGGGCACCCCCCTCCAGGGGGCCCCATTCCCTGGCTCCTTGCTGGTTCCTGGTTGGCCCGCGTCCGGCAGGGGCTCCCGCTCCCCGCCGCGTTCCCCTAGCCCGGAGCTTTTTTCCTCCTTCCCGCTAGGGGAGTCCAGCATCAGAGTCAACAGACTGTCCTCTGTGCGCAGTGTGCGCAAGTCCTGGGGCCCGGCCTTTCGCCACTCTCACCGGACTCCATCTCACAGCCCCGTCTCCCTCTGCCTGAGCCTGGGTCCCCAGGGATTGGCACAGAACTGGGGTTCGGAGCAGTCCGGACTGAGGCCCAGCGCCGCCGGAGGCCTTATTTCTTCCGGCTAGGGTAACCCAGCATCAGAGTCAACATTCAGTCCTTGCGCGCGCATTGCGCGCGACTCCGGGGGCCCTGCTTTTCGCCGCTTTTCCGCCTCACAGCGCCTCACTCCCCCTGCCGGAGCCTGGGTCCCCAGGGTCTGGCCCATAACTGGGGCTCAGCGCTGCCGGTTCGGGGGTTCAGCCCAGGCTGGGGGTTTTATTTCCTTCCTGCTAGGGAAGGAAAGGCAGCACCCCGCACTCTCCTCCTCTCCGGCTGCGACCTCTCCGCGCAGCATGTCTCCGTACCTTAGGCTTTTTTTTTTTCAGCTCCTCTGATTTTCCTTCTGGTTTTCTCTTTCCTTCTTGTTGTAGAATTTTCAGTCAGTCGACTACCTGTAGCTCTGGGCAATGTCCACTCTACATCTTAGTTGTATTCCATTGAAATTGTTGTGTGCTGCCGCGGCTACATGTCTACCCGAGCAGCCATCTTGGATCCTCCTTGCTCTTGGAATTTTAATTATGATTTGTCTTGATGTGGTCCTCTTTGGATTCCTTTTGTTTGGAGTTCTGTGTGCTTCTTGGACTTGTAAGTCTAATTCTTTCACCAGGTGGGGGACGTTTTCTGTCACTATTACTTTCAGTATGTTTTCGATATCTTGCTCTCTCTCATCTTCTGGGACCCCCATAATTCTGATGTTGGTTCGCTTGAAGTTGTCCCGGAGGTTTCTTACATTATCTTCAATTTTCTGGGTTCTCTTGCCTTCTAGCTTCTGCTGAGGAGTGTCTTCTGGCTCTTTATGTTCCAACTCTTTGACTTGATTCTTGCGATCTTCCATTCTGTTTTTAGGACTCTGTATAATATTTTTTATTTCAGTCAATGTATTCTTTATTTCTTGTTGATCCCTTATCATTTCTTGTTGACTCCTTATCATTTCTTGTTGATTCCTTATTAATTCTAGTTTATCCCTTTTCATATCCTCATAGGTCTTATCGATCTTTTCTAGGAAATTTTTGAACTCTATATCCAGTCGCTTTTTGTCCTCCATTTCTTTCGTTTGTGATCTATTTCGTCTCGGCATTTTTGCAGCTTTCCTGAGTTGGTAGCCTTAAAAGTCTCTGTGTTCTGCTTGGATGGGGCAGGGTTTCAGGATGGAGCCTGCAGCTTTGGCTTCCGTCAGCCCCGCCCTATGCGGCTCCTGGGTCTCTGGGTCTTCAGTACTTGTTGCAAGCGCCTCTGAGAGAAAGATGCCCTCGATTTTCGCCTGCTACCAAACAGTCTAGGCTCTCCCCCAATGGGGTTCAGTTCAGTTGGTAGTGGGATTGGAGGTGGCGTTCAGAGCAGACTGGAGCCCCTGTCTCCTTCCCGCCAGGGCAATTCCGTGGCACAGCCGGCCGTCCCTTCTCTGCATTGCGTGCCGCCGGGACCTCCTTTCGCCGCTTCCCGGGGTTCCGCCTCACATCCCAGCTCCCTCTGTGTGAGCCTGGGTCCCCGGGGTCTGGCCTAGAATAGGGGTTCAGAGCAGTCAGAACTGGGGCCCAGCACAGTCGGAGTTTTATCTCCTTCCCGCCAGGGAACACCAGACAGACACTCAGCCTCCCTCCTCTCCGGCTCCGTCCTCTCCGCGCGCCGTGCGTCTCCGTACCTTGGGCTTTTCCAGCTCCTCCGCGCTTCCTTCTGGTTTTCTCCTTGCTTCTCGTTGTAGAATTTCCAGTCAGTCGACTTTCCTGTAGTTCTGGGTAATGTCCATTTTATAGTTTAGTTGTATTTTATTGAAATTGTTATGTGCGGCTGCTGCTAGGTGTTTACCTGTCAGCCATCTTGGAACGACCTGACATATCTTTTAAATCTGATAGTAGCTGGAGGATGTGCCACATTATTCCTTGAGCTGGTATGAAATCATTCTAAAGAAAAACCACATACATTATTTTTTTCTTTGTGTCAAAATTTATATATGACAACTCATGGTGTTTCAGGTGTATGTATGAAGAAGCAGGTCTTTCACATAGTTTACTTAAAAATAAATTGTAGCTGACATTTATCAAGTGCTTTTTATTTATGAATAATTCTGAGCTGTTTACATATGTAGTAAGTAACTCATTTAATTACCACAGCTACCCTATGAGGTAGGGGAGTACTGTTATCTTGGCAGATGAAGAAATGGAAGTACAGAAAAGTATTAAAATAGGCAGTGGAGTTCACTCACCTGGTGTCAGAGACAGAACCTCACTGTCCAAGTGCTTCTTCCCTGGAGATAGGAGTAAGTAACTGTGTTGTTACTGTTCATTCTTACAGGACTGTCCCATGCCTGCTTTCACATTAATAAAAATTACACTCACAAAGTAAGCTTGGGAATTTTATAATCATTATTACATGTAAAAATACAAGTTTTGATTTTTCTGCCTTTTTAATGATGAAACTTTAAACTATTAATATGAACATTTACCAAGAACACTTTGGTAAATATATAGTAATAAAAAAAGTTTCCCGCCGAAACTGGTTTTACTCATTGGATAGAGCGTCCATCTGCGGACTGCAAGGTCCCACGTTCGATTCCAGTCAAGGGCATGTACATTGGTTGAGGGCACATTCCCGGTAGGGGGTGTGCAGATGGCAGCTGATGATGATTCTCTCTCATCGATGTGTTTAGCTCTCTGTCCCTCTCCCTTCCTCTCTGTAAAAAAATCAGTGAAATATATTTTTAAAAAATTTCCCTAGCTAAGTACAAAATACTTCATTGGGACCAAAAATAGGGTATTTTCCCAGCTATTGAAACTCTTCAATGCTGACTGCATCCACCATATTTCTTGTGGACCGATGGGTGGAGAGGAGAGGTGAGGAATTTGGTGGTTCCTGGTCTTCTAGCTCCCACAGCACATGGCAAGAACAGTGCTCCGGCTCTGCACGCAGAAGCGCCAGGACTTCACCTCCTTCGACTGAAGCTGCATTTTGATATGGTGTGATGGTGGCCACGGCAGAAATAAAGCATGCACTCCAGCTGGTTTGGCACAGCGGATAGAGCACTGGCCTATGGACCGAAGGGTCCTGTGGGGAACGGACTTTGGTTGCAGGCTCCTCCCTCGCCTGCGCCCTGGGTGGGCTTTTGTGGAAGGCAGCCAGTGGATGTGTTTCTCGTACATAGATGTTTCTCCGTCTTTCCCTCTCTTCCACTCTTCCTAAAAATCAATAGGAAAAATATTTTCAAGTGAGGATTAACCAACCAAACATAAAACAAAACACAAAAAGTCATGGCCTCCTACCTTTAAGGTGGCAGGTGGTCTCTGGTTGCCAGCAGGACGGTAGTCCTTAGGAGGCCACGCATGACTCCAGAGTGGCTCCCTCTGCGGGTGGGAGGCTCTGTTCCCTCTGTCACCACCTGTGATGAATAAGTGTCAGGTTTGACTTTACTTTTTAGATCAGTTTTTAGTTTTTGAGAGTTCAAATTGAAATATTCCTTCCAACATTGTATTTAATAAATTTTGCTCATTTCTAAAACTAGAATTAAAAACTAGACAAGCAATTTCATTGGGTTGTGCCTAGTTCAAGTCAGGATCTGGAAGGCCAGGAAACAAGAGCAGTAGCACACAGGCAAGATTGTAGATTAGACAGGAGATGGGAAATGGGAGTAGAGCCATTCAGACGAGAAAATACACACAGCTAATGTCCTGTCAGACCCTGCTTTCCAAAGCTTAAGCTCTGACTTTAATTTTTAATTAACTGCTTCTCAAGGTCTGTTTGACACAACTCAGATCTTTTTCCTGTCCCCATCCAAATTGCATCAAGTAGTCTTTTATTCCATCTAGTCTTTTCTTTATCGGGCTCTTTGACTCTTGGTTGTTGGACTTCATTCATTCACTCACAGTTTGTAGTTAACCCAGTTCCATATATGGAAGGCCTTCTGCCTCCCTTAGTTGGATTGTCCCAGGAGAGTTGTTTTCTCATATAGGCTCTTGGAAACATTGCCCGCTCACCAAATGCAGTAGCTGAAAGCAGTCATTGACACTTTTTTTTTTAAAATAAACTTTTTTGGATTAATTTTAAATTTATAGAAAACTTGCAGAGATGGTTCATCGAGTTCTCGAATAACCTGCTTCAACTTCTGTGCATGTTAATATCCCAGGAGCTGCCAAGACTGGTTTGGCTCAGCGGATAGAGCGTCGGCCTGCGGACTGAAGGTCCTGGGTTCGATTCCGGTCAGGGGCATGTACCTTGGTTGCGAGCACATCCTCGGTGGGAGGTGTGCAGGAGGCGGCTGATTGATATTTCTCTCTCATCGATGTTTCTAACTATCTCTCTCCCTTCCTCTCTGTAAAAAAATCAATAAAATATATTTTTTTAAAAAATATCCCAGGAGCTAAACTGAGAAATTAGCATTGGTGCAGAACCCTGAACTGCATTATGCACTTGATTCAGATTTCACCCGTTTTTCACCCTTGTCCTTTTCGGGTCCAGGACCCTATCCTGGGTCCCCTTCCTGTTGCTTAAAGCTGTCTCGTCTTGTTGGTCCCCTCTGGTCTGGAACAGCTCAGCCTCTGCTGCTTTTGATACTTCGGAGGACTGATCAGGTCCGAGTTTGGCTGTCTGATTGTTTTCTTGTGATTTGGGGGAAATGCCCAGAGGAGCAGAGTCTGGCCATCACATGGTACCTTATGTGAGCAGAGTGTGGTTGGTTGTAACCCTGGTCACTTGGTAAAGATGGTATTTGCTGGGCCTTTGCTCTGATGTGATAGTTGTCTTTTTTGCTGGTTTGGTCCTTGGAAGCCATTATTCAGTCCAGCTCACGTTCAGAGGTGGCAGAGAGATGTTACATTATTTGAATTCTTTAGGGAAGATTTGTGTCGTCTTCTCCCTGTGTTTATTTCATCACTTATATGTGTCTGTCTGGACTCGTGTACACACCTGTACTGTGGGTTGTTGGGTTAGAACCTAATACATGCTGTCTTGCACAACTTGTTCCAGCTTTGGCCAGTGCTATCTTCCAGGTGGGCTTCTGTGTCCCGCTGACATACCCAGTGTTCCTTCGTTAGGAACACTGCCTTCCTTCCTAGCACCACGAGGTAGATGCTCTGGACTTAACTGGGATCTCCTGTCCCAGCATCACCCTTTTCCTCCAGGGCTGTGGTTCTTTTTACCAGTAACGGAGAACCGTATTTAGAAACCAGATCTGGGTTCAGGTGTTCTCCCTTCGGGGGTGTTGCTGCTTCTCCGCCCTCAGCTCACAGCTGAGAGATGCACGTACGGACTTGCACTGATTTCTGTACCTGCTTGTCTGTGTTGTCACTTACACACCGTTCTTACGGATGTCCCCACGGCTAACCCAGCACCACAGGGTCATGCTGGCCTCCTCCTCCTCCCTTTGCACATTTCTTATCCTGTTTTCCGACGGGGAGACACCAGCCCACCCAGCATCTATTTGATACTCCCACCTTACACATGTGAGTGCTTCTGCGCTCTCCACCCGCCCCTCCCCCCCTGCCCGCCAAGAAGTATGCAGTGTCTGTGTGTCTGTCCTCAGGCCTCACAGCCTCCACTCAGAACCTTGTTTTCCAGAGTGACTTTGGGGAGCTCCTCCTGCGGTAAGGTGATTTCAGGTATTTTACGTACGGTTTGGTACATTTGTCAGCCTGCATTCTTTCTGGCACCCCTGCCATCCTGGCGGATGTCTTAAAAATGTGTGTGCATGAAGGTCATTCCCTCTATGAGATGTTCATTCCCTTTATCGTCTGACTTTGGACAGATTCATAGCGTCATGTGTCTACCACCAGACAGTTCGCACCCATTGGAACCTTGCAGTGTTTAATGCCATGCTGCCTTTTCTCGCATAAAGTCACAGTGGGCTTTTGTGTTTGTTTTTAATATTTGCATTTTATTTTATTTGTATTATTTATTTATTTTAAAATATATTTTATTGATTTTTTTACAGAGAGGAAGAGAGAGGGATAGAGAGTTAAAAACATCGACGAGAGAGAATCATCGATCAGCTGCCTCTTGCACACCCCCTACTGAGGATGTGCCCACAACCAAGGTACATGCCCTTGACCGGAATCGAACCCGGGACCCTTTAGTCCGCAGGCTGACACTCTATCCACTGAGCCAAACCGGTTTCGGCTACTTTTTATTTTTATTCTTTATTGATTAAGGTATTACATATTTGTCCTTAACCCCCCATTCCAACCCCCCTCCCCTGACATAGTGGGTTTTAATCTTGGGGAAGAACATTAGAATTTTAGAAGTTGAAGGAACCTTAAAAGATCCACTAATTTTACATTCTTATTGGGCAGGTTGGGCATCAAGCCGGAATTGGAATCTAGACATTTTGGTTTTGCTCCTCCTCCCCATCACTGTCACTGGTGCCGGATAGGCAAGATGAGCAAGACTGGGGCACCGATGGCCTCACTTTGCTTTAATTCAGGCTTCAAGTCTATGCTTATGGGCGTGATTTCTTTATTTTTGTTTGTTTTAGGAAGTTAATTCTAGCAGACAAGTATTTAATGTTGGGTGAGCTTTGGGGGAGAATTTACTAGTAAGGTATCCTGTATAAGAATCTATATAATAAAAGCCTAAGCAACCATTACAGCCGAAGGACCAGAACAACCGGTCGCTATGACACACACTGACCATCAGGGGCAGATGCTCAATGCAGGAGCTGCCCCCTGGTGGTCAGTGAGCTCCCATAGGGAGAGTGCCGCTCAGCCAGAAGCTGGGCTCACAGCTGGTAAGCGCAGCAGTGGTGGCAGGAGCCTCTCCCGCCCCCACAGCAGTGCTAAGGAGCAGCGAGCATGCAGGCAGTAAAGAGCGAAGGATTCTGGACTGTGAGAGGAATATCTGCCTGCCTGCTTAGGCCCAATCCCAGGGCGTGGGCCTAAAAGGCAGGCAGACATCCTCTGAGGGGTCCGGGACTGCGAGGGTGCAGGTCGGGCTGAGGGCAAACCCCTCCCCCCAGTGCATGAATTTTGTGCACTGGGCCTCTAGTCCTATATAATAAAGAGGTAATGTGCAAATTAACCCTCAGGCCCTCACAAGATGGCTGCCTACGACCAGGCCGGCAGGGGGTTAGTGAGGGATGACCAAATGACTGAACAAGCAGGCTGCGTGGGGTGGCCAGTCTGTCAGGGGTGGGCAGTTGGGGATGACCAGGCTGGTGAGGGGCCAGTTGGGGGTGACCAGGCTAGTGGGAGGAGGTGCAGCTAGGGGCGACTAGGCCGGCAGGGGGGGTAGTTGGGCGTGATTAGGCTGGTGAGGGGTAAGGGGGTAGTGAAGGGTGATCAGTTAGGGGTGACCAGGCAGGCAGGTGAGCAATTAGGAGCCCTCGGTCTAGGATTGTGGGAGAGATGTCTGACTGCCAGTTTAGGCCTGATCCCCGGATTGAAGAGGGTGCAGACTGGGCTGAGGGGAGCCCCCCCCCCCCACCTGTGTATGAATTTTGAGCACTGGGCCTCTAGTTGTTAATAATTTGCTAAATAGTATTGTTAATTATTAACAGTTCTTTCACTTTGCTTTTTAATGCCAGCCTGAAACCAGATGTTCTGAGTGAACAATGAATTGTATTTGGGGAGGTGCTCCACATTCCACTCTCTGGAGGCAGATGAAAATTCTCTAGAAGTCTCCGCGGATATTGGCTTCCACTGAAGAGAGTGTATCTTATTCATCTTTATAGGTAGTCCAAAGACTGTTTGGGGCCCCTGAAATGGGACCCTCCATTTTCATTCTTTTGGTGCTTGTCAGGCACCACGCTGAACCCCTGACACGCAGCTGAGTAAGCTTTGTACCTTGTCATCTGTCAAGAGAGGAGCATGTGAAAGAAGGAGCATTTGTCCCCAATTGGTGGCACAGATGTGGCCAGATGGGCATGGCTCATGCTAGTGCTGCTTCAGCTTTTCATTGGATTTTTTTCTTTTAAAAGTCTTTTAGAAGCATAACTGTACCACTCCGACACAACTGTGGTGGTTTTTGTCTTTTTCCTTCTAGTCTTCCCCTATATTTTTTAAAATATATATATTTTATTGATTTTTTTGCAAAGAGGAAGAGAGAAGGATAGAGAGTTAGAAACATCGATGAGAGAGAAACATCGACCAGCTGCCTCTTGCACACTCCCCACTGGGGAATGTGCCCACAACCAAGGTACATGCCCTCGACGGGAATCGAACCTGGGACCTTTCAGTCCGCAGACCGACGCTCTACCACTGAACCAAACCGGCTTTAGCCCCCCATAGTTTTACATGGTTGTACGTACATTATATTCTGAAATGGGTATTTTGTCATGAACTTTTCCCACGTTTCTTCACAGCACCATGAGTGTCTGTATTTAGCCAGCTCCTTATTGTTAACTTATTTTTTCTCACAGGAGCCTACCCCGACACTTTTTATGTTCCCAGTGGGGTTTGTTTATTTATTTATTTACTTATTTATTTATTTATTTTTTATTCCTAGGCTCTATTTCCTAGAGGAATATTACTGGGTCAGAGAGCATGACCATCTTACAACTCTGGAAATACAGTGCCTATTTTTTTATAACCCAACAGCCTTCCTTGAAATGATGTCAGATTAGACTGATAAACTGCCTGCTCTGCCGCCATCACCTGCACTTTCCCGGGGCTCTGTAGGTGGGCTGCACACACCTCCCGGCGTGCACCTGGCCTTCTGATGGACACTGTCTGGGCAGTCCGCGAGGGCGCCCCTTCTCTCGCCTCCAGTGGTGGTGAGGATGGTGCAGTAGGAATGCAGTGAGACACGCTGCCCCATAGCTGGCAGCAAGTGGGCAAGCCACGTCATCTCTGGACTACTCTCCTGGAGATGGGCAGGGCCTGGCTCTGAACTGCTCCCAGCCTTGGTTTCCCAGAAGAGGGGTTAGTAAATTCTGCTGTAAAATATAAATATTGAGTATGCAACACTCAACTTACACGTTGATTCTGCCTTATCTCCTCTTCAGGATGTCAGTGGAGAAGGCAGCCACACTGTCTTTTCTAGAACTCCTTGCAGAGGAGGGCAGAAGGCTGTGACAACTCACACCCTTTCATTTCAGGGCCTCGTAAGGACTTTAACAGAAGTCTCCTCTTAAGTGGAGACTTCAGATGTTGGCAAAACATCCAGGACCTAGTGATTTAAAAATGCTTTGAAATATCACTGTACATATATAGAGTTCATCAGTGAGTTGAGGTAGAGAGCTTAGACTTGAAGGTTATCTTTGTTAGAATGTGAGGAGATGAAGCCTAATTTACTAGTAGTTTTCTTTTTTAACTACACTTTCCTATTTTAGTGAATGTATAATATTTTTAAAATTAAGGAATAAAATAAAATAAGATTCTTCTAAGAAATAGAACATTAGTTAACTAATTGTGTGTGTGTGTGTGTGTGTGTGTGTGTTTTACAAACTAAAGTATTTTTATCAAAAACTTTATCTCAGGAATACAGAAAATTATTTTCCTTTAAATATGCATCTTTAGGAAGTTTGCTTTGCTTCTAAATGAGATTTCATTGTGACTAACTTTCCAATAAAATTTGGTGATTGCTTCTGTTACAAGAATCAATGAGAAATGAGAGTAAGTTCCACATTGGTATCCAGTAGGTTATGAACAGTCAGACTTAATTTCTAATGTAATTTATTTCTATGTAGCCACATATTGGACAGGGGGGTTGCAGAAATTACATCAAAGGGCACATGACTTTTACTTTTAGCTGAATCACCTGATTTAGTTTAAAATTATGTTTTCTAAAATACTTTATTATAGGAATAAAAACTGCAGGTTTTAGTTGGGTGAATGAGTTTGGGCAACAGCAAGAGAAGAATTGACTGCTCTTAACTTTGTGTTTCAGGAAAATTTTTCGGTGCCTTTTGCTGTGTGTTTAGGAACAGAGAAGTTTCAGGGCCTTTTACTTCTCCCTGGGAGTTGCTTCTCAGCCCTCTTAGAATGTCCCGGACACTAGAGTAGCGAGGGGACTGTCAGTGGGAGAGCCGGGAGAGGTAAGGAGGCTGTGGCTGTAGCTTTCATCACTGAAAAGGCAGTAAATTTAGACTTAGTCCCCATGGTGTTCTGAATCTGGTGCCACACCACTAGGACTGGTCTTTGCACAGAATAAGCATGTGACAATTATTTGGGGGTAAATGTGTTCACTCTTGTTATTATCCCCATATGCTGAATGCTTCAGAGTAGAGTTATAGAAGATGGAAATACTTGACTTTTTATTTTTTATTTTATTATTCTTAAAAAATATATTTTATTGATTTTTTACAGAGAGGAAGGGAGAGGGATAGAGAGTTAAAAACATCGATGAGAAACATCGATCAGCTGCCTCTTGCACACCCACCCCCACTGGTGATGTGCCTGCAACCAAGGTACATGCTCTTAATCGGAGTCTAACCTGGGACCCTTCAGTCCGCAGGCCAACGCTCTATCCATTGAGCCAAACCGGTCAGGGCTTGACTTTTATTTTTTTAAAACCGTGTCTGATTATTTTCCTATTTGACACATCTGATCTACTTTGAAAAAGTTATTTTGGTTTCAATGAGGGCAGCTGGCTTCTCTGTCATCTTCTTTCCCACTTCTTTATTTTCCTGTTCTGTCTCTCTTTTTTTTTTTTTTCATCACTCTCTTTTACCTCAAAATACTGGGTTGGGGGTTATCATTGTATATTTGGAAGCAAGGTGATCTTTGACCTTGACAAGAAATAAAAAACTAATTTGCAGTGTGGATGGATGGGATCATATGTTATTGACAAGATGATTTCCCATTTGAGCAATGTGCTGCACACTTTATTATGACACTTTGGAACTTCTGGCTCTCTTGAATTCATTTCCCATATCTGAAATTTTTGGATTCTGAATAGACATGTCTGCTCATTGAGCATGTGCTTCCGTGGTGCCTGGCCTCTGATCGTGTCCTTCTCACTTGCACAGGTTGCACAGAGCATCGAGGACCATCATCAAGAAGTCATTGGTTTCTGCAGAGAAAACGGCTTTCATGGTTTGGTTGCGTACGACTCTGACTACGCGCTGTGCAACATCCCCTACTATTTCAGTGCCCATGCCCTAAAGCTGAGCCGGAATGGGAAAAGTCTCACCACCAGCCAATACCTGATGCATGAGGTGGCCAAGCAGCTGGACCTGAACCCAAACCGCTTCCCTGTCTTCGCCGCTCTGTTAGGTAGGTGGGCAGTGTGGAAGCTGTCTCCAGTCATAGAGGAGTTCTGTACCCAGGACACACTGAGATCTTAATTTTTAAAGCTGGAATGTTTTGGATTCAATCTTAAATTCAAAAGAACCAGGGAATGGGCTCCTCCTCAAAAGCATTTCTTAAGCATTGCTCATAATGTGCTTCTTCTGTTCTAATGTGTTCGTTCCAGGCCGAAAACCGAATTTTGTTAATAAATTCACTTAAAGTTTGGGCAAAATAACAGTTTAAAAAATCACAGATGTTATCACAGTCCGACTCTGAAAATTAGACATTTAAACCTTTCGCATAAGTTGTGTTTCCTATAGAAGAAAGTCTGCTGTTGTTCACCCCCCATCCCCCACCCCACTTTTGGGACGCTCACTACTTTAAAAGGAAAGCAACAAAATTAATCTTACCTTGTTTACAATGCCTACACTTCAATAAATACATACATGTCTATAAAAACTCCTTTGGAGGAATTCCTTATGTTGAATACATAGAAAGGAAGAAATCTTACTTTAAGAATTTATATATACATATATATATATATATATATATATTATGTATATATATTTGCTTAAAAATAATTTTACAGTAGGTAATATATTCGTCTGTCATTTTATGCCTGGATATTATAGTTATTTTTTTTCTTTTGTCAGTTTCTCTGTCTGTAGGCCTGTAAGTACTTGAATATCCATTTCGAGATTGTGCCAGTGTGTAAGAATTGTGTCCGCAATATAAGTAAGCATGTTTTGAGCGCAGCCCTCCTGTGATTCAGATCCATGAGCTGCAGTGATGGGATTGAGGGCTGTTGTAGCACACCAACCCTTTGTGAAAGATACGTGGCCTCACAAGAGTGAGACCACGCTGTACTCTCAGTTTGTATCTGTAGAGGTTAGTGGCCCAGTCTGGTTGTATGGGAATTATATTGTGGAGCATTTTTAGAAATTTCAAATTACCAGATTTTTATGAACATTCTAAAAAATTATACACAAGTAGAAATTATTGTAAGCAAATTTTCACATTTCACAAGCCACACATTTTCAGTTTATTTGGTGTTAGCAAATTGTGTAACTACCACAATCAGTCAACAAACTCAAGATTTCATAAATTGTTGTTTGTTCGGATCTAATCTCAAATATGTGTCTTTAAGTTTGTACGTTTGTTTTCTGATCATCTTCTTAGGCAAATCATGTGACTTGAGATTGGAGGATTAAAACTAATTTTCTAAATATGCTTTCATATTTTTAAATATTAAAATATAAAAGTGTATTCCTATGATGTTAAAAGTGATTATGTAGATGGTCATATTACAAAATGTTTTATATTTACTTAAACATTATACAAAATGACTTGGGGATATTAATTGATTTTTAATAAACTGGAGAAGTGTATGCTTTTAGAATATGAATGCTTTAGCTAGTTTAAGATGTAGAAGGATATTTGTTTATTTTATTTAAGAAACATTGACTATATTTCATGGGAGATAATGCCATCTCATACTCTTCTATGTCATTTTGTGAAATTTTAAAATAAACGAAAGACATTCAGTAGTTACATATTGAATAATTTAGTAATGAATTAATTTAGGGCTTGGAATTTCTTGAAAAAACTTAAGCAAGTTATAGGCAAACTCTTATTAGGTAGGCATTTTTATTTTAGGTTTTGTGTAAAAGTTTCAAAGTCCTCAAATGAGAAAGATTACTATTTTTTTTCTTTTTGTAGTAGAAAGTATAGCTATAAGTAAATTATTTTGCTTTAGAACAGTTGGGTGCAATATTCAAGTAACATGTATTTGACTCATGTTTTAACAGACTATTACTGATGTTGTAATTGGGTAACTATTTTCTTATATAAAAGCTTTAAAAAATCTCAGACACTTCGTATTTCTCAGTAAAGTTCTATGCAATCTGAAGAGAGGAACACAGTGCGAGCAGTTTCTAGACAGCACAGAGCTAAGCTCCTGGGCATCATGGCAGTTCAGCACCTATGGGTCTTGTTTTGTGTGTTTAGAATATTATGATCAGGAATATTCTGCAATATTCCTGAATATGCTGCAAATGATCTCAACCTGTTTTGCTTTCTGTTACCCAATTAATGAGTCTGCTGTCCACGTGGTGGTGACTAAATTATGATAACAAAAAATCACAGAATTACTTAGGAAATAGCTGCTTTTAAATTTTACCGAGATCACTAACATATCGAAGATATCCATATATTAGGCAGTAAGCACTATAGTGAAGGGAGAATGTTTCCCCAAAATGTAGCTTCTTAAAGTGAATACAGTTCTCATTTGTGACATAGCCTGGCGATTGGGTGCACGGCTGAATGACACTGCTTGGTGGTGTTAAGATCTGTTCTTTGTCACATCTATTTGTGAGTGGTGGTAGAAATGATAGGAGGAGGGTATTGATCCATGCCATGGGCAGTAGTCATTGTCACCTAAGTTTTTTTTTTAGATTTTAAAAAATATATTTTATTGATTTTTTTACAGAGAGGAAGAGAGAGGGATAGAGAGTTAGAAAAATTGATAAGAGAGAATCATCTATTAGCTGCCTCCTGCACACCCTCCAATGGGGATGTGCCCGCAGCCACTTGACCGGAACTGAACTTGTGACCCTTCAGTCTGCAGGCCAACGCACTCACTATCCACTAAGCCAAACTGGTTTCAGTATCACCTTAATTTTATAACTGAAGATTTTTACCTTCACTGTTGAACTAGTTTGCAGAATACAATCTTCATTTGAACCATTGGAAACTTGTATCAAGTTGGCATTACCAGGCTGACAGGCCTGTGCTTAGGTAGTAACACAGTGTACTCAGTGTGAGTGCTGCTGGAAATGACTGCAAATTCACGTTGTACTTAAGGCAATTACAAGAAGTGGGCCTGCTGTGTGCTGCTTTATTTTTATTTTTATTTTTTTTAAATATATTTTACTGATTTTTTTATAGAGAAGAAGAGAGAGGGATAGAGAGTTAAAAACATCGACGAGAGAGAATCATCGATCAGCTGCCTCTTGCACACCCCCTACTGAGGATGTGCCCACAACCAAGGTACATGCCCTTGACCAGAATAGACCTGGGATCCTTCAGTCCGTAGGCCAAGGCTCTATCCACTGAGCCAAAGCAGTTTTGGCTGCTGCTTTATATTAAAAGATGAAGAAGTATTCCCAATTTCTGTGTGGAAGTTTTATGTGGTTTATCAAATGAGGTGGTCCTAGAAAGTCATATTGTAAAGTCACAGATAATCTTAGGATTCTAAGGGCAGAGATAATTTCCCTGGGTCCCTATGGTGATGGCTTTTATAGGTTCCATGTTTGCCTTCCAGGAAATCACATTCTACCTGATGAAGACCTGGCCTCCTTTCATTGGAGTTTACTTGGTCCAGAGCACCCACTTGCCTCACTTAAGGTACAAATTCATTTTATTTCCAATATTTATAATATTCAACTGTTGAATTTTTTATTATTTTAACATAAATAATGTTCCTTTGTTGTAGAAGGAACCATGCCACAAAGTTAGCATGCTTCCCCCCAACTTCAGGATCTGCCTTACCTTAAAAAACAATCCACCTTGGCTTATTCCCAACACCTATATTTTAGAAAAATTATAAATTTCCTTGGAGGAATTCTTCATGCCCTATACCTAGAAGATGGAATTCTTTCAGCTAAAGCTTTTATATATTAATTTCCTTACTTACAAATGTGAGTTTTTCAATAGGTGGTAGAGTCACCTCTGCCTGAGATCAGTGTGTTCGCCTGTAGCTGTGTGTAGCCAATGGACATGCCTCTTCCAAGCCTCAGAGCTCCATCCAAAACCCAGCCTTTGCACTTCTCCCTTTCTGATGGAATATTCTGTAGTGTTGACAACCCTACCTTCCAATTCACTGATCTTTGTCACCACCTTCCTTTAATAGCGCCACCTCTTCCCAGGCAGCTGGAAACCAGGGCATCCTATTAGGTCACATCAGGAACAGTTTGTTTTAATTCACCTGGATTTTTTCCAAAGCTATCCTCAACTTTACATTTTTTAATATGTTACCGTCTGCCATCAAAAGTCACTGAACAATGTTTTTTTACAAGTATCTTTAGGAGCAGTGTGTGTTCAACCTCAGGAGGGAGGAATTTAGGCTGGTTCCCGGGAACATGGAGTGGACAGAAGTGTGAGATGGGGGCATATGGCAGGGCTCGCAGCAGATCTCGGGGTGAAGCGCTGGTTAGAAGTTCTCTTCTCTCTCCAGCTTACTTGATGAGGTGCTGTGGGCATCAGCTGCAGTGGCTGCCATGCCACAGTCCACGCCCACTGTGCCTGGGCCATGTTTGTGTTTCATGTCATACATGGAGCCAGCTTCCAGAGTGAAAAGCAGCATAATTTGAGGCACTTTGAAGGTCCATGGTTTATCTCACATACTATGCAACTTTACTTGAGTGAGGTAGGACATCAGATCCTTTTTGGAATCATATTTGAAAGTAAGTTGGGTAGCCCTGGCCGGTTTGGCTCAGTGGATAGAGTGTTGGCCTGCAGACTGGAGGGTCCCAGGTTTGATTCGGCCGGGGGCGCATGCCCGGGTTGCGGGCTCAATCCCCCCCAGCAGGAGGCGTGCGGGAAGCAGCTAGTCAATGATTTTTGATGTTTCTGTATCTCTCTTCTTCCTCTCTGAAATAATAATTTAAAAAAAAAAACATATTCAAACAAACACAAAAACATAAGTTGGGTATAAATTGTACATAAATAGAAAAATGGGCTTTATTCTGAGTTCTACCTTCCAAGGCATATAGGAGGTAGCAGATTGGACACTACAGACATTTCACAGAAGGAAGTCCTGCTTCTATATTGGTGTTAGTTGAAGTTAACCCAAGAAGTCATCCTGTAGTTTGTAAGAGCCAAGCAGCACTTGTAAAGTCCAAGGACATTTTGGGCTCTGGAGGAAATAATGTTAGGGGCCTGAAAGGTTGAGCAAAATAAACCATTATGTAATGTGGAGGTGACAGCTACTTAGAATCCCACTCCTGGAAGATAACCACTTTTCATAGATTGATATTTGATCCTCCAGAATTTTTAAAATTAATTTGTCATTATAATGTCACCATCATTATGCACATGAGCTGCACATTCCTAGCGATCCCAGTGGGATTTCAGTGCTCTGAGCGGGGCTCTGAGCTTTTAGATTGTGAAGCCCTGTTTTTAGTTAAGAAGTTTTATTTTAAATTTATATATGGAATCCCTAAAAAGAAAATATAAAACCAAACTCAAGTTTTTTACTTGTTTATGCCTTTCCATTAGAGCTTCCTTCCCTGTTCCCTATTGGTTTTCAAGTGAAGGTGGAAAGTTCGAAGTTCCAAAGGAATCTGCCGGAATGGGTGGAACTCAAGTATAGCTTTTTTGTCTGTTTTACAGATGTGGGAGGGGTTCCCACATCACATCTCTGGGAAAGGGGCAGAATCTTGGGAAGGATTTGTGCTCCCCAGTTGTTACAGATTGCTTTCAGCTTGCTCGTCCCGTGAGGGACTGGGCCTGCCAGCAGATTCTTCCCGAGCAAGCTGGAATGCATGTTCCACCCAGAAGGAGCAGAAGGAGGCGTGAGAGGGAAGACTCTGGAAAGTACAGTGTTTACAGTGCCCGGCTTCTGAGGCCATGGGTGTCAAGGGAACAAAGGGGAGCTCAACTAGTGGCATTTTTGCTCTGTCTTGTCTTCTCATGATCTGGAAACTTCTAGTTTTATCTTTAATTTAGCAGCTATTTTTGGTCTTTAAGTGTGCAGAACGTTTCTAGCTTATTTCCTCCCCCGTGGATCTGGAACCCCGGCACTGTCCATAAGCAGGCCTTCTCTATCATGAATGGAAGAGATCGTTTGTATTGGAATAAGGCTCTCCTGTCCTCACACACACTGTGCGCCTCACCATGGTCCCTGCACACAGAACACTGAGGTGGCTCACCCTGAGGTATTGCCTTGCTGGAGACGAGACAAATCTGGGGCCAGAGGACATGTAACAGAGTTGGAACTTGCAAGCCAGTTACCTCTAAAACTCATTCTTAGTTAGAAAGCTTTTGTTTTTATGATGGCTTCCTTGAGACAGTTCACTAATCTTAAAAATCTACCCCTTTAACACTAAAAACCAGTGGTGGTCACAGAGCTACATCGTTACTACATACTTTTAGAATATTTTGTCACCCCAGAAAGATACTCTGTGCCTGTGGCAGTCACTCCCCACTTCTCTCCCTCCCTCCTAGCAGCCACTCATTTACTGTGGATTTGCCTCTGCTGGGCATTTTTTTATAAGTGGAATTATGTGACTTCTTGTGCCTACCTTTTTAAGAAGTATAATGTTTCATCAGTGTTGTAGCATGTGTTAGCACTTCATTCCTTTTATATCCAAATAACATTCCACTGTAAGATAGAACTACTAAGTTTATTTATTCACCAGGTGATGGACATTAAGGTTGTTTCTACCTTTTGGCTGTTGTGAATATTCATGTACAAATCCATATGTGGAGCTAAGTGTTTTCATTTCTCAGGTATGTACCTGGGCCTGGAATTGCTGGTCAGATGGGAACTCTGCTTAATATTTGAGGAAAACAGCGGCTACACTGTTTACATTCCTTCCAGCAATTGTGTGAGGGCTGTTTTCTCCACATCCTCACCAACACTTGTTGTTGTCGTCTGTTGTTTTGTCTTTAGCTGTCCAGGGGTATGATGTTGTTTAGTTTATCTCCCTGATGACTGGTGATACTGAACATCTTTCCCTGTGCTCATTGGCCATTTGTGTGTCTTCTTGGGATAAATATTTATTCAGATCCTTTATCTATTTTTAATTTGGATTATTGAGTTGTAAATTTTTAAAAAATATATTCTGGATCTACTTCTCTAATCAGATAGTGATTTGCAGGTACTTTCTGTGGTTGTCTCCACATTCCTTGATTGGGTCCTTTTGATAACTCTTTTGAGACTCAGGCCACCTAAAAGTACCACCTTTTACTGTTTATAATCATGCCACTCAAGTCACTTTGGTCATGTGTTACAGCTTTGGGGATCTTATCGGTCTTCCCCATTGCCTTCCAGAATCCTCTGTGAGCTCAGTGCACTGGAGACCGCCCACAGACAGCATGTTCTTTGTGTCCCTTAACTTTAGGGACTTTATTGTAGCCTTCTAGGCCCAGAGTCCTACATTGGCTCTTCTCCTATCTGAAGCTTTAATATCCCTTCTTTTCTCTGTCAACACAGCCTTCTACCTTTAGTATTCTCACAAGCTGAGACTTTGCTCTTTGGCCCTTGTGGGACCCTCTGCTCATTTTCTCACAGATTCTCTTTCCCAGCCAGCGTGGACCTCCTGGTTGGTTACCTTGAACTGGTTGTATTAACATCACTTGTAATCTTGCTCCTTCTTCCATCTCATCTGCTCAGCAAAACCCTCTACCCTAGGTAGGCGCTGTAGTCAGCATCCACTCATCTTGAAAAGCACATGGCTGAACAGATGGATGCCATACAAATGTATGGACTTAAGTTAAAGAAGGACCTAAATAAGTGGAAGAGAGGTACTATATTCATGGATCAAAAGACTGTTGTTATATATAATAGATTCACTACATTTAATAAAAATTCCAGCAAGCATTTTTTTTTTTTTGTAGAAATTGAGAAACTGATTTTAAAATTGACATGGAATTGCAAAAGACCTAGTATAGCAACTGAAGTGTTGTAAAGGAAGATCAGAATAGAAGGACTTAACGTTACCTAATTTAAAGACTCACTTTAAACTATAATAACTCAATGTGGCGTTGACATAAGGGTAGTCACATAGATCAGTGGAGCAGAATAGAGTCCAGACATAGACCTGTACATGGTGGTCAGTTGTTTTTGCCAGGAATCTCAAGTAACTAAATGGGGGAAGGATAGTTTCTCCAATAACTGTATTCTAATGCAAAACTGAGAATATGAAAATATAAAAGAAATCTTTCTGTTAGGCAGTGATTTTTTAGTAAGAATAAAAAGCAAGCAATGGAATGAGAGGACCTATTTGCAGACTATATCAGTGGTTGGGGACTTCTATCCAGAATGTGTAAAGGACAGCACAATAAGAAGATACAGCCCAACACCAACAGGTGGAGGAGAGTTTTGAACAGGCGTTTTGAAGAGTGTTCAGTGAGCACATAGAGATGGTCTGCGTTATTAGGAAATGCAGGCTAGAACCACGCGAGAAGGGACCAAATGAGAAGACTGACTGATGCTCAGTGTCTGGAGCTGTCAGTACCCACAACTCTCAGGCGTGGCTGGCGGGAAGTAGAGTGATCCCTTTGAAAGTAGGCTGACAGTTCTTACAAAGTTCAATATTACCCACCATATAACGCAGCAGGTCCACTCCTGGGTATTTTACTCATGAGAAACGAAGTCATATGTTCAAACAAGACTTGAACCTGAGTGTCCTAGTAGCTTTATCCTTTGTAGCCTAAAAAAAACCGAGTCATAAGTCTATAAGCTTGTGTGGACAGGCTTACAGTGAAGTGCTGATTGCAGTGAAAGGAACAAACTACTCATCTTGCAGTATGTAGAGTCTCAAAAGCATTATCTTATTACCCCCAAGAAAAATGATTTTAAATATAATAACATTACATGCAATAAACATTATCAAAAGCATTATTTTATCTAATAAAAGAGTAATATGCAAATTGATCATACCTCTGCTACACCCCCAACCCATGCCCACTAGCCAATCAGGAGTGAATATGCAAATAAACCCAACCAAGATGATTACTGCCACAGAGAGCAGGTGGGAGGCTTGGGTTTCCATAGCAATTGAGGAAGTCAAGCTTTCAGCTTGCCCTTGCCAGCCTAGGCCTCCACTCAAGGCCACAAAGTTTCAGTGATAGAAGATAAATAAATACAAATAGAAATGGCGGCAGCCCCAGAGCTGGAAATAGCTGGAGGCTGGAGTTGCCCCCAGCAATGGAGGAAGCCAACCGTCTGAAGCCCTGGCCTGCCTTGGCCTTCGCTTCAGGCTACAAAGTTTCAATTATAGAAGATACATAAATCCCAACAGAAATGGCTACCGCCATGGAGCAAGCAGGAGGCTTGGCTCTGCTCCAGGCTACAAAGTTTTAATTGTAGAAGATAAATAAATCCCAGAGACCAGGGCCTTAGCTTGTGGGGAGGGGAGAGGAGCGTGGCTGACCTGCAAACCACCACAGGCCCCTTGCCCAGTTGCCCCACACCCCAAGGGAATCTTCACCCTGATCCAGGACACCCTTCAGGGCAAACTAGCTGGCCCCCACCCATGCACCAGACCTCTGTCCTAGCTAATAAAAGAGTAATATGCAGATTGGCCATTACTTCAACATATGAGATGGCTGCCCCCATGTGGTCAAAGATCCTGCCCCCTTGTGAACACAAAATGGCCACCACAATATGGCCAGCGGGGAAGGGAAGTTGGAAGGGACCAAGCCTGCAAGGGAGGGCAATTGTGGGCAATTAAGCCTGCAGGGGAGGGCAGTTAGGAGTGACCAGTCTGGCAGAGGAAGGAAGTTGGGGGTGACCAGGCCTGCAGGGAAGGGTAGTTGAGGGGGACCCAGGCCTGCAGGGAAGGGCAGTTAGGGGTGACCAGGCCTGCAGGGGAGGGCAGTTAAGGGCAATTAGGCTGGCAGGGGAGTGGTTAGGGAGTGATTAGGCTGGCAGGCAGAAGCAATTAGGGGCAATCAGGAAGGCAGGCAGGTGAGCAGTTGGGAGCCAGCAGTCCTGGGTTGTGATAGGGATGTCTGCCCGTTTAGGCCCGATTCCACCAGCATTCGGACATCCCTCGAGGAGGTCCCAGATTGGAGAGGGTACAGGCTGGGCTGCGGGACACCCTCCCCCTCCATGCACGGATTTTGTGCACCAGGCCTCTAGTCTTAAATGAAAAGTTAAACACAAAGGAAATATCTAGGATTACCTTAATGTAAAACCCTGGAAAAGTAAGAACTATAGTAAAGGCAGATTAATGGTTGCCTGGGGCTGGGATGGGAAGGGCACAGGTGAACTATTTGGGATGATAGAAACCTTATATTCATGATTGTGGTGGTGGTCCCACTAATGTATGCATTTTCAGAACTCATGTGCATTGTGTGCCTAAAATTGATCTATTTTCTTGCATATAAGGTCAATTTTACTGATTTACAAAACTATGTTATCTGACTTGAAGGAGGCTATCAGTGGCAACAGTTAATCCTTTTATTCTCTTTATTGTCTGTCTTAAAAATCATCAGTCTCGCACTAACTGGTTTGGCCCAGTGGATAGAGCCTCAACCTGCAGACTGAAGGGTCCCAGGTCCAATTCTGGTCAAGGGCACATGCCCGAGTTATGGGCTTGATCCCACTGTAGGGTGTGTAAGAGGCAGTCGATCAGTGATTTTCTCTCATCATTGGTGTTTCTATCTTTCTCTCTCCCTTTCTCTTCCTCTCTGAAATCAATTAAAAATATATTTTAAAAATATATATTGAAAATAAAAACAATAAAATAATAATATCAGTTGCACCTAGGATAGTGAGCCTTCCTTAGCTCTCACCTCCCTCTACCCCCAGCCCTATTTGTACTCTTCATAATATCGGTTTTTCCAGCTGTGACTGTCCTATCCTGATACTCTGGAGCTATTGGCACTGAGTGCACTTGGAGAGCTTCTGCATTCCTCATTCCATTGGCCCCTTTGCTTGTGTGGCTACCTCTTCCGCCTATTGGCCTTTAGTTTGTAAATGTGGTCCTGTCTTCCCCTCATTTTCCTAGCACCCTTTTAACCTGGGAATCTACCCAGGGCAGCCTCTCCTAATGTCCCCAACAGCTTTTAACTCCTGCACTGATTTGTCCCAGGTTGCTGCTGATTCACTTAACGGGTTTGAAGAATGCCTTTCAGCCTCCTTGGGGTTCTGACACTGTGACCTGTCCTGCTCTCTTCACTCTGCCGTGCTCCCCAGACCCCAGCATTTTCTGTTCATCTGTGCCTCCTCCTTTCCTTGACTTCCGTGCTAGCTGGCTTGCAGAGGTTGTGTGTGCATCCCCAGGTCCAGCTGCACCTTGCTTGGTCCTCATGCTTGCTTTCTGGCACATCTCATCTGCTCTTAACGTTTCAACTACTTCCTCTGTTGATGACTCCCCAGTGTCCTTCTCCCAGCTGGACTCCTTCCCTGAGCTATGGGTGCATCCCACCTGTACACCAAATATAACATTTCTAATTTAGAAGGGTCATCATCTCTAAATGGCTGATCTTCCTATATTTTGTTCCTCAGCTAGTGGTACCACTGTCTTCCCAATCATTCAGGGTAGAAATTGGGAATGACCTTGGATTCTTCCTCTCCTTGCAGCTAGTCTGACCTTTTCTGACTCACTCATCTTCTCCTTCCCAGCCACCTATGTTGTCCCAGGAGCTGGGCGTGGTCCCCTGTTTGGGTTTCTGCCCTCGTGCCCAACCTTCCCTGTGTCTAACACTCAGCTTGACCTCATGTCTCCCCTGTTGACAGTTTCCCCGAGCTTCTCTTTGTACACAACAGGGATTTAAAGTTCATGGATTTGTTTTTAAAAAATAAGTTGAGCCCTACCTGGTTTAGTTCAGTGGATAGAGTGTTGGCCTGCGGACTGAAAGGTCCCAGGTTTGACTCCAGTCAAGAGCACATGCCCTGGTTGTGGGCTGAATCCCCAGTGGGAGGCATGTAGGAGGCAGCCAATTAAAAGGATTCATCATTGATGTTTCTGGATTCATCATTCATGTTTCCCCCTCTCTCTCTCTCTCTTTCTTTCTCTCTCTCTCTCTTTCTCTCTCTCTCTCTCTCTCTCTCTCTCTCTCTCTCTCTCTGAAATCAATAAAAATATATTTTGAAAAAATTAAAAAAGCCCATTTGTTAAAAAATAAATAAGTTGAGAGGACTACTGTAGTGTTGCCAACTTTTAATTACTCTAAATATGAATATTAGAAGTAAAAAGATACTCACTATTTACCATCATTTTATAGGACACTTCAGTCCTAAAAGAGGCACAGTGTGGAAGATAACTCCAGAGTGTAGTTGCCCAGGATACATGTCTGCAGGTTTGGATGGTGGTCTGACCGCTTACCTGGACCTCTGTCAAACGGGGACATTCAGAGTGCACCCCATGGCGGCTTGTGTGAGGATTTAATGGAGTGATACATGCCGAGATCAGTGTCTGACACAGCACTCTGAAATATTAGAACATTCCCCAGGAGAGGAATGCAACCACAGGACACTACAGGCCCAGTTGTAAGTGGACATCCTGCAGGAGGGGCCCCAGACCCATCTGCCTTTCCATCAGGCCTGCTGGTGCTCCTTGCCGGCATAGTGTGATGAGAACCTATTTTTGCTCAGTTTTTTTTTTTTTTAAATATATTTTTATTGATTTTTTACAGAGAGGAAGGGAGAGAGATAGAGAGCTAGAAATGTCGATGAGAGAGAAACACCGACCAGCTGCCTCTTGCACACCCCCTACCGGGGATGTGCCTGCAACCAACGTATATGCCCCTGACCGGAATCGAACCTGGGACCTTTCAGTCCACAGACCAATGCTCTACCACTGAGCCAAATCGGTTTTGGCTATTTTTGCTCAGTTTTTAATTTATTAAATACTTTAAACTTTCTGTGAAATACTTCAGTATATCTGCATAACAGTTTCCATCTGTAGAGTGGTTGTCACTTTTGGCATTATTTGTGATTAGCTGCATTTTAGCAGCCTTTTCATAGCTTTATGTAGGCAAATATATGTAAGATATTGATACCGGTTATATCTGTTCAAGCAAATGTGTTTAAATGTTGTCCTCACCTTTACTCTGTAGTAGAAAATCCTGGGCCTGGGGGTATGGTCAGGGATTTGGAAAGTGGCGGAACCCTTTGCACAGCTCCTTGGGTTGTCTGTACTCCGTGTTGGAGACCAGATTTGGAGCAGCAATACTGCTGTGTCAACATAGGGGCCTTACCCACGAGTGAATAATGACCAATCAGGTGTCCCTTTCCTTCCCCGAAATTGCCCAAACACAGGGTATTTATAATCTTCACACTTTGCTGTTTTCTGAGTGAAAGTGAAGTAGATCAGGATCTTCTGCTTTAGTTGTGACATTATGTGAAGCTTGTGTTGTGTTTCCTTGCATGTAATGAGCGGCCGAGAGAGTGGTCTCAGGATCGCCGTTTTATCTGGCATTTTCCGATGGCACATGAACTCCTGCATGGACTGGGTGACCGGGTGGATTTTAGAGATAAGCCACAGGGACTGCCCAGAATGAGCATGGGGAAGGCTAAGAATCACTGATGTTCATGCTTTGGCATTCTGTGCTGTCCTTATTGTTCCATAACTTCCTATTGAGTAGTTAATCTTAAGATGATAGGAAATTAAACAAGTATGGTGCTTGCAGAAATGCATGTGATTTATACATAACATTTATATGAAGTTAGGATGCAACTGCGAGAGATCATCAAGGTTGTTTTTTTCTTGTTTTTTCCACCTAGTTAAAATTTATTTCAGACTAATCAAAATTGCTGTACTGCATTTTCTTATAATATATAAAAACTTTGTTATAAAACTTTTTGAAAATCTAGAAACAATTACCTAATCCCTAACAACACATTATAGAAGTTTTAAAGGCAAACTAAAATACCAGTGAACTTTGACATAAATATGAGGATATAATTAGCAATAAGATAATTGATATATACTATTCAAACAAAACAAAACAAATCTTTCTTTACACTTTGCATGTTTAAGTTTGCTTCATTCTTTCAATTCTTTGGGTTTCTAATGTTACATTTTAAAATATTTTTTATAAAGAAAATATTTTAAGTCACAAACTATACTAGTACTGTCCACTATATACTAATATGACATAAAGTAAAATATAGTCCAATCAAATGCACCCATGTTTCCTACTCCAGCATGAGTTCTAGACAACTTTTAAAATGTACTCTATAAATACTTTTATTAAAGTCAGATCGCTAATTTGCTTATACAATTTGGAGGGAAATGCTCCACAATGAATTGTCACTTCTGAAGGCACCCCCACCTTTCCTCAGCTCTTACATGCATCTGGTGAGAAGCGAGGCAGCTTTTTTCAGGGCTTTAACTTGTGCTTTTAGTTTCCTGATTATTCAAGGATTTTAAATTGTTGCCAATATAAAGGGGGAAATATTTTAGTTGCCAAAAATTATGTATTCTGTAGAGATAAAACTCATAGGTTGAGGATTATTTGAGAAATAAGTAAAACTTTATACCTTTTCCAGGCTACAAGCACTGTTTAGCCTGCCATTAAGTTATATGAGTGCACACATCTACAACAGAGTTTAAACTGGGTCTTATTCAAGTTTCCTGGGTGTATGTGGGGCGAAACTGGTGTTCATCGAAATCATGTGGCAAAGCTGATACTGACCTTCTCCTTAAGATGCAACACCAGATGTGCTTGCTGGTCTCTATAATAAACCACCCAGTCTGTTGAATGTCTTTCCTTCTGTGAGCCAGCACGTGCTATCCATGTGCAGACCTGGCACTTACCGGGGAAGTGAGCGTGTTACTTCTCTATCAGACATTTCATCTCCATTGTACAAAAGCTATGAACCTGTCAAATTGTCCTTTCTAGTGATACATTTTTGACAGCTTAGGAGAGTTTTTAATCAACATGTCACCTGAAAGAGAATCTTGGATTTAAAAAAAAAAAAATCTTTATTGTTCAAATTTATTACAGGTATTTCTCTCCCCCCCCCCCCCCCCATGCCCCTTAGCTCCCCTCCACCCGATTCCCAACCCACTCCACGTCCTTACCCCCACCACTGTCTTCATCCTTAGATGTAAGATTTTCGTCCAATCTCGTCTCACACCCCTCAGACCCCTTTCCCCTTGTGAATTGTTGGTCCAATCCCTTTCTATGTCCCTGATTCTATTATATTCACCAGTCCATTTTGTTCATCAGATTTTTTTTTTTTATTCTCTTGACTTTTAGATTTGCTTGGTAGGTATGTATTTGATGCCTGTTGTTCATAATTTTTTACCTTTACCTTTTTCTTCTTCCTCTTCCTAAAGAATACCCTGGTTTGGTGTTGATGAATTCCTTTAACTTTTTCTTGTCTGTGAACCTCTTTATCTGACCTTCAATTCTGAATGATAGCTTTGCTGGGTAGAGTAATCTTGGTTGTAGGTTCTTATTGTTCATCATTTTGAATATTTCTTGCCACTCCCTTCTGGCCTGCATAGTTTCTGTTGAGAAATCAGCTGACAGTCGTATGGGTACTCCCTTGTAGTAACTAGTTGTTTTTCTCTTGCTGCTTGTAAGATTTTCTCTTTATCTTTTGCTCTTGGCAACTTAATTATGATGTGTCTTGGTGTGGTCCTCTTTGGATTCCTCCTGTTTGGGGTTCTGTGTGCTTCCTGAACTTGTAGTCTATTTTTTTCACCAGGTAGGAAAAGTTTTCTGTATTATTTCTTCCATTAAGCCTTCAGTATTCTTCTTGCTCTCTTCTTCTGGCACCCCAAAAATCCAGATGTTGGTACATTTTAAGCTGTCCCTGAGGCTCCTTACACTATCCTCACACTTTTGGATTCTTCTTTCTTTTTGCCTCTCTGGTTAGATGATTTTTGCTTTCTTATATTTCAGTTCTTTAGTGACGACCTGAGACTCCACCTCAGACTCCGCCCCTCACAACACATCCAAGCTACAAGCATCAAACTTTGCATCTGCATGGCCCTCTCTGTTGCAGTTTAGTAAAATTGCAACCTGGGGCAAACAGATCCAAGGAGGACAGGACTGTGGTTCACACTGTAGCTTCTGTGACAGTATTGGCCTCAGAAAGGACCTGAATTGCACCTCATTGAGACCCAGAAACCAGAGTTGTAGTGCTCAGTTTCAGTCCCTCACACCCATAAGTGACACATTCGGGAGGCGGCCTCAGTGAGCACCAAAGCCCCACTGAAACAAGGTGTGTCTCCAGTGCAGCAGTTCTTCCTTTATAGACACAGCGGCTCCTCACAGACAATTGGCCTGGAGGTCAATTCCTCCCAGAGTACCAACAGCAATCAAGGCTTAATTACACCAAGACTTTGCACTAAGCCCACAAAGGGATATAGCAAAAGCAACCACCTCAGGTGACTGGGGAAGCTGAGCTACTGACCCCTATAGGCCACCGACCACATAAAGCCTCTGTATCAACACAGGGAGATAGCCAAAATGAGGAAACACAGAAGCATGACAGGAATGGGAGAGATGGAGGAGAGTAAACTACTGGATGACACAGAGTTCAGAATCACATTTATAAGATTACTCAAGAATCTCCTAAAAACCTTTGAGAAACTTGATGAGACCTCCAAAAAGCTTTGTGAGACCTTCAAGGACCTTAAAGAGAATACCAAAACAATGGAAAAGGACCAGTCAGAAATTAAGCATACACAGTCTGAAATAAAGAATATATAGAAACGCAACTATAGATCAGCATGCCCTAAGAATCAAACAAAAGAACTAGGATATAAGAAAGAGAATCTTGGATTTTAATGGAATCTTTTGCCACTGTGGCATGGTGGGTGTAATTTGATTGAAATATAATCTGGTAACTACTTGGTACTATTTAAATTAATTCATTTTCAAACATTCTTCTAATGTAGATGTTTGTTAGCTCTCCTTGAATTGCTGAAGCGCTGGGTGGAAATCGGAAGGACTCTAAAGAATCAGGTTATCTGCCTGTGGAGCTGGCGCTGCCAGTGAAGGCTGCCTGGCGCGGGTGGTGGGTTCTAAGGATTCTCGTGGCGTGCCCGTAGTGTGGGCCCAGCCTGTGCTCTGCAGCTCGGGGTCGTTTCCACCTAGCCTGGCCCTGTGGCTGTGTGGCCATGCCAGCCACTTGTTCAGGGGTTATCCCTGGTGCCCGCTGCCTGGAGCCATGCGAGGCCCACAGTGGGCTAGGGCAGAAGTGTGGCAGGCATCTGGGCAGGCCGGGGGGGGTGGCCGGCCAGGTGACTGCAGGCACATGTGCCCGGGCCTCCGCTCTAACCCAGTCCTGTGTCTCCTGGGGGGTTCAGAACTAAATACAAGGTAGTGGCTGTCAAGACCGGCAAAAGGAATAGGGGATCATCCTGGTGGCAGAGTGCGGCCTGCTGGCTCGGGTTCTGCAGAGGTGAGGCCTGCCCTCGTTAAGTGGCTTCCACATCATTCCCACCTGCTCCACGGGAGACAGCAGTGCACATTCTTCTGTAAAATAGGACAAAGGGGGAAAGAGGATATCAAAAGTGAAAACCTGATGCAGGAGGGGATATTTTGTGTGGCGGCAGATATAAATTTCCTCACAGACATTATCTATTTATTATTTAATTATCTGCCTGGAAGTTAAGGGAGATCTTTTCCAGCTTCAAGATTTTATTTGTTTACTTGTAAAACAAGTGACTAACAGTTACCGAAATTGCTATAAAGTATCATAAAAAGACAATTAGATCTTAAACATTTGCTTCTTAATTAAACAGAATTTATGTATCCTTGGAGATAGAAAATATATATGTCTTCAAGTTTAATTTAGGTATGTAGCAATATAAACTTTTGAGCTAAAATAAAAAACCTCAATACTGCTCAAAAAAAAAGGGGGGGGGAAGAAACGGGACCCCGTTAAAATATTTTGAAGCCTGTCTTGAAGCATCCAGCACTTCATTTATTCGGTGTGTTAATTTTGTTTTTATGAACAGACAAGGACAGATTACTGTAACGGCCATGTGCACTTGCTGCTGTAACAGGATAAGGCCGATGCTGTTTTCCAGTGTTTTGGGTAGATTTAGCAATATAAGGTGATAGCCCTTTTTGTGGGCCAACATATCTCATTGTGGGTTTTTTCCCAGTCAAAAGTGTGTAGATAAATACCCTCATGTGTAGGATGTGTGTGTATGTGTGTGGGTGTGTGTATGTATGTGTATGTGTATGGATAGAGAGACATTATTTAAAGTGGCCAGGATTATTAGGGTTTTTGCTTTCCCCATTGAATTGGTCCTGATGACACTCGGTTTTCTAGCAGGACTGCATGATTTCCCTCACACACACCATGGCATGGTGTTTAAAGAAAATACAGATTAAAAGTTAGCAGGAGTGTCAAGATTTTAATAAATTGGATGTTTGTAAACATATCCATATTAGAATGTACCAGGCATCTTACTGCTAAATGGAATTCTATGGTCAGTTGTTTTGGTTAAGCTTAGTACCATCTGAATTTTAGAAATCATCTCATGTGCTTTCTTCGTGTTCAGTGAAGCCTTCCAAGTCTGCCTGTCACCTACGCTCTCCTGGGCCGACTGGTGGGAGGGGCCCTCTGTAAGCACCATCAAGGTCTGCCCTGAGTCAGGGAATATGGAGTTCACCCTGAGTCAGATCTGGAAGGCTGATAGGAATAAAGCAGGAAGACTGAGGGGTAAGTGGGTCTGAGGGAAGAGTCTGGGCCATGGGAGATTATAAAGGACGCAGGTTTATGATAGTCTTAAATATTCAGAAGGATTTGGGCCCTTTAACTTCAGGATCTTTTAGTGAAGACAAGGATGTCTGCAGGCACAAAAGCAACACTCTGTTATTTTCATTTGAGGAGCTGCCCATGCTTCCATGGTGTCCTGGTGTCCGAATACCCCTAGGAGAGTCAGCTTGCGTCACCTCAATGGCTCCCTTCCCCTCCCTCATCGGAGGGAGGCCTTTTCATATTTTGGTTTTTTTATATCTAGCAGATTCTGTTGTTACCATGTTAATTGTCATTTTTTTTTGTCCTGTATATAAAATCCTTCTAAAATGATCAGCCATTCCAGAATCATATATAGCATAATTAGGTGATCCTAGGCTTTTAGAGGCCAGCAGGCATGCCTGGGCAATTAGCCCCCACTGCACTTAGTGTCAGGCATCCCTGTCCCCGTCTCCGCCCTGGGTGTACCTCGCTGGGGGGAAAATGCCCAGTCTGCGGAGTGTAGGCCACTCCTGGGGCTGCCCCAGGCCTCCTGCCTGCCCTGCTGCGGAACTGCTGGCACTCTGAGGGGAGTGGTTAGAGCGTAGGACTTCACAGGGCTCCTCCCGCTGTCCAGGGGCTCCTCCCGCCGGGCAGGGGTGCAGAGGTTTTCACCTTCACCCGGAGGGCGCGGTTCCTGGGAAGGCTTCTGGCCCACAGGCATGGCGGTGGCCCTCTGCAGTCCCTGTGTGGGGTTTTCCTTCCTAGGAAGCAGAGCAGCTGTTCAAACACGTGAAATATTGTTTCCAGTTGGAATTATTGGAATTAATTGTGTGTGTGTGTGTGTGTGTGTGTTTTAAGGAAATTGAATGTACTCTTGTGCATCTGAAGATTTGCATAATAATAACTTAAAATATAAATATCTATTTTCCCAGAGGTTTCTTCTGTTCCATTTGATTAGGCTGAGTTTTTCTAATTTTCTCCTCGCTCTCTTTTCCTTTTGGTGTCTTAAAACAACACAGATTTCCATAGGTCACGGTTCTACTGTACAAGCCACAAGTCCAACACGGGCCTCACTGAGCTAAAATCAAGGTGTTTGCAGGGCCTCGTTCCCTTGGAGGCTCAAGAGAGTTCCCTGCCTTTCCTGGCTTCAGAGGCCACCGCACACTGTGGCCCTTCTTGCACTGTCAGCACAGGCAGCACGGGGCCTCACAGTTCACCTGCGGAATGCCTTCGTGCTTCCCTTTTGGCACTGGAGGACTCTGTGTTGCTGTTTAGTCATCTGAGCAGTTCAAGGTAACAGGCTGGGCCCGAGCTCATCTGGCTGCCACAGAACACACCACATTCACCTGGGAATGGCAGGAGCACACAGCTCTGGAGACCCAAAGCCTCTATTTTATATATGTATTTATTTGTTATGATATGTCCTATAATTTTTTAAAAATAATTATTTATTGAAATTATTATGTATGTCCCCCTATTGAGCCCTTCCAGCCCACCCCCGCTCCAGACCGTCATTATTATCTGTGTCTGTGAGTTATGCATATATGCATTCAAGGTATTTGGTTTATTACCTCCCACCTTTCCTCTGAGATTCTGCACTCTGTTCCATGCTTCCATGTCTCTGGATCCACTCTGTTCATCAGTTTATCTTGTTATTTAGATTCCATACATGAGTGTGATCATGTGATGCTTGTCTTTCTCTGACTGACTTATTTCACTTAGCATGATACTCTCCAGGTCCCTCCATGGTGTCTCAAAGGGTAAGAGATTCTTCTTTTTTACTGCTGCATAGTATTCCATGGTATAAATGTACGAAGCTTTTTTATCCATTCATCTACTGAAGGGCACTTGGGCTGTTTCCAGATCTCAGCTATTGTAAATTGTGCTGTATGAACATAGGGGTGCATACATTCTTTCTGATTGCTGCTTTGGGTTTCTTAGGACATATCCCTAGAAGTGGGATCACTGGGTCAAATGGAGATTCATCTTTAATTTTTTGAGGAAACTTCATACTGTTTTTCCACAGTGGCTGCACCAGCCTGCATTCCCACCAGCAGTGCACTAGAGTTCCCTTTTCTCTGCATCCTCACCCGCACTGCTCATTTGTTGATGGTAGCCATTCTGACAGGGGTGAGATGGTACCTCATTGTCACTTTGATTTGCATCTCTTGTATGATTAGTGACTTTGAGCATTTTTTCATGTCTTTGGTCATCTCTATGTCCTCTTTGAAGATATGTCTAAGTCCTTTGCCCATTTTTTTTATTGGATTATTTGTCTTCCTTTTTTAAGTTGTATGAATTCCTTATAGTTTTTGGATATTAGCCTTTTATCAGATGTATCATTTCCAAATATGTTCTCTAATACAGAGGTCTTTCTTTTTACTGAGGTGACTTGGCAGCTGTGGTTCTCTGGTGACGCACCCGGAACCAGAAAGGAGGGAGCCCAATTCTGGGGTGTGTCACCTGGGAACGGCCCTCTCGCCATCCGGGACCCCTCCTGCAATGTCAGAGAGCTGGCTTCACCGATCCCTGCAGCCCAAGCTGAGGGACTTCACCGGTTACTAAACCTCTAGTTGTATAAAAAAGCCATTGATTTTTGGGTGTTGATTTTGTATCCTGCTACATTGCTAAATTCATTTATTAAATTTAGTAGCTTTTTGGTGGAGTCTTTAGGGTTTTCTATGTACAATATCATGTCATCTGTGAATAATGAGAGTTTTACTTCCTCCTTTCTAATTTGGATGCCTTTTATTTCTTCCTGTCTGATTGCTGTGGCTAGGACTTCTAGTACTGTGTTGAATAAGTTTGGTCAGAGTGGAAATGCTTTTAGGTATGAACAAATCATCACTGTCTTGTTCCTGTTCTTGGGGGAAATGCTTTTAGTTTTTGCCCATTGAGTATGATGTTGGCTGTGGGTTTGTCATATATGGCCTTTATCATGTGTAGATATGCTCCCTCAATTCCCACTTTGCTAAGAATTTTTATCAAAAATAGGTGTTGCATTTTATCAAATGCCTTTTCTGCATCTATTAATATGATCATGTGATTTTTGTTTTTCAGTTTGTTCATGTGATGTATCACATTTGTTGACTTGTGAATAATGTACCAGCTTTGCATCCCCAGGAATAACTCCCACTTGATCGTGGTGTATGATTTTTTTTAATATATTGCTGGATGCTAATACTTTGTTGAGGATTTTAGCATCTATGATCATCAGGGATATTGGCCTGTAATTCTCTTTCTTTATAGTGTCTTTATCTGGTTTTGCAGTTAGGATAATTCTGGCCTCATCAAAGAGTTTGCAAGTGTTCCTTCCTCTTGGATTAGGCCCAAAGCCTTTAGATCCTTTTGCCTCTTCTTTGTTTTTATGCTCTTCATGATGAAATGGGAAATAAAGACATAATTTCATGCTATCATTCAATTTTTTTTTTAATTTCTGGAAATAAAGTTAGTACCTGTTTCATCTTTGTTCCTGAGAATAACAAAAGGGTGTAATTATATCTCTGTTTACTTACCTTTTCCTGATATCAACTATTCTCAGACAATAAAACACTCCTATACTTTATTCCAAAAGTCTTTTATCAGATATGTCCCTCAGCAGGGAGGGATACTGGCTTCCTCCCTTGTCTTTCTGCAGTGGACTTGGGCCGGTGGGATTGTTGCCTGGCACAGCCTCCTGCTGGCTGGCATCGAACGAAGGGAAGCATCTTTGGCTCAGGCCTTCTCATGGCTGGCTATTAGGGGGCTCAGGGTCTCAAGCCTGGAGCTGATCATGAGCACGTCATAGACCTGGTCTCAGAAGTAATGAAAGGCTGTCTGATACTGCTGAACCTAACCGGGCTGCTTTTCAATAACTGTCTATAAGGGAGACCCAAGGCTTGAACCTCAGAGTACCAGAGTCTTGTGGCCAAGTGTTCACAGATTGGTAATAATTGGGTCCTTGGAAGGAAACAACACCTGGAGTTTCTGGACCCTGTGTTTGGAATTAGGCTATTGACATTTGTGCTTGTTTTCTCAGGTCCGGGCCCACCAGCTGGTCTTGCCGCCATGTGACGTGGTGATCAAGGCTGTGGCTGACTATGTCCGCAACATCCAGGACACCTCGGACTTGGATGCCATAGCTAAAGACGTTTTCCAGCACTCTCAGGTAGAAATGAGGCTCCGGGCAGCGCTTTGCACAGTGGCGTGCGCCAGGTGTGGCAGGGGCTTGAGAAGCACACACCGGAGTGTCCAGGAGCACTTGCCCAGCTGTCAGGCCTCCGTGCCAGCCCTCCCAGCTGGCTCCTCCGGCCCGCACTGAAGAGGGATTAAGGGAGATGAGTGTTGAGGTCTCTGTTGCTCCTAGAGTCTCCATTATAACGTGGTAGGATTTCTACTAAGAAGGCAGTCATATCCAGTGGGTTAAGTGGAATTGTGAATCTCTGATTTGTCCTTCCCTTTAGGTGATGGTCAGGGGTTTTGTCTTCCTTTTGTGGGAAGTAAAGAATTTGAGGCATCGGGGTTAGTAAAAGAGTTGAAGTTTGTGTGACTTCTCTCTGCTCCCTGAAGATCTAAAACATCTGTCCTACTTGCTGGACATGGAAAGTAAAATTTCTGGCAGCACCAGGGACTTGGCCAAGAAGTTGAGGGCTCCATAGCAGAGCCCAGGGCTCCCACTGCTGCTTCAGGTTCTGTGTTACCTGCCTTGCTGTCTTGATTTTCCTTGGAGATTTTAATGTTGTTCTAAACTCTCAATCTAGCTTGGAAGGCTACAGATATATCTATATATATATATATATATATATTTTTTTTTAAATATATTTTATTGATCTTTTACAGAGAGGAAGAGAGAGGGATAGAGAGTTAGAAACATCAATGAGGGAGAGACATCCATCAGCTGCCTCTTGCAAACCCCCTAATGGGGATGTGCCTGCAACCAAGGTACATGCCCTTGACCGGAATCGAACCTGGGACCTTTCGTCCGGAGGCCGACGCTCTATCCACTGAGCCAAACCGGTTTCGGCAAGGCTACAGATATTTTATACGTGTACTTAATTATAAAAATATGTTGAAACACATGACCTATGGCATGCTAATTTACACAGGTTTTCTATGTTTATTTTAGTCTAGAACAGATGACAAAGTTATTCGATTTAAGAGAGCAATTGGATATTATTCAGCGACTAGTAAGCCTGTGGCATTTCACCCACCACACTACTTAGGTAAGTAAATCAAGGTCTTTATTATGGATGTTGATCATGCGGTAACCAAGGAAATTTAAATATTTACCTGATAACCTTATAGGCTTCTATTGAGAGGGGATCTCTGCAGTTTTATAAATAAATGTAGCTGAGCTTCCTGGGCAGACTCAGTAGTAATCCCTGAAAGCACTGAGGAGCAAGAGGAAACCCAGACTTAGGGAAGGGGAGGAGAAAAGTAGGGCCATGAGCACCAAGGTTGCAGATGGCGGTGATACTGAGTCTCTGTGTCCCTTAGGTTCCTCTTGCAGAGTATGTTGAGGATATAGAAAGCCACATGCTTTCACAAATGCATGGATGTGTGTGTGTCCTTTTTTGTTGTCTTTTCATTTCCTCTTTTTTCCCCCCCCAAAGGACCAAATTTAACTCAGAGATTTAAAATTGGGCAATAAACACAGTTATAAGCTGTTTGCTTGAAGCCTGTTGGCAGTGACTGTCTCCTGAGAGGTTGTAAAGTAATAGTCTCCTCCAGAGTCAGATTGCCTTTCCTGGGGTGCAGAGCAGGAAAGCTGTGAGCAATTATGCTGCTGATAGTTGTTCCAGTGTGCTCACGGCATATACAAGAGATGGCATGTTCCTGACACTGTCAGAGGATTAAGAAGGTTTCAGAAGATCGATCCCAGGGTTGAAAATGTCCCTAATCCTTGTCCTTTATGTTCATTTGCTCCTTCAAGCACAGCGTTAGTACTGTGTGCTATGTAATTTGGGCACAGAGATAAAAGTCAAGTGCTAGCTGTCGATGGCTGTCTCTATGGTTGGGTGATGGACAAGTGAATATGGATGGTCCTGATGCTGCAGGATCAAAGAAGTGGGGGCACTGGAGACAGGCCATATCCTCTGCTGGTTCATTTTCCTGTTGGGACTGTGGTTGTCACAGAGGCCTCCTTATGGAACAGGGTTCACTCTCCTGTTGCTTTCCCTCACCCCTGCCTTTATTCATATTCTTTCCTGCAGTCAGAGTAACCTTTAAAAATGAATTGGTCCCTACTTTCCCATCTTACTTCAACAAACGCCCAACTGCCCACCTTCTTCCCCAGAGTCTGACTCCATTGCCCTCTGTCCCTCACTCACCAGGCCCTGGCTTCATTCCTGCCTGGAATGTGTCACATTGGCTCCAGTCCTAGGGCCTCTGCACTGGCTGTGGGCCTAGAGCTCTCTCCCAGACTGGCTATCCTTGAGCTATTCCAGTATCTGAGATCTAGGTTTCACTGTCACTTCTCGGGGTCTTCATCTGTATCAGTCCGCTAGGCCAACATCATGCCACCTACCTTGAATTCTCACACCTACTTCCCCGCCTAATTATTTCAACTTTGGGGGAGCCAGGGTCTCACCTGTCACCTTCACTCTTGTACCTGCAGAGGGCAACTATTTGACTTGATGACTTAATTTATGAAAAGTTTTTGAATCTGGAGAGTGAAATGATTGGATGTAATTTAGGGTTACTCTTGGAGAGGGAGACTTGGGGTGTTGGAAGGAGATACACTTGGTACCATGTATTACTTTACTTTAGTTAAGGCAGACGTGATGGAGACAGATTGTGGTGTCCTTGTTTTCCTCCAGGCATATGGGGATGTCCAGTAGATGCTGGTGAGACAGGTGAGAAGCTGGGTTCCAAGGCTGTGGGCATCCTCATTCCTCCCCTCAGCCTCAGGAATCCTGTTTTAAAGTGGGATACTCATGTAACTGTGAAAAGGAGTATATGTAAATCGGTACTTACTGAATGCTTGTTGCTGTCACTGCTACTCTTGTAGGAAGAAGGGTAGAAAAGGCCGTGAGTGATTAATGGTGAACGAATGGTCAAAGCCTGAGGTGAGCAGCCCGTAGGACACATTCAGTACTCCCTGAATCTCAGTGATAGCATAGCTGGTCCTCCTGTGGCAGTTGTGGATTAAGCAGTCATTATTGCGTACTTGGGACCAGAACACGATGCCAGAGGAGGAAATTAGGAGAAAAGGGGTAGAGACACTTAACATTTGGCATTGGTATGAGTTGATAGATGAGCTTCTTAAAAAAATATGTAATGTTCTATAAAGTGCTTTCATATTTTTATTAAATCATCAAATGATATTTCAGTATAAGTATTTTATAGATGAAATCGACACTCCTGAATTCACTTTCACTTTTTAGTATTTTTTGGAGAACAGAGATATAAGTGGTAAAGAATCTGGGGTATTTAGAGTGGCATTTGCAGGCAGATTAATGTAGGCAATAAGTGCCTGTAAATCCTTCTATAAAGCATTTCCTGAGGCTTCTGACTGATGCAGAAATCTGAATTGTACTGAGGGACTCGCAAAGCTCCAGCACAGAACCACGGCGGGCAGGGCCTGGGCAGGGTGGAGCGAAGGGTGGCTGTGTGTTCTGGAGTGTCAGGATGAGATTGAAGAGAGGCTGGGGCAATATTCAGAGGAAAGGGCAATATTCAAGTCACGTACCCACAATTTGAAGTCAGCAGAAATGGGTTCATGTAAAAATCGCCTTTGTTGGGTTTCTGTGATAAGTAGGTAGAAGTAATCTGGAGATGCAGTGCTCCTTGGTTTTTCCTGTGCTGATAGGGTCCCACCGTGGAGCTGAGCAGGCAGTGAGGACTGAGATGGAAATCGGAGCCCAGAAGCTACACGGACTTGGGGGAAATGTTGTCTTGGCTCCTAAGCTGGAGCCCAAGACCTCTTTGTCCATAAAGATCTGTGCTAATAATGGCCTAGGGCCGTCTCTTCCAGACCGGGCACCCGGACACTGGGAACTGCATGGAGCACCACTAGGTCCCCCCCTTCCCGCTCCCCCCTCCCCCCTCCAGGCTCCTATGCTGGATGGCCCACCGGGAACCAAGGGGAACCAGGCTGGGTGTCAGCGGGCGGGACTGGGGACTGGCGAGCGGCACAAGGCAGACCTCCTGGTCCCTCCCCGCAGCTGGCAGGCTGGCAGGCTCCCATCCATCCTCAGTGTCTTCCAAAGGGACATGGGGCATCCACTGCGCAGCCTCCTGGGATGTGGACTCCCTCTGTGAGAGGCTCCGGAGCGGGGACTTTAGCACCTGCAGTAACCCTCAGCCTTCCCCGCCGGGAGGGGGGAGGGAGGGGGGCGCCTGCAGTAACCCTCAGCCTTCCCCGCCTGGAGGGGGACGGAGAGCATCAGCTTTAAAGCACAAACATCCTCCTGGGGGGAAAGACGCCACCTCCCACTCCACAGCCGCTTCCCTGTCTGCAAGAAGCTGAGCCTCCGCCTCCCTGCGGGATGGGCGGGCCAGAGCCTGAGGGAGCGGCTCTGCGATGGGGAGGCCGAGCCGAGCCAGGCGCTGGGCCCGAGCAGGGATGGAGAAGGGAGGATGGCAGAGGAGCCAGGAGGCAGCCCTGGTTTTAAATTATACCCTTATCTCCGTTTTATAACTGGTACAACTAAGCCACGAGGAGACAGGAAGCGGCCCAGGAGGAAGGGGAGCAGCCTCAGCCCGGCCAGCGCCCTCACTCTGCGCACCCTCAGGACTTCCTGGTGCAGAACCAGGTGCTCATGGGGTGCTTAACGAGAGTCCCCGGATTGTAAACACTCACTGAGCTGGCTGACAAGGGAGGGTGGCCTGCCAGGGGGCATTGGCCAGGAAATCGGCTCCAGGCGCCATTTCCACTTCGCACCGGCCCACCTAGATGTAGGGAGGCGGGCTAGGGACCTCCCTCCACTCCAGGACTGGGCAACGCGGCTGGGAGTCCAGGCTCAGCACCCCCGAAAGCAGCAGACCGGACACCCGCACCTCTGGGTGAAGAGCCACGCACAGCGATGTAAGCAGGGCTGGGAGCAAAGCACACCGGATGTGAACATATGTCCCTTCATCCCTACTGCTGCCTTCGCCCGATTCACCCCTCAGAGTCTCCGTTTGTTTGACCTTCAACTTGGAATAATGACACCAGTGAGAAAGGTTAGAAGTAAGGGATGCAGCGAACCCCGAACAAGGCATGGTCCTGGTGGGAATGGAATACATGGAGCCCACGTCCCCGAGCGAACATCACAAACACCCGCTGCCCCACACCGCCTACTGCCGCCGCCTCGAGTTCCGTGGCCCTGCCGCACCCGTGCCTGGTCAGGGAGACGGCCTGCACTGAAGCCCAGCGGGTACCCACCACTAGGTGAGGTAGGCCAGGCCACCCTGTGCCTCACTGGCTTCCTGCACAATCAGGTAGCAATGCCGGGTGACGGGCACTGAGGGCAGCTCCCGTGTGGCAGGGAGAGTGCCCTCCTCCTCACTCAGGGCCACGTTCAAACCACTGCCAGGGCCAGCCTGGTCCTCACGCCTCAGCCACACAGAGCTGAGACCAGAGGGTAGTTGTGCTCACAGCTGAGTTCTTCACACTCCCACCGAATCCCAGAGACTGGCACCCAACACCAGAGCCTGGCACCCGCCATTCAGACTGACACCCACGAGAGCTAAGCTATTCTCCTGGCTCTCCCAGCATTGCATTCATTGGCCTAACAGCCATTAAGAGCTTTAGAGGTTCACTCAGTAGAAAAGGAAAGCAACCCAAACGAAACCAAACAAATTAGACACTGTATCCCCAGAAAAGCCTCCTTTTTAAAATAACCCTGCGCTCCCTTTCGGATGCTGCTGTCCCTGTAGAGTTAGGTAAAGTGTTCTCAGCGCCCTCCCATTGACCCCTTGGGAAACATTTCTGGAGCCCACAGGGTGTCAGCCCCAACCCAGGCCCTTCAGAGAAACGGGAGGCCCTCCCCGCCTCTGAGGAGCTCTCCCTGTGGTCAGAGCAGAGCCAAGGACAGGACAGTGCACCTGTTCTGAGTGCACCGAGATAGAAAACAGCCAGATGCAAACCATGTTTAAACTCAAACACACTGCCGCAGGGACATCCCACGCGCCCCTGCCGGGACACCCCACACTTTACCACCAGGACACCCCATGAGCTACCACTGGATTAAAGTAAAAAACCATGGCAGCGTGCACGCTTCCCACTTCCAAGTCTAGAATTGGAAGACATTCAGCTCTCCAGACATGATCTATGATAATAAAAGCATTATATGCTAATTAGACTGGATAATCAACAACCTTCTGGATGAAGCTGCTGCGGCAGGGGCCAAGACAGGTGGCAGTGCACATGGGCCCAGCTTTTCTTCTGAAAATACAAAATCCTGAGGCCAACGAAGATCTTGATATAAGAGTTCTGGGTTAGAACCTAAAATTCAGGCAGGTTTAGAAAACTGGTTATAATCAGATCTCCCCGTTTTTATTCCTAAGGACACACGCTTTTTCTTCATCATTTCCCTCTGAGCCTGTGGTCCTCTGCAGCACTGGGAAAACCTCGGAGCTCCCCCCAGAATGGGGGTGTGGGCTGTTAGAAGGAAAACAAACATCGTCCCATTGCTGTGAGGCCTGCACAGCGTGGGGCCCTGTCAGAGGGAAAGACAAGAACGTGTCCAATCCATACTTTGTCAGAAACTTATTGGGTATCGGAGATCTAGAGGTGATTATAATTTTGTCCTTTCCATCACAGCTTTAATGTCCATCTTATCTCACAGACAATCCCATCTAAAAGAGGACGCATTAGATACGTCAAAATTGACTTGTCAGCAGCATTTGGTTTCCTGATTGAATCGATAGTTCTCAAATCCTAGCTATGCTTCAAAGTCATTGGGAGAATTAAGAAAACACACAGATGCTTACGGCTACCTCAGGTCTGCGGATATAGATTTCGTAGGTACAAGCTAATCCTGTATGTTTGTAAAAAGCTGCCCAAGTGAAAACAAGGTCTAGTGGGTTTGAGAAGGCACTCATGGTGTCCTCCTGAGAAGTGGGGAACTCCCACCACACACCTAGTTGAATGGCCAAAGTCTGGAACCGTGACCCTGCCAGCACAGGATGCGCAGCACAGGAACTTTCATTCATTGCTGCTGAGAATGCAGAATGACACCGTTTGACAGCTTCTTACAAAACTAAACATACTTTTACCATAGGACCCAGTAATTATGCTCCTGGGCATTTATCAAAGGGGTTGAAAACATAGGACCACACAAAAACCTGCACACGGATACTTAAAAAAAGGGTTTTTTTTGTAACTGCCAAAACTTGAAAGCAACATAAATGTCCTTCATGTTTGGATTCATGAAAATACAGCTTACTGGCCAACAACATGCCCTGCCATAATGGTTGATGATCAGGAGATGTCACCCGTGGACATGAAGACAGTGTGAAGAATGGCACAGCGCCTGCAGGGCTTCCTCTCAGGAAACCAGGTTACCCAGCTGGGACCGCAGTGGGACTGTGCAGAATCTAGAGTGGGACCTGCTTGGAACAGAGGGCAGTGGCTTGCACATATGTGCCAGGGAGGGGAAGGGTATGGGCGAGCGGATGAGAGAGAACATGACTACCTGACCTGCTCCCACACTAGCACTGACCTCAGGACATGCCTCGTTCACCTCCCCGTGTCACACAGCCAGGCTCCCATGCAGGGAAGTCATGGGCGTGACTGTGCCGTAACCTGCCACGGCAGTGTGTCTGGTCGTGCACGCCGCAGAGGTGCTCAATTCTACTTAACCATTTCCTGTGCTCATTACTGAGAATATTTTCAGGTTTTTTGCTATTGCACGTTTAAAAAAATTATGTCACCGGGCATTCAATATTATACTATAGATACACCTTACTAATAAGTTCCCAAAATTTCTTTTAAAATTTATGTAATGCCCAGTTTTATAGCTTTGCTTTTATTAAGTTCACCCTTTTCCAAGATTCTTACTTAATTTTTTTTATTAAGAAACTAGAGGTTTGGTGCTTGAGATTTGTGCACTGAGGGGGTGTCCCTCAGCCCAGCCTGAGCCCTCTTGCAGTCTGGGAGCCCTCGGGGATGTGTGGCTGAGGGCTAAGGCCCACTTCCCGGGGGCGGGCCTAGAGGGGAGCCAGACTAAGCCTTCAGTTGGACACCCTTAGCACTGCTGCATAGGAGGGAGAGGCTCCTGCCAGCCAGCCAGCCAGCCGTGAACTTGGATTCTGCTGTGGGAGCACACTGACCATCAGGGGGCAGCTCATGTGTTGAGTGTCAATGTATGTCATAGCTACCAGTTGTTCTGCTGTTCAGTGGATTTACCCTTTTATTATATAGAAAGCTTTGTAACAAAAGAGTTCAAAAGATAGTATCATGAACAGTATTATACCCACTGAACAGGTTTAACAAATAATATTTGCTTCACATTTTTCTTTCTTTAAAGAAATACATTAGGCTTTTCTAAGTCATGTGTCTTCCCTCAAACAGACTTTCATATTTTCTAACCACATAATATAGAATAAATAGTGGCGCTTTTATTTTTTAAGAAATGCTGTGTTCTTTATGTCATTCTATACTTGCTTTTTTTTCAAGAGGTGTTCATGTTCATCTTTTTCAATTTTTATCTTTTTTAAAAAATATATATTTTATTGATTTTTTTACATAGGGGAAGAGAGAGGGATAGAGAGTTAGAAACATCAATGAGAGAGAATTATCAATCAGCTGCCTCTTGCACACCCCCTTCTGGGGATGTGCCGCAACCAAGGTACATGCCCTTGACCGGAATCAAACCTGGGACCTTTCAGTCCACACACAGGCTGATGCTCTATCCACTGAGCCAAACCAGTTTCGGCCAATTTTTATCTTTTTAAAACTAATGCAAATGGCTATGTTGTCAGCCTTTCTGGTCTGACAGGGTAGACTTTGCCAGAGGAAAGCAAAGATATTCTTCCTCTTAGATCCCCTCATCGAATTCTCTCACTCTGTTCCCGTGACCTTTCATTCAGTTTTTAGTGAGTTTATTTTAGTTGATGTGGTATGAAATGATATACACTGTCTAGTCTTAGAATTTATTGAAAGTTTGGTGTGTTTTTAAACCTGGAAATTAGTCATTTTGGAAGAAGTGAAAATACATCCTTCTTTTGGGCTGCTATCTGGTTTGACTGCAAGGTGTGTATTCCCACGAGAAGGAATGCCAGTTCAGCTCACCAGTGACTTCCAAACAAAGGCCATTAGGCTGTGGTTTTAAGTTTGCTTTTCTAAAATACACAGATCAGCAGAAACAGATTTGTCGTGTTTTATCATAGACGTGAAACCATGTAAGAGGGTGAGAAGAGTGTCCTTTTTTACTTTCTGAATCTTCAGTCAGTGGAAGCACAGGAACCTTTTTCTATTAAACACCCGTGATTCAAACTCTGATTCAGTGAGCCCTGGAATTGAATAGATTTGGATACAATTTGGGATGAATCTGTCACTACCCAGGCTCTTGCTATTCAAGATTCAGGCACCAGGTGGACTTAATAGTACTGTATCCTGTGAGGACCACATGTGCGCTACCCAAACTCAGGGTCATAAAATGCAAGGGTGCCTGTCCCGGCTCCAGGCCCCCTCTTGGCTGGAACATTCCTGGACCCATAGTCAGGCAGCCAGAGCAGCCCTTGTCATTGCTGATCCACCCTTACTCTCAGAAAGTTCTTGTTTACGTTGACCTGGAATGTTTACGCTTCCCTGGATTGATTTTGTAATTCCTTCATGTGCCACTCAGAATAGCCTGCTTGTTTGGTCGTGATCTTCCTGGTCTCAGCCTGTACTGAAGCTTCTGTTGTGAGGGCTTTTCTCCTGGATGGTGGCCTGGCTGGCACTGCAGCTCTGGGCAGTCATCAGCCGCACAGCTCTGGGCTTCTGAGAGTTGGTGCTCACTGGAAACTTATAAGTGTCCTTTTTTTAAAAGCTGAGAATGCCTCCTGTGTCCCCTTGCCCCGAAGTCCCCTTCCTCCCTGCTTCTGCTCTCCTGCCTGGCCTTCAGGAGGCTTGGCCTGTTAGACCGAACTCCGTAGGCCAGTGGTCAGGTCAGTTCCCACTGTGCCTCCACCCATCCTGCTTTCAGCTGTTCCTCTATGAGAGAATGGAAACAATTACATGAAATCCTCCTTCATGTTGAGATAACACAGTGGCCCAGGCCCCGGGCCCCAAGGATACCAGGTGGCCAGAAGGAACACTGGGCCGCAAAAGTGTCACCACCTTTTCACTCCCTACTCAAAAACATAGGCAGCTGATTTTATCTCCCCTTCAACTGCCTGCTTAAACTACTGATCAAATGTGCAGTTGACCAAGGTGTGACCACTGTTGGCCTTTCCTAGGATGGCAGTAATGAGCAGTCTGCCATCCTACACCCTCAGCGCAGGTGCAAAGTCATTACCAGGCAAAAGGAATTCACCTGAATCCTGAAATTAATCCCACAGCCCACCTTTTCGAAAAGTCTGCCTTTCCCCGCAGCCCACTTTGCCACCAGCTGATAAAAGCAGCCACGCAGAGCCAGCTGTGAAGCTGGCTCAGAGGATCGCCCTTCCCTCCGTGCTGCCTCCCTTGTGCTCGAGCATAAGTTTAATAAACCCACAATATAACTACATACGCCTTAGCTTCTATAGACTATTAATGCTGAGTAATATTTATTTGACTTTTGAACAATGTGGGGTTAGGGGTGCCAATCCCCTGTGCTATTGAAAATCTCCATATAACTTGACTCCCCCAAAACCCAATGGTAGTCATCCCTTGTATCTACAAAAATTGATTGGTTCTAGAACCCTCACCCCAATGCCAAAATCCCAAGATGCTTAAGTCACTTGTATTAAATGGCCTAGAACAGTGGTCTGCAAACTCATTAGTCAACAGAGCCAAATATAACAGTACAACGATTGAAATTTCTTTTGAGAGCCAAATTTTTAAAACTTAAACTTCTTCTAACGCCACTTCTTCAAAATAGGCTCGCCCAGGCTGTGGTATTTTGAGGAAGAGCCACACTCAAGGGGCCAAAGAGCCGCACGTGGCTCGCGAACTGCAGTTTGCTGACTATGGGCCTAGAGCAATGCATCTGCAGGCTCTCAACTGCAGATTGAAAGGACTGTTTTCCATTTGAGGTTAGTTGGATGTGAAACCCTGGAGGATACAGAGGGCTGACTGTATTTATTGAAAAACATCCCCATATAAGTGGACCCATGCGGTTCAAGCCCGTGCTGTTCGGCAATCATCTGTAAATCAATTTCAACATGGTTAATGCAGTTGAAAAATTCTGCCTTGTTTTTTGCAAGCATGGAGAGTTAATTGGTAGAGAATATATTGATTTATTTAATCCTGGAATCTGAATTTTCAAAGATATATCTTTTATAATTAGCACTTGAAAATCACAAATCAGCACCCACCTGCAAATACAACTTATAAAAAATATTACTTTATTACCCTTTGTTTTATTTAATGTAGCATCTCTGTAGTAAATATGTTCAGTAATATGTCCAGTAATAGATTAAGTATTTGCTAGGTAGGGCTAACTAGTTCACAGTAGAGCTTCTTGTTCTTGGTTAATACCCTTCTTTAATTTTTATTTTTTTGAAAATATATCTTATTGCTTTATACAGAGAGGAAGAGATAGGGATAAAGAGTTAGAAACATCGATCAGCTGCCTCTTGCACACCCACTACTGGGGATGTGCCCGTAATCAAGATACATGCCCTTGACCGGAATCGAACCTGGGACCCTTCAGTCTGCAGGCCGACGCTCTATCCACTGAGCCAAACTGGTTTAGGATACCCTTCTTTTTACAAAAATCTCTTTTGAGTTAGAGAAAAGCTGAACAACTTCATATAAGCATAGTAAGTAATTTGAGGCAGTGAGTCTGGAATGATATGTCTTCTCTTCCAGAGTTCACAGCTATCTAAGCACAGCTGTAAGGGTTGCAATGGGTGCTTTTCATTCTCAAAGAGATCTTTCATATTGAAAAGATAGTTTTTGGACGAAAAAAATTTTCATGTTAAACATTGTTCTCCTGTCTTCTGTCCTCAGTCCCTGTACTTTTCTAACAAAGCCTGCCTCTCTAGTGTTTGTGCAAGGAGGAGAACAAGGATCTGGTGGTGTTACCCTCCAGCCCGAGAGTCAGCGCCCGTTCTGAGAAAGATGCCCTTGTCGCATGGAAGACAGGCTGTGCCTCTGCTTAGCTGCTCGAGGCTTAGAGATTGAGAACTGCCAGCACCAGAAGACATGAGGTTCCCACGGACAGGCCCCGGGGTATTGGGCATTTCTGCAGCCCTGGGAGTCTTAGTTCACTAGCTGGCCAAAAATAGAGTGAAACAAAAACGTTCATCTTCATTGGCATGCTGATGGCTGCATTCAGCATTTCATTTGTATGCTCAGGAGTTTAAGTGTGGTAGGTCCGCTACAAGAGATTGCAAACTAGATTTTTTACAGCGATTCAAATTACATTATTAGAGCTTGAATGGATTTCATGATATTCTCACCTGAGAAGGAACTTGAACAGTTACAGGGTCTTCCAGTTGGAGGTTTAAATGTTTAGAGACTCACTGTTTGATCAGGAATGTCTTGTGTTTGTGTGTGTGTGATGCCAGTGTGTATGTGGTGAACATGTGTTCATGTGCCATCAGCTCCATATGTAGACGAGGCAACATAATCACCCCCAGCTACTGTCCCACAGTTGTCTCTGTTTGGTGGGAAGTGAAAATGGGTTGAGCTTTTACTTCTTGTGAGCCAGGTCACAGGAGCAGGACATCCATGACCTTGAGTGCAAGTCACTTTGAGAGGATCTTCCAAGGGACGTGGCTTCCAAGGCTCATGAGTTCTCGTGGTGGGAGGAAGGAGGCAGTGGTTTTGATATCAGGCCATGCTCCTTGTCACTGAATGCTCACTCTGTGGCTGACTGCACCCCCTGACCACTTCTCAGCCCTGTAGGGAGACATGGAGGGTTATGGACGTGGAAGTATCCGGGCTGCTGGTCAGGTTGACTGATCTGTTGTTACATCTTTTTAAAAATATATATTTTTTTTATTTTTTTACAGAGAGGAAGAGAGAGGGATAGAGAGTTAGAAACATCGATGAGAGAGAATCATCGATCAGCTGCCTCTTGCACACCCCCTACTGGGGATGTGCCCGCAACCAAGGTACATGCCCTTGACCCGAATCGAACCTGGGACCTTTCAGTCCACCGGCCAACGCTCTATCCACTGAGCCAAACCGGTTTTGGCTGTTGTTACATCTTAAAGCTGACACAGGACCCCGTCCTGATGTTGTGTATGCAACCGCTTCTCCAAGAAGACGGGGTCTCCATCAGACCCCGTCCTGATGTTGTGTATGCAACCGCTTGTCCATTATGAAGATAATGAACAAATGCCAGCGTACACCAGAATAGGTTTATAAAAGCATGCTCTCGAGAACACATCATCCGACATTACTGATCCTATAATGCATGTTAAAATGTGTCACCTGATCATGGTTTTGCTAACAATGAACAACAAAGTATGGGCAGCAACAACCACATTTCATTTTTTTTATTTAAAAGTTTGCTAATAGCTAAGAACCTAGTGTGAGCTTACACAGAGAAGTTCTGTTTAAGATGGAGGGGGCATGTTCTGCCCTGTTTGCTCATTAGTGCTACAGACTGAGGGGTCGGGGTTTGTCAGCAGTGAGCAGACAGACAGGTGGACGAGAATGCTTGGCCAGTTAACGATGGATTTACTAGGCATTCGAGGAAACAGAAGCAAAAACACGACATCAGAAGTTAACTGAAGATTCTTGAAAGTTAAAAATCTAGTCCCAGTATATAAAATTGATCGTCATAAAATATTTTTACTGTTAAAGACGATTTCCTAAAGGTTTCTGAGAAGTGGGACCAGCGGTGTGTTGGCATCTGAGACACACAAGACAGATGGGACACGTGCTGGCCACCACAATGTCCTAGGGAGGTAGGTGTCCTCTGCTCACAGTTGTTTTGTCGTTTTCTCTCCGTGTTGATGAAACAGCCAGAGCACATCCGTTTGCATTTCCTGGGATAGTGCCACCGTATGTTCCCCCCCAGATGCTCAACATTCCACAGACCTCTCTGCAAGCCAAGCCCGTGGTAAGGCCTTTCCTTTGCTTCTGCAGCTGGTTTGCCTGCCTTGGGGGACAGCTGGCCTTGCTAGCTACATATGCATCAAATCGTAACAAACACTAAATAATGTCTTAAGCTCTTGAATTGATATGTGAAGCAGGTGCCAGTGTTTGTTGAGTTAAAACTGCAGCCAAGACCAAGAATGCTAACGGGAGCGGGGTCCCCTAGGTAGCTTGTGCGTGTGTGACCTGTGCCCTCTCTGCCCTCTGTTTCAGGCTCCACAGGGGCCCAACCCAGGTGCTCCGGGTCAGGGGCCGCCCCATTACAGCCTCGCTGAGCCGGCCCTCACTTTGGAAACCAGCGGAAAGAATCTGACTGAGCAGAACAACTACAATAACATTCCTCACGAAGGAAAGCATACTCCACTGTATGAAAGGTCTTCCCCCATCAACCCCGCTCCGAGCGGCAGCCCCAATCATGTGGACTCAGCGTACTTTCCTGGTTCTTCTACATCGTCATCTTCAGACAACGATGAAGGCAGTGGAGGAGCTGCAAAGTGAGTGGTGGGTTTCTTGTGTAGCTTGTCCCTGGGGAAGCCCAGCCGGTGGCACTGCGTGCTGTGCTCAGAGAGGCAGCTGGTTGCAGGTAGGTGAGGGTTACTTTGTGCCAGGCTCAGTGCTCCTCAGACATGGAGGAGAGAGGTGTTTAGACATGTGCACAGGGCTTCCCGCTGAGTCTGCCGCCAGCCCGTGGCCTTGGCCCGGTGTTCCTCTGCTGAGGTGGAGTTTTAGGAAAATTGGTCTATGTGACCTCCAAACGTGGTGAGGTTGTCTGCTCAAGCCCTTTTGACTTACTCTGTGGTTTTTCTTGCTGTTCTCATCCTACCCCCATCCCAGGAAGCATTTTAAGTTAGACGCCTGTGGCTTTCCGTCTAGGTCCTGGACCAATGGGAATTTTGAATTTCTTTTGCTCCTGAGTTTAACAATTCATAGGACTGTTCTTGAAATAACACTGTTCACCCAATCAAAACCCTAGAAAGCTGCCAGACCCAGCTTTTCAAGTACATAATTCATTATAATCTGATTGAGGAAGTCTTCCTTCCCTCCTTTCATCTCCTTATGCGTCTAAGAATCCTGATTCAAATTAAAGGAGAAAGGAAAAGAAAACGGGTCTTTTCTTATAGCCTTATCTTCTTTTTCTGGGTTGGAACTCTAGTTTCCGGTAGATGCCTACGGCTTGTTAGTACTTCATTGATTTCTGCTGTAAGAAATGTGCAGGATTTGATTCTTCCTGCAAGTGACTGATGCTGTAGATTTTTCCTATTTTGTCCTCTTTTTCTTCATCTGTAAAATGGGCACTAATGTCTGCTGACCTCAAGCAGCAGTAACCAAGGAGTTTGCTGTCATCCAGAGATTGTGCACTGTCTGAAGCAGGGAAGCATAAAATGGCATAAACTCTTACTGCATGTGCAATCCTAAAATCCTGAAATGAAGTGAAAAGTCATAACATTCAAACTTTTGAGTAAACCTTTTGGAAAGGAAATATTCCTAAGACGTACTGAGTGGGAATTTCTGGGCTGGGGCTCAGAAAGGTGTGTGCGTGTACATGTGACTCTCTAGCTCATGGAAGTCTAAAAACGGCTGATGGATGTCTCGGAACCCCTTCCACTCGAATTCTGTGAGTTTTCTTTTATTTACTTTTTAAAAATATATTTTATTGATTTTTCATAGAGAGGAAAGGAAAGGGATAGATAGCTAGAAACATCGATGAGAGAGAATCATCGACCAGCTGCCTCCTGCACATCCCCCACTGAGGATGTGCCCGCAACCAATGTACATGCCCTTGACCGGAATCGAACCTGGGACCTTTCAGTTCGCAGACCGACACTCTACCACTGAGCCAAACCGGTGTTGGCTATGAGTTTTCTTTTAAAAGTTGACTCATGTCAACAACATCAAGGCATCTGTATAGGACATGGTCGTCTTACTGAGAAACATTCTTTCCAGACTGAAGCACAGGTAGACTTGAGGCATATGTGCTTTGTGGTGGCGAGTGTGGGAGCCGGCAGAGGCCTGGCATGGGGAGGCATGTGGAGCCTTGCTTTGTCAGGTAGGGAATCAGAGATGATGCGAGCTGCCAGCTCAGTTTGGCACACTGCCCAGTTAGGACTTGAGTTGAACTTGGGGTGAGTCAGGTTTCTCCTCCCTCTGTGGTACTGATTCAGTTCCAGCCTGTTCCCAAAGGTACTGGCCAACATCACATTCCCTGGAACTGTCCTCGATTTCAGTCACCTCTGCCAATTTGAGCTGTCACTCACTTGTCCACATCCTCAGCTTAGTGTTTTCACTGCCTTTTCTGGAGAAGCTTCTGGAAGGTGGACTCAGTGTAGAGTCGTCAGGGATATCCGCCATCCTTGTGATATGAAGTGTGGTGAGCACATCCACAGCTAGCAAGGGAAAGAGTGGATCAAGTGCGGCTTAGCAATGTGTGCCTGAGGCTTCAGGATTATGTGCCAGGCATCCTAGGACCTGGGATCAGCCCCGGTCATAGGTGTCCTCGCTTGTGGCAGATGCTAAAGAAGGGCAGTGTTCTTGATTCCAGGGTGAAGATTCTAGCCTGCTGGCTGCGTCATGTGTCTGCACTTGAGACCCTGCATAGGCTAGAGGGTTGCTTTCCCAGCTCAAACCCCGTGAGAGCATAAAGTGAGGACATGTGGTTGGTTGCTTTTGGTTTGGATGTGAATGAAGACCCCTGAACCTACAACGTGCTTTCAGGTGGTCTTGAGGGAAAGAAATCACCTATCCACTCAGCCAAGCAGCACTTGAGCACTTGTGTCTACCAGTGAGCATGTGGCGGGCAGTACAGACAAGGTGTGGTGTGGGCAGTCTGCAAAGAAGTGAACAGCCCAGGGATGAGTGTATGAAGAACAACACACCCCGGACAAGAGGGACTGGAGTTGCGAGCACTTCCCCGAGAGGTGAGATTTGAGCTGGACGATGTAGGGTGGAAGGAGAGGTGGCTTGACCAGGAGGTCTAGCAAGGTGAAGGCTGGATGGTGGAGTCTGACCATTATTCTCGGTGACGTGAAATATCTGTAGTGCTTTCTTAGAATGGCCCTGCAGCTGGAGAGATCCAGTGATTCTTTGGAAATGAGTTTGCTCTGATCTGGTGTCATTATCCTTGGGATGGACAGGCATCTGGGAGGCTAGGCCATTTAGCTGGAAATTACTCCAAAACCCGACTTCCGCGCCTCTTGGAACAGCTTCTGCAAGTTGACTATAATGTTTGTGTCGCTATTCTTATAACCTTGACTTGTGCAATAGCAGAGGTGGGGATCTGCCACCACCCAGCTGGGTGTGTCCCTCTCTCACTTCATCACATCACCCTTCATCGCTTTTTTATAAAATTCTCACCCAAGGATATTTTTTCCCATTAATTTTTAGAGAGGAGGGGGTTATAGAGAGAGTACATCAATGTGAGAGAGACACATTGATTGCCTGCCTTCCACATGAATCCTGACAGGGTCGGGGACCGAACCTGCAACCCTTTGGTCTGCGGGCCAACACTCTAACCCTGAGCTAAACCAACCAGGGTTCCTTGTCACTTTTCCCTGTTCAATTCCCTCTGGCATTTATACTTCCTCCACTGTATTGTCCACAGGTGGGTCCATAAAATACTAGTAAATGATACTGTTTCCCTAACAGACATCAACGATTTTTTTAAAGGACGGAGCTGATGGGTCATAGGACTATCTATACTGATAAAAGGGTAATATGCTAATTAGACTAGGAGATCTTCCAGGCATCCTTCAAGACAAAGTCATGGTGGCAGGGCAGAGGCAGAGGTGGTAAGGGGCGATCAGGCCAAGAGGGGAGGGCATTTGGAAGCAACCAGGCTGGCAAGGGGGACAGTTGGGGGTGAGCAGGCTGGTGGAGGGGCAGTTGGGGGCGAACTCATGCCAGCAGAGGGGGCCAGTTGGGGGCGAGCAGGCCGTTGGGGAGTAGGGCAATAGGGGGTGAGAAGGCTGGTGGGGAGAGCAGATGGGGACAAGCAGGCCGGCAGGCAGAGTGGTTAGAGGAGATCAGGCCGGCAGGCAGATGAGTGGTTAGGAGCCAGTGGTCTAGATTATGACCTAAACCGGCAGCCGGACATCCCCCAAGGGGTCCCAGATTGGAGAAGGTGCAGGCGGGGCTGAGGAATACCCCTCCTCCCCACTATGCATGAATTCCGTGCATTGGGTCACAAGTTATAGAATGAAAAAGAATTATCCTCCTCACCACCAGAAAAAAAGCTTCCTACAAATTAAAAAGAAAAGTGTTCTGAATGGCAAAGACTATAATCATGCGGGTCAGAGGAAACACAGATGGTCAATAAAATAGGAAAGGATGTTCTAGCTCACTGGGAAAATCAAAGGAATGCAAATTCAAACATGACACTTTTTTTTAAACCCATGACATTTGCAAACATTTATTTTAAAAAATAAGGTCAGTGAGGGAAGTGGGCGGAGTATAGGTGTGTATGTATATACACATGTATATGTGTGTGCTGGGCAGGCCCAGATCTCTCCGCCCTCGCGCCCCCTCCCCCCTCTTTTTTAAAATACCTAACTCAGGATTTTAGCCTCTTCAGTGTGAGCAGGGTCCTTGATCACCCCACAGATCAACCATAACCGCTGGTCAGGCCTAGGGACCCTACCCATGCACAAATTCCGTGCACCAGGCTCTAGTGTCACGTAAGAGAGATGTCTTCTTTGCCATATATCTTTAGTAGTTGGGTACCTGCTCGATGATGGCTGCTAGGTTCTATCCTCACAATTTATAATTAGTTATTAAATAGACAATACTTACAGATCATGAGGAAGTGGTACATGCCATGAAGGAATAAGTGAGAAAGGTGGTGGGAGGATGGCTGAGAAAGACTGCATTAGGATAGTATTGCAGCCAAGACCTATAGGATGAGGCATCACATAGAAAAACTTCAGTCTACCTTGGAGAGGCGGGGACAGCAATCCAAGAGGGTAGAGAAGATACTTCTAATCCTTATTCCCAACTAAGAGTTTGCATCCAGAACATGTGCTGACTTCCTATAAGTCCGTAAGAAATATGTAGAAAATGTTCAGACGATTTGACAAGTCCTGTCACCCATGGAAAGGTGCTTATCTTCACCATCGGAGAGATGCGCGGCAGACCTGCTGAGGTTCACTCTCTTACCTCTCAAAGGCTAACAGCGACTGAATGTCCTAAGTGAGTCCGGGAGGGGCCTGGGGCTCCGCAGGGCGGGACAAAGACCTAGCTGCGGGTTCTCCGGTGACAGGCTGGGCACCTGTGGAAGACAGGAGGATCAGTAGGTCTTAACGTCTCTCCGCCGGTCACATGCGTCAGCAAGAAGGGCGAGCCAGTGAAAGGCTCTCTCTGCTAGCATGCCTGTGTCCAGCACTGATTTTAGAAGGCCCTCTGAGCTCAGAGCCTCCTGGGGAGGGTGAGTGAAGGGGCGCCGTCTCGAAGCGGGCATTGTCTTGTCTGCCAAGCTGCAGCTCTGGCTGCTCCAGGCTCCCTGCTCTATCCAGGAGGATGCTCTCACACACCTCTTGTATCTCATAACCTTCTCTTACATCGTGGCCTGGAGTGAAAAAACAAGCAAAGAATTTGTGAAATAATACCATTCATACCACATACACTGCATTCCGTTCAGTTCCATGTTAGTGTTTAAAAAATGCTGCGTAAACCCACTAGGTTGTTTTCAGAGTGGGTCACAACCCACAGTTAAAAAATGCTGTTTAAAATACGTCATTCTGGCATTTCAGATACTCCATAATCTTTTCCATCTCTTGTTCCCACTGTATTTTTTACTGCTTTGCCAAGTAAAGTGATTCCCCAAATAAAATTCAGTTAACTCCCTGGTCTCTGAGCTCACAAACTCTCTGGGGCCTGGAAGGTGCCATCCACTCTGACTTGGCCTTGAGTGTCACCCACGTCTTCGCTCTCTCCTACGACCCTTCCCATGAGGAGGCTGGCCTCCCTGTGTGTTGCCACTTGGCACAGAATACCCTGCATTATTTATAAACTATGAGTAACGTGATTCAGATAACATGTAACATTCCACTGCCTGATAATTGTCAGTTAAATGTGGGGGTTTTAATCTCGTTTCTCTAAGATAAAAGGAAGGCTGTGTTTGTTGCGTTTTTGTCTTTTGTATCTCGTGGCGCCAGCACATCCCAGACCATATTTCAGCTGAGTGGTCGGCGTGGGCTAGGCACTCGTTTCTCTTTCCCGGTGAGTGGTTATCACCTGCCTGCTGGAAACGGGCAGAAATGCTCCTGTGTAGGGTTCTCCTTAGAGATGGATTGGGTGGCAAGATTAGTAAAGCACAAGGGTTATTCTTGAGTCCATACCACAGGCCCTTCTTATCATCGTGAGCATGTGTGGGAAGTAGTTGACACTAACAGTAATCATGTGCATTTTATGTTCAGCCATGTCAGTGGGAACAAAATTGGCTGGGAGAAGACAGGAAGCCACTCGGAGCCTCAAGCGCGGGGAGACCCAGGAGACCAAACAAAGGTATAGGTTCACGCCTCCCATACCCCTCCAGCCCTGGCTCTTTCAGCATGTGCTAGTAGGAATTGTTTGAAAGTAAAACACTCTTGCTCTTTTCCAGTATATTGTGAGTAATACAGACATTGGCAGGGGGAAGGGGAATCACAGTTGTATGGGGCAGAGGAAGGAGGCTGGTGGAAATCTGACCTGTCTGCTGGCTGCAGAGTCTGGCCAAGCATTAGAGCTGTCCAGAGTCCTGTCTCATAGCAGGCGCCAACCTCATGGACCACCGGTTGGTGACCGCTATCTTATAGGGTCTTTGTGGGGATTGATAAAGCATTGGTATGTCTACAGAAAAAATGAAAATAAACTACATTTCTCTCCTCCCCTTTTTTCTGCTTCTAGCTATTTATGGTGATATATAGAAATATCTTTTTATTTATTTATTTATTTTTATTTATTTATTTATTTAAAAAAAAATTTTTTTTTTGCAGGGTCACACCAGCCCCAAACACAAAGGCCTGGTGAGAACAGGGCCCTTTCTTTTCTTTTCTTTTCTTTTCTTTTCTTTTCTTTTCTTTTCTTTTCTTTTCTTTTCTTTTCTTTTCTTTTCTTTTCTTTTCTTTTCTTTTCTTTTCTTTTCTTTTCTTTTCTTTTCTTTTCTTTTCTTTCCTTCCTCCCTCCCTCCCTCCCTCCCTCCTTTCTTTCTTTCTTTCTTTCTTTCTTTCTTTCTTTCTTTCTTTCTTTCTTTCTTTCTTTCTTTCTTTCTTTCTTTCTTTCTTTCTTTCTTTCTTCTTTCTTCCTTTTTTTTTTTTTAATTGATTTTGTACAGAGGGGAAGGGAGAGAGATAGTTAGAAACACCGATGAGAGAGAGTCATCGATCAGCTGCCTCTTGCACACCCCCTACTGGGGATGTGCCCACAACCAAGGTACATGCCCTTGACCGGAATCGAACCCGGGACCTTTCAGTCCCCAAGTCGACGCTCTATCCACTGAGCCAAACTGGTTCGGCAAAATATCTTTTTAACTGCAAAGCCACATCTGTTTCTATAGGCCAGTGTTTCCCAAATTTTCGTAACACTGAGTACTCTCATTTAAAAAAAAAAAAAAAAAAAAAAAGGATGTATTAGACGCAGCTAAGCACGTGCAGTGCATATCCGCACCAAACTCCGGTGCAACGCGTACCCCACCAAACTCTTCCCGTACCCCTGGGGGTATGCGTACCACACTTTGGGAAACACTGCTAGGCAATCACTTAGATGACATGGTCTCTGGCTGGAAAAAGCTTGTTTACATAGAAGGTGACAAAATATCAGAAATACTGTCACTGTGAATGATGATCCTATAAATAAGCTTCACGGATGCCCGTTGTCAGGCGCCTTCCAGTGTCTGCATCCTGTGGAACGGGCCTGGGGAAAGCACTGGCAGGTTCCCAGCATTGCTCTTCTTACGACCCAGTGTGGCGCTTTGTGTTTTAAGGGGTAAAATTCAGCGCTTAATACATAGCATTGTAAAGAATGCATATTTTTTTCATAACAGAAAAATATATATCTAGGGTGACACAGAATCAAACAATAAGCAGTATTATTTCCAACATTTATTGTGAGAAAGGAAAAATAATTTACTGTACAAATAATAATTGCTCTTTATAAATAATTCAGACTTAAAAGTTTATAAAGCCGAGACCGGTTTGGTTCAGTAGATAGAGCATCAGCCTGCGGACTGAAAGGTCCCAGGTTAGATTCCGGTCAAGGGCATGTATCTTGGTTGCAGGCACATCCCCAGTAGGGGGTGTGCAGGAGGCAGCTGATCGATGTTTCTCTCTCATCAATGTTTCTAACTCTCTATCCCTTTTCCTTCCTTTCTGTAAAAAAATCAATAAAAATGTTTATTTAAAAAAAATTAAAATTTTTTAAAGCTAAGAGCCCCCTCTGCCTTTTCTTTCTTTGCTCCCACTGCCTTGCGATGCTCTGCTCTCATTCCTACTTATTTACACACATTCCTTATTTTGGCAGGTGATTTATACAGTATGGGGAGTTTTCAACTAATAATATACCAGGCACAGATTTCTGTGTCTGTATATATAGATATGACTCACCCATTTTCGTGGAATTAGCTTGTTTTTTGCTTTAACTTTTCATAAACACCTTCCTGTGTAATTAATTTGGGGGCTTTATAATATCCAAAGTGTTTGGGCTTTTTATTCTTTAGATACCAGCTGTGCTGGTGAAGAACAGATCTGAGTCAGGCCTAGATTTGAGTCCTAGTTCCATAAGGTACTGGAAGGTACTGGTTACAGCCATGGACAAATGACATGCTCTCTCTGAGCATTAGTTTCCTCATCTGTAGAGAGGACCATGCCTACTTTGCGTTAGGTAAACACAGAAATTCGCCACATGGGTTAGCAAGCCCAGAAAACTCCTGTCTCCCCACAGGGCCCTTATGGTGGGGCTCCCCTCCCCCCAAACAGCATCCACTCACCCCTCCCTCTGTCCACGCAGGGGTGGATCAGTGCTCCCTCATCTTCCGGTGGTGAAGGTGTTAACTCTGTCTTTCTAGACAGGACTCTATCACAGGTGGACAGACAGCTTGGCATGAATCTGTTTTCCTCTCACCCATTGCTCTGTAGGTAGAAGGTTCGTCCACTGCCTCTTCAGGCAGCCAGCTTGCTGACGGAAAGGGAAGCCAGATTGGCACTGTCCAGCCAATTCCATGCCTCCTCTCCATGCCCACCAGGAACCACATGGACATCACCACCCCGCCTCTGCCCCCTGTTGCTCCCGAGGTGCTGCGAGTAGCCGAGCACCGTCACAAGAAGGGGCTGATGTACCCGTACATCTTCCACGTCCTGACGAAGGTATGTGCAGTGTCTCCCCTGGCGTATGGCTGCTTGCTTTGGAACTGTTCTGTCTTATAATTTTTTGAAACAAAATTCATTTTCCCCTTTCTAAACTTAGAGAAAAAAATAACAAAAATATCTACTTCTAAATACAATAAAAAAACATGGGAAAAGTCTCATTTTCTCCTTCAATGTCATATAAGATATTTTTAAACTTCTAATTAATGACACATCATATTATTTTGTGACTTGTAATTTTATTCTTTATTTCTAACTTCAAAATTTCTTACACTGCATTTGTGCCATAATGTCACGTTTAATTCTAATGTCAAATATGGTTATCAGCCCCAAAAATGCCCCCTAGTCGGTGGCTGAGAGGACTTTGTGTATTTTGACTTGTTCTTCCATCTCATTGAGTACAATTTTTAAAGTACTTCTAGCAAAAAAATGGAATACAGGGGTTGTAACATATCATAGTAAGAAAATGCAATTTATCTTTTACCTAGTGTAATAATTTCACTTTATTAGTCTTATTAAATGCATGTTTAATTAGTTATTCAGTGTGGCATTAACTGGTTTTGATTCTTGGTGTCTTGAATGGATCTTTGTGTATTTAAATTTCTTCAGTAATTTGTAGTCTTTATCTTGGTACTTATTGTCAAGACTTATAGTTTAACATGTTATCTTGGTGACCAGACTTCTCATGCAGAATTGGTTTATTACTATATGTATTTTTAATATGTTTTCATCAGCATCTACTGTATATCACCCTGTATAATCACTTTTTTCTTTCTATTTTCTGCAATCCATCTGTGGTTTGTAAAAGGGAAGCAGTGAATGCAAAAGTTACTCCTGTTTCACAGCACCCCAGCTGGGCTTCGATTGTTAACTAATTCAACATTTCTTACGTGTATAAACCAAAGAATATTTAGACCAGTACTACTTATTCAACTCTTTTATTTTTAAATTGTAATTTCCTTAAATCTCCACTATTACTTGATATGGGTATCCATGTATTAGGTACCACTTTTGAAATTGTGATTGTAAAGTAAACATTTTATTTTTCAGGTTCAACATAAATTGTAAGGGTAAGTGAAAAGTTACCGTTGATGGATAAGTGTTTTGCTAGGTTAAAGGGACCAAGGTTCTCAGGAGATGGCGCCCATTCCCCTGGTGGTGTTGGGATATAAAGTCCCCGGGCCCTGCTGAGTGCCCTGCCATGCTGGCGGGCATGGCTGGGTGATCTGTTAGATCAATATGAGTGCTGCAAACTGCTAATCTTCTTCATTCCTCACTGATCTTAAGGGCAAATTTTGATAAAAATGATTGTGGTTAAGAAAAGTCAACTTGATTGTCTTTTCAGATTTTAAAGTGTCACCTAAAATTTTTCAGTGTGCTAGAGGAGAGTTTAGAGAAAGCCTGCTGCTTTCTGTGAGCTGAGCACCTCTGTTATCGAGTTGTCTATGCTGAGGCAGTCTCACTGAGGTGAAGCTGGTAGGAGTGTAGAGTTATGAAAACCTCATCGTACACGAGGAGTGAACACTCCCTAGGTGAGAGGGATCGCCATGCTAACACATGAAGGTACTGAGGGTCAGGAGAAAAACAATTCTGAAGCTAAATTTGTGTGAAAGAAACGCAACTGTTAGGAAAGTATTATTAAGAGAGTATATGTGAACAAATTTAGTAGACATTGAAGGTCATAAATACACTTTCACGTTATAAATATATGTAAGTAAAATTCCTTGCAAAATCTCTTGCTATACCTCGATGCTATAAAATATCCAGGGCCGGACCACAGCATTTTTGCAGATGATCACAGTAGTCATTTGTCTCTTGGAGGCATGGTCCCGCACCACAGTGAGGCCCTGCCATGCTCTCCTGGGACCGTGAACAGAACTGGCGTCCTTCATGTTCTGTCCCTAGCAGCTGTTATGCCCCACACCCAGTGCGATAGGTCTTTCAAGTACCGGCTGCACTGGGGTGGAGGCCTGCTCCATGCCAAAAACTTCACAAATAAACATTTCAGAGAGTTCTATGTGGCAGTTTTTTGTGGAAGAAGCTGGTAAAGAAAAACCGACCATTTTATGTTTAGGATACCAGTTTCTTGGATTTTATGTAGGTCATTAAAAATTACTAATTTCATTGCATATGGTCATCCTGACTCAAATAAAATTTGCAAGTTTTCAGCATTTTCTATCCTATTGCCATCTGATGTTTTCTGTCTAGATTGTTTCAAAGACTTTGGGATCATTCATGTGGTTTTCTTTTGTTGTTGGTTCCAGATTGAAAATAAAACCATGTAGATTTTATTTTGACTCTTGGAGCATATGTTTTGGCTACAACCTACTAACTGAACTCTCCCTAAAAATCTTCCTGTAGACACGTTGTGAAGTAACTGATTTAGAATAGAATTGCAATGTCATTAACTGGAGATAATACAGTATATTTCTTTGAGTTTATTGTAAATTCAACATGAAAAATGTGCAATATTATTCTGCTTTCTTCCATGCAAAGGGTGAAATCAAAATTGCTGTTTCTATTGAAGATGAAGCCAGCAAAGACCTGCCTCCCGCCGCCCTGCTCTATAGGCCAGTTCGCCAGTATGTTTACGGAGTCCTGTTTAGCTTGGCAGAAAGCAGAAAGAAAACTGAGAGACTTGCTTTTAGAAAGAACAGACTTCCACCAGAATGTATGTACTGTGAAATCCATTGTTTGTTTTCCTCGGTTCCTCATAATCACATGTGCATTTTCTAACGCCTTAGAAGGATCCTGACTGAGATCGCCCTGAGTGCCCCACGCAGCGAAGGTGGGCTGCATTTGGGCTCTTAGGAAAGGAGGACAACCATGAGCTTCACTCTCAGTAGCATCCCAGTAATGGTGGTTATTTGGTAAAATGTTAAAACTGGAGGTTTATGCCTTAAACTGACCTGCAGATGGCCCTGACAGTCACTGCCCTGCTGTGGCTAGCATGTCTCAAGCAGGGAGACGGCAGTGTCTGCTCTCCAGGGGTCGCTGTTCCTGGGAGGTCCCACCAGCTGTCCGCTCACCACTCTGTGTGGTCGGTGTGTGGTTGCATGTAGCCCCGATGCCAAAGGGCACATGTGTGTGATGGTTTCCCTCAGATCCCAGCTGACCCGCTCTGGGGTGGATGCAGAAGTACAAAGGCAAAAATATTATTTCAAACATTGGCAAACATTGAGTCAAAGCAGTTCCCATCTTCTCGTAAAAGTGCCTTTTTGTTCTAGGTAATGTTACAGACTAATAGGAAATATAAAAGTCATTGTATATTTAATAGACAATATGGAAAAGTTTCCTAAAACATATAGTCTGAAATAAGAATATTATGAACCGTGGAAGTTGTCGACTACAGTCTTGTCCGCCTACTAAGGAGAAGTAGTGACGATCGCCTGCATGGGGCCAGGTCAGTGCAGGCGGGGGGACAGGTGCAGCTGACCCTCTCCGGGACGGGCTTACGAGTGGGGCTTATCTTTGGAATTAAACCACAGAGATTGTAGCCATGCTGAAAACTCAGGCCCATAGAGTCTTAAGTTGTCCTTTCTTTTTACTGTGACATAAAATGAAGCATCTGCCTGACACTACCCTGCTTGAGGACAGCTGTGCTGAGAGTGGTGCTGGGCTGTTCGTGTGACTGTAGCTGGAAAAGGGGGTGCAGACTCCAAAGGGCCGCCTCTAGCTGCCTCGGTCAGGGCCAGAGGCGCCACCTGAACACAGTTTTATCAGCGGGCACTCTTTTTAGAGGCCCTGTCTGCTCCTGATGCATGTTTTCTCTCACGTTGTACGTATTCTCACTTTTTCCTGCACCATGATTCGAATGCTCAGAGAAGAAGGACCTTTCTCACTTTGCACAGGATTGGTCATTTTTTTGTGCTGGCTCACCCAGGCCACCCGTCTCTGCAGCTGTGGGGACCCCCCCTCTCCCCTTTGGTTCTCTGCTGGGCATAGAATGCATGTGCTATACAGAACCATGCAGGACTTCTGCCATGTCTTTAGCACTGGATCACATTTGGGTTCACGCGAAAGGCTTATTTTTATTTGTGTGCTCCAGGAACAGTTCTGTGCACAACAGAACCCTCCACGGTGTTCAGTGATCTCAGCCTGACATTCCTCAGGGAATTCCGGGCTGCTCCCCCTTTCAGTGTCACAGCAGCCTGACTGTGGGCGATGTGCTCCGGTCACACCCTCAGCAGTGGGCAGTGGGAGTCCTTCCCACTGCTTTGCCTTGCCGCCAGGTCAGGAAGTTCTGTGTCGCAGGGAGCTCTTCTGCCCTGCTGCAGGTCTGCAGCTGTAAAATGCACAGCTAGCCACATGCAGCATGCTCCCGCCTCCTCGTCAGTTCTTTTGTACCTGGTGCTGCAGGTGTCCTGTGGGCAGACAGTAGGGGAAGCAAGGGCAGGGGTAGGTGTTCACTAATGGACTGGCATCCTCGGAGCATAAGCAAGAGAGAGGCAGTTTGTAGAACACACCGCAGGGCCTAGCACTATCTCAGAAATGCCAGGGTCAGCTTGCCGGCAGCAGGCCAGCTCTGGCTGGGGCAGGAGGGCCTTGGGATGGAGCGATTAGGGATGAAGGGGGAGGGTGATATGATTGGGAAGACTCAGATGGACTCTGTGAAACTGGGTCGGGTTGGAGAGGCACGGGGGATGCGAAGGAAAGGAAGAGGAAGGCACGCCAGCATTCCTCCTCAGACATGGCTGAGAGCAGTGGAAGATGTATACATCTGACCTCTGAATTTGCAAGTTGAGAGACCTTTTTAGCTTGTAAGTTTGGTGAGTGAGACATTCATAAGTGGCTTTAGAATCTTGGTCTTTTGGTGGAGCTGATAAAGTTGAACTTCTTTCATGCATTCATTATGTTAATAAGGGGAAGTCAGCCTGCAGAAAAGGCTCATATATAGTAATACACATCCCCAGTCTCATAACCAGACTTCAAGCCACGTCTTCACATGGTTGAACTTTGTCTTTGGAATCTTCTGAGTCTTGGGTCTGTGCGCTCTGCCACCCTCTGTCCTCGTTAGCAGTTGGTAAGGCTCTTCCTGGGGCTCTTCATCAGATTCCAGCTGGCTCTGCCCACTGGTTCTGATGGTGCCCAGCTTTAGGTGTCCATGCTGGGACAGCTAAGTGACGATCCAGTTTATGTTCTTAAGGAGAAAATGCTGGAAGCTTCTTGATGCTCTGGATGAGATGGGAAAATGACGGTGTCTGGTGGTGCTGAAAGGGTGACCTGGGTCGGTTTCTGGGGAGGTGTTGGCTGACAAGATTTCCAAGCTGAGTGTTAAAATCTTGTTTTACTGCGATCATTCTTAGGTGAAATGAAGTCAGGGGGACTTTGCAGAAGTTTCAGAAACCATGTGAAAGTACCCCATGGGGTCTTGGAACAGATTTGTCTTCAAATACCTGCTGGCTTTGCCGTCCACTTTGGTGGTATGATAGCCAAAACTACGCTACATGGGTCCAGAGACTCTGCCTATTCTCGTGGGGGATGCAGCCACTGTAGAATGTGAAGGCTTTGATCTAATACAGCTCAGAACACTGTTCATGCAGGTGCCTGTTGCTGTGTGGCCACTGTGACAGGCGTTTCCATGGAGGGTTGTCATCAGAAAGAATTCATTAAAAGGCATATTGAGTCTGAAGTGTTGTTTAACAATATTTAACTCTCACTAAATTTAAGACATATTTCCGTTATGATTAACTGATCATAATCTATAATAAATTTTTGTGTGATTTATCAATGTTTCACTTTAAGATCATTATATGGTTAAAGTAGTATATGTGCAATCAGATCCTAAAAAAATTATAGTCTTTGAAAATCTTATTTTATTACATGCTGGCAGATTATTTTCTATTGCTCTCTGTCCTTTCCTAGGTTCTATAATATTGCTTTCAAGGAATACTTTAGAATACTTGTTTGTAATGGCAATATGCTACGGAAGTCACTGTTGTGGAATTCCATGTCCCACTAGTGGGGCTAGCAAGAGACTCCTGGCCCCACACCCACACGAGCAGATTTGCCCAGATGTGCTGGGTGGTGTCAGTGGCAGCTGGAGGTGGCAGCTGGGTGGTGCAGTGGAGGATTTGGGACCAGGAAGCTGCTTCTATAGCTGCTAGAATAAATGCTGTCTGGAGACAGCAATGGTCTCAGCCAGCCTGGGCCTTTTGTATGTGAAATCAGACGAGGGAGCTGCTTTAAGACATGCCCCTGTCTTGGAGGCAGCTCTGGCCTTTGCTGCCTGTGGCTCTTCTTCCTAGGGGAACTACTCAGCCTCTGGATACGGGTTCCCAGCGTGCTCCTCAAGAGTGAATGGAAGGGACCAGAAGAAAGAGTTCAGGTTCTGAAAAGATAGTAGTACAGCCCTGAAGGTGTTGCTCAGTTGTTGAAACACTCGTGAAACAGGAGGTCACTGGTTCGATTCCCATCAGGGCATATACCTGGTTGCTGGCTTGATCCCCAGTAGGGTGTGTGCAGGAGGCAGCCGATGGATGATTCTCTCTCATCACTGATGTTTCTATTTTCCCCTCTCTTTTCCTCTCTAAAAAGTCAATTAAAACATTAAATAAATAAATAAATAAATAAAGCAGGACAATAAGTTGCCTCAGCTATAGTAGAAGAATTAAAAATCATGGAATGAAGCTCAGGGAGTTTCACATGTTAAAATTATTGTCCTCTTTATAAAACTGGCCTTTTTGTTTGCAGTAAGTCTCTCCAGTACCTCAAAGTTAAGTAAGTAAAAGAAACAGACTTTTAGACAGTAGATGAACATAAATTATAAACAGGAGGTGAATTTATATTAATAAAAAGTAAGTTCAACCAAAACCAGTTTGGCTCAGTGGTTATGGCGTCAGCCTGAGGACTGAAGGATCATGGGTTCGATTCCAGTCAAGGGCATATAGTACCTTGGTTGCGGGCATATCCCCAGTAGGGGGCGCGCAAGAGTTAGCTGATCAATGACTCTCATTGATGTTTCTAACTATCCCTTCCTTTCCGTAAAAATCAATAAAATATATTTTTTTAAAAAAAGTAAGTTCATATACAAGTACTATTCTTATAAAGGATAGCTCCATCTTTATTCTTTAATTTTTAAACTATCAAGAAAAGCCAAAGAGAACATTGGCTTTTCCTGGTCTAATTTGCTTTGAAAATTTTGTGTCAAATAATTGGGGGACTGCTGTTAAAAATAAGTAAATTTGTTCACTCTGGATTGTATTACACACAGTACTTCAATATGATCAATACTAGTGTACTTTTTAAATATATATGAAGATTGCTTATATCTGTTCATCTGAATTTCTTTATTCCACAAAGCTTTCTAGAATTAGCATTAGTGAACTGCCTCTTCCTCTCAGAACTTTGAACAGCCACGCTCCAGAGACACAGGAAGGCGGCCTGGCTCAGAAGGACTCTTGGATTGATATTTACTTCAGAGATCCTTGAACTTGAATTCATTAATCTGTAAAACATCCATCTTCAGTTAGTTGATCTCATGTAATGAGCCAGTTATTACCATATAACAAGGGCGTAAGGTGCCTTCTTTGGGGTCTTGTTGCAGAGTGAGTCATTGGCCCTTTTGCCATTTCTGGTTCCAGGATTGAGGGTGGGGTGTCGGGGAAGTTGAGAGAGGCCCAGCTCAGAATTTAAGGAAACCTGAATTCTCACATGGGCACCTGGGAGTTGGTGCCCCCGCCCTGGGAGCCTGACCCACGTTTTGGCCCAGTCTGGTAACTGGCCAAAGGTTCCACAGCTATGAAGTGGTGGTATACACAAAAGATCTCTAAACATTGAGCTGTTTAAAAACAGATACACACGTGTTAAAAATAAAGCAAGCCAGGAACAGCTTTGCTTTGGAACAGAGCTGTGTTACTGCGCACTTATTTTGTCTGATAGAGACATGTTTTCCTGAAATTAGATTTGAGCCATTCTTATCATGAATAGTGCTGCTAGGCAACAAAAATGCTTAGAAGGATGGGAGCACATTGATACATCTGATACCTTCCTCACAGCTGCAGTCTCCCCACCCCATCCTGCGCTCCTGGCAGGCACTGACTGCAGGTCCCGGGGATCGGTCAGCCCTTCACCAGCCCGGCGCGGTCCTGGGCGTAGTGTGCAGAGAGGCTCACCTTTAGCCACTGCGGGGCGGGCGGGGATCTGAGCACACAGCTTCGTGCCAGGTGAATGCAGGCAAACTTTGGCCCCTCAGAGCTAGTGTGGACAGCTGCTCAGGGACGCCTCAAGTGGAGCAGCCACTTGCAAGAGGCATTTCCATCCTCCACTTACCTTTGAGGGAGGACCTTGGAACATAAAGTAGGTAGAGGTGTAAGCATTCTGAATGTAAGGATGAAAGTCCTCCACCAAAAATTCACTTCTAGAATAAAAACAAGACATAAAATAAGAAAAAAAGTAATAAAAGACGACAGAGCTGACGAAAGGGAGAGAAGTGAATGAATGAAGATAGGTTTCATATGGATGCCTCTGGAGAAAACTCCAAGGAATATAGACTCTGGTACTATATTCCGAGGTTTTTAAGATTTAGGAAATTCATGCTTTGTGTGCGTGTGTTTTGGGGGAGGAGTGAGTCAAATTAACTAGTTCTACAACCATAGATAAATCTAATTCAATTCCTTTAAAAAAATTTTTGCTACCAACATGAAGGTATTACTTAGAAAAAAATAGATTTATGCATTTTATTCCCTTTTTTTTTGGCATGAAAATGAATTTTGTGGTGTAACCTTATAGAAACTGAGTAATGGCTTGTTTTGAAGGGCCACACTCTGCTTGTGGGATATTGACAGGACTGGGGGGAAGGGGTGGTAGATTGTGAGTCCGAGGACAGGGTCTGTTGGATGATGAGAGCTTACTGGGTTTGTGTCTGGCACTTAAAATATTGATGAACACAAAAATGCATATACTTGAATATACATGTGTATCCCTGTTTTGATTTGATGGACTTTAAAATAAGCATTTTAAGTGTTTTAAGTTTTCTTTTGATTTAAACATGAAGATATTAAAATGTAAATGAATGGAACCAAACAGCAACTCTTGTAAGAGGAGAACTTTCTGGGACTACCTTGACTTCACCCTTGTTCAGGGTGTGGCCAGCACTGCTCTGCAGCATGGCCTCCGCGGGCTGCCTGGGGCGGATGTGCGCAGCTTGCTTTCCCCTGTGCTCCCTCGATGCGTGTGTTCGAGTACCAGCCTCCTGGTGCTCTCCGGCCTCTGACAAGATTCCTTCTCGCCTTACTCCATTTAGACTTGGGATGGAGCTAGAGATGACCCGTTAATTATTTAACTTTATTAGGATTTGGGTTTCTCTCAGCTGCTCCAAGCATTACTTTAGGGACAATGAGCCATGGGAGGGTTGCTGTTAGTTGGAAAGGATTGAGGGGTGAAAGATCTCATTGGATAGAGTCCTAGTGCCGTCCTGGCTTCCATGTTGGCTGCTGGCAGCTCCCTGGGCTCTGCTTTAGTTCTGATACTTAATGTTCCTTACAAAGTGCACATCTAAACCTTACCATTGATTGTTAAGTCATAACACGCTGCTCTGCAGTAGGCCTTGTCTTCATTGTATTCCCAGCCTGGTTTTCCTTTCCTTGGAAATTATGTGGAAGAATGTACATATTTGTGTGTTTTAAGAATTAACAACAGTAGTAGTGATAAAACAACTGTGGAGAAAAGTCATTGTTTTGTGTTATATCAACTTAGAATTTCTTGCTTTTTTTGAAGTGACAATGCAGCACTTTACACGTTGTCTCTAGTCTTGCTGAATAGAATTACTGCATACTGGTGTCACCTTGGATTTCTTAACGTGGACTGCTGCTTCTGCTTGCAGCCTCACTGGGCTTTCCTGTCTCACTGCATGGTAGTTTGCTCTTGCTAATGTTTTGTTATCTTTGTTAAAGCAAGAGGTCCTTAAGTAAAGTGGCTACCAAATGTAAATTCTTTCTCAAATCTAACTAGAAGTATTTATCTATGTAGAAAAAGATTAGCTATCTAAATTGGATTTTCCATGGACTTCCGTGATAATAACATACTTCTGTGAATTATGCTAGTTGTTATTAATAAAACTACTAATGCGTTTTTATATTAAAAAAATTTTGACAACATTTTAAATTTACATATATATTATAGTTATATGGGGAAATCAAGTTATGATTTGATTGAGAAGAAATTTATTGGTGGCTTCACTGAAAATGTAAATGAAGGATTAAAGTACATAGAGGAACAACAAATGTCTTAGCCGGGAGAGCTGATGACTAATGGCTTGCTAACTAGAGGATGTATTGTTACTTGAGCGGTAACATCTTCAGGCTGTAATTACTAGAGCAGTTTACTTTGTTAGGGTTAAAGGAGCTGAAATGGGGCATAAACGCTTCTCCTCTGATTTCCTTCTAGCGGTTTCACCAGTGATCATTAAGGAGTGGGCAGCTTACAAAGGGAAATCTCCACAAACTCCGGAACTGGTGGAAGCTCTTGCCTTCAGGGAGTGGACCTGCCCCAACCTGAAGAGGCTCTGGCTGGGGAAGGCAGTGGAGGACAAGAACCGCAGGATGAGGGCCTTCCTGGCCTGCATGAGGTCAGACACTCCAGCCATGCTCAACTCAGCCAGCGTGCCCACTCATCTCACGGTGCTGTGCTGTGTCCTACGGTAGGTGTGGCACGGCTGCTCTGGCAGCTGCATGTCTGCCAGCAGGTGATGGTACGGAGAGGGGGGTGGGAGAAGCGTGAGGGTTATTCTAGGTGAACTGGGTTATCTATTGAAATTCATCCACATCTCATATTTACATATAACTACGGAAATATAGGCCATGTAAATGCAATGTGGATTTGCATTGATGCTGTATAATATGTTTACAGAATAGGTATATTTGGTGAACATGTACTTTATCTATATTTATAAAAGCTTAAGCATCCGTCCAACTGGCTGATGGTTGGTAGCTATGACGTGCACTGACCACCAAGGGGCAGATGCTCAACGCAAGAACTGCCGAGCAACAGCAACTTTGCAGAGTGCCCTCTCGCACACTTGGGCAGAAGGACCCCACCTGCTGGAGGGACCCTGCTCACTCCACAGATGCCTTTCAAGCCCCAGCGCTGGCCTGGGTGCTGCTGGCCAGAGCGGAACAGTGGGAAGTTGGCTTCAGGGTGTGTCTCACCCAGTCCTGCCCACCGGCCACCTTCTAATTAATTTCCTTTCAATGTGTATGAATCCGTGCACCGGGCCTCTAGTATAAACATAATGATTTTAAACAGTTTGTCTTTAAATATTAAAGATTTTGAAGGCAGTCACGGAAGAGTATATTATACTAGAGGCCTGGTGCACAAAATTAGTGTACAGGCAGGGTCCCTAGGCCTGGTCGGCGATCAGGGCCAATCTGTGGGGCAACCAGCTGGGAGATTGGGAGGCACCCGCCTTGGCCGGCCTGGCACCGCCTACTCACTGGCCCTGCCCCCCACAACCGCCACTGGTCCCCTCCCTCTGCGGGGTGACTGCTGGGGCAATTAGGCCCCCCCTTCCCCCCCAGCACCTGTCTTGGCTGCCCTGGGGCCTGCAACCTGGGGACAGCTCATGAGTTAAGTGTCTGCTGCCTGGTGGTCAGTACGCATCAGTGGATCCGCCATTTGGTTGATTTGTATATTAGGCTTTTATTATATAGGATATTATTTGGGATTGTTCTGTAAGGAAAAGGTGTCTCTTCTTCCTGCTCATTTGTTTAACCATATATATCAGCATGGACTTGTGGTTATCCAGTTTATTTCTAGCATTATAACTGATGTAGTGTCCTTGTTTTTTTGATTACTCGGGCCTTGTTCACTCAGTCAGTAGCTCCAGTGCCCTTTGTAACCCTGCATGTTCTTGCTTTTTTTGATACCACGTGATGCCTAGGCTCGCGCGCATCGCCCTGCCCTGCAACCTCCCTCTGCGGGGCCGGCTCCTCCTCGGAGAGCGGCTGAAGACCCAGACTTGGGCGCTGTGGTTCTAGGTCTTCTCAGATGACAGGCCTCAGATGCCTGTGTAGACACTGGCATTAACTCAATTGGCATGCATGCCTGAATCAGGTTTTTTAGGTTTTTTTTGTTTTTGTTGTTGCCACCTTTTTTAAAAATTTTATTTATTTTTATTTTTTAATAAATTTTTATTGTTCGTATTATTATAAATGTTCCTTTTTTTTCCCCCCCTCCATTGCTCTCCTCAACCAGGTTCCCACCCAATCCTCTGCCCTTTCCCCACCCCCCATTGTCCTCATCCATAGGTGCACAGTTTATGTTCAGTCTCTTCCCACACCCCCCTCTCCCCTTTTCCCCAAGAATCATCAGTTCATTCCCCTTCCTCTGATTCTATTATATTCACCAGTTAATATTGTTCATCAGATTTTTTTTTTAATTTCCTTGGTTTTTAGATTCACTTGTTGATAGTTACGTATTTGTTGTTCATAATTTTTATCTTTATTTACTTTCTCTTCTGAAAGAACCCCCTTCAGCAATTCATATAATTCTGGTTTGGTGGTGATGAACTCCTTTAGCTTTTTTTTTTATTAGTGAAGCTCTTTATCTGACCTTCGATTCTGAGTGATAGCTTTGCTGGATAGATTATCTTTGGCTGTAGGTTCTTACTATTCATCACCTTGAATATTTCTTGCCATTCCCGTCTGGCCTGCATGGTTTCTGTTGAGAAATCAGCTGACAATCGTATAGGTGCTCCTTTATAGGTAACTACCTTCTTTGCTCTTACTTCTTTTAATATTCTCTTTGTCTTTTGCTCTTGGAATTTTAATTATGATTTGTCTTGTTGTGGTCCTCTTTGGATTCCTTTTGTTGGAGTTCTGTGCGCTTCCTGGACTTGTAAGTCTAATTCTTTCACCAGGTGGGGGAAGTTTTCTGTCACTATTTCAGTATGTTTTCGATATCTTGCTCTCTCTCATCTTCTGGGACTCCCATAATTCTGATGTTGGTTCGCTTGAAGTTGTCCCAGAGGTTTCTTACATTATCTTCAATTTTCTGGATTCTCTTGCCTTCTAGCTTCTGCTGAGGAGTGTCTTCTGGCTCTTTATGTTCCAACTCTTTGACTTGATTCTTGCGATCTTCCATTCTGTTTTTAGGACTCTGTATAATATTTTTTATTTCAGTCAATGTATTCTTTATTTCTTGTTGATCCCTTATCATTTCTTGTTGATTCTTTATTAATTCTAGTTGATCCCTTTTCATATCCTCATAGGTCTTATTCATCTTTTCTAGGAAATTCTTGAAAAACCTTATAAGCGTAGATTTGAACTCTATATCCAGTCGCTTTTTGTCCTCCATGTCTTTCGTTTGTGATCTATTTCGTCTCGGCATTTTCGCAGCTTCCCTGAGTTGGTAGCCTTAAAAGTCTCTGTGTTCTGCTTGGATGGGGCAGGGTTTCAGGGTGGAGCCTGCAGCTTTGGCTTCTGTCAGCCCCGCCCTATGCGGCTCCTGGGTCCCTGGGTCCTTCAGTACTTGTTGCAAGCGCCTCTGAGAGAAAGGTGCCCTTGATTTTTGCCTGCTACCAAACAGTCTAGGCTCTCCCCCAATGGGGTTCAGTTCAGTTGGTAGTGGGATTGGAGTTGGCGTTCAGAGCAGTCTGGAGCCCCTGTCTCCTTCCCGCCAGGGCAATTCCGTGGCACAGTCAGCCGTCCCTTCTCTGCATTGTGTGCCGCCGGGGCCTCCTTTCGCTGCTCCCCTGGGGTTCCGCCTTACAGCCCACCTCCCTCTGGATGAGCCTGGGTCCCCGGGGTCTGGCCTAGAACTAGGGTTCAGAGCAGTCGGAACAGGGGCCCAACACAGTTGGAGTTTTATCTCCTTCCCGCTAGAGAACGCCCGCCAGGCACTCCGCCTCCCCCTCCTCTCCGGCTCCATCCTCTCCGTGCCGCGCGTCTCCGTACCTTGGGCTTTTCCAGCTCCTCCGCGCTTCCTTCTGGTTTTCTCCTTGCTTCTTGTTGTAGAATTTCCAGTCAGTCGACTTTCCTGTAGTTCTGGGTAATGTCCATTTTATATTTTAGTTGTATTTTATTGAAATTGTTGTGTGCGGCTGCGGCTAGGTGTTTACCTGGGCAGCCATCTTGGATCTCTCTTTTTAGTTTTTTAGTATGTTTTTCTTTTAACCTATTTAAGACTCAGGAAAAGTTGCAAGGGCATTTTTTTCTTTTTAGCCCAAATACTACTTGAGTGTGACTTTCTAACAAACTAGGACACTTTCCTGTAAGGTCTCAGTATAGCCATTGGAATCAGTCAGCACCTGCACTTCATTTCTGTCTTCAGTTCACACCCTCTCGTGGTGAAGCCCGTTGGTTTCCGGAGGGGGGAGCAGCTCTCCCTCTGCTACTCCTGGACCCGTGCAGGCTGTGCGAGTGCACTCTGGCACGTGACGGGGCTGTCTGTGGGACATCTCCAGGGTGGCTCTACTCCGTTGATAACGATATGTACTCCACAGCTGGCGCTTGGAAGCAAAGCATTCAGGAGCTCTTGGTTTCTGTCTGCAGTGGCTTCCAGGCCACTGCCGCCACCTCTTACTTCGGTGCTTCGTCGTCACTGACTAGGCTGGAAGGGGCCTTGTCAGCTGCCCTCCACAGTTGTCTTTGTCATTTTCTGAGCCCTCCTGCCTTCTCGGCAGAGTTGTGGGGGAAGAGAGGGGGCGGTATTAGATCCCCTGCCCTCTTGGTCTGTTTATAGGCACACAGACACCCATAGGCCGGCGGACTTCTGTTTGGCACCTCCAACCGGCCCATTTCAGTTCTCTCTCCCCAGCCGTGTGGCCTCTGATGCTGAGAGAGCAGTAAAAGCCTGGGCACAGCTGCCCTCCAGGCCCTAACCTGGCTTAGCCCCACGTGTTCTGCCCCTGAGCTGGCTTCTCCTCTCCAGCTCCTGATCCCCTACTGGGTCACACCTGCTTGACTGCTGACTGGGCAGAGCTTTAGTCAGGGGCTTATTTCCTGAAGTTTCTTAAATTCAGACTTTAAGGCCAGTAACTTACTTAGAAGCCTTTCCTGAATTAAATTGAGGTTGACTAAAATGAGCAGTCTCTTATCTCCAATGAGAATGAACTAGTGGGAAAGACCAGTTCTTTATTTGGTTTTTGAATCTGGTTCCTCCTATGGAAAATTCATTTATAGACTGGTTTTTATTAATAAAAACCATCTTATATTAGCCAAAAATTTAAGATTAAGAGTAGCCTAAAATCAAATTAGCAGTAATGAACTTGGTTACTTTGTATTTCCCTCTTTGAAGTTTAAATTGATGTGTGGCCTTTAGTCTAGTGGGCAGCCTACCGTCCGCCTGAAAAGCCTGCTGGACCAGCTCAGGGGGCTGCCCTGGAACACAGGTGGCCATGCATTAGTGCAGGGGTGCAGCAGTCATGCCCCTTGTGTTTTGTCTGTTAACCTGTTAACCGGGGAGTTCCCTTTTTAACTATGCAACCTGTAATGGGCGCGTACTCTTTCACTAGGACGTGTCAGTACGTCACGCCTGGAGGACGTAATTTCATATTATTATTATTTTTATTTATTTATACTTAATTAAAATAAATGATATATATATATTTTTCATTTATTTATATATAAAGCACAAAGGAAAATACAAAAATTACAAAAAAATAGAAAAGAATACCAACAAAAAAATGGAAACATCGAATTAAAAAATTATAAATTTTACAAACAATTATAAAGATTACAAAAAATATATACCGTCCCTCTCAAGGCGCAACATATATTTTCAGGACATATTCATACGTCCTACCCGTTCCCGATAGTTTACGTTTTGATGTATTTATACGTCCCGCTCGGTTATCAGGGTTAAGCATTCAGCCACTGGATGCTCGGACCTCTCTTCATGCGATTGGTCCGCATGGACCTCCCTCTGCCATTACTCCAGAAGAGGCCTCATGAAGTCTTCCTAGGTTTCCGGACTGCCCTGGTCCCTACTTCTAAGACAGTGTTTATTGTAGAGTGTGTGTGTGTGTGTGTGTGTGTGTGTGTGTGTGTATGCTTGGGGGGAGAGACCATTGTGTGTGGAGCAGGTGCCTGGGCCGAGAAGGGAGTTTTCACTTGGGAGACTGGGATAGGCCCTGAGGAGGAGCAGCCTGTTAGGGGCTTGGGAGAAATGAGGGACAGTGTCTCTGGGACAAGTCCAAGGGGCGAGGACACCATAAGTGGATTGGTTCACTCCACTAAGAGAATCCATTCTACCTTCTGCATTTGAGGCCCCAGGATAGTAGTTGAAGGAAGCCTCGTATTTGGTCAGTGGATATGACCTGCTGATAACACGGGGATGGCTGAGTAGCAGGTCTGAAGTCTTGGGGTAAAGAATGGTGGGGGCAGATTGGAAGAGGGACTGGACAAAGACGAGTAATAGAGTTGGTAACAGGACGAGTGGTTAGAGCACCTTGAGAACTGGCTGTGGGCTCAGGCTGGCAGCCCAGTGGTGGTTCTCGAGGCATTGCAGCTGGGGGCAGGGAGAGGGCAAAGCCTGCATCCTGGACAAGGTGAGCCCCTGTGGCATGACCCTTAGCTGAGGTGGGGCAAAGTCAGTGATCCCAAGGCCAGGCTGTCACCCACAAAGGCTTCTTTCCTTTTCTTTGATCTTGTTTTTTGCCTGATTTCTACCTGGAAGAAATTGTGAGATTAATACAGAGAGCTCGTCTCTGTGCGTCACCATGCTCCCTGCACGCTCATGTTCTACTGCAATTGCTTTTGCTCCTCTCCTCACATCCTCAGTCCCTTGGATGTAAGTTGGGGGCATGCTTTCCCTTTATCTAAAGCTCTTCAGTTTGTGTTTCCAAAAAGTCAAGGACATTATCAAAATTAGAAAAATAATACTGGTACATTTTACGAGCCAATCTCACTTGGATTTTGCCATTTGTTCTAATAGCATCTATTAGCAACAAAATCAGTTGTCATGTCTTCTCCCGTCTCGACTGCTTTTCATCTTTCTCTGGGTTGATGCAGAGGCGTTTCTGAAGAGAGAGCCTGGCTTTCTGCACACTGGGGTCTGGGTCAGTCAGTCATCTTGGATGCTCGTGAACAGGTGGAAGCAGGTTGGCACACAGGTAGCAGCCCCCAGCTGCACTTGGTCAGCCTCTGGGGAGGCTGCCTCTCAGTCTGTTTGTCGTGTTCCTTTAGGGTAGACTCCACTTCTGCATCTGGGGCAGGCGCACCCTGTCAGGGAGCTGGCGGTCTCCTTGCTACTTTCACTAGTGTTGTCAGCACCGACATGTGACATATGTCCAATTGTGATGGTAGGACAGCACTCTGGAGGATGGGGGAAGAATTGCGGGCAAATCCTTAGAATCCTTGTAGCAGAGACCAGGAGGGGCCAGTGTCTGAGAAGAAGTTTAGCATGAGGGTGAAGCTCGGGTTCAGAACAGAACAGATGGCCTTTCCTGGGGTGCAGCCCAGAAAAGCAGATGAGGTCCTGACCCAAGAGAGCTAACACTCTCCTGAGTGGACAGACTGAGTTTTGTCCTGAAATAACCTAAATCAGAAACCGAAATAGGATAGGGAGGGCTTGAACCCCACACCGGACTCCAGAGAACCAGTGGAGCCTGTTCCAGCACCTGAGGAGTGCAGAAAGGAGCCAGTGCCCCCTTTCTGCTCTGGCTCCCACACTTGTAAAGGGCAGTGAGAGGAGGGTGAGGAAAGAGAGCCGCAGATACCCTCCCACCTCCATGGTAGGAAACCTGAGGCCTAGGAGAAGGCGTGGAAAAGAATGTCCAGAGAAAACAGCGACGTAGAGGGCTGAGCACTGTCAGTGCAGCTCCGAGTCCTGTGGACATACCTGGGCAGAACCGAGGGTGCAGTGCTAGCTGCTGCCGCGGGCACCGTCTGTGCCATCCTGGGTGGTGGTGAGCCACTTGTTTATGCAGCTGCATATCTTTATCTCCTGTTTATACTCTTCTGCATCCAGAAGGCTTTCCCAGGACTTCCAGTGAGAAAGAAGTAAATGGTAACTCTGTGAAAATGTAAGAGGAAGCCAAATGGAGGAAATGGCAGATATTCTAACCAAAAAGACTGTTTGTTGCTGCAACTAAACTGAATTCTGGGAGCCTTCGCAGCAAGAAAAACCAGGAAAGATCTTGAGAAAAACAGCCTGCCCCCAAGATATTGTTTCCCTGATTAATGATTTTTAAAGTAACATCTAGCCAAGGGCTTGGGAGCGGGGGAGTCAGTGTTCCATAGGCTTGGGAGGAAAGGAGTTGGGGGGGGTGGGGGGAATAGTCGCACAACTATGTACTAACACCACTGCACTGCTCACTCAGAGATGGTTCAATGGTAAATTTTATGTTGTGCATTTCATCACAAGTTTTAAAACATAAAGGGCTAACATGGATGCTTAGGCAAAGAACATTGGGCATTCGCACAGTCTTCTCCACAATAGATTTTCAGAGAGAAGTGGGGGGACTTGCTCCCTATTTGCTGCTGCTTTCCTGTGCTCCAGGGGCCGCAGCACTCATCCTGAAGGCCAGTTTTAATTCTCGCCCGGGCTTCCTTTCCACTTCCTGTGCATGGAGCTCATAAAACCATCGTATTTAATATTTGTGTCTCTGAAACACTGTAAAGGATGTTATTTTTGTCATTGCAAATATTGGCAGTTTAATAAAATAAAACTTTTACATTGTTCTTTAAAGTATATCTAATCAGAGAGAAATACTACAGAGATTTAACATCCACTGTTCTTTTACTTTGAGGGTAATTTACTTCCTACTAAGGCTACGTAATTTTACCATGAAGTGTCTAAGCTCTGAGTTTCTGTGACCATGTGAGGAACCAATGCATATAAATGATTAGACTGGTGAGCAGTGCTGGGATTTTTTTTTTTTTTAATATATTTTTATTGATTTTTCACAGAGAGGAAGAGAGAGGGATAGAGAGCTAGAAACGTCGATGAGAGAATCATCGACCAGTTGCCTCTTGCACACCCCCTACTGGGGATGTGCCCGCAACCAAGGTACAGGCCCTCCACCGGAATCGAACCTGGGACCTTTCAGTCCACAGACCAACGCTCTACCACTGAGCCAAACCGGTGCCGGCCAGTGCTGGGATTTTTATTGAAAAGATTTCTCTTAATGGACTGGATAAGAACCTCTTTCTTCTCCCATTAGTTCCTGGTCCTGTGGTGAATATTAATTGTTATAAAAAAGAAATAGGGCTTTGTACCAACTCTGATTCTCGTTTTTTGTTGACTTAGATGTTAAGCCCAAGAAAACTTCCCTTGCAGACGGGACTAAAAAGCGCTTTGTGAGGCTTGTCATGCAGAGATGACATAGGAATCTGTCACCAGAAGTTGTTTCTAGTGACCAGCTGGCAACTTGATTAGGCCACCCTTCAAGTGTGCAGGATGTAGAGAGAATTAGGAACTATTGGACTTGAACAGGACTTATGACCAAGTTCTTAGTGGTTAGTCCCTCAGGCTCTCACCAGAAACGGGCGTCGGCACTGCCAGGTGAATAAGGGGAAGAGGATTGGAAGGAAAAGGTCATGTGGACACCTAGTGGTTCTCGGGCTAATGGAAGTTGTCGATGTAGAAATTGCTTTCCCATCAGCTGCTCACTCAGGTGCCCCCAGTGAACCTGTGCTCGGGGACTGTAGGCATGCATTCTGAAGACTGCAGCTTCAATTCTCATCCTGGTCTTCCTTTCCACTTCATCCCTGACACTCACTGGCCACCGCTGGTCCCCTTGTGCAGATGGTTCATGAGACACTTCACCAAGGGATTCATCTCCTGGGTATCCTGTCTTGAATTAAGTAGATAAGCATATAAATTCAGCATATATTACGTATGTGCTTTCAGGATTTAAATGCTTTACAAAAGTGCCGTATATAAAAAATCACCAACCAGCTAGTTTGCAGTATGTATAAATTTAGTGTGTTATTTTTAATTACTCTAAAATGCTAATTGGCCAGGTGATGATTGGGTTTTGAAAGTGGCATCATCACTGAAACTAGGAAAGCTGGGTAAGAAGTCTGTATAAGCCTGAACACCAGGTTATGCATGTGTCTGGAGACCGCTGCATCCTAATTGCAGGCCCTCTCTGTCTGTCCACCCCGCAGGTATATGGTGCAGTGGCCTGGAGCACGGATACTGCGTCGTCAGGAGCTGGATGCCTTCCTGGCTCAGGCATTGTCCCCCAAACTCTACGAGCCTGATCAGCTGCAGGAACTCAAGGTAACTAACACCTCCTTCCTTGTCCTGGAGCCTTGCTCTGGAGTCCAGGGACAGCTCACCTCACCTGGCCGCTGAGGACTTCAAACTAGTAATGCTCAGGAAGAGAACCTGAGAGCCTTCAGGGCAAAGGGAGTTCCTTCCCAGCTATTGAAATGGTCAAGTCTACTTTTGTCTGATATTTTCCCTTGTATACCAACGGGTGTTTTATTCTTGTTTTTCACATCATGAATGAACTTGCCTTTTATTTCAGGTGGGGATCCCAAACCCTGGGAGGGAGGGCTTGGTCTTAAGAATTTCCTAACATCTGGCCAGGATCTTTTTCTTATTTCGTTCTGTTGTTCCTAATTACAACATTCGTTTTCTCTAAAAACAAAACAAAAACCATAGTCTTTGTCCTCCTAATATTGTTAATCCCTTTTAAAAAAACACTTGAAGAACAACGTTATATCATCATTCCTGTGCCCTTTTAGTCTATATTTAACATCATATTCCTTTTAATTTTCCCTTCTAGTAATTCCTTTTATTCTTTGTTTTAACAATATTAGTTTCTCCACGTTGTCACCTGATTTTTCAGTGTGCTTATCTTTTTAGTGCACTTTTATTGGTTGCTGTGTTCGCATGGCTATACTTGCTTTCTAATTTCTACACTAAATTTTAGAAAGTTCAAGAATTTTCAGAGTTAGCTAAATTAGTGAATCCGCCTTTTCTTTTTAATGCATAGGGTTTTGTTTTTTTTCTTTGCTGTTGGTTATTTATTTGTTTGTTTGTTTTACAAAATTTTATTTGTAATCAATAATCTCTTTTGATGAAATCGCCTCCACTTTTAGATCTTTTTGCCATTCTTTATGAAAGCGCTCTTTCCCTAAGGAGGAGTGTTAGGCTCACTTCATAGATTTTTAGTGTTCTACAGTTGGGGATCAATAAATTTCTGGTTTCCCTAAATTACTGAGTTAAATTTGGTGTTGAGTGACCCTTGACTGTGGGGAGCCCATGTCATTGTGGTCATCTCAGGCTTCTGATGACTTTGAAACAAGATAAATAAGATAACAAATAATAGGAGAATCTACCTCAAATTGTATTCTTTACTTTGTAGATTAAGCTTTTCTGTTTGTTAGACAGAAATTATTTCTAATGGTTTTGAATTTCAGTTTTTGTTCTAGAATATTTGGCCGGGTGTCCCCTGAGAGCTGGTACTAAGCACAGGCTCTACCTCCTGTGTCCTAGACTGTGGTGCCACCACCACCATCTTCATCACCAGACTGTGCTCAGGGGTGTTGTAAATACTTTTACTAGAGTGTGGTGCCATCCCTCTACCTCTACTTCCTGTTTCTCTTATTTAGATTATTACATCAGTATTGACATCCCAGTTCTGAAAATCAGACCGCCAGGTATCAGGTATGCCCACCAAGCCTTATTCACCATCAAGTTGCTTTTACTCAAAGTTCATCTTTTCTCCCATATCCTTTTCATTTTTGGATCAACACATAGGATATAACTTTTGAAAGACAGTCACACTCTAAGCTTTCATTTTGGTTCTTTTGAAGTCTTAGTGCTCTCATGGTTTCTCCTGATCCTTCATCTAAAGCTAGGTGTCTAGAGCTGTGTTAGAAAGTGCAGGTACTGCAGGCCACCCGTGTCCCTTTGACTCTTCTGGGCTAGAGGTCTGTGTTCCCTTCACCAAGGGCAGCCTGCACGTTGGCACTCCGTGAATAGTATAGATTTTGGAAGAATGAGAAGAAAAAAACAATAACTGTCCTTGGGGATTGAGGTAATTGGTTTTTTAAGATTGAAGATACTCTCAGCTATCAGACTGAGAACTGATGGGAATAATCATTATTTAAATGCTACAAAAATTCCTATGTAGAGCTGAGAGAGGGTCCTAAAATGCAGTGATAGAAAAGCAAATTTTAAGACTTCTTTTTCATTTAATCATTAAAAGTTGTTTTGATATATCAAAATCAGTGACAGTGTTTTCCTATAAAAAAAAACCTTTTCCCTGTGTAGGATATAGTCAACTCTTGATATTTGGTGGTGTTTTAAGGGCCATTATCCAGTTTGTGGATTGCCAGACTGTTTCTCTTCCATTTTATCCATGTGCTTTGAGAATAAACAGGAAAAGAGAAAGAAAAGACCTAATTTTGACAATTTGGCCTCTGGTTGGCTTTTCTGGTGGGAGGTTTGGTGAGGAAATACATTGAAACTATTAGTTAAAATGACTTACAGGAGTTTCATTTGGTCTGTGCTCTGTCCACCCCCCTGCATCCTAAACATTTGTGTTCTGTGTGGCTCATTGAGGCCCTGGGGCCGTGCTTACACCCTCACTTTTCTTTGGTATAGCAGGTGCTTCTCCTGGGTTCCCAACGGGAATGAAGTCATTAAGCAGAGTCAGCGCTGTGTTTGGAGAAGGGACGGGTAAAGGGTGAGGAGAAGGACCTTTGCACAGTTTCAGTTTTTGTCCAGTGTCTTTCTCCTTGCTCTTGACATCCCTATAATTGTCTTACATCTTCTAATAGTTTCACATGCCAAGTGCAAAATATGCAGATGGAAAATGAAGAGCGGTAAAGACGACGTATGGGCTGCAGCATGTCTGTGGTGCTTTAATGAGCTGTTGTGCATGTAGGGAAACAGGACCAGTCATAGGAAGAGTCTGCTGCCCAGTCATCAGAAGTCAGACAAAGTTACTTCACTGGAATTTGGTTCTTGGCCTAATTGCGCAGAGATTAAATTCCAAACGGTATTTCCTTTAAAGTCAGAAAATATTGTCAACATTTCTCAAGTGGAGGAACTTTGAATAATGTTGAATATTTTATCCTGGTTGGTATAAGAAAATGAGATTGGAGTATGAGGATTACGGCTATTTCTGTGGTCAAGGGTTCAGATTCTGGTGCAATTAGTTACCAGTATTGTGGCCTTGAGCTGCTGTGGTTCAAGTTCTTCATCTATTAAATGAAACATTAAGAGCAGCACCTGCATCATGATCATTGAGATGTAAATGAGGCAATACATGCAAAAACAATTAGATCAGTGTCTGATAAAATTTACTAAGTTCCCCATAAATAGTAGACAGTATTCTTTGTATAATTAACATTTAAGGACAAAAGTATAAACTGCTATGTAAAGTAATTTAAAAAATTGGCAAAATATACATAGCAACTGAGATTTTATTCCCATTATTTAGCCAACTTTTATTCTAAGGATTTTTCTCTGATAAATTAATGGTAGTTGTTACTACTGAAACTAAGTGACTTGAAAATGATTTTTTAAATCATAAAGCCATAATTTCAACTTATGGTGAGGCTATTTAAAATAAGAAATGTGTGTGGATAGTGTAGGCTTCTCCATTCTTCTCATCAGCTCACAGGAGATTACTCTCTCTAACTAGGGTGCTTCTGTGCTCCACACATCAGCTGTCCTTTCTTAACCTCAACACTCAGGCAGCCATCTGCCCAGAGTGGTTTTGAGCTTTATTAGTCAATTAGGGTTTGTTGTCAGTGTGACCAGCAGCGTCAGTGACAAGGACGTGGGAGCAGCACCGTGCTTCCGCAGAAGGCTGCTGCGGCACCTTCATGGCTTTTGTAGCCAGCAGGCTTCTGAGCAGCGCCGCACAGTTGCCTTTCCCTCGGCTTTGGTCTGGCCCAGAGGCCATGGCCAGCAGAAAAGAGTGGCTGGAGGCCTGGCACATTCCCACAATGTCAGCTTTTAGGGAGGAGAAACCCTGTTAGTGCCTTGAGACTCAGAATTTCCACTTCCTGTCTGCCCTCTTTTCCCCTACTTTCTGCTCATAAACATAAAAATGCATCTAATTCCATCACCCTAACCCCGCGTGTCCTCCACTGAACATGTTGAGTTCCCCTTTCCAACATTGCATGGGAGAAGCAGGGGCCAGCAGGGTGGAGAGACTTCTCCAGGTTCAGGAAGTTCTGAACTGCATTGACTTAAAAATAAAAAAATCAACAATAAAAAATGTATTTCAATTTAAAAAATGGTTGGGAAAACATAATGTTAACTAATAATGGGGACTGATAGCACAACACAGCAAATATTCATAAATTCATCAATATTTGGCACTAAAATTATCTTTTTCTCTTTAGTGAAAAGCCAGTTTTTCTGCCTCTTCTAGGTATTGTTTAGGTTGAAACCCGTAAAGATAACATTCTTGAGATTCCATCCATGTGGGAAGACAGAAACCAGGACAGCTAAAACTCAGTCCCGGATAATCCACAAACTAGGTCCTTCACAGACAGATAATCAAGAGTTGACTGTATTTGTCAGTGTTCCTCCCCCTGCACAGCAGAGGCCAGGCCAGAGGGCTGCGTGCACCAGGCGGGCTCCCAGCGCAGTGACCCAGGGAGAAGCAGGGAGACAGCCTCTAGACTCTGATAGGCTGCATGGTTCAGATACAGTGTTTTGTTGTTGTGTTCTTTCATTTACAAGCTATCCATTTCTTCTAAAACATTTTGACAATCTCATTAATAAGTTGCTATCTAAAACATTAACATATAAAATATTGTAAACAAAGTATGATTTTCAAATGAAATTATAACAAGTAATTTTTAAATATAACTATTTGAAAAATGCATAATCTTGTTAGAGAGTTTTCTTTTTACAATCTTTCTGTTAATTCACTACCGGTATATAGAATCTGAAGTGTAAAAGTTTTATTTCATAAATGAATTGTGGGCTTCTTAATTGCTAAGGAGACTATTTATAATGTGTTGCTTTATTATGTGTCAACCTTAATCATAGTATTATTTTACACTTATATAATGTTTCACACGTCCAAATTGAAATGCTTCAGTATGTTGATAAAATAGTCTCTTAAATTTAAATGTTAATTAACATAAAAAGTCTTTGTGTTGAAACAGGCCAGTGCTAGGTCACTGTATGGTGTTGATGAACAGGTTGCTTAGGGTGGTTGGTTGAGGGGTGTCCTGGTTAACCGTGAGAGTTGCAGTCAGACATTGTGACAACTTGGTAATGCAGTACTCTTACTCCATAGAAATCACTCTTTTCCATTTAAAGATTGAGAACCTCGACCCTCGAGGCATTCAGCTGTCAGCTCTCTTCATGAGTGGCGTGGACATGGCCCTGTTTGCAAACGACGCATGTGGCCAGCCCGTGCCCTGGGAACACTGCTGTCCTTGGATGTATTTTGATGGCAAGCTCTTCCAGTCAAAACTCCTCAAAGCAAGCCGGGAAAAGACCCCACTCATCGACCTCTGTGATGGTCAGGTCAGTTGCAGGAACACAGTCGGGTGGAGGTGGGGGGACCGGCTGGCCACCTTCAAACAGGGAAATACTGCTCACGGTCTGATCAGTCATCTTTCTTACCCAATCTGTGATGACCCTCAGAGATGGCATTCTGTTTTAGATTGGGTCCAGCCCATGTGGGGGGTTCATGTCAGTTCAGTGCTGAGCTCTGGATATACATTGACATTGGATTCTCATTAATCACCATGGTTAGTCCTATGCATTTGCCTCAGACATTGAATTAGCAGATACTGAACCTTGCCTCATAGGGGAAATGCAAGGCGAGGTTCCTCTATCCTCCAGGGACAACATTTTTGTCAAGTGATCAACATAGAGCCTTGTTTATGTGTGTTCCTATTTAAAGACATGTTAATGAATATATATTGTAAATTCACTCACGTTGAACTCAGGCCCACAGCGCTGTAACTCAGCTGAAATGGACAAAGCTCACCTCACCCACGTATTTTCTCCAGAAGGTGCTTTCACAGCCTGGTACTTAGGAACTCCGAGAGCTCTCAGCACTGCGCTTGGGGCCAAGTCATACAGCAAACGAAGTAGCTGGTGAACAGGCCCTTCGTTTACAGTGTAAAAGCTGAAGCCAAAGGCAGAGTGTCGTCTTCTTCACCCTCAACTTGAACCCCAAAGTGTGCCTTACTCTGCACATCTGTGAATGGTCATGAGAATGCTCAGTGTTGATGTGGAATTACAAGTACATTTTAGCAAATAGGTGAATTCACAGATGTGTGGAGCTCATGAATAGAAAGGATTGACTAGGCGTTTTTGGTGTTGTTGTTTTTTTAATTTGGTTTAAAAATAGAGTGAAGTAGGTTATCAGGTTATTTGTCTCTTTGCCTAAAATAGGCTGAAATTCTGTTAAAGCCTTTAAACTGTAGACTTTAAAACATGCAACCCATAAGGACTGATTTACTACGATATAAGCACATCTTCAAATTCTGGTTAAAGATTGGTTGTTCACAAGACACTCCAGTTGAATTTTTTGGATGTTGAATGAGCTTTTTGGGCTGAGTTACAGCACTGAAGTCAATGGCATTTGACACATGCAAGCTGTATATTCCACATGTGTAGGTTATGTTGTATCATGTTGTAACATGTTGTAATGAACATGAAATGATACAACAGTCTTCTCACGGACAGTCTTGCAGACAGGCCAGGTCCCGTCCTGAGGCGTGAGCTCCAGGCTTCCCTGAGGAGGCCTCCATCACTCTGTACCACAGTTCACTCTGAAACGCAGTGGACACCTGCCCTGATATAAAGAGAGGAAAATCAGCTTCAAAGATGTGAGCTCGGCGGTGCGCGGGTGGAAAGAGGAAACTGGATGAGAAGGCTTGACTTAGCATTGATTTTGAGAACCAAATTTACAGTTTCATGAGTAGCTTTTGGAGTCAATGGTTCTCACCTGAGATCTGCTCAGATAGAAGAAATTCATTTTTGTTTTTAAGAGTAAGAAGTATTTTATTTATTTATTTATTTATTTGCAATTTTGCTCTTGCGGTCATGTTTTCATTCTGCAAACAAGCACTACTGAGCCGACTGACTGTTTACAGATAAATAACCAGACGTGGCACAGCAGCCTATAGGTCACTTCTCTCCTGTGCATTCTAATCCAGCTGGAACCTTGTAAGACATGTTCACATGCTGCGCTTGACTTGTAGGCAGAGCAAGCTGCCAAGGTGGAGAAGATGCGGCAGAGCATCCTGGAAGGGCTGAACTTCTCCCGGCAGAGCCTCCCGCTCCCCTTCCCACCGCCCTCGGCGCTGCCTTTCTACCCCTCCTCGGTGTACCCGAGGCACTTCGGGCCTGTCCCCCCAGCTCAGGGCCGAGGGCGTGGCTTTGCAGGTGAGTGTGTCCGCCTCTGCAGGTAGGGCCGTGCTGGTGTGGGAAGACAGAGGCCCACACAGCTTGCAGGCCTTGGTGGGCCCTATCTTGCCACGTTGACACACTGTAATTAACTCTCTGGCTTAGTTATGAAAGGGACAAATAATCCCTGAAGAGTTTCTGGGGAAGGGAAAAGGAGCTACAAAAGCTGTTGCAGTGAAGAGATTTTAAAGATTTTTTTCTCATATGAGGTGTCCTCTACTAAGGCCTCCTGGATGCTGCCTGGGCCACGAGATAGCTCCTGGCTTCAGGAGGCTCCTTCAGTATCGGGGGCAGTGTCCTGGTGTTGACAAGAGGGGCTGGGAAATCCTCCCTGGCCGTTGATGGTGCAAGAACAAAACCTAGGAAATGGGGATTGCCCTGCCTGAAAACCACTGGGGGCCCCTGAACCTGCTTCCTCACAGCTTCTCCCCTCTCTCCTCCCGGGTCCCACAGGAGTCTGTGGCTTTGGAGGCCCCTATGGGGAAACTGTAGCAGCAGGCGCCTACCGTGCCTTCCGCGTGGCGACGGCAGCAGGACACTGTGGAGCCTTCTCAGGCAGTGACGGCAGCAGGACTAGCAAGTCGCAGGGTGGTAATTATGCCATGCCTTCTAGAGCTTCTGCCCGCCCGCCCGCCCGCAGTTCCCTGTTCCTCTGGCTCCTCTTCTGTCCTGACTCTAGCAGCACGTTCTTTCCGTGAGCCCCGCCCCCGCGTTTGTTTCTGCTCTTCTCCCAGCGTCTGTTTGCCCCCAGGTCTCTGCAGAGACCCCTCCCCGCCTTCCTTCTGGGCTTCCATGTGTCTATACACAGGCTCTGTGTGCACACAGTCCTCCAACCATCACTTCTTGTGACACCAGGGAGCCTCTTCCTTGTCCCCCAGCGGCTGTCTCGGTAGAGAGGATTGTGCATGAATAGAAGGTTCTAAGGCCACAGTAGAATTCTTGGCATAAAAACTTAACACAGTTTGAAACATTTTAAAAGAAACATCTGATAGTAGATATATAATTTGTTTATTTTAAATTCCCATTGCTTCTCTTATTTGTATTAAGCTTACAAAGGAGAAAAAGTCTTAGCATTTAGTCTTGAAATCATGTCTTGTGATTTTGCTGTAATATGAGGCCTGAGACTTGGTGCTTTGTCACAAATCCTGCGTTTGGGGACCGCAATTTAAACCTGGCCATCAAGTCTCCACGAGAGGGTTATTCACATACATTTTTAAGGAACTTTGAGGATAGGCAGGCCTTTCTCTTTTAACCAGGAATGTTTTCCAGCTCAATTACTTGGGTGCACACAGAGGGTTGTGAGATAAATCTTGTGTAGCAGTGAGATGAATGCAGCCCCTCTGGCCACAGGAGCATCCGTCCCTCCGCACTGGGCCTGCGTCCCCTTTTTCTGCCTCCCTGGGCTCTCCCGGCTGTCGGTGCCTTTCCTTCCTGTGCCGGTGCCATGCCGCACACAGTGAGCCCTGGGCTGGACTTTCCTGCTAGTCTGCAGTCGGGGAGCACGGGGATCAGGAACCTTAGGGTGAAATGACAAGAGGAGCTGCCTCCTCACTTCTACAGATTGTATCTGGAACTCAGATGTGCATTGGCCAGTGTAGCAGTCACTGGCCGCATGTGGCTCTCAAAGCACTTAGGCTGTGTTCTGAGTGAAGATGTACTTTAAAGCTTTAATATGGAAAAAATAAAGCAAATGATTTCATTAATAGCTTTTTATATTGATTACATGTTCAAATAATATTATTTTGGACATATTGAGATAAACAAAATAGGCCTTCATGCAAACACAAACCACACCTGAAAGGAAAGTGTTTCCTGGTTTTTCGTTTTTCTTCGCCATTCTTAATCCTGGCGTTTAAAGGGTTTTTGTTTTTTTCTCTTGGTTGTGTAGGAATCCAGCCTATGCCTTCTCAGGGAGGGAAGCTGGAGATCGCGGGCACGGTGGTCGGCCACTGGGCTGGGAGCAGGCGGGGCCGTGGGGGCCGCGGGCCTTTCCCCCTGCAGGTCGTTTCTGTTGGAGGACCAGCCAGAGGGTAAGTGCTGATCAGTGACCATGTATCTGTAGAGATTTGGAAATAGCTCTTACTTGCTTTTCCGTTTACTAGAAACATTTTTATTATATCACTAAATTCACTCTATAGAATTCATAGTGGTTTTATAGGATTGCAGTTTGTATACCTTTATATAATTACTTAAATTGTCAAGTAATTATTCATACATTATTCAACTAACTATTTATAAATGTTTAAAACAGTAGTATGTTTGAAATTATTATCTTTCAAATTGCATGCATTGGATGTCCATGATTTAATAAACTCAGTGCTTCCTATAGCATAAGATTAGATACCTTTAAATCCATTGGATGTGATTTTTAAATGGTTTAAGTGCTGTTCATAACATATTCAAGTCTTTCTGCTTTTGTGTGACTTATTCTTCAGGCGTCCACGCGGAGTTATTTCCACCCCAGTGATCAGAACCTTCGGAAGAGGTGGGAGGTACTACGGCAGAGGTTACAAAAACCAGGGTGCGATTCAGGTAATCACACACTTAATGCTGGTGCTGGTTCCTCCCTGGAATCTCGTCTTCCAGGCTAGTGCTTATTGCCCGAGCCCAGAGGGGCCGGGTTGCTGGGCTGTTTATGGAACATCTAACTTGATGTTGGCATGTAGTGCTCACCCCCCTGTAAGTCCCTCAAATCATTTCCATTAGGTTTGTACTCAGATTCACAGCTGCTTGTAGGGATTTACGGGGAATAATCCAGGGCCACTAATGGTGTTTATGTTAGGAAACATTATTAGGTAAATAGCATTTAGGACTTAAAAAGGAAATCCCGACTTTCAGTGCTGGGTCAGGAGATCTGTTTTTCTCCTTCTACTGGGCCATCTTGACTAACTTCTCAGCCCACCACTTGCTGGGTGCTGTGCTGCTTAAAGGATAATCCCAAGAGGGCACAAGTCATGTGCTTGTCTTCAGGAAAGACTGGGACCTTCTTCTGCTTTGGTTGAAAGGATCTGGATCCTGGTGAAGAAAGATACCAGTCAGCTTTAGCACTGTAGTATGTCGTCCCATTTCTTTAATTATGGTATTTAACCACAGTGTACAGTTTATTCCGATGCCATTCATGTAAACATTAAGAGGAGTGCACTCTTGCCCTGGCCGGTTTGGCTCAGTGGATAGAATGTTGTCCCTCGGACTTAAGGATCCTGGGTTTGATTCCAGTCAAGGGCATGAACCTCAGTTGCAAGCTCAAACCCTGGCCCTGATCAGGGTACACGAGGGAGACAATTAATCAATGTATCTCTCTCACATTGATGTTTCTCTCTCTCTTTCCCCCTCCCTCTACTTTCTAAAAATCAATGGGAAAATATCCTCCTGTGAGGATTAGAGGATTAATTTTAAAAAAGCGTGCACTCTTGTGACTAATATATTAATAACCCATATTTAGAAACTTACTTGGCCAACAGAAGATAAAACTGTCTTTACCAGATGGTCTTTCACCTTGTCACTTGTTTAAATGAAACACATCAAACAAATCAAGTACAGAGCCCAGTCTTCCCTGAGTGGGACCAGGCAGCCTCTTTGCAGCACAGCATCTGGCAAGGGTGGGGCTTGGCTCTGTCTGCCTGTGCCTTTACCCAGGTGCATTTGCAGCCGAGAGCACTCTTAGCCTCTCCACAGGTCTAGGAGCCCAGAGCTCTTCTGTAAAGATGGCCTCGGTGTTCTTGTCATCCTTAGAGGTTAACGGGGCCTTTCTGAGCTGGGCGTAGGAACTGTCCACACATTGCTCATACACTTTAATATAAAACCTCTTATACCTTGGGAATTTTCTTATTAAGTCAGAAAAAATTAGAAAATGCAGGCTACCAGTTAATAAATAGAAGTTAGTGCAGCCCTGACTGGTTTGGCTCAGTGGATAGAGCATTGGCCTGTGAACTGAAGGGTCCCAGGTTTGATTCCGGTCAAGGGCATGGACCTTGGTTGCGGGCACATCCCCAGTAAGGGATGTGCAGGAGGCAGCTCATTGATGTTTCTCTCTCATTGATGTTTCTAACTCTCTGTCCCTCTCCCTTCCTCTCTGTAAAATGTCAATAAAATATATTAAAAAAAAAAAAAAAAAAAAAAAAAGTTAGCCGAAACCAGTTTGGCTCAGTGGTAGAGCGTCAGTCTGCGGACTGAAAGGTCCCAGGTTCGATTCCGGTCAAGGGCATGTACATTGGTTGCGGGCACATCCCCGGTAGGGGGTGTGTAAGAGGCAGCTGGTTGATATTTCTCTCTCATCGACGTTTCTAGTTCTCCATCCCTCTCTCCTCCACTCTGTAAAAAAATGAATAAAATATATTAAAAAAAAAAAAAAAAAGTTAGTGCATACAGTGAATTTGTGACCCAGCATAAGGGAATTCTAGTTTAACAGTCCAATAAATTCTCAAAAACTGCACAAAACAGACGTGTTGCTTCACTCATTATAAGGCAAATACTCACATGCCATCACAGTATGAATATCATCACCTGCCATACCGAGAGCTCCTCTCCTTATCCCAGTGCCTCTGCCCAAAAAAATCATGACCCAGAACTGTTCCCTGTGGTGGTGTGTGTTGTCCCTAGACACAGTAGAGTTTTGCTCATTTGGTTGCTGTTTCAATCTCTCTTTTTTGTCCTTTAATCTTGAAAGCACAGCCCAAGCATTCCATGACAGACCTGATCCGGCTGAGTGTACACGCACACTGAGTGAGGCTCTGCTTACTCTCTCAGATGCCAGCAGCTGGGCCTGAGTGCTGTTTGTTCTCGGGTTTATCCATGCAGACGCGTGCTTTCCTGACTGCTTATCTATTTTTACGTGTTGGTCCCTCTTGGTGCTACAATGACCAGACCATTTATTCAGAACGAAGATGTTCTCAACCCATCGTTTCTTTTTAATTATTGGAGTATTTTTATAAGTACGTGTTTCTGGTGCTGAGTTTTACAGCCTCTACAGGGAAGACAAGGTCTGCATGTGATGTTCCAGTCACCTTGCCCGTCCTAGGTCACTGCATCCTTCAGCTGTGACCTGAGGTCCTCAGTAGCTTTCTGTCTAGGGTATCACTCAGCCCAGTGGACCTGCAATAGCCAGTTCTCTTAGTTTCTTGATTTCTTCCATGGGAAACAGCTTTTCAATATCACATTATAGGCACTGGTGCACTCTGACTACCATGGATTTGGTCACTGTTCCTGGTGCTCTGTGCACACAGGCACAACTCCATTTCTTCATACATGTATTGCATACACACATATATACGTTTTACTATATGTATTGCTCAGATAGACTCCTTGCTGGGCAGGTATGTTCAGTGATTGAGCGTCAACCCGTGAAACAGGAGGTCCCAGTTCAATTCCTGGTCAGGGCACATGCCTGGGTTTCAGGTTCAATCCCCAGTAGGGAGTGTAAGGAGGCAGCCAATAAATGATTCTCTCTCATCGTTGATGTTTCTATCTCTCTCTCCCTTCCTCTCTCTCGAATCAATAAGAACATTAAAATAGTATACTTTTGAAAAAGATAGAATCCTCATGAATTCATACCAAGGTTTCCAATTCAAACTGCTGTCTAAGGCGCTTTCAACTTGGCCTCTTCATTGTCTACATGTCCTTTCTCCACATTGTGTCATGATTTCTGTGCTTTTCCTGTGGTCAGAGCTAGAGGGATGATATGTGCATGCATATCATGTATGCTGTGTACACACATGTATGCTGCTGCCTTTTTCTTTTCAATGAAAACCTGAAGAGTTTATATTGATTCTTTCAATTCACATTTAGAACTTTAGAAATTTTACTTAACCTTTGCTGTTTATATCTGTATATGCTTCCATCCTGAGGATCTTGGTTCCTAAGAATGCAGGGAATGGTTAACTTGGAATGTCCCATAACGGTTACCTACTTTACTAGAGGCCCGGCGCACAAAATTCGTGCACGGGTATGGTCCCTAGGCCTGGCCTGCCATCAGGGCCATCTTCCCCGGCTTCCAGCAGCCAGCCCCATCCCCCACCACCACCCAAATGGCCACACCATTTTCTATTCCTACCAATTCGACTGGTAGCTATGAAGCACAATGACCACCAGGAAGCAGATGCTTCAATCTGTAGGTTAGGTTGCTGCTGGGGCCCTGTCAGCCCTGAATCTGGTTCACTTGCACCAAATTCCCTGTCAATGTGCATGAATCTGTGCACTGGGCCACTAGTTTATATGTATTACAAATTGATAACCACATTAAGCTCTAGTTAAAATTCATAATCTTACATAATTAAACAAGCTTTTCTGTTTGTGATAACTTTTAAGATCTACTCTCTTAGCAACCTTCAAATATACAGGGTGGAGCAAAAATAGATTTATAGTTCATGTGAAAAATAAATAATATTAGAATAAATTCTGTGTATTCACAATTATAAACCCATTTTTACCCCACCCTGTATAATAGAGTATAGTTAACTAGAGTCATTATAGGCACATTTTTTGTGTGGACACATCCTTTCAGTTCTCTTGGGTATATAAGTAAGAGTAAATTCTCAGGTGGGAGATAAATTTAACTAATTGAGGAATCACCAGTTTTTCCAAAGTGGCTGCACCATTTTCTATTCCTCCAGAAATATCTGAGGGTTCTGGTTCCTCTACATTCTCTCCCAATATTTTTTATTGTTTGTCTTTGAGTTTAGCCTTCCCAGATGGTATGAAGTAGTATCAAACGTAGTTTTGATTTGCATTTCTCTATCTTTTTTTCTGATTTAAAAAATTGTCTTCCTTTTCACTTTCTTTGGGTATTTTATAATGTTTATGTGGTGTGTTTTTTCTAGTTTAGTATTCTTTTATTTTCCCAGCCAAATTTATTTATTTTTAATTTCTTTATTGATTAAGGTATTTTAAGGTATTACATATGTGTCCTTATCCTCCTATTACCCCCCACCTCCCACCCGCCATCGCCCATGAATAATCTTTTCTTATTGAATTCTTCCCTAAAATTTTCACCTCACTTTTCTTGATTGGTGCATGTCCTGTCCTGTTACAACCCATTTGGAAATCAGACGTAGCAGTCTTTGCCATTTATGGACATGCCTTTCTACCGTATTTCATTGTCTTTAGGAATGTTGGTCCATTCCTTATCCTATATAGTAAAAGCCTAATAGGTAAGTGTCTAAGTCAACCGTTTGTTCGACTGTTCAACCAGTTGCTATGATGCGCACTGACCACCAGGTGGTCAGACTTCCCAACCAATATGTTAACTTGCTGTTGGGGTCCAACTGATCGGGACTGGGTGAGATAGGCTGGGCACACCCTGGAGCCCTTACATGGTCCCTCCCCAGCCCCAGTAGGGTCCCTCAGCTTGGCCTGCACCCTCTCACAATCTGGGACTCCTCAGGGGATGTCCACAGGCCAGGCTGAGGGACCCCCACTGGTACACAATCCGTTTTTCTATAATGGTGGTACGTGTGGTTCCACCTTGGTACTTTTGGTTGCTCATTTTAGGTGACATCAGTGTTCTTATATCTTGAGAAGGACAGATAATGAAGGGCAGCTTGTCTCCTGAGAGTTTCTGAGCTGTCCTTCTCTCTCTGTAGTTGCCATCCTGGGGGGGCCAGTTCTAAGAGGATGTGTGCAGAGCAGGCAGCATCACCCTGTGCTTGTGGTCACTTGGTGGGGCACGCCTCACAGTGACCAAGGTTTGCAGGAAGAATGGGCTGTAGAGAGTGGTACAAGCTGGCTTTCCTTCTAATTCCTGTTGCATCCTCTGTGCGCAACCCCCCCTCCCCCTCCGCCCTCTATCAAACGTACCCTGACGCAGTTCATGCAGTGGCGTCTGTGAGGGTGTGAGGGGCTGCCCACCACCACTGCTAACCACCGTTGGTGTGTGCTTGGTCCAGCAAGTGGATTTTTTCCTGAAAGACTGAGGTTTGAAAGCATGTACCGGAGATTTTCATTATTAGATTTTGCCCCTACTTAGCCCTCCTTTATTTTACTTGTCCTATGTTTTTACATTATTTATCTCAAAGTTCCAAGAAAATCACTATAGTATAGACCTCTGGAAAAGTTTACATTAGTGTTTCTGAATTCTGGGATTGAAAGCTAAAATGAGAAGACAGTGTGGGTTATGGAACCCAGAGGGTACAAGAACCATCCCTAATACAAGCGTGATGGGCATCTTCAACTCTATTTGGGCTGAGCAGATGGTCTTTATTTTCAACCAGACAAACACTCTGATCCTCAGAGTAGAAAGGACTAGAAGGCATTAGATGCATCGCCTGCGGGGCTAGAAGACTTCTAAGCAGCCTGGGCCTCTGCTTTCTTATCTGAACAACCTTTTGAAGGTGAAGACCATTTTCTTCAGCGACAGTCAGTCTCTGGCAGTGGGTCTCAGCCCTGTCCACGCCAGCCCAGGGGACACTGGCTTGTTTGGAGACGGGGAAATTGTCACAGCTTGGCTGCCAGTGCTTGGCCTTCTGTGGGCAGAGGCCAGTCATGTTTCCAACCTCCCTACAGTGCACAGACAGCCCACGGCACGGTTATGAGGTCCAAAATGTCATGATGCCAGGTTGAGAAACCCATGCTCTAAGATGTAAGCAACTGAAAGATCTTTCTTCATGGTTCCGTACAGAGAGAAAATGTGCCGAGTCAGTCTCAATGCTCATTTTTTTCCCAAAGCATTGCTTTTAAATCTGTTAGGAAGAGGGGAGACCCTTTCAGAAGAGATAAGCCACAAACACATATAGCGATTATCTTGCCAAGGCTTCCTTCTTGCCTCGGTTGCCCAGCAATGATTCCCCAGTAGAAGTGGACGCCCTTGCTGCCTGTTAACATGCAGATATCCCATTGGTGGTCATGTGCAGGACAGCCCAGAGGAGACTCACTGAGGGACCTTTTTTACTTTAAGTGACTCAGTGCTATACAAAAGGGTTAGATCGGGCTTTTCAAGTGGGGATCTCCCTCAATGTCAGTACATTAACTACAGGGAAGCTGAGGGACGGGGGGTGGGGGGGGGTGCACAGGAGGAACTGCTGAGTTGGAGAGAAGCTTCTGCCAGATGCAGGTCAATGAGAAGCAAAGACAGAGTATGTTACCATGTAGAGAATGCATGTAGAGTATATACCCATGTACAGAGTATGTACAGACTACAGAGTGTAGGGAGTATATAACAATGGAGAGGGAAGTACATACTCTGCCCTGGCCTGGGTGGCTCAGTTGGTTGGAACGTTGTCCCAAACACCAAAAGGTGGTGGATTTGATCCTAGTTGGGATGCATGCAGGAGGCAACTGATTGATGTTTCTCTCACATGGATGTTTCCCTCTCCCTTTCTTTCTAAAATCAATAAAAACATAAAATGTTGTAAAAATAAAAATCTATTTAAAAAAAGAAAGTACATACTCTGTATTCTGCTCTCGAATCTGCAATATCATTAGGCTTCGTTAGCACCCCCACTTTCCCACTGTTTATCGAAAGCTGCTAATCGCTGTGTAATTTATTTTGAACAGGGCAAGCCTCCTTATGCTGCTTCAGCAGAAGAAGTGGCCAAAGAACTGAAGTCGAGATCCGGGGAATCTAAGTCCTCCGCCATATCTTCAGACGGGTCCCTGGCTGAGAACGGAGTGGTGGCTGAGAAGCCGGCTTCCCAGATGAACGGGAGTGTAGGCGACACCAGGGCCCCCAGCCACTCGGAAAGTGCCTTGAACAATGACTCTAAGACGTGCAATACAAATCCTCACTTAAATGCACTAAGCACAGACAGTGCTTGCCGTGGAGCCGATGCTCTGGAGGCAGCTGTCTTAAAGCAAGAAGAATAAACTTATTTTTTATAGAGGGTGAAGGATGCTGGAAGGGTAAGGATTTAGGAATATCTGGAGAGAAAGAGAGCCTACAGTTATGTACATTTTTTCCTTTCCGTAAGAGAAAAATGAGGACTTTGGAAATTCGGATCCCTCTTTGATATCAGAGATTTAAAAAACACAATTTTAGTTTTAACCAGTTGTAGTCAAAATGCTACAATAAACAAAAAGACAAAGAAAATGAAGAGCATTTGACTCCCACTCTTAAAATGAAGTACACACAAAGTTTAAACTGGTTATGACAAAAGCCTATAGTTGTGTTTCTTGAACTATAAAGAAAACAAATTTTGGCAGTCTTTAAGTATATATAGCTTAAAATATCATTTTAGCATTTGGCACCATATGTATGCCATTATCTTTGATTTTGCATTACTGTTCACAAGAAAGCTTTGTTTAAGGCTTTGATTTTATGATTATGAAAGAAATAAGGCACAACCACAGTTTTTCTTTCTTACTTAAATTTCATCACTGTTGATGTGGTTCTTTTGTGTTAAAAGAAAAGTGCAACTATCAAAACAAAAAATTATAGAGTAATATTGCTGTTCTGCTGATTTTAAATATACAGTACATCATACATACTTTACAAGTTAAATGGAGATAAAGTTGAAATCATAGAAAATACAAATGACCTTTCAAAATCAATACAATGTGTTCTGAAACTTTTTGTGACTTAAAATACCATGCATCTGTGATCAATGAACTATGTGGTTTTGAATCGAATGTAGACCATTAGTGCTACTACTTGAGCTAAACTTCTGCATGGTTCATAATTTTTAAAGTGTGTAGTTAATATTATGCATGTTATTGTCCTTTCTTCCATTCTTACCAGTATGTGCCCATTTGCAAAACAAAAATGCTAATAATCAGTAATAGTTCTATAAAAGATGTTAACTCTGTTTAGTCATTGACTGATCTTGCTCTAACCTTAAAATTTTGTGATTATTGACCTCTGTTGCATTTATTCTAAAACACCCCAAAATTATCTAGCTGTTTCGAATATCAACATTACCCTGGTGTATTCACTGCTGTATGCATTACTGTTCTTTGTTGCTGTTTTATGCCTTCATATTAGCAAAATATGAAATTCTGTGAAAAAAAAAAAAAAAAAAATCCCTTCGATCTTTAAACGCCCCCCCCCCCCCCTTCTGTAGCAGGAAACAAATTGCTTGTTCTTGAGAACTTTCCCATCAAGAATTTAGTAGAAGCAGGTATACTTATATCATTTTGATGTTTTTGTTAATGTTTCCAAACAATGTACTTTGAAATTAGAATCACTTCTTATTCGTTTTCATATAATTCTCCTGATGCTCTTCATCACACATTAGTGATCAGAAACGAGATGTAATTCCCCAATCCCTGCCCGCAAGACCTGAGTAGGATCTTACTGTAAGTTGAAGGGAGTTTTGCCCTAACTCATGGATTGTGCAAGAATGAACTGCTGTTGGGTTTGACTGATTGTAGATGGGTTGTGGTGTGGTGTATTGAAGGCTATTGAATGCAACTTACAATGCTTAATAAAAATCTTTATTCTTTTAGTATAAAGTATGGTGTGGCTTTTAAATTCCTTGTATTTTACAGAGGTTTAATTCAATTTGAAACAGCTACTAGAGAGCTTGGTCAAATAAACAAGATTGAGAAATATTTTGTCCTTTGCAAATAATTCCAGGTTTCCAGCTCTAAAGGAATTTACATACATCATTAATGTAGAAATTATGCTGGTGTCTGAGTTTGTTACAAAGAAGACATTCCCTATGATAAGAGTAGGCTTAGAAACAGAAATTTATTTTTTCTTAAAAAGCCCAAGGAAAAAAAATTGGTCTTGATTAAATCATTTTTTAAAAATTAGCCAAATCCAAACTTTATTCGGCGTTATACTTGATGTCCCTTTTTGCCCTGGGGTCCACTACATTCTATTAGGTTGTCCGGCCTCCTCCAGCTCCTGTCTGACAGTTTGAAGAGTGCCGAGGGAGGTGTTTTGTGGAATGTCCCTCCTCAGGGTACATGCAGTGAACAGGACACCCGCGGGCAGCCCTTGATCATCTCGCTGTTGGTTGGTTTCCTAACTACAATCCCCCCCTTTCCAGGCCCTGCCCCTGGGAGGGGGGTGCTCGCGTATGTGCAGTCACTCGGAGGTCCCGCGCCCGGCAGGTGTGTCCCCCTTCCACCGTGTTTTTACCTCCGTTCTGAGTTTGGCACAAGACCGGGTGGAATGCGTTTTTCGGGTGCCTGTTTTCTGAGGTGTTTTCGGGTGCCTGTTTTCTGAGGTGTTTTCGGGTGTCTGTTTTCTGAGGTGTTTTCGGGTGCCTGTTTTCTGAGTTTTTTGCGGGTGCCTGTTTTCTGAGGTGTTTTCCGGTGTCTTTTCAGGTGCCTGTTTTCTGAGTTTTTTGCGGGTGTCTGTTTCCTGAGGTTTATTCGGGTGCCTGTTTCCTGAGGACCCGCTGTCCACTGGTGCTCTAACCTCCATCAGGTGCGGGACAGGAAACGGGCCTCAGCAGCACGTTCTGGGCGTGGGGGCCATTGAGCTCCCCAGCGTCCTGTGGGGACACCCATCCCCCCGAGAGGCCCTGCACCTCCTGGGGGACGCGGCTGGAGGGGCGGGCAGTCCGGGGCTGCGGGGGTGCGGGCGGGCGGGCTGGCCTCGCTGTCCGGAGCGGCCCTGCGAGAGCCGGGCTGCGGGCGCGCGGGCCCGGGCGGAAGGGGAAGCCGGGGACCGGGGCAGGCGGGCTCGCCGCGGCCCCACCCGCTACGCGGAGGGCGCAGGGGCGGGCGGCGCGCTCCTGCCGCGGGCGGGGGAGTCTGGCGCCGGGCGGGGAGGAGGCGCGTGAGGCGGGGAGGAGGCGCGTGAGGCGGGCGGGGCCTGGCGCCGGGCGGGGAGGAGCCGCGTGAGGCGGGGAGGGGCCGCGTGAGGCGAGGCGGGGCGGGGCCTGGCGCCGGGCGGGGAGGAGCCGCGTGAGGCGGGGAGGAGCCGCGTGAGGCGGGGCGGGGCCTGGCGCCGGGCGGGGAGGAGCCGCGTGAGGCGGGCGGGCGGGGCGCAGGGCGCTCGGCCGGCTCCTCCTTGCCCACGGGGCGCGCTCCCTCCGCACCGCCTGCGCTGCCGCCCGGGCTGGCCCGCTGCTGCCCGCGTCGTCCTCAGCCGGCGCCCAGAGCCTAGTTCCGCGCGCGCAGTTCCGGGCGCTGGGGGCCGGGCGCCGCGTCCCTGCGGAGCCCCGCCCCGCGGGAGGCCCGCGCGGACCGGAAGTGCAGCGCGCTGGCGCCCCGCGGCCCGGGAGGCGGAGGCGGGAGCTCCCGCCGCTCTTCCCCGCCCGTCCGGCCCGCGGTGCTGGCCCCGCCTCCGCTCAGGGTCAGGGACCGAGACCGCCCGCTCCCCGCGCCCAGTCCGCCTTCCGGTGCTCGGGGGCCTGTCCGTGCGCACTCCTCCAGTCCGCGGGCCGCCCCGTCCCTCCGGGCAGGCCGGTCCCTCCGGGCAGGCCGGTCCGTCCCTGCGGGCAGGCCGGTCCGTCCCTGCGGGCAGGCCGGTCCGTCCGGGCAGGCCGGTCCGTCCCTCCGGGCAGGCCGCTCCCTCTGGGCAGGCCGGTCCCTCCGGGCAGGCCGGTCCGTCCCTGCGGGCAGGCCGGTCCGTCCCTGCGGGCAGGCCGCTCCCTCCGGGCAGGCCGCTCCCTCCGGGCAGGCCGGTCCGTCCCTCCGGGCAGGCCGCTCCCTCCGGCAGGCCGGTCGGTCCGTCCCTCCGGGCAGGCCGGTCCCTCCGGGCAGGCCCACGGCGGAGAGCGGCCGGAGGGACCGCGGGAAGCGGGAGCGCACCGGCCGGTCTGCCCAGGACACCAGGGCCACGGCCCGAAACGCGAGGGACCAGCATCCCCGGCCTGGCAGGAGCTTCCACCGACTTCTGACCCGACGTTGACAATTTTACTTTCTTAATAAATATTATTTTTCTCATTTCAAAAGTAATGTTTATTGTAATAACTTCTAAAAATATAAGTAAACAAAAAGGCAAAGAAAAACCACTAGTAGTTCTTCTATCCTGAGACACCTGTTTGTGTTTGCTCTTTATCTTTCCTTTTTCTATCTACATATATATCAAGTTGTCCATACACATTTTGTGACATTTTCCCCACCTCGCATCCTTTTTGTTTCCGTGTCATGCAGTGTTGTGCGCAGCCCAGAGCTCCACCAGAGTGCCTGTCCTCCTGCACCCCCCTACTGATTGTCCACACAGGCCCAGCCCTAGGCCCCCAAGGCCCCGAATGTCAGGGCCCTGCCTTCATGGTGCCCTGCTTTTACATTCGTGGAGGGGAGCAGTATACATGTGTTGTGTACAAATAAGACCTTCAGACAAGATGAGGAATATCAAACGAGGTGCTAGGTCATTTGGCAGGGAGGACCTGGGGGACCAGCTGCCACAAGGATAGTGGTGGGCAGAGAGGGGTGGACTCGGGCCCAGGTGTGAAGAGAGAACCTGCTAGTGGGGGTGAATCCACCATTGCAGGGTTTCGGACCAGCTGTGGCCCTTGGAAAGCTGTGAGTGGACTTGAGGTCAAGGAAGAGGATGCATGCACACCCCCCAGATTAGCATTTTTCCAGAAGGCATGTAGAAGGATGGGAGGTGCTGGGAAGGGCCTTTGGATCCTCAGCACTGACTGCACCTCCTCTCCCCTTTGCCAGGAAGATGGAAAAAGGATTCCTGGTTTTCATGCGCTCTTGAAATGCCAATGGAGGTGGCATTTCCCTCCTGTTGCTTATGTCTTTGGTTTCTCCATTTTTCAGCTGACAGACATCTTCCAATGCCCTGGCTCTTTTATGATTCTAAAAACTCAGGCCAACACACGAATTTTAAGAAATTATTCACCCTCTGTCCCCTTCCATGTCACCCCACTCCAGTGATTTGTGCATGACACGACTGTGGGAGGGCCATTTTGGTTTCAGTTTGCCTGGAAAAGCTTGTTTGCCCCTGTTTTGGTATTTTGTTAACAGCCCTCTTTTTAAATTATAAGAAAAAATCTTTTCCTTTAAAATCTGGAATAAGAGAAAGATGCCTCACTTCTATTAACACAGTATTTGAAAGTTCAAAGCAATTGAGCAAGAAAAAGAAAGAAAATTAGAAAGGAAGAAATAAAATTATTTCTGTTCATAGATGACATGATTTTATGGAAAATCATTAAGATTTAGGAACTTAAAGATTTCACAAAAAAAAAAAAAAACAGCTAATAAAGAAATTCAGCAAAGTTGTAGGATCAACACTCAAAAATCTGTTTTGTTTATACACACTAAGAATAAATAAACCCAAAAGGAAATTAGGAACACAATTCCATTTACATATAATAAAAAAAAAATCTAGGAATAAACTTAACCAATGAGACAAAAGATTGATACACTGAAACTACAAATTATTGCTGAAAGCAATTAAAGAAGACACAACAAATGGAAAAACATCTCATTTTCATGAATCATGAAATAATATTTAAGATGTCAATACTACCCAAAGCCATCCAGTGGGTCCTATGTAATCCCTGTCAAAAATTGCAATATCTCTTTGCAGAAATAGAGAAGCCAATCCTCAAGTTCAGATGGAAGTGTGAGCCAAACAATCTTGAAAAAGAAGAACAAAGCTGGAGGACTCATATTTTCTGATTTCATGATGTGGTACTGCCATAAAAATAGACATACAGGTGAATAAAATACAACAAAGAGCCCAGAAATAAACCCTTGCCTATATGGTCAAAAGATTGTTAACAAGGCTGTCATAATCATTCCATGGGGAATGGGCAGTGTTTTCAACAAATAGTGCTGGGGAAACCGGATATCCACATGCAAGAGAATGAAGCTGGACCCTTACCTCACACCATATACAAAAATTCAAAATGGATTGAAGACCTACATTTCAGAACTGAAATGATAAAACTCTTAGAAGGAAATGAGGGGGGAGAAGAAGATATGTAGATGGCCAATAAGCACATGAAAAGATGCACAACATCACTAATCATTAGAGAAATGTAAATCAAAATCACGATGATGGAGTTTCAGAGGAACCAAAAAACAAAACAGCAAAACCACCACAATGAGGTACCACTTCACACACATTAGGATTGTTTATAATAAATACACACACACACACTCACAGGCACACACAACAAAAGAATTAGAAAATAAGTGTTGATGAGGATGTGGAGAAATGAAAACCCTTGTGCACTGTTGGTGGGAATGTGAAAAGGTGCAGCTGCTGCGGGAAACAGTATGTGGTTCCTCAGACAGTTAAAAATAGAACTACCATATGGTTCAGCAATTCCACTTCTGGGTGTATGGACACACGAAAGAAGTGAAAGAAGGGACTTGGACAGATATTTGTGCACCTATGTTCATAGCAGAATAATTCACTTGAGCCAGAACATGGAAATAATCTAAGTACCCTGTTTCTTCGAAAATAAGACAGTGTCTTATATTAATTTTTTCTCCCAAAGTTGCACTAAGTCTTATTTTCAGGGGATGTCTTATCTTTCCATGTGCTAGGTCTTATTTTCGGAGGATGTCTTATTTTCCGGGAAACACGGTATCCATCAACAGAGAATGGATAAACCAAATGATCTATAATAATAAAAGGGTAATATGCTAATTAGACTGGACATCCTTCCAGACAAAGCAGCGGCGGGCAGGGGCTGGGCTTGCATGAATTTCGTGCATAGGGCCGCTAGTACTATCGGATTGTATGCTATGACATGAGTGAACTTGAGGACATTAGGCTAAATGAAATGAGCCAGCCACAAAGGACAAACGCTGTATGATTACACTTCTATGAGGTAGCCAGCGTTGTCAAATTCATAGAGACTAGAAGGGTGGTATCCAGAGGCCAGGGAGAGGGGTTAATGGGGAGTTAGTGTTTAATAGTTTCAGTTTGAGAAGACGTTCTGGAGCTGCATGATAGTGATGGTTAAACAACAGTGTGAATGTACTCAATGCCCCAGAGCAGCGCCCTTAAAATTGGTTAACATGGTGAATTTTATGGTGTGTGTTACCACAATTTAAAAAATCTCTGCACTAGCATTCAATGCAATTTGTTGAGTGACTGACTGTATAAACACATAATAGAAAATGCTGTTTTCCTTTGGGCAACAAGGTGAAGAACAGGTCTCGGTCACAGATGCTCACAGCTGGACACAGTGCTAATTGTGCTTTATTGGGGCACCAGGGTGAAGGGCAGAACAGGGACCACATACTTGGGAGCCCATCCCCTTACCCTGAAGCCAGCCAGGCCACTGGGGTGGGTGGTGAGGTCTTGATGCTCACAAGAGTCCCGGGAATGGAGCAGCCGCCACGCTCACCACGCTCAGGCAGCAGAATGCCAGGTGTGCCTCTGGCCTGCGAGGACACCTGGGTCTCTGAAGCCACCAGCCCCTTCCTTTCTGGATCCCTATGAGGAAGTTCCCTTTGCTGTCTTTCCCTTCTGTGTGGCCTTGCCTCGTCCAGGCCTCTGCTCCCAGGCTACCTCTGTCCCCCGCCCGCCCTGGGCTGGCTTCTCCAGGACACGGCGGCAGCCAGCCCTCTGGTACTTGCATATGTGTCGGCCTCCCTTTACTGCAGTACAAGCTCCGCAGGGCATGGGACTGCTCAGTGCCCCACGGGGGCCACCAGGCAGCTACAGCACTGCTGGGCCACGACAGGTGCCCCATACCTGCTCGGGTGAATACATGAGGTGAACATGGAGAAGAGGAACACTTCTGAAGGGAGAGAACAGGAAAGTTACAGAGAGCAGCCCAATCGAGGAAGAGTTTGGGACAATGTCTGGGCGTATTTTGGTCTGTGGTCAGCAGTCAGCCCACGGAAGAGCTCTGAATGACAGCAAAGTCTTTAAAAAATACATATATATTTTATTGATTTTTTTACGGAGAGGAAGAGAGAGAGAGAGTTAGAAACATCGATGAGAAAGAATCATCGATCAGCTGCCTCTTGCACACCCCCTACTGGGGATGTGCCCGCAACCAAGGTACATGCCCTTGACCGGAATCGAACCTGGGACCCTTTAGCCCACAGGCCAACTCTCTATTCATGGAGCCAAACCGGTTTTGGCTGACAGCAAAGTCTTGATTCACTCTCCCAGATGCAGGTCCCTTCTCCAGCGACAGCAGTGAACCACGGGCCATTGTGGGTGTTTGGGGCTTCCTGAGGGTGGCCAAGGGATGCAGCAGAGGCTTTGGGGTTAGCCTGGGTTCCTGTCCTGCTCCCCCATCTGGCCAGCAGCTGACCTCCTTCATGAGGCATTTAACTCTTTTGAGCCTCAGTTTTCACTTCTGGAAACAGCACCATTCCTACCCAGCGGTGACACCTGTCTAGATACTGATCTCTAAAGCGGCAGCACTAACACCTAAGGTGTCACTGAGTGCTGAGTATGCAGCCACCGTCCGGAGGATGTTCTGCGTGCTCTGGAAGCAGCTGGCGAGTGCTGGTCCCGCCTGGGAAGAACTAAGCACAGTGTATTTGATAAATGCTGGGTAACATCATTATTTGTAAACAAAGAAATGGAAGCGTCAGCGATGAGGACTGCCCAGCCAGGGTGCTTCCTGTGCACACAGTGGCCCCAGAAGTTTCCGGCTTCCGTGGACCATGCCGCTGGAGGGGAAGGTGATGGCAGTGCCAGGCAGGCTCTCTCGACCTCCTTATGGACTCAGACCTGCAGGCTGAGCACTGTTTGTCTGCCCTCGCTCACTGCAGGGAGTCAATGGTCCACTGGCTACTCCCTTTCATAGCCATACAGGCTGTCCCCGGGAAGGAGGACTCGGGAGGGAGGGTGACAGCTGGAATTCAGGTAGGAAGGCCTTAGCTCCAGACCCTCAGCAGCTCTCCAAGGTGGGAAAGGGCAGAGGAAGCTCACCCCTCTCCTGCCTCCCCTTTCTCCGGGCTTATCTTCCTCCTGCGTGTACCTCCCAGCTAAGGCACTGCTGAGGGGTCCCCTATTGGAGGAGGATGGCTGACTGTGTGGGGGCAGACTGACTCAATTTGGAGTGAAGACTTCAAATGAACTGCCTGCAAGTGGAGCCAGTGGCCCTTAGGGGCTGCTGGCCGCAGGCTGCGGGCCCGTCAAGGATGCTGCAGGGAGACGGTCTGGACCAGCCTTCCTGCTCTGGGCCTGTCATTCTGTTTGCAGTGGCCAAGATGGGGCAGAGTGAGGGAGCACACACAGCTCCCTACTCCAATTTAGGGGCCCACTCTGCTCCAGCCCCAGGGAAGGGCATGGAGGACACAGGATGCAGCAGCGGGGAGGGCCAGGCAGGGCCTGCTGAAGGACGCTGCGCAGCCACCGATGCATGCCAAAAACCTTGACCAGCCAGGTGAGGAGGGAGCGTTACTTCAGGGCAAAGGCTGGGGCCCAGCATGAGCTACAGCACCTCTGCACCCCCCTTTCCCCCACAATGGGGCTCAGGAATCTGGGACACAAACCAGGGGCGCAGCACCTGCCGCCTCCCCACCCCCAGGTCACCCAGGCCTGGGGGCTCTGACCAGTGTTCCTGGGCAGTTCAATTTTAGATAATCGCCCTCTTTTTACCGAGCTGGCCTGTGCCAGTGCTCCTGCCCCCTTTGGGAAGTGTGGGGCAGAATAAGGGGTATCCTCAGCCAGGAATCAGGGGAAGGCAGGAGGAAAGGGAGCAGTAAGGAAGAGATGGAGGAGCCCTCTACCCACTGCTGAGTCAGAACAAAGTTAGAGCCAAGTAGTGTCTCCTGTACCTTTTAATGAGAAGGGACACCCTAGGGGATCTCATCCTAGGGGTTTCCTGTACCCCCAGCCCACCTCTCACCCTCACCCAGTGTCCAGGGCCCCCTTCCCTGCAGGTCCCTCCCCATGTTCTCCCCCCACAATGCCCTGGCCTACCTCTCCTGGCAGGGCACCGATTCCTCTTCTCCCGCAGGGGGTCTCCCCGGGCCTCCTGCCCCCTCCCCGCGGGTCCCCGGCCCACTTTCTCCGTGGAAAGTCCCCCAGCTTACCTGCTCCCCGGAGAGCTTCCCAGGCCTACCTCCTGCCCAGGCAAGTTTGCAAGCCCACCGTCTTCCCAGATGGGCCCCTGACCCACCTTCCCCCTAACCGGGGTCCCGGACCCCCTTCCCCTCTAACCGGGGTCCCGGACCCACCTTCTCCCCTAACCGGGGTCCCGGACCCCCTTCCCCCCTAACCGGGGTCCCGAACCCACCTTCTCCCCTAACCGGGGTCCCGGACCCACCTTCCCCCCTAACCGGGGTCCCGGACCCATCTTCTCCCCTAACCGGGGTCCCGGATCCACCTTCTCCCCTAACCGGGGTCCGGGACCCCCCTTCTCCCCCTAACCGGGGTCCCGGGCCCCCCCTCCCCCCCTAACCGGGGTCCCGGATCCCCTTCCCCCCTAACCGGGGTCCGGGACCCCCTTCCCAGGACGATCCCAGGCCCACCTTCTCCCGGGCGGGTCCCGGCCCGCCTTCCGCGCGGAGCGGCGGCCAGGCCGCAGGCGGAGGCGGCGCCACCCGGGGCGCTGACGTAGAGGCCGCTCGGCGGCCGGGGGTCCCTTCGGTGGGGCCGCGGCTCCCCGCCCGCCCGCCGCCCCCGCGCGTCCATCCCTTTTGTGTCCCGCACGCCGGCCCCGCGCACACTCGCGCCCTGCGCCCCGGCCGCGGGCGGCTCCCGGCCTGCGCGCGCCCCGCTTTGTGTGGACGCGCCGCGGGAACGCGCGGGCTGTCGGCTCCCCCGGCCCGTCCCCGGCCCCGGCCCCGGCCCCGGCCCCGGCCCGCCCGGCCCCCGCCCGGCCCCCGCCCGGCCCGGCCCGCCCGGCCCGACCCGGAGCGCAGCGCGGGCGGCGGGCGGGCGGGCGGCGCGAACATGGCGACCGTGCCGGTGTACTGCGTCTGCCGGCTGCCCTACGACGTTACCCGCTTCATGATCGAGTGCGACGCCTGCAAGGACTGGTTCCACGGCAGGTGAGCGCGGCGCCCGGCGCGGCCCGGCCCGGCCCGGCGCGGCCCGAGCGCCCCCAGGCCCGGCCCGCCGGCCGCGCGCCCTTTTGTGCCCGGGGCGGGGGCCAGGCCGCGGCGCCCCTCGCCGCGCACAAAGCGGCCGGGCCGGGGCCGCGCGGGGAGTTGGGGCGCCGGGCCTGGCGCCTGACCGCGGGGCGCAGGCCGGCTCCGGGGTCCAGGCCGGCGCCGCCTCCCCCGCGAAGTTGCAGGAACTTTCCCCGCGCGGCCCGGGGAGGCGCGAGCGGCGGCTCGGACGCGGCGGGGCCGGGCGGACGCGGCCCGGGGAGGGGGCGGCCGGCGCGCCCACCCGGCGCTGCAGCCGGAGCTCCGGCCTCCACTGCGCGGGGGACCCCTTCCCGGCCCCGGGCCCGGGACCCCGGTGCCCCGGTGCCCGGCGGCCGCCCCTCCCCGGGGAGGGGGTGACAGAAGGGTGTCTGCGGGTGGGTGCCGTGGCTTTGCCGCCTCCTCGCTGGCCGGCACGTCCCCCCTCTCCCTCCTCTGCTCCCGGCGGGGACACCCGGGTCTGACTTGAACCTTAGACGCTCTCCGAGGAAGATGGTTTGGGGAGGCGAAGCTTATCTCTTGCCCATGGCCGTGACCTGGCCCTGCGCCTAGTTTTCCAAAGCGAGGTCCCTTCCCACCCAGAAGTAAGTGGAGGGGAGGAAGAGGAGGTGGCACTGCTGCCCAAACTGCTCCAACAGGTTTTCATGGTTTGGGCCTCTGCAGCACCGGCCGGAGGCTGGCCAGGGCCCTGTGCCCTCCGAGGCCCCCAGAACAGGAGTGGGGGCAAGAGAGGGGTATGTGCCATGGGGGATCCCCGATCCCCGGGGCTGTGGGGTCTAGTCCTGCCAGTTCACAGGTGGGGAGCCTGGCAGCCAGATGTGACAGGACCTGCTCAGACTGGTCAGTGCCAGGCCCAGTCCCTGTGACAGGGACCCCTCCTGGCCTCCCAGGCTGCCTGCCTTCCCGCGCCCAGGGCTGCGAGGACCCTCCCCACCCCACGCCCCAGCAGCAGAGCCTGGTGTGAAGAGGCTGTGCACATCCACCAGCCGGCATCCCCTCAAAGTTCCTAGCTGGAAGGAGCGGGAGAGTGGCCCTCTGAGCTCACATCCCCTCAGTTCCTGAGAGTGAAGGGGCTTCTCCCCCTTCCTGCGCCACCTGGACCTGCAGAGTTCCCGGGGTGCCCAGGCTGGGGGAGGTGTGAGGGCCTGGGAGGACCTTTGTCTGTCTGGCCAGGGCCCTGTCCACCTTGCTGAGCTCCATAGGGGATTGGAGCTGGCGGCTGGCCTGAGGGGCTGCTGGCATTTGCTGGGATGGCCTGGGCAGAGGCCGGGAGGAGGTGCACCCTGACACCTTAAGGGGTCTGTCTTTTTGGGGGGACCTTGTCTCCTCATTTCTAGTTTCTCGCCTGAGGTCTTTCATTTGACCTCACAGGCAGAGGTTATTTGACCCCATAGATTTGTGTCCACCTGTGTGGATGGTCCTGGGCTCAGAAGGGCCTTCCCCCTGCAGAGGGATGTCTTCTGGATATCTATTCAGAGTCACTGGCATAAAGGAGCCCTGAGGAGGTCCCTCTCCCCCACCCACACGTGGGACCTGGCAGCCTGGCCAGGCTCCTCCCGCCAGAAAGGTGTGACAGGATTCGTGTTTTCCAACCTCCAAATATTCCTGGGTGGCCCGCTGCTCTTTCTAGATCCACTCACCATCTGTCCTGTTGTTTACTTAGTATTCAACAGCTCAGCTCACTTGTTAAAAGTTTGAATACTTTGTAACTTTTTATTTTGAGAGAATTTTAGACTTAGAGAAGAGTTGCCGAAATGGTGCAGTTTCCCCCCGTCCTTCCCTCCATGGAGGTTCACGTCTCCCCAGATCGTGCTGCCAGCATGGAAACTGAGGCAGGATCCCTGGGAAGCCTGTCCTCCAGGCTACAGGCGCCAGCCGTCGATTTGACAGGCTCCTCCCTCCTGTCCACTTCTCATTCCAGGACCCAGTGCCCGTTCGCTCTCCTGTCTCCTTTCCCTCCTCCTGTCTCCTTTCCCTCCGGAGAGTTTGTCATTTGCCACAGGCAGCACCTGTGAGCATAAGCAGACCCGTCAGAGTAAGGCCCTGTCTTGCCCCCCCACCCCCACTGTGATCTATCCCCCTTCTCCAGACTACCACATTTTGAGGGGATCGGAAGGGGGATTCTGAGGTTACCCACATTCGTGCTAGTGGAGCGTGCCAGCCGAGAGCACAGTGGGGCAGCTCTTTTAGGGGGGCAGAGCCTGTTCCCAGGGTACGATCCCCGCAACACCTGAGCCCTCCTCCCCCTGTTCTCTGGGGAGGCCTCTCGGCTGGGTTGGACGACAAGTCCGGTCAGCAGGAAGCCAGGAGCCCATGTTCCCGCTGGGCTGGGCAGTGGCTGGTCTCTTGAGTCGGGCACCTTGTCAGCCCACCAGCCGTCACTGGCACGGCCTGGCCTCCCCTGGCTGTGACAGGGAGCGGTGGGTTTTGCAGAAGCCACTAGAGAGCACCGTCTTATCCATCTGGTAGGGACATGTGGGTCCACATTGGCTTGGGGACCTTCCTCCCCAATTAGGGTGCCACAAGCCACTGGGCCAAGCACTAGGCAGCTAACGGGTCCCTCCGCCTTCCTGAGTGAGGTGTCCAGTGCCTGTGGACCCAGGTGGCTCACTGGTCACCACCCTGGGGAAGAGGCTCTGTTTCCGGACATAGGCCTGATTCTGTGAGAGCAGCAAACGTCCTACAGCTTCCTGGCCTCTGCCGTCACCTGAGCTATGGAGTCGGAAGGGTTTGGAGACCAGGCAGGAAAGTGGACTTTCAGAAGTTTGAAAGCTGAAGTTGCTGTGAGTCCTGCAGTGACAGCAGTTCCATTTATTTCTCGGTAAACACTGTGGGCACATGTTCTCTGTGGGGTGCCTGCTGGTTCTGGGGTTCCTGGAATAACAAGGTAGATTCCTTGCCTCTGGGGGGGTTCTTCTATGGGAGTCAAACATAGAACACGGGTCCCAGGCCAGCCTGTCAGATTGTGAGGAAGCATCGTGGGGCAGGAGCCGGCACCAGGCGGGGACAGGGAGGCAGTGCAGGGGCAGCCTCAGTGAAGCCAGGAGGCAGCAGCCATGTTGGAGGCTCTGAGCAAAGGTGGGGGGAGGGGACTGAGGACCTGGCTGGGTCCCTTTGGCCACCATGGGTCAGTTGGTGACAGGGCAGGACAGGAGCCACTGTGCAGGTGAGAGGAGCTGGGTGAGGGGGGTACCGGGTGGTGAGAGGGGTCCGATTCCGCATGGATCCCCTCCGATGCCTTGTGCTCTTTCTCTGCGGGGCTCGGCTGCCCTCCTGGCCAGGGCCCTCCCTCCGCACCCATCGCCTCCGGACGCGGCGGCCTTTGTGAGCTCTCACCCACCAGCTGTGGGTTCTCGGGGCAGAGCCACCCGCAGAGGCCCTTGGCCCTCATGGGGGCTCCTGCAGCTCAGTGGGCCAGCAGGGCGTGTGCGCTTGGAGGGGAAGGAGGGCGCCAGGGGCTGCAGTCTGGGCGATTAGATCTGACGGTTAAACCCTAGAACCTGAGGTTCCTAAATGCCAGGGAAGGGCATCCACAGGAAGATGGAGTGTGGCCTGCCTGACGTGCTTATAGATGATCATCATTTTAAAATGAGAAATTCTTCTGTGACTTGAACAAGTTCTGGGGGAGGTGGGGGGCGGAGCCGAGGTGCCCTGTCCCCCACTCTCCGCGGGTGAGTGAGTCTCCTAAGGAGCCACTTGGAGTTGGGCTCATTGGGTTGCCAGTGTGTACTTTCATAGAAAAGATGGGCTGGAAATGTGCCTGTGTGAGCCTTTTCACTGTAGCCCACGTCTGCGTGGATCCAGTTGGGTCCAGGTATGTTGCTGGCGGCCTGAGTTTGGACAGAGGTTTGGAGGTCTTGTCACAGGGCCGGGCCTTATTCCCAGAGAATGTGGGATTTGCTGTTGGGAGTGAGTGTCAGCCGGGAAATACTGTGCCACATGGAATGTACTGGAGGAATCTAATGCCTGGATTCCGGGTGTGGGAGAGCAGAGTGGTCACGTGGCTTCTACATGACCAATATGATAACAGAGGCTGGCCTTGATGGCCCCAGGGTTTGTTCACCTTCATCCTCTATGGGTTCCCTCAGTGCTCTCCTTGTCCTCCCACTTCCAGCAGAGAGGGGGCGCTAGTAGACACTCCTCAGCCCGGGTGCAGGGACAGGCATTGTTGTTCTGGAATAATTCCAGGCTGGGTGAAGGGCCTGAACAGTTACCAGGGACTGGCATCCCTCTTCGTGTCCCTGGTTTCACAAATGCAATGTGGATGGAAACAACTTGACAGCAGGAAGGTGACTTCCAGCGCCAGGCGAAGACAGGGCCCTCTGTGTCTGGTGGCCTCCGTGCCCACCAGCCTCGCGCTGAGATTTGTGTCTCCCTCTTTGCACCTCTCCTCTCGCCCGCCATCGTTCCCAACTGCTGCTGCCGTGGCTCTCAGCGCTTTGGCTGGTGGGTGACCCGCACCGTGCACTCAGGAAGGGCGCTTGGCCCTGTGTGTTAAGAGTTCAGTGTCTTGCCAGGACTGGTTTGGCTCAATGGATAGAGCGTCGGCTTGGGGACTGAAGGGTCCCGGGTTCGATTCCGGTCAAGGGCATGTACCTTGGTTGCGGGCATATCCCCAGTAGGGGGTGTGCAAGAGGCAGCTGATCGATGACTCTCTCTCATCGATGTTTCTAACTCTCTCTCTCCCTTCCTCTCTGTATAAAATCAATAAAATATATTAAAAAAAAAAAAAAAAAAAAAGAGTTCAGTGTCTGGCCCTGGCCAGCGGGTTCAGCTGTCAGAGCGTTGTCTCATACCCCCAGGTGGAGGAAGAAGCAGGTTTGATTCCCAGACAGGGAACATACCTAGGTTGTGGGTTCAATTCCCAATCAGGGCTCTTACAGGAGGCATCTGGTTGATGTTATATTTCTATCTCACATCGATGCTTTTCTCTCTAAAATCAATAAAAAACATATCCTTGGGTGAGGAAACAATAAGAATTTAGTGCCTGTTCACTTCCCCTCAAAGTGATGGGTCATCCATGAAAAAGCATAAAATTCCAATCAATGGCTGGCTTTGACCTCAGAACATAAAAACTGAAGGTCCTTGTGGTGTTTGTCCAGGCAAATGGAGAAGGCAGCCTTTTATCTTTTTTTAAAAAAATTGGGGTGAAATTCACACACCATGCAATTATCCATTTTAAAGTGCACAGTTTATGGCATTTAATGCATTCAAAATGCTGTGCAACTATCTCCTCTATCTATGCCCGAAAATTTTTATCACCCCAAACCCATCAAACAACAACTTTCCCTCCTTTCCCCACAGACCTGGACAACAGCCATTTGTGTCCCTATGGACTTATCTATTCTGGACATTTCATATAAATGGAATCATACAATACGAAACCTCTTGTGTCTGACTTCTTAGTGTCGTGTGTGTGTTTTTTTTGTTCGTCCATGTTGTAGCATGTATCAAAACTTCATTTTTTTTAATGGTGGAAGAATGCTGTATTGTGTGGGTAGACCACAGTTTGTATATCCACTCACCTGTTGATGGACACTTGGGCTTTTCCCACCTATGGCTATTGTCAATGGTGCCGCTACGAATATTCGCATACAGATGTTTGAAGACCTGTTTACAATGCTTTTAGGAATTGTTGGGACATATGGTTATTCTCTGTTTACCTTTTTGAGAAACCAACAAACCGTTTCCCACAGCAGCTGCACCCTTTTCCAGTCCCTCCCAGTGTCGGAGTGATCTGCGTCATCACAGCACTGGCTGTGTCCCTGGCTAACACTATGGCCGTCCTGGTGGAGGGGCGGGGCCTGCAGTGTGGTTTGGTTTGATTTCCCTGGTGGCTAATGGTGTGGAGCATGCACTCATGGGCTTGCTGTCCATCTGTGTATCTTCTTTGGAGAAACGTCTATTGAAACACTTTGCCCATTTGTAAATTGGATTATTTGTCTTTTTATTTTTGAATCGTAAGTGTTCTTTATATATTCTGGACACTAGAGTGTTATCAGATACCTGATTTGTAAATATTTTCCCATGTGTGGGCTGTTTTTTCACTTTTGTGATAATGTCCATTAATGCATAAAAAGTTTTTAATTTTAATTTTTCTTCTGTTTATCTTTGTTGTTGTTGTTGTTCTTTAGATTTTTTATTCACTTGATTTTTAGATTCACTTGTTGGTAGATATGTATTTGATGTCTTTTTGTTGTTCATAGTTTTTACCTTTACCTTTTTCTTCTTCTTCCTCTTCTTAAAGAATACCCTTCAGCATTTCATGTAATCTTGGTTTGGTGGTGATGAACTCCTTTAGCTTTTTCTTATCTGTGAAGCTCTTTATCTGTCCTTCAATTCTGAATGATAGCTTTGCTGGGTAGAGTAATCTTGGTTGTAGGTTCTTGCTGTTCATCACTTTGAATATTTCTCACCTCTCCCTTCTGGCCTGCATAGTTTCTGTTGAGAAATCAGCTGACAGTCCTATGGGTATTCCCTTGTAGGTAACTATTTTTCTCTTGCTGCTTTCAAGATTCTTTCTTTGTCTTTTGCCCTTGGCATTTTAATTATGATGTGACTTGGTGTCGTCCTCTTTGGATTCCTCTTGTTTGAGGTTCTGTGTGTTTCCTGAACTTGTAAGTCTATTTCTTTCACCAGGTAGGGAAAGTTTTCTGTCATTATTTTTTTCAATAGGCCTTCATTGTCCTGTTCTCTCTCCTCTTCTGGCACCCCAAAATCTGGATGTTGGTATGCTTAAAGCCGTACACTATCCTCATACTTTTGGATTCTTCTTTCTTTCTGCCTCTTTGGTTGGGTGTTTTTTGCTTCCTCATATTCCAGATCTTTGGTTGACTCTTGGGGTACGTAAATCTACAGTTGAGTTTCTGTATATTCTTTATTTCAGACAGTGTATGCTTAATTTCTTTTTTTTCTTTTTCTTTTTTTGGTATTCTCATTAAGGTCCTTGAAAGTTTCTTCAAGTTTCTCAGTGGTTTTTAGAAGATTCTTGAGTATCCTTATAAATGTGATTCTGAACTCTGTAACTCTGTGTCGTCCAGTAGTTTACTTTTCCTCCATCTCTTCCATTCGTGACATGCTTCTGGGTTTCCGCATTTAAAAAAAATATATTTTATTGATTTTTCACAGAGAGGAAGGGAGAGGGATAGACAGTTAGAAACATCGATGAGAGAGATACATCCACCAGCTGCCTCCTGCACAACCCCCACCGGGGATGTGCCTGCAGCCAATGTACATGCCCCTGACCGGAATCAAACCTGGGACCCTTGAGTCTGCAGACCGACGCTCTATTCACTGAGCCAAACTGGTTTTGGCGTGTCTCCGCATTTTGGTTGCCTCCCTGTGTTGATGGAGTGGCTTTGTGTGGTAGGTGACTTATAGGGGCCAGTAGCTCAGCTTCCCCAATCACCCGAGATGGTTGCTCTTGGTAAACCCCTCTGTGGGCTGAGTGCAATGTCTTGTTGTAGTTAAGCCTTGATTGCTGTTGGTACACTGGGAGAGATTGACCACCAGGCCAATTGGCTGTGAGGACCCGCTGTGTCTATAATGGAAGAACTGCTGTGCTGGAGACACGCTTATGGTGCAGGCCTTGTTTCAGTGGGGCTTTGGTGCTCACTGGGTCTACCTCCCGAATGTGTCACTTAGGATGTGAGGAGTTGAAGTCTGGTGTCTCACACTGGCCACTAGATTCACTGGCTTCTGGATCTCCAACGGGGTGCAGTTCAGCTACTGTCTGAGGCCACCCTGCAGGAGCTACAGTGAGAACCACAGTCCTCACCTCCCTGCTTGGAGCTTGGAGGCCTCGGAGATTTCTGCACCGGGTTGCAAGTTTGTTAGGTTAAACTGCAATAGAGAAGGCCATTCATATGCAAAAGCCACTGCGAGGAGCTTGGGTGTGTTTGTAGATTGTGCGGGGCAGAGTCTCAGGATGTCGCTAGGCTAGGGCTGGCAAACAGCGATGGCTGCCAGTCAGCCGTCTCTGCCTCTGACCATGTCCCCGCACCTTGTGCCTCAGCACAGCAAACCATTATTCTTGCGCGCAGCTCTGCAAGCAAGCCACCCTCACTTTCCGACCTTCTTTCCAGAAACTGGATTTCAGAGAGATTGGGAGCTTTTCTCTTTTTGGGTTGAAGAAAGCAACTCCTGCAGCCAGCCAGGATCTGCTGCCAGCCCGCATCACGCGTGCACACACCCCGTACCTCAGTTTTTCAGCGCTTTTGCCCTGAATGCTCCTTTCTCTTTCAGTCTAGTGGTAGAGCTTCCACTCAGCCAGCCTTCCCGTGGTTCTGGGTGATAGACGTTTTGTCTTTTAGTTGTAGTTTTGAAATTGTTGTGCACAGTAGCAGTTTAGGTGTGTTTAACTAAGCCGCCATCTTGGATCTGTTTATCCTTTTGATGTAATATCTAAGAATCCATTGTCAAACCCAAGGTCATGAAGATTTATCCCTTTCCTTTTTTTCTAAAAGTTTTATAGTTTTAGGTCTTATGTTTAATTGTTGTTGTTTTTTTTAAAAAAAATTATTTTCAGTTAATTTTTTTAAAATATATTTTTATTGATTTTTTTCAGAGAGGAAGGGAGAGAGATAGAGAGCTAGAAATGTCAATAAGAGAGAAACATCGACCAGCTGCCTCTTGCACACCCCCTACCGGGGATGTGCCCGCAACCAACGTACATACCCCTGACCGGAATCGAACCTGGGACCTTTCAGTCCACAGGCACATACTCTATCCACTGAGCCAAACCGGTTTTGACTCAGTTAATTTTTATATGTGATTTGAGGTAGGGATTCAACTTCATTTATTTGCATGTGGATACCCTGTTGTCCCAGCACCATTTGTTGAAGAGAATTATCTTTCCTATGAAAGACTCGCGCAGTAAAAACCTGGTTTGACCACATGCATGTGCTCTGGACTCTGTTCCGTTCCATTGGCCTATATGTCTCTACTTATGCCAGCATCACACTGTTTGCATTACTGTAGCTTTGTAAGTTTTGGAATCAGGAATTGGGAGGCCTCCAACTTCGTTCTTTTTAAAAAATATTGCTTTGGCTCTTCAGCGCTTCTTGCAATTCCCTGTGAAGTTGAGGATTGGCCTCTCAATTTCTGCAGACAGGACTATTGAATTTTGACAGGGATTGCATTGAGGAGTCCAGTGGAGAGCGTTTGGGGTAGTACTGACATGTAACAATACTATGTCTTCTGATCCATGAGCACGGAATGTCTTCCCATTTATTTAGATTTAGGCCTTTGACTTTTTCCAGCAATGTTTTTTAGTATTTACTGTATGAATTTTTCATTCCTTGGTTAAGTTTATTCCTAGGTATTTTATTCCTTTGGATGCAGTTGTAAATGGGATCATTTTTGTAATTTCCTTTGGGTATTGTTTATCGCTGGCATTTTAACCCTTTTGAAACACATCACCTTTGAACCTGTGGCGGCTGAATTTTCAGAGCCAGACACGTGCTAGCTGCTCGCCTGCGGGTGCCCTGTGATCAGAGCGCGTCTGCACGCCTGGGGAAGGGTACTGCTTTCCTTTTTAAACATAGTGTTTGTGAGCCTTGCCTCTGTCTCATCCCAGTGAGGCATTTTCCCTCCACATGTGGGCACTCCATGTATTATATGTGGGTCTCTGTCTCCTTCACCTGACGCGGCAGAGCAGGGACCACTGCTGGGTGTGCTGACAGGGCCTCTGAGAGCTAGGTGGGGGTGGGTTCAGATGGGGAGGACCAGCAGTCAGGCTGGAGAGGTCAGCTTATGGAGGTTTACAGGACAACGTGAGAGGCTGGGACGGCAGTGGTGTGTCTATCCCGGAGCTTCCCACCAGGGCCTCGTCATTGCTGAGAGTGATAGGGGGTGCCAGAGACCCCAGAGGGCAGGCTGGTCCTGGGGGACCCTAACTGCATGATGGTCAGCTGTTCCCCTTTGGGCAGCCTCTGGCCTTGTGCATGCACCCCAGGCTGGCTTCCTCAGTTGGGGTGCCATTTTCTGCTTCAAATAGAGGTGCAGAGTGAACCGTACACCAGACACACGGTGGACCGGGCGTGTGTCCCACGGTGCCAGGTAGTGGGCAATGTGAATGTATGGAGGGGCCTCGGAGAGGTCTGAGCCCCATCAGCGCTGACCCTGGGCAGCCAGACTCAGCTCGGGTCCCTGACACGCGTCCACCCCTGCAGCCAGCAGTCCGGAGCTGCGCCCGAGTGGCCCATAGCCTGGCTATGTGAACTCTGCTACTTGACGATCTTGTAACTTTGCAGATTCGCCCCTTGTTTTGCTTTACCCTTGGGAACCCCATTAAGGCAGAGTGGGGGTGCAGATCTCCAAGCAGCTGGGCTGAGCAGGAAGGGCAGTGAGAAAGCAGGCCTGAGTGTGTCCCGGCGGGACAGGGCACATCTCCTGGCTGACCTGCCTTTGCTCGAGAGATGACACCGGTTTGGGGATTCAGGCCCCATGTTCCTGCAGGAGAGACTGAGGCCTGGGCCTCGGTGCAGCCTGACACGTGGCATCCTGACACATTCTAGAAACCGCAGGCGCAGTCAGTCTGCCCCCAAGTGAGCCAGGCTGGGGGGAGAGGGGCAGGCGGGGCTTCCCAAGGGCTTCCCGCCCCCGTGGGGAGAGGGACCCTGCGGCCGTTAGTGCTTGTGGAGGGATTCCCAGAGCCTCCACAGGCATCCGCCGTCCGTCCGTCTGTGTGCAGCTGCAGGGATGGCTGCTCCGAAGCCTGCTTCTGCTTTAAGGCAGCTGTGTCTCTGTCCGGAATACCTGTGGGCTCTAAGAGCAACACAGGGTGCATGTGGGGCAGGAGGTGGCTTCTGCGTGCGTTTGTGGAGCTGGGAGGTCAGTTGCCGTTGGTGCTGGTGGAGCCTCTTTCCCGGCCTGTGGGACAGCTCCAGCAGCCTCTGCCTGCCTCTGGAGCGGCAGCTCATAGAGGAGGGTGCTGCCTGCCGCTCCTTTGCACACAGCGCAGGCCCGGCCACCTGTCCCCGCCTCCTCTCTTCTCAGCTCCCAGGGCCCGGACCTGCCTCAGGGGAGGAGAATCTCTCTGGGGGATCCCGCTGATCAGTGGTCCCTGGGGCTTTGCTCAGACCTGGGGAACCTCCCGCCCACCTCAGCCGTAGGGAGCAGCCGTGAGGGTTTGGTGCGGTTCCTGTTGTCCTTGCAGACTGTGCTCACATTCGAGTCCCTCTGGCTGGAACCCCTGTCTCGGAAGGCCAGGGCGGTGCACGTAGGCTGCAGTGGGAGTCATGAGGTTGGCATCTCGCCTGCCAAGTGAGGCGGTCTGTCCAGCGTAGCACCGTAGGGTTCAGGGCTCCGAGGAAGACGCTGGATCCCTGAACCACTGGGGAGCACAGGCCATGGCCGGCCCCGCAGGCAGTGCCGGGCACCTCACAGCGGGGGCAGCAAGGCGGTGGTCACAGGTGGCTCAGAGTGCAGGGCAGCCGCGGTGGGAGCCCGGGCTATCGGCCAGGAGCGGGAGTTCCCGTTTTACCCTCAATGCTGCATCCAGACGGGGTGCGGCGGTCTGCAGTTTACAGGTCATCTCCGCGTGCTGGGCCCTGTATGAAGGGCAGGATGGAGAGAGACCGGAGACCAGCTAGGAGGCCCTAGGGGCGGGGGGTCTGGAGACCAATGGAATGCCTGGCACTCCACCTTGCCTGCCCCGGGAGGGCAGAGTCAGCCATGTGTCGCTCTTGCCCTGAGCACCGCCGTGCTGCTGGAGGGTGGCCGTATCACCTGCTCTTGGCCTCGCGGTTCCCAGGGCCATGTCGTCATGGTGATCCCTGATCCCGTTTTGTGCAGCTGGCTCTGGCCTGCTCCTGGCCCCGGGCCCTGCCCGCCAGGATCCCTGCCACCTGCCTTCTGTGCAGGGATCGGGCTTTGTGTTTCGGTTTTGGCCCCAGACGTGGAGGTGCGTGTGCAAGGCGGGGTGGGGGGTGGGGGGTGGGGGGTGGGGTGCGAGGCGGGGTGGGGGGCGGGGTGCTGGGCGGGGTGCGATCACGTGTCCCGGGCTGAGCCACATCTCCCCCTCCTTTGAGCTGTGACTGGGTGCAGGCCTAGGGCTCTGAGAACCTTTTACTGGGCTTCCTGCCTCAGGACGGTGAGAAAGGCCTCTGTCCTCAGCCCAGATCTGCCCAGTGTGTGCTCTGTGCCTCCCCTCCACCCCCACTCCCACAGCCCTCTGACCCCAACTCCCTGCGCTCTCCCTGAGCCCTGCAGGCGGTGCTGGCAGTGACCGAGGGGGTTCAGTCCAGAAGTCCCTCTGGTCATGGGGGGTGTAAGGAGAGACCCTGGAGCAGGCAGCTGTGAAGCCGCTCTCCCGTGCCCCACTCCAAGCACCAGGCCCACGTGGAGACGTCCTTGTCCAGCTCGCCAGGGTCGTGGGTTCCTTTCCTCTGTCGGCGCCGTGTTTCTCGGGAACAGAGGTGGGCACTGGTGGGACCAGAGAGCATGTGAGGTTCTGCTCCTGCCGCTTCTTGGCAGCTGCCCGGCCTCCGGTCTGAAGGAGCCTGGTGCTGGGTTTGAGCTTGGAGGAGGCAGGCACATTTCGGTTCAGTTTCATAAATGGCCGAAACTGGCCCCAAACCAGGCGCATCAGGGGAACTAATGTGCATTTAGGTCAGGGTTTCTCAGCCCAACTCTCTGGACACTGAGGCTGGGGCTCTGCTGGCAGGGGTGGAAGCTCCGTCCGCTGGTCCGGGAGCACGTGTCCCGCCGTCCACTGCGGCCTCTGCCCTCCAGGTGCACCGTGGGAGAGGATGTGCAAGGGGGACAACCCGGGAGCAAACAGGAAGCGGAGGCTGCTCACCAGTGTGCTCTCTCGGCCCGTGCTCTTTGCAGACCCGGAGGGTCCCTTCAGAAGGACTGGCCCCTCAGTGCGTGGCCTGGCTGCCCATCTGCAGGAGGACTGTGGAGAAAGGAGGAGGCCTGAGGCCTGTCCGAGTGCAGGCTGCACGGTCACCCTGCTGGGGCCCTCCCCTGCTGGCCTGTTTGTGTTTTCCATGGGGCCTGGCCAGCTCCCCCAGTGAAACTATGGGCCGGAGCCAGCCCATCAGCCTCCCTCGTGCTGGTCACATGGACCTAAGGGGCCGCCAAGCTGGCCAGTTGTCTCCAGGCTCACACCTCATTCCTGACACTTCGGGATTCCAGGAATCAGGTCTTAAACCCCCAGGATCCCTGAGCAGATAGCCCTGTGCAGGAGCCTCTGTCCAGTGGATGCAGGAGGATGTACCTGCGTGTCTGCTGCTAGGGAGGCGCAGACACTTCTGGCACAGGCCTGTCAGCGTGACGGGCACACACCGCTAGCTGGTGAAGGAGCAGGCTCCTGGTGAAGCCAGCCAGCGACACTTGGCAGTCTGCCCTCTTACTCACTGCTTGGCAAGGGAATCCTTCCAGTCCCTTCTGGAAGTGTCCCGTCTTCAGGGAGGAGCTTATGGGGGAGGCACCGTGCTGCACTCTCCGGAGTCTGTGGGTGTGTATCCCTCGGTGGATGGAGGGCCCTGTGCTCCTGGTGCATGAGGGCTGTGTGCGCCTCGCCTTGCCCCCTGTCGGCTCTGGGAGCCAGTGGGTCCCGGTATGGGGGTGGGGCACGGTGCTCAGGGCAGCTCGGAGCTGCAGGCACTCCCTGCTCCCTGGCTGGTGCTGACTGCTGGCCAGGTGTCCCCAGAGGCCCAGCTTGTGCCTTAGCCTCATGGCCCCGGGAGCCCTGGAGGTTGGGGACCCATCAGAGGCGCTCGCCCCAGGGGGCCACCTGCTGCTCCTGCTCCAGGTCTCACCCCCTGCAGCTCAGTGTCTAGGGCAGGGCTCAGGAGAGCCCGTCCGGTTTCCATATCCCAGTCTTCGCTTTGCTTGTCCTTCTGGGCAGATCATGGGATGCTCCAGCAGGGACAGGACCTTGGAGAGCACCGCCCCACCTTCCCCAGGTGCTTCTCCTCCTCCTCCTTCCCTCCTTCTCCACCCTCCGTGGGCAGCCCCACCTTTCTCTCTCAGGGTGTGGTGGAGCCCGTGGACAGAGCCTCACCTCCTTGATCTAGAGTCAGTATTTCTGTTTATATGACCTCGGACTGCTCTTGGGTCACATTTGTCTTCACAGTGGTTTTGTGAGTCCTCTGGGATTTTTATTCCAGGGGGAAGGATGTCATTCCCAGAGCTTCCACACAGGTGTTCGCTGTACCTCTGTACGCAGCTGCTGGGATGGATGCTCCGAAACCTGCTTCTGGTTTAAAGCAACAGTGTCTCTATCTGGAATATCTGTTAAAAAAACAACAGGTGTAAAAACATAGAGACATTTAACCATTTACTATATCAAGGATTCTGGACTCTTAGATGATTCAGGTGAGGGGATGAGTGAGTAAGTTATGATTATTCACACAATAGAGAATTATGCAGTGACCAAGCCGGGTCTTAGTGATAAGTGAAAATGTTTGTTATGAATTGAATGGGGAAAAGGCAAGGTTCAGCATTACTTATGTAGCATGATAGCTGGTATTAGCCAGTTGAGACAGAAGAAGTTCCGGACGGAAAGAAGCCAGCGTGTTAAAAGGGCCAAGAGCCTTTCTATTCCTGCTGCTTCTGTACTTCCTGTGCTTCCCCTCTTGTTTTTCAGGAGCATAAGATTACGTTTACAATAAAAGGTAATGTCAGAGTACAGAGGCCACCCCGCCCCGCCTCCCATCGCGCAGGCTTGGGGCCTGTGGATTTACAGACACTGGCTGAGCGGCGCCCACTCATTCACCAGGGACAGGAAGGTCTAAAGGCTGGGGTGGGGTGTCTGCCCTTCTGGCACCCCCTTCTGATGTGACCCCCAGTAATGCACGGTAGCCTGGCCTGTAGCCTGCCCGCGGAGAAGGGGCCCCCAGCACCCATGGCCAGAGCTACCCCGAGGGTCCCTGTGCAGGTATAGTTTTAAGCCCCTATGGCCTTGTCCTGTCAGCGCCCCTCCCCTCCTTTGGGGTCACCCCAGGGGTGGGTGTCTCAGGCTGACGGGCTGGGATGGAGCCACCACAGCACTAAGAGGGCCCCACAGCCATGTCCCAGAGCAGCGGAACTTCTGCCACCAGGTGCTCTCCTGAGCAAGCATCGCATCCTGTGTGGGGCCCCAGGTGCACAGCCAGCTTTGGGGGGCACCACGGGCTTCCGCATCCTGACTTTTCCTGCTGCAGACTGGCTGTTGAACTCCCAGTAACTGCTCTCCACACGGGGGGAGGACATGTGGGGCCTCTTGCCACAGAATGTGTGGTTTGCAAGGTCGAGGGGGATCTGACCCAGTGGGGTCCTTGGGGAGAGCCGAGCGGACACCAGCCTTCCCAGAGAGGCTGTGGCACGGCCCTGCGTGGCTAGTTCCAGTCTGAGCTGTCAAACACTGTGACGGGAGTCCTCCTGCAGGGCCTTCAAGCCATTGCTTCTAGATCCCGAATGATTGATTACTCAGACATTTAGATCCTCACAGACACTAAATGATTACTTACAGATGCTCCACCTGAAGGGAGAGAGTGGGGCCAGCTAAGGCCAACATATGGGAGCCACTCCAATTGGATCTACTTTGGGGACCACAGTAAAGAATTCTGGACATATAAGGTGACCCTTGAGAAATTTAGGGTTTCGTGTCACAGAAATACTTTCTGAGCACATTCTTAGTGTGACAGTGCCCATCTGGAATGCCCTGGGAACACTGTCTGTCTGTGCACGCGCCCTGTCTGAGCGGGTCAGGGGCAGCACCGGACACACTGCTGTACACGCGTGTGCACATGGCTAGCTGCACCATACAGTGTGTGTCCAAAGAGGCCCCGTTGTTTTCTTCTCACACAGTTGGCAGGATTGAGTTTTGTCCCTGCAGCGTTACTGAAGTGCAGTTGACAGATGCAGTTGCAGTGTGTGTGAAGTGAACTTCTTTCTGCATCATGGAAGGAGGCCCCCGTCTCGCTCATCAGCTCACGCTCACCCTTTTCCTTGGTGGGGACGCTGAGCTCCTGCCCTCTGGCAGTCTGGCAGTTGCCTGTATGTAATACAGTGTTGTGAACTCTAGTCCTCGTGCTGTCCGTCAGATCCTCAGACCTTCCTTGTCTTGTAGCTGGAAATTTGTGCCTGGCCTCCCACTTCCCTACAAAGATGCCTTGTCCTTGGTGGACTGGGGGCTCCTACGAGGTATCCCTCAAACAAGACCCATGTCCTGAGGCTGACCCAGCTTCTCTCCTCCGCCGAGCACTGTGCGGCTCGGTGTAGCTGGGCCTCACAGCACTGGCCCTGGGAGTGTTCGCGAGGCAGTGGCTCGCCTGCGGGAGTGGCCGTGGGCAGGATGGCCAGCAGGAACGCAGATCTTCCCAGTTGCTCATTTACCCACCATCCAACCTCTTGGGCAAGCAGCCCCCGGCTCCCGGTTCCTGAACCCTCCGTTTAGCAGGCTCCTCCTCCTGTTTTCTGGGTCTGGGTCCCCCCAGAGGTGGCTAGAGGGTACTTGGAGCCTACGGTCCAGCGGACGGCTGTCCTGGTGGGCGGCTTCGGGCAGCGGTGTCTCAGAGGCTTCCTTGTTTCTGCCAGGACCCTGTGCCCTGAACGAAGGGGGCAGTGCAGTTAGTACCTGCTGGACCTGCCCCGATGCGGCACCTTCTGGGCCCGGGCCACTGAGTGCTGCACTTCCGCCCGCGGCAGCCTTAGCTGCTCTTCCACGGGGTGGGGGGTCTGTTGCCGCTGATGACCACCAACCTGGGGGCCCAGGAAAAATCCAGAAGCCACGAAGGAGACAGGAAAGCCCAGGCTCCTGTTGATCCCAATAAGTGAAATAAGCTGTGCCCCTGGTTACACGACTCCCCTGAATGTGGCCCTGTGTTGGGGGGAGGGGCTGTCAACCTCCTTGTCTCCGGACCTTGAGCTCAGTCCCGCTGGAAAGTCTCTGGGGTGGGCCCGGGTATTGGGGCACAGGCAGGCAGCAGGTGCCAGGGGCTAGACTGAGTTTCCATGAGGGGCGTTGCTGGGCAGGAAAGCTAGACGCGGCAGGCCATGTGTCCCAGCCCTCCCTGCTGGATGGGGGTCCTGGTGTCCGGACACCTCCTGGGGGGACACTGCCTGCGGACCGTGAGAAGGCCCAGGAGGCTAGGCCAGGAGGTTGGGAGAGGGGTCTCGTGGTTGGGAAAAGGGGGTGGGGAGGGCCTTCCAAGATGGGTGGCTCCACAGTGGACGAGGGTGCTGGCTTTGCAGGTGGCTATTCTCAGGGCCAGGTCACTCCTGTCCCTGAAAACAGGCAGGCAGCTGGGTCCCTCTGTCCCAGGACTGGCTTTGGCCCGGGCCTCAGGAAGTACCCTCCCGGGTGTGTGGTGCATGTGGTACATCCTTCCTGAAAGGGTCCCCGGGGCCATGTACCGTGGGGCCTGTCTGGGGGACCAGCCACCAGGACCCCAGGAGAGAGCCCGGCTCAGCAGTCCTCACGCCAGGGACTTGAAACCCTCTCCAGGGGGACGCAGGAGGGCATTTCCCTGAGAAGCTGGGTCCACTTTGTCCTGTTGGCTCCACCTGGCCCCACAGCCTGGGCCTGACCCGGACCCCATCTTTCCCACGAGTAGCCTTTGGAAATGGCGTTTGTCGTGCATGCTCTTCACGAGTGATTTCATCTGCACCAGCTGCTCTGCAGCTGTTTCTTCCCTTTCACACGGGCCTCAGGGAGCCCTCCCTCGCACACCTTGTCCGGGTGAGGTGTGCTGGCATCCCTCTGGGGCTGGGGCAGCTCGCACACCCAGCCTCATGTGCTGCAGAGGCTCCTGAGGGGCTTCCCGGGCACTCGAGGGCTGGGGCTGTGCTCAGGTTAGTCCAGCACGTTCCCTGCCAGTGGCAGGGCAGGGGGCCAGGAAGCACAGGCCTGGCCTGAGAGTGGACGTGCACCCACCAGAGCAGGCTGGCACCACCACACTGTGATGCCACCAGTGCCCATGACCCTGGTCAGCCCCTCCACTCTGGCAACTCAAGTAGTGGGGCCCCAGTAGACCAGACAGGGTTTTAAACTAATTCTAAATGGGTGATGGTGGCGATGGCACAGGAGGTGAGTGCTGGAGGTTGGAAGCAGCAATTTCCTTCCTCCCTCCCTCTCTCCCTTCTTCCCTCCCTCCCTTTCTCCCTCCTTCCCTCCCTCCCTCCCTCCCTCCCTCCCTCCCTCCCTCCCTCCCTCCCTCCCTCCCTCCCTCCCTCCCTCCCTCCCTTCCTTCCTTCCTTCCTTCCTATTGACTTCAGAGAGGAAGGGAGAAGGAGAGAGAGATAGAAACATTAGTAATGTGAGAAATCGAGCCCACAACCCAGGCATGTGCCCTTGACTGGAATCAAACCCGGGACCCTTCAGTCCACAGGCTGAGGCTCTATTCATTGAGCAAATCCAGCTAGGGTAGAAGCAGTGATTTTATAAAACCAAGTGAAGGGTGTGCTGTATTCTGAAATGGGAGCCAGTGCCAGTGAGCAGCCGAGGGTGACCTGGATACCCCAGGGACACTTGGTGACCATCCCTGCATTTCGCTTTTCCTGGACTGGCCTAAGGCATGTGATGTCATAGCTGGGATAGAGCGTCCAGTCCCTCATTCCACACATGGGGCAGTCAGAGCCAGAGAGGATTTAGAGATGCAGGGAGGGTACCACGTAAAATTGTTTGGATTTCTGCTTATCTGAAATTAAAATTTAACTTGGTATGTTTATTTGTTAACTCTGACCTCCCTCAGTGCGCAGCAGCCCTGCATCTTTGTCAATAAGATGACACAAAGGGGGGACTTCCAGGCCCCAGACTTCTGGGGGGGGGGGTCTGGCTGTTGGGAAGTCCTGTGCCACTGAGCTTGGTCCAGACTGCTTTTTATGAGAGAACCCTGCAGAGTGTGTGTATGTAGTGTGTGGTGTATATGTAATGTGTGTGTGTGTGTGTGTGTGTGTGTGTGGTGCATGTGTTGTGGGTGTTATTAGTATATGGGTGTGGCACAGGGTAGTGGCACATACGTGTGCACATTTATTGTGTGTGCATGTGTGGTATGTGTATATGTGTGGTATGTGGTGTGTGTTCATGCATATGTGCATTTGCATGCACCATGTGGCGTGTGGCGCAAGTGTGTTCATGCATGTGTACATGAGCACATACTGTGTGTGATATGTGTGCGCATGTATGTGCGCCCACATCTATTGTGTGTGGGGTATATGTGTGGTGTGTGGTGCGTGTGTGTGCATGTATATGTGGTGTGTGTGGTGTGTGTGGTGTGTGTGTGCATATATATGTGGTGTGTGTGTGTGGTATGTGGTGTGTATGGTGTGTGTGTGGTGTGTGTGCTGTGTGTGTGTTTTGAGGTGTGTGTGTGAGTGACAGGAGCAGTGTGTGGCAGCCTGCAGTCAGCATTTGGAGGAGAATGTGAGGAGGCCCTCACAAGCTCTCAGGGACATTGGTGGCACTGCTTCCTCCTGAGAGGAGAGCAGTTGCACTGGGAGGAGGCTGGCCGAGTTTTCTAGAGCTTCCCCTGTGGATTCTCTTAGTCTGAGGTCTGCCCGGACGGCGGGAGCCCCAGCCGCCCCAGAGCTAGTGCTCCGTTAGTGTGAGGCTGCCCAGCCTTCCTCCACTTCAGCACATGCGTGTGCAAAACACACACACACACACACACACACAGCAGTCACCACACACACCAGTTACCACACACACACACACACACACACACACACACACACAGCAGTCACCATACACACACCCGTTATCACACACACACACGTTATCACACACACACACAGCAGTCACCACACACACCAGTTACCACACACACACACACACACACACACACAGCAGTCACCATACACACACCCGTTATCACACACACACACGTTATCACACACACACACACAGCAGTCATCACACACACACACACACACACACACACACACACACACACACAGCAGTCACCATACACACACACACACACTCCAGAAGGAAGTCAGCCGTCCAGAAAATGGCTGGTCGACCCAGTCTAATAAGCATATCACCCTTTTATTAGTATAGATAGATTATATAGGATAAGATTGCTTAAATGGGGAGGGGGGAGCCATTTTCAGCAGGAGAAGATACTCTTAGCAGACAAAGATACATACCCCCTGTATCTGGACTGATTGCCAGCCATATGCACTATACTGCCAAACAGTCATTAAAAAATTGAACTGCTTTCTTACACCTTACACCAAACAGTGGTTTCTCTTAAAACCCCTCCTCAGCCCCAACCTTAGGTTCTGCTTTTGCACTTCACCCAGATTAGGTTCTGATTGGTTGGTTTCTATGCCAGTTAGCATCAAAAGCTTCACCTCCTAGGCAGCCATTGGCTCCTTGCAGTTCACCCAGATTAGTTCTGTTTGGTCGGTTTCTATGCCAGTCAGAGTCAAAAGCTCCACCTCCTATGCAGCCATTGGCTCCTCTGGGAAATCCAGAATGGCCCTGCCTTCACTTTAGTGCCAGCCCTTCAGTCACGCCCCCAGTTGCTACTGGGTGTATCTCTGGCCGCTCTGAGAAGTGGCACCTCAGGTCTGTGCTGGTGGCAATTTTGAATTCTCATTCTTGATCTAAACTTCTTACAGTGCGAGCTCGGTGAAGACAAGCATTTGTCTTGTTCATTCTTGGTTCACTCATAATCTTTATCTGTATCTGTGCATCTCTGCTAGCATCGCATGGTGAATGGTCAAACGGTCATTTTGATTGTCACAGCCACTGCGCACGCGCGCGCAACACACACACACACACACACACACACACACACACACACACACACACACACACTAGAGGCCCGATGCATGAAATTTGTCAAGGAGCTCAGCCCTTGTGGCTGCGGCAGCTTGCCTCAGTCCTCACAGCTGCAGCAGCTGCCTCGACCCTCACAGCCCTAGCTTTGTCTGGAAGGATTTCCAGAAGGTCATTAGCATATTACACTTTTATTATTATAGATTAATTTCAGGTGTATAGTACAGTGATTAGACTTTTATATAATTTACAAAGTGACTCCCCCCATAGGTCTTTCACTCACCTGGCACCATACGTAGTTATTAAGATACTATTGATTATAGTCCCTATGCTGTAATTTACATCCCGTGACTTTCTGTAACTACCAATTTTTACTTCTTAATCTCTTCACCTTTTCCACCCAGTCCCCCAAACCCCTTCCCATCTGGCAGCCATCTATTTATTCGTTCTATCTGTGCATTTGTTTCTGTTTTGTTTATTTTGTTTTATAGATTCCACATTAAGTGAAATCATATGGTAGCTATCTTGCTCTATCTGACTTATCTCATTTAGCATGATACCCTCTAGGTTCATTTATGTTGTCACAAGTAGTGAGATTTCATTCTTTTTTATTATTGAGTAAAATTCCATTGTCTATATGTAACACATCTTCTTATCCAATCCTTTTCCAATTGGAGCATTTAGTCCATTTATATATATATTTTTTAAATATATATTTTATTGATTTTTTACAGAAAGGAAGGGAGATAGATAGAGAGCTAGAAACGTTGATGAGATGAGAGAGAAACATCAACAAGCTGCCTCCTGAACACCCCCCACCAGGGATGTACCCGCAACCAATATACATGCCCTTGACCGGAATCGAACCTGGGACCTTTCAGTCCACAGACTGACGCTCTACCACTGAGCCAAACTGGCTTCGGCAAATCCATTTATATTTAAAGTAATGTGTAGTTATATAGAGATATGTATAATCCATTTATATTTAAAGTAATATATAGGTATGTAGTTACTGCCATTTTATGAATTGTTTTCCGATTTTTTGTTTATTTTTATCATTTGTTAAAATTGATTAAGGTATTACATATGTACATATCTTCCCATTGCTGATTGTTTTTATAGTCCTTCCCCATTGTTTACTAGAGGCCTGATGTAAGAATTTGTGCAAGAGTAGGCTTCCCCCAGCTGCTGGCACCGGCTTCCCTCTGGCACCAGGGACCTGGGTTTCCCTCACAGCCCCAGGTTCATCTGGAAGGATGTCCAAAAGGATGTCCACTATAATTAGCATATTATGCTTTTATTATTATAGATTGCATTAGCATAGTACATTTGTTATAATTCATGAACTATTGATACATTATTATTAACTAAAGTCCATAGTTTACATTAGGGTCACTCTTGGTGTTGTGCATCCCTTAAGTTTGGACAAATGTATAATGGATGACATGCTTCCTCCCATCATTATATCATACAAAACAGTTTCACTGCCTGTATCCTAGGTGATCCTTCCCTACAACCCATAGTAACCACTGATCTTTTCTGTCTTCATAGTTTTGTCTTTTTCAGAATGTCATAGAGTTAAAATTGTATAGCACATAGCATTTCTAAGCTGACTTTTTTCACTTAGGAGTATGCATTCAGGTATCTTCATATAGCTCATTTCTTTTTTTTTTTTTTAAATATATTTTATTGATTTTATACAGAGAGGAAGGGAGAGAGATAGAGTTAGAAACATCGATGAGAGAGAATCATCGATCAGCTGCCTCTTGCACACCCCCTAGTGGGGATGTGCCCGCAACCAGGGTACATGCCCTTGATCGGAATCGAACCCGGGACCTTTCAGTCCCCAAGCCGACGCTCTATCCATTGAGCCAAACCGGTCCCGGCTAGCTCATTTCTTTATAGCACTAAATAATATACATTATCTGGATGTGCCACAAATGATCCATTCATCCACTGAAGGACATCTTGGTGGCTTTCCTGCTTGGCAATCTGTGTACACTGAGTGGCCAGATTATTATGATCTCTGAATGCATAATCTGGCCACTCAGTGTGTGTGTGTGTGTGTGTGTGTGTGTGTGTGTGTATTAGAGGCCCAATACATGAATTTGTGCATGGGTAGAGTCTGGCCAGCCTGGCCAGTGGGAGGGGACATTGGCAGTTGGCCGGCCTGCCTGCTGGTTGAACTCCTGGGCGAGGGGACAATTTACATATTAGCCTTTTATGATATAGGATATATACTGAGTGGCCAGATTATTATTCGTTCAGAGATCGAATAATAATCTGACCACTCAGTGTAGATAAAGGCTAATATGCTAAGTGTACCTCCCACCATCCAACCAGTCACTGATGCGCACTGACCACCAGGGGACAGACACTCAACTCAGGAGCTGCTGAGCTGCAGTGACCTGGCAGGGGCCGTTCTCAGGTGACGCATCCCAAAACCAGAGAGGAGGGAGCCTGATTCCCCCCAGGGCTGCTCGGGCTATGTTGTTGCTGGGTCACTGTCGGCCTGAATCTGGTTTACTGCACACTTGCCTTGGCGTTCCACATCCTGTACGACAGCAACTTTGCGGAGTGCCCTCTCTCACTCCAGGACCCCTAGGGGATGTTGGAGAGCTGGTTTTGGCCCTGTCCTTCGGGCCAGGCCAAGGGACCCTACCTGCTGGAGGGACCCCACTCACTCTGCCACAGCAATGCCACAGCTGCAGCCGGCTGGGGAGGAACCACGGAGGTTGGCAACAGGATGTGTCCAGCCCGTCTCCCCCAGTCCTGCCCCGCTGGCCACCTTCTAATTAATTTCCTTTCAGTGTGCACGAATTCATGCACCGGGGCACTAGTTATGAATAAAGCTGTGGTAGACATCCAGGTTTTTATGTAATCAATCAAGGTTTTCAACTAATTTGAGCAAATACCAAGAAGTGCAATATCTAGATCACATGTTTAGAGTATGTTCAGTTTTGTAAGGTACTGCCAGTTGTCTTCCAGAGTGACTGTACCATTTTGCATTCCCACCAGCAGTGTATGAGAGTTCTTATTGTCCCGCATGCTCACCAGCATTTGGTGTGGCCAGTGCTCCAGGTTTTTTGCCATTCCAGTAGATGCATGTGGCACCTCACTGTTGTTTAAATTTGCATTTCCCTGATTATATAAGATGTGGAGTATCTTTTCACATGTTTATTTGACATCTGCATATCTTCGTTGATGAGGTATCTGTTGGTCTTTAGCCTATTTTATAGTTGGGTTGTTAGTTTTCTTATTGAGTTTTTAAGAGCTCTTTGTATATATTTGTATACTAATCATTTATCAAATATATGTTTTGCGCCAAAACCGGTTTGGCTCAGTGGATAGAGCATCGGCCTGTGGACTGAAGGGTCCCAGGTTCGATTCTGGTCAAGGGCATGTACCTTGGTTGCGGGACATCCCCAGTAGGGGGTGTGCAAGAGGCAGCTGATCGATGATTTTCTCTCATCGATGTTTCTAACTCTCTATCCCTCTCTCTTCCTCTCTGTAAAATACAATAATATATATATATATATATACTTTTTAAAAAAAATATATATATGTTTTGCAAAGGTTTTCTATGTGGCTTATCTTCTATTCTCTTAAAAATGTCTTTTAAGAGAAGTTTTTAATTTTAATGAATTCCAGTTTTATCTTTTTTTTTTTTTTTTTTTTTTTTTAGAATCTTGCTTTTGGTATTGCATCTAAAAAGTCATAGCCAAACCAAAGTCATCTATGGTTTCTTGTGTTTTTGCAGATTTATAGTTTTGCATTTTACATTTAGGTTTATGATCCTTTTTTTTTTTTTTTTTTTTTTTTTGCATGTAGACGTCCAGATGTTCCAGCACCTTTTGTTGAAATGATTGTCTCTCTCCACTGTATTGCCTTTGCTTCTTCATCAAAGATCAGTTGATCATGTTTATGTGGCTTTATTTCTGGACCCTTTCTCTGTTCCACTGATCTATACGTCTGTTCTTTTGCCAGCACCACTGTATGTCTTGATTACTGTGGTTTTGTAGTAAGTCTTCAGGTCAGGTAATGTGAGTCCTTTGTTTTGTTCTTCTCCTTCATTACCAAATTGGCTGTGCTGGGCCTTTTCGCATTTCCGTGTAAACTTTAGAATCAGTTTGTCAGTATCCACAAAGTAATTTAATGAGATTTTTATTGGAATTTCATTGAATATAGAAATCAAATTGGGAAGAGCTGTCATCTTGACAATATTGACTCTATCTATGAATACAAACTATTTCTCCATTTATTTAGTTCTCTGATTTTGTTTGTCAGAATTTTGTAGTTTGCCCCTCATTGATCTTGTATATATTCTGTTAAATTTGTACCTAAGTATTTCATTTTGGGGGATGCTAATGTAAAAGTTATTGTGTTTTTAATTTCTTTTTTTAAAAAATATATATTTTATTGATTTTGTACAGAGAGGAAGGGAGAGAGATAGAGAGTCAGAAACATCGATGAGAGAGAGTCATCAATCAGCTGCCCCCTGCACACCCCCCACCGGGAATATGCCCGCAACCAAGGTACATGCCCCTGTCCGGAATCGAACCCGGGACCCTTCAGTCCCCAAGCCGACGCTCTATCCATTGAGCCAAACTGGTCCTGGCTTGTTTTTAATTTCAAATGCTGTTGTTAATTTCGGGTATATAGGATAGCAGTTTGCTTTTGTACATCAATCTTGTATCCCATAATCTTGTTATAATCATCTGTAACTCCAGGAGGTGCTTGGCTAGTTGCTTGGGATTTTCTATAATACATAGACGATTATGTCATCTGCAAACAAGGGCAGTTATTTCTTCCTCCCCACTTTGCATGTCTTTTATTTCCTTTTCTTGTCTTATTTCATGAGCTAGGACTTCCTGTGTTAAATAGAAATAATGATAGTGAATGTCCTTGACTTGTTCCTGATCTTAGGTGGGGGGGAGGGGGAATCTAGTTTTTCATATTAAGTATATGTTAACTGTTGGTTTTTATAGTTGTTTTTATAGTTTTTTTTTTATCCCCTCTATTTCTAGTTTGCTGTGAATTTTTATCATAAAGGATTGTTGGATTTTGTCAAATACTTTTTCTGCATCTATTGATATGAGCATATGATTTATTTTCTTTAGCCTCTGTGTGTACGGTGATTTACATGAATAATTTTTGTATATTGAACGAGCCTTGCATACATGGAATAAATCTTTCTTGGTCATGATGAATAGTTCTTTTTATGCAGTGTTAAATTTGATTTGTGAATGTTTTGAACGAGAGACTTTTGCATCTGTGTTCATGAGAGATGGGGGTCTGTAGTTTTTCTTTTTATCTTTGTCTATCTGGTCTTCCTTCCTGTCTGATTTTTCTTTTTCTGTCCTTGTTTGACTTGGGTATTAAAGTAATGTTGTGCCTCATAGAATGAGGTATGAAGTATTTTCTCTGCTTCTAATTTCTGGAACAGATTGTGGAATGTTGGTATAATATCATCCTTACATCTTTGGTGGATTTTACCACAGAACCCATTTAAACCTAGTGTTTTCTGTCTTGGTAGGCTATTAATATTTTATTTAAATTCCTTATCGGGAGAGGCCTACTCAGATTCTTTATTTCTTTTTATGTGAGTTTTGATAGATCGAATCTTTCAAGTAATTGGTTCATTTAATCCAGGTTATCAAATTTGTGGGCATAGAATTGTTAATAATATCTCTTTATTGTCCTTTTAATGTTCATAGGGTCTGTAGTGATGACCCTTCTTTAATTTCTGATATTAGTAATTTGTGTCTACTCTCTTTTTTCCTTATTAACCTGGCAAGAGGCTTATCAATTGATTGATCTTTTCAAAGAATCATCTTTTGCTTTCATTGACTTTTCTCTATTTATTTGATGTTTTCATTTTTTATTTCTACTCTAATTTTTATTATTTCTTTCCTCCTGCTTACTTTGGATTTAGTTTTCTTTTCTTTTTTCTAGTTTCCTCTGGTAGAAGTTGAGATTATTATTAAGTCTTCTTTTCTAATGTTTGTATTCAATGCTATAAATTTCCCTCTATGCATTGTTTTTGCTGCATCCCAGAAGTTTTCTTAAGTTAGAAATACTTACATTTTTCTCCTCAAACTTTTTCTATGTGTTATTTAGAATTCAGTTGTTTAATCTCTTTAAGTATTTGGTGTTTTCTTGAGATCTTTCTGTTATGATTTCTAGTATAATTTTATTGTGATGTGAGAACATCCTTTGTATGATTTTTATATTTTAAAATTTGCTGTGGTGTGATTTATTGCCCAGAATGTGATCATCTTGGTGAATGTTCTGTGTGAACTTGAGAAGAATGTTTATTCTGCTTTTGTTGGTTGAAGTACTTACTCTATTATGTCAATTAGATCGAGTTGATTGATGATGTTGTTCAGTTCAACTGTATTCTTACTGACTTTTTGTCTTCTTTGTCAGTTAGTGATAGAGGATGTGGAAATCTTCAGTATGACAGTGGATTCATCTATTTCTCCTTGCAGTCTCTAAGTTATTCCCCTGTATTTTGATGCTCTGTTTTAGGCACAGACACATTAAGGATTGTTATGTCTTCTTGGAAAACTAACCCACTTATCATTATGTAATGCCTTTCTTTATCCTGATGATTTTTCTTTCTCCAAAGTTTACTTTGTAATTAATATAACTCCTTTGGCTTTCTTTTGAATAGTATAGCAGGGTATACTAGTATTGTTTTCTTTATAGCTTTACTTTTTTTCTCCATTAAAAAATTTTTTCTAACAGACTTTATTTTTAGAGTAGTTTTAGGTTTACAGCAAAATTAAGCAGAAATCAGAGGCAGTTTTCATATTCCCTATATCTGATACACTATCCCTTTGCTTTTAATCAATATGTGCTTTTGTATTTAAAATGGGTTTCATAAACAATGTATAGTTGATCCTTCTTCTTTCCCCCACTCTTGCAGTCTTTGTCTTTTAATTTGTATATTTCAACCATTGACATTAAAAAATTATAGATAATGTTGGATTAATAGCTACAGCATTAGTTTTTGTTTTCTATTTGTTGCCTTTATTATTTGTTTTGGTTTTTGTCTTTTACTCTTTTTCTGCTTTCTCTGGTTGTCATTCTTATTCATTTTATATGATACTAGGGGCTCAGTGCACAAATTCATGCACCTTGCGCTCCCGCCCGGCCCCTCCCACCCAAGCCCCCAGCCCCCTGTCTGCTGGCAGCCCCACTCCTGCCGCCTCAGCCCCTCCAATGCGTGCTGGCCCATGTGGAGCGATTGGGGCTGGCACAGTCAGTGGGTGCAAGCAACGCTGCTGCCCTGATTGCCCCTCAGGAGCAGGGGGAGGTTGAAAAGCCCTCAGGGGCGATCAGGGCTGGCAGCCGCCGCTCACACCCATGATGGCAGTGAGTGATAGGGACTGACCCTGGGCACTGGCAGCAGGTGCGGTGGTGGCTCCGGTACCAGCTGTGGGTGTGAGTGGGGCCGGTGCTGGCAGCAGGTGCAAGTGCTGGGGAGTGGGGGGAGGTGAGGACCATGGCGCATGGGAGCAAAGAATTTTCAGTAACCACCAGCGGCTCACCCCAACGACAGCAGCCGTCACCCTACCTTGGTTTGGCGCCCCCTATCACCTGCTCCACCACCCTGCCGCGGCCAATGCCTGCCATGTTCTGCACGTGCACTCTGGTGGTCAGTGCACATCATAGCATTGTTGTTCCAGTTGTTCCACCGTTTGATCTATTTGCATATTAGCCTTTTATTAGATAGGATTTGTCTTTCTTTCTCTGGCTTATTTCTTTTAGCATAATACCCTCTAGTCTATCTATGCTATTGTAAGTGGTAGGATTTCATTTTTTTAAATGGCTGAGTAATATTTAATTGTATAAATTAAATGTACATGTACCACCACTTTTTAATCCACTTGTCTGTTGATGGACAGTTGGATTGCTTTTATATCTTGGCTATTGTGAATAATGTTGTAGTGAACATAGGGGTACTTTCTTTTTAAAAATAATTCTTTATATTTTTTATTTTTGGCAAGGCATATGTCTTTACTCCTGCAGGAGGTAATAATTCTTTATTGTTGAAAGCATTACATATATCCTCTTCCCTCCACCCCCATTGACCCCCTCTAGCTCACCTTCCGCCTCTCGCCACTGACCTTCACCACCCTATTGTCTGTGTCCATGGGATATGCATTTATGCATACAAGGTCTTTGGTTGATTACTTCCCACCCTCCCCCTCATTCCCTCTGAGATTCCACACTCTGTTCCATGCTTCCATGTCCCTGGATCCACTCCGTTCATCAGTTTATTTAGATTCCACACATGAGCGTGATGATGTGATACTTGTCTTTCTCTGACTGACCTATTTCACTTAGCGTGATACTCTCCAGGTCCCTCCATGCTATCCCAAGTATTTATTTTTTAAAATCAGTGTTTTGGTTTGTTTTTTACAGATATGCACCAGAAGTGGAATTGCTGGGCCATGAGGCAATTCCATTTTAAATTTTGGGGGGAACCTCCCGCTTTTCCATAGTGCTTTCACCAACAGACATTCCCAACAGCAGTGCAGGGGAGTTCCCTTTTCTTCCATATCCTTATCGACGCCTTCATTGATTCATTGAGTATAGCTTTTCTGACAGGGGTGAGGTGGTATCTCACTGTGGTTTTAGTGTTAATACCTCTGATGATCAGTGATGTTGAGCAACTTTTCATATAGCTATTGGCCTTCTGTGTGTCTTTGGAGAAGTATCTCTTCCTGTGCTCTGCCCATTTTTAATTGGATTGCTTACTTTTTTGGTGTTGAGTTGTATGAGTTCTTTATAAATTTTGGGTATTAACACTTATGAGATGTATAATATAATTGGTGAGTATGTTCTCCCATTCAGTAGGCTATCTTTTTGTTCAGTTAATGGTTTCCCTTGCTGCTCAAAACCTTTTTAGTTTGATCTAGTCCTCGTTGTCTGTTTTTTACTTTCGTTTTCTTTGTCCAAGGAGATATGTCAGGAACAAATATTGCTAAGAGATTTTACTGTCTGTTTTTTCTCCTAGGAGTTCAATGGTTTCAGATCTTACATTTAAGTCTTTAATTCACTTTGAGCTTATTTTTGTACTATTGGTCTGGTGTATAAATTCGTGCATGGAGGGGGATGTCCCTCAGCCTGGCCTGCACCCTCTCCAATCTGGGATCCCTTGGGAAACATCCCTCTTAAAATCTGGGACTGCTGGCTCCTAACCTCTCGCCTGCCTTGCCTGCCTACTTACCCCTAACTGCTTCTGCCTGCCAGCCTGATTGCCCTCCAACCACTCCCCTGCCAGCCTGATTGATGCCTAACTGCTCCCCTATCAGCTGATTGCCCCCAACTGCCCTCCCCTGCCAGCCTGATGGCCCGCAACTGCCCTGCCCTGCTGGCCCTATCATCCCCAAATGCCCTCCTCTGCCAGCCCAATTGCCCCCAACTGCCCTCCCCTGCTGGCCTGATTGCCCCAACTACCCTTCCCTGCTGCCACCTGCCTCCTCCACTGGGACTGGCCTCCTCGGTGCCGCGCAGAGCCATGGGACCCCCAGGCCTCATCACGAGGAGCAGCCACTGGCCCCTCCTCCGCTGTGCATGCGGCCATCTTGTGACCACATGGGGGCGATTGTCTTGTGTGAGGGCATGATGGTCAATTTGCATATTACCTCTTTATTATATAGGATATTTCGTGCCAATTCTTTCTAACCTAAAATATTCCCATTGCTAAATAAGCTGACAGTCTTATGGGAGTTTCCTTGTAGGTTACTGTCATTCACTTACTGACTTTTAGGCTGTTGGGATTGACCCTAATATAAGGTGCCGTGTGGAAGCGGAATTTGCCCAGCAGGGTCTGCTGCCTGTTGGGATATCCCTTTGGATGGGCGACTTTTGGAGCTAATTGGGTCGTGCTTTGGTGTTGTCTGAAGCCCGCCACTGCACGTCTTGGTTCTGAGGACTCTCGAGGGACTCTGGAACAGGTCAATGTCAGACGCTGCCTGTAACTGGCCTTGGGCCACATGTCTGGGGCTACCATGTGATCTGCAGTTTGTGGTGCCTCTGCTGGGCCTGGGTGCAGGTGGGAGGGGGCAAGCTGTGTACCAGCTTCAAGCCTGGGGTCAGGTCGGCAAAAGGCCCATGACATCACCAGACCCACCTCCACCTGCCAGCTGCCTGGTAGACGCTGGGAGAGCCTCGCAGCCCGGCCAGTTGCAGGGTCAGGTTTCAGTGAGGCACCAGAGAGGGGCGAGTGCTGTTCACAGGTTGGTACAGATTCAAACTCTGCCCGTGCGGGGTCTGAGGCCACTCAGCAAAAGTGCCAGGGCACACCGAGGCCAGCAGCCACCCACCGGCACCTGTGGGCCTGTATGAGGCGGGGGTCTAGGAGAGTAGTCAGGATGCCGCCAGCAGAGTTCACCAGGTTAAAGCAGGCCACGAGGTGGCCATGCAGAGGGAGGGCGCCAGGCACTGCTCAGGAGCCGGGGCAGGGGTACGGCCTCCTCTCCCGCCTCACCGCGAGTCTGCCCGCTGCTCCCAGAACGGCGTGGACAGCACCGACCGAGGGAGGGAATGCGTGGGCAGGCCTTCTGTCTCGGCTCTGGGCCTTGGAATCCTGGCCTCACGGCGGGGCAGGCAGGATGGAGTTCTGCGAGAGCCCTTTCTTTCCTGATGCTGCGCGAGCCTTACGTTCTCCCACCGCAGGCTCTTAGGATGCGCTGGGCACTGACCACAAATGCTTGGTGTTGACTATCCTGAGAATCCGAAGAGTATTTTCTTAAAACTCTATTTGTGTATCCTTTTAAAAAGTGCAGAGAGCTCTTCTGATTTGAATCAAACCAGTTTATGAGGGTTATAATTGTTCTTAAAAATTTTTTTTAATATATTTTATTGATTTTGTACAGAGAGGAAGGGAGAGAGATAGAGAGTTAGAAACATCGATGAGAGAGAGTCATCAATCAGCTGCCTCCTGCACACCCCCCACTCGGGATATGCCCGCAACCAAGGTACATGCCCTTGACCAGAATCGAACCCGGGACCTTTCAGTCCCCAAGCCGACGCTCTATCCATTGAGCCAAACCGGTTTCGGCTGTTCTTAACATTTTTAAAATTTATCTTTATTGTTGAAAGTGTTACAGATGTTCCCCCTTTGTCCTCTCCCCACCTTGCAGCCTTCACTGCACTACAGTGTGTGTCCGTGGGCTATGCATATCTGTATGCATGTACGTTCTTTGGTTAATCTCTTCTCGCCCCCCCTTTAGATTTTTTGAAGATGGATAGCAATATGCATATTGTTGAAAAAAATTCAACAGTCAAAAATTTGTCTTCAAAGACAAGTCTGTTCCCTTCCCTCTGACCACCAGGCTTCTCCAGAGGTGACCAGTGGGGTCCGGTTTCTGAATCTTTCCAGAGCATTCTGGTCAAAGAAGAGCATGTGTATGTATTTCCTCCAGTGCCCACAAAAAATGGGTGTGCAGCGTATTTCTTCATCGCAGGCTCGTTGCCAACCAATACACCCCGGAGGGTGTTCCAACTCAGGAGGGGGGGGGGGCTGTATTTTTGGCCATTCCATAATGACCCACACCTCCCACCGCCAGATCCCTGGTCGCTGCTTCGGCCAGCGCCCTGTGCCGGTGTGCGGTGCGTTCTGGGAAGAGGGCCCAGGGGAGGCCATGCATCCCAGCACCAGCTCCCCGCTCGGGAGGCTGCGGGACGTGTGTGCAGCGCCAGCGCCGAGCGCTCTCCAGCCTCTGCATCCTGTGCCAGCGGAGAGGTGAACGGGCCTCTGACTAGGGGATCTCTCTTTTCAGATGTTGAAGAACCTTTTATGTCCTTTTCTGTAAGCTGCTTACGTAACGTCAGGATTTAAATCGCGGCCAGGCGGTTTCATTATGTTTTCTCCTGTGAAACGGCGTTTCCCTACCGTTTGTTTACTGTACCTTTCACAGGGAGACGGCGTTTCCCGGGGCCTGAGAGACCCCACAGCGAGCGGCCACTGACTTGGGCAGTGGGTATGTTACTGCCGGTGCCGCTGCTCGCTGTGCGGGTTGTGGTGTCTGTGAGAGGCCGCGGGGCGCCCTGGCCGGGCCTGGGCGGTGGCCCCTGGGCCGTGTCTGCGGTGCGGGAGCGACCTGCCAGGTCTCCCTCCGGTCCACAGCCAGCCCGACGTGGCCTTGGTTCAGTAGAGCCACGGGGCTGTGACCTCCTTACTTCTTTCCAGCCAACTCTCACCTGAGCTAAGCCCGCACACGGGTGTGCGCGTGTTGTGCGGGCAGCCCTTAGGGTGCATGGTCTCAGCACAGTCCATGTGAACAGCTCTGGCCCCGGGTGCTGTCCCCGCTCTGGTCCCTCTGTTCTTGTTTGCTCACAGGGTGTGTGTGTGTGTGTGTGTGTGTGTGTGTGTGTGTGTGTGTCTGCTCCCTTGCCTTCTCCCCTGGAGTGAGGGTGCCGACGGAAACCCAGCACGTCCGTGATTCCTCTGGGGCCGTGGAGGCAGAGCTTCGGAGCCTCGGGGACTTGGAGGGGCCCGGGAAGGACAGTCCCCTGGCTGCTGAGTAACGGGCTCCAAAGACAGCGGCTTACGTCCCCCGGCAGGGCGCACGGCTTCGCCCGCGGTTTCTGCCATCACTCGGGTCTGCTTGTAGCAAATAGGAGTCCGGAAACGCAGCTGGCAGTGAACTCCTAGATAGCGAGGCAGAGACTGTGGCTGAGGGCAAAGGATGCTAACGAGAAGGCCTCTGGGACTTGGGCTCCACGTATCGGCCACTTTTCTGGAAAGGGTTCTCTGTCCCCCTAGAAGGAGGTTTTAGCCCAGGGTTCAAGGGTGGACGGGTATAACCCCAGCCCCATCCCACTCCCCGAGGGCACCGAGCAGGCCCTGTGTATAGAAACGGGCCTGACTCAGTACCTCTCCCAGAGCTCTCTGCTGGTTCTGGACCGATTGCCAAGGCAGCATGGTTGCCAGGACCTATCGCTGAATGGAACCTCCAGGGCAATAGCCGATTCCCACTAAATCACCTCTGGATGTGAGGCCATCCGTCAAAAGTTGTGGGGGAGCAGAGTGGCCACTCAGAGTCCCTTCTTCACCACCTGAGAGTGGACTTGCCGTGGCCTAGAGACTTCAGTCTTCGTGCCTGTGGGGGACAGGCTGGCCTGTGTCTGCGTCGCATCAGCACCACGCACGGGGCACCACGCCAGACAGCCCCAGTGAGGCTGTGCGGTAATGCCAGGCAGTCCAGATGGAGTCTCTTTAGGGACTGCTGGCCAGGAGTCGCCGAGGATGACACTGCCAGCGACAAAAAGCCCGTCCCCCTTAAGGCACAAGAGCCCCGCCTCGGGGCCCCACAGGATCCTGGGTTCACAACAGCTGCACAGAATGCTGTTGGGGCAGCTGGGGACAGGTGAATTGTAGACACCTGTTAGGCTACATCTTGGGGTTTAACTTGGATGCTATGGTTCTAGATCACAGGGCCCTGTTTTGGGGAGACTTCAAGCTGATGAATTCAGGGGGTAGAGCTACAAAACAAATGAGGCAGATTGCCAACCATTGGAGAAGGTGAGGAAAGGGAACACAGGTATCTATCTATTGTACTAATCCATCAACATTTCTTAAAGTTAAAAATTATAAATGGGAATTGGGTGGGGAGAGCCCTCTCAGGTGACAGCATTGAGCGAGCAGAGAACTGCCACCTGCCTGTCTTGGCTGTGTCCCTCTCTGAGCCAGGGGCGGGCCTAGGTCCTGACTGTGTCCAAGCGGCACCCACTTGTAGATGTGTTGGGGCTGCACTGTGCCTGGCTCAGCACTCTTCCCTCGGACCCGTGCTGGTTCCCCTCCCCCCTCTCTCATTCGTTAATCCTCACACCCCCTTTGGCGCCCCTTTCCAGAGGAGGGGCCAGGACTAGACATGTGAGTCACCCGCCCCAAGGCAGCCGGCGGGAGAGGCACTTGGATGTCCGGGACCTTGACCTCTACCTTCTTCCGCTAGAGCGAGCGACGTCAGTGTATAGTCATGACCTGCCTTGTTTAAACGATTGAGCTAGGCGGGAGGAGCAAACTCCACGTACCCCACACAGGTACGTCCACGAACGCGTGCTTCCGTTGTAGGTGTGAGTACATGTGTTTCTCTTGTGAATTGTGACACATTGAGAAGCTGAAGCACAGGCTCTCTGGGCCTTGCTATCTTCACCCTACAACTGGGCTTTCTCCTTATTCTCTGAGCAGCATTCGCATTCTCCCTTGATGGTGCAGGCTCCACCCTGGCCTGCCTGCCCCTTTCCCCTCCTCCCTGCTCCTGTCCTCCTATGGCTTTCGTTTCTCCTGGATGCTTTATCTTGCTGAAGAGAAGTGTAGAGAGGCACAGAAAAGGTGACACGGCAGGGAGGAGAAAACGCTGGGTGAACTAGGGGCTGCATTCAGCGGATCAGGGGTTGCCAGCCCTCCCATCTTCTTCTTGGAGATGGGAAGGGCCTGGGCCTGGTTCCACTCCCCTCAGAGGCCAGGGGAGTCAGGGTGAATGGGTCTTGACATTTTTCCCACGCAGATTCTGTGAGCCCATCTGGAGTTTTGTTCTTTTTCAGCCACTTGCTGCCAGGAATGATAGCATGTGTCTGTGATTCATCAGCCCAGCAGAGGAAAGTGACGATGATGATGATGGGGTTGATAGTGATGGTGATGATGATAGTGGGGGTGATGATGATGTAATGGTGATGATGGTGCTGGTGCTGGTGAAGGTGATTGTGGCGATGATCACGGTGGTGGTGATGGTGATGATGGTGGTGGTGAATATGACAAGCAATATACTCTCTTTGAAGGCCCCTGCTGTGTGCCAGATACAGTGCTGGGCATTATTACAACCCCTTTGAGCTTGCCTGTCACACCAGCAGGGACCAGGAGTACAGTTGTTCTTTGCATATCAGAGTCTGTGTTCCTCTCTTCTGAGCATCCAGTCCCTCCCATAGACCTGGTTACCTGTGGCTGTGTAATGGTTACCCAGAGCCTAGAGGCTTCTGGCAGTAATCACAGTGTTTCCCCATGAGTCTGCATGTTGAACGCAGCAGACGGACCTCACTGTGGCCGGGTCCCCAGGCGGCCAGGTGGAAGCCAGCTGGTCTCTGTGACCGGCTGCGCTGAGTCCCCAGCTGGTAACCGTCAGGTGAGAGGGAGCCGCTCCCCTGTGCACAGCGTCACCTGCGTTCCCTGGCTGTGTGGCAGGCACCCTACCACCACCTGCACCTGTCCCCAGGTCAGCCAGGCTCTGCTGGCTGTTTCCTCTCTCCTTTTCCTGCTCGTTTTTGTGGCTGGTCCTCAGAGGTTTGGCCGCCTTCGTGGTCCAGCTCAGGGACCTTCTTCCCGGAGTGCCAGGGCTCCGGACAGACAGAGGAAGTGACTGCAAGGGGCACTCGGGCCATTCAGCCTTTAAGCCAAAGCTCGACCTGAGCTGCCTGTCACTAAGGGAGTTCACGCCCTTCTCCGTGACTGAGCCAAGTGCGGAGAAGAATAATGAGGAAACAGCACGTGTCCTCTGGCCCAGCATCGGGCGTCACTCTGTGTCAGGGCTGCAGCGTTAGGGTCCACAGATCTCGAAAGCCTGACTTAAAAAACGTGTGTAACCTGGGTTTTAATGTTCCAACATGTGAGCGCGGCATACCCTAGGGCGTTGGTCGGCAAACTGCGGCTTGCGAGCCGAGGTGTGCCGCTTTGTTGACTAATGAGGTTGCGGATGTCTGGGATAGGGGCTTAATCACAAAGAACAACAACAGCCTGTCATTATTGGAATCCCCTGTGCCCAAGAGAGCCACATGTGGCTCGTGAGCCGCAGTTTGCCGACCACTGCCCTAGGTGGGAGGGGTTTGCTGCTGCTAATTTTTGCTCTTTTAAGTAATCTTGGGGTGACCCACCTTGAACATGAACCTTGTTTGCATGTCTACATTCGGCCTTAGAATAGGTCTGTAACTGGAGTTACTACCTTTTTAAAGCTCTTGGCACACATGGCTGCATTTTAGGAGGCTTCTCCCCACACTAGTGGGATGAGCGAGCGCCTGGCCCATGCAGCCCTGTCCGGACCCTGAGCCTCACTGACAGGTCCACTTGCCCCCACTGCGCTCCCAGGTGCCTCCCGCCGATGCGCAGGGCCAGCCACGTGAAGGGAGGCTCTGCCTGTCCACTCTGGGGCTGAAAGGGGCCACTTCCTTTTTCTGAGGCTCTGCCTCTGACTTTAAAAAATAAATCTTGTCAGAACAAGATTACGTAAGTTTTGGGTTACATTAAGTCAACATCCTGGACAACATTAGGAAAGACCATGATATAATCTAATTGTGGAATCAGGACATAATTCCACCCTTGATTTGCAAACGCTGTGAGTGGGGTGTGGGTGACTAGGCGGGAGCCTGGGAGCCGGTGCCCTGGAGGAGCCCTTGTCCTCAGACCCCTCCCTGTCTTCCTGCGGACGGAGGGCAGAGCAGGGATGGCGGGAAGCCCTCCTCTCCTGCCGCTGTCCGTGGTGCCTGGACGGTCCGCCTGGAGCTGGGCAGACCCGGGCTGGGCGGGAGGAATGCCTTCCCTGGTGCTCCATGCGTGGGCACTGCCCATGCACTCCCATGGCCTTGCCAGCTTCTGAGTTCTGCCCTGCCCGTCCCTTCAGTTTCTGTGCCATTTTTGTTGGTGGCTCATTTCCTTCCTCCACCCATTTCCACCTTTGAGAATCCCGTTATCTTTCCACCTCCTGGGCTCTGGGCACTACGTCAGCTTTAACCTTGCTTGAGATGGACTCAGTGCCCGGTTCCAGGGCCATTGGTGGCCGAGAGCCTGTGCCCTGGGCCATCTCAGGCCTCACAGGATTGTCTGCCCTAAAAATGCAGTCTCCTCCCTCCCCAGTTCTCGCCACCTGGCCTCCTCAGCAGGGTCCCTGGGTGAGCTCAGAGACAGGAATACACAGGAACATACACACACGTGAGTGCACACATGGCACACCCACACCTTTGTTTTGGGTTTTCCATCTAAAGGAATTGTACTACACACTTTCTCCTATAACCTGGCCTCCTCACGGCATGTTGTGAATTTCCTCCAGGTCAGTAAGTTAATATCAGCTTTTCTCTTATTTTACAGTTAGTTTAGCACAGTGGTAAGCAAACTGCGGCTCGTGAGCCACGATTTGCCGCCTTGTTGACTAGTGAGTTTGCCAATCACTGGGATAGGGGCTTAATCACAAGGAACAACAAAAGCCTCTGATTATTGGAATCCGGAGTCCCGGCCACACAGAGCACTCGGCAGTGTCTCCTGTGGCGTGTACGTGCTAACAGGACCCGGCAGCTTTCTCGTGCTCGATCGCTCCCCCCAGCGTCTCAGCCGTTTCGTGGCTGCACACTCAGAGCTGCGGGTGCCAGCTGTCCCCTCCTGGCCACAGCCCGTGGTGTGTGGGGCCTCGTCCCCTGTGCCCAAGGTGCACTTTGAGTGCCCCACCCCCACTTGGACTGCAGTGTACTGCCCCCCCCCCCCATGCCATTGGACCAACTGGAGGTCTCCACTCCTTCACTGCGCAAAGCCTGGGTCCATCTCGGTTCCGGTCCCAGCCTCTCCCTCAGCTGTCACACAGGCAGCGCCATCCCCAGGCCCTGGTAGGTTCCCATGCTGATGGAAACATCACCTGTTCATTTGAGTCGGTCTCCTAGGATCCTGGGACCCTAGGCGCTGGGTTCTCAGCAGTGGGAAGGGGGGACAGGGTCAGCAGAGGCCCAAGGAGCTGTCTTAGGTGAGCCCTGTGCCCTGTGCCCTCAGCTGCTGCCACCCAGAGTGGCCACGGCCTCCCACCGGGGGCGCTGGGCAGGACATCCTAGGGCGGCTGCCGAAGCGCCTGTACACAGGCGGCTGCAGCCCAGGGGCTGCTGCAGTTACCTGTCTCTTTGCTGAGGTGGCAGAGCCCTTGGCGTTGGAGTTGTTCTATTTGACAGTGACATCTCAGTGGCTTTTGTCCTCTCCCGTCCTCTCTTGTGGCCCCGCAACACCCTTCCCAGCTCCTGGTCTTCTCCCCTTTGCACTGAGTTAACTTCCCGGGCTCAGTGCCTTCTCTCCCTCCCTCTCGCTGATCCCCTTCCTCCCCTCTTCCTCCACATCGTCTTCCTGTCCCCTCTGTCTCCACAGTTGTGCTCACCTGGCGCCTAGCCCTCGGCCTCTCCAAACCACCTGGACCTCAGTCTCTGTGTGGGCCCATCCCGGGTCTGGACTGCCTTGTGCAGAAGTGGCGATTGCGGGGGCACAGTAGCAAGGCCTGGCTGTGTCCAGGGCCTAGCTCTTAGCCAGCTAGCGTCCCTGGCCCTCCATATGTACCTGGACCTTCAGGAGGTAACGGAAGCATGAAACAGGCTCTGGCGCTGCTTTCCAGGAGGTAGTGCCAACCTTCCCTCCAGAATCCCCAGGGTCTCAGGCCCGGTGCTGCGAGGATGTCCTTTCCCCTCCTTGGCACACCCAGGTCTGCGCTGAGCCGTTCCCACGCAGGCCCTAGGGCACACATGCCCCCTGGGCAGGGAAGGCCTGCCACCTGGCTTCAGGCACGGGAGCTGGAGCAGCCAGCCGGTGTGGAGACCTCCCGTCTGGGGAGGAGACCTCCAGACCATGAGAGCCAGCTGCTTGGGCACAGGTAGCTCTGGCAGATCCCTGCAGAGGCGTGCCGCAGGCATGTGCATGTTGGGATTTTCTTCTCACTGACGCTCTGTCAGCACTTGACTGCTGTGCGTGGTGAGCGAGGACAGCGTGTCACACACCCCGCGGGCGCGGGCCGGAGGGACAGGCTCCGGATGCAGCGTCTGCTCTGAGCTCCAGTGCCGGGGAAATCTTCGGACTTTTCTGTAGCTGCTGTTCTCCTCTCATAGTTTTTGGGTACTTTTTCTAAATAATCTCTTAAGGGTCACTTGGGAAGCCTTCACTTTGGGATAATAAAATAAATGAGCAGTTTCCATGAACGGCCTGCCCAGCAAGAATAGAGCTGACCGTGATGTGGTCAAGCCCTCACTGCACAGAGCTCACACTCAGCAATGGGGTCCCTGGACCCTGGAGATCCCTGGGCAGGAGCCAGGGCTGCCCCCTCTGCTCGCAGCACAGACAGTGAGCTAGTGCCAGGCCTTGGTTAGCGCGCCAGGCGATCCTTGTCGGGGTGCAGGCACAGGCAGTGAGGGCTGGGAGGTGAGTCCGGGGACGGTGCTGCATTCCCATGAGAGGCGGGCCAGCTTGCCTGTGGTCAGCCCCTGGTGGGCAGCCCGGGCTGCAGCCTCGGCCCCTGCCTACGGCCCAGCCCCGGGGTGTCTCTTTCAGGTGAGGGGCGGCTCCAAGGCATTTGGGGCAGAACAGGGGACCTACCATCCCCACCTCTTCCCTCTTGAGTCCCAGGCTGCCGTCCCACCGAGCTGAGATCTGCACCCGCAGTGGATGTTAGTGGAGAAGGAGCCCCGGCGGAAGGGGTGATGACATGCACACGGTCAGGACACCTGGCCTCAGCTTCCTACCCGACACACGGGAGGCTCCCCGCCACCTTCCAGAGTACGGTGGGGCTCCTGGGACACGCAGGACCAGCAGCAATGCTTGGGGAGCCTGTCCTGGTGGCCAGGGCTGGGGTTGTATGTCAAGGTGTTGACAGCCTTCCTTTTGATGGACCTGGAACTCAGCCCCCATGCGCCTCCGGGTGGGGGTGGCACACGGAGCCCTGGTAGCAGAGCCTGCGCTGTCCTTGTAGGCCCCCGGCTCTGTGGCTGGGACAGACAAGGGTACGTGAGAGTCCTGGGTATGTGTGGCCCCTGCTGGGCTGGAGCAGACGCGTCAGGGAGGGGGCTGTCCTAAGTGTCTGTCGGTTTTAGGACCTGCCAGTGAGAAGAAGCTGGGAGCCACTGTCCGGTATGAACTCGAGATGGGGACCCAGGGTGTGGGTGCAGCGGGAAGACTTGGGTGTGGGTCTGGGATGTGGAGGTGGGTGTGGACTTAGGGGTGGTCTGGGCTGTGGACTCAGAAGGTGGACCTGAAATGTAGACTCAGGATGGGTATAGGGTATGGATGTGGGATGTGAACTCAGGGTGTGGAATAGAGTGGACCCGGGGTGCGTACAAGAGGGTGGGATTTATCTGGGTGTGGACATGGGGGTGGACTCTGTGTCCAGTCTCTGGACCCGGCTGATCCAAACTAGGTGCAGGGCTCCGCCCGGCCTCCGGCTCTGCCCGCGGCTCTTGGTGGCTGTGGCTGTGGGAGCGACTGACTGCACGTGCAGCCACCTCCGTCCCAGAAGCGGCCGCCCAGGTCGGTGCTGTGGGGACAGACCAGCACAGTGGCCTGGCTGCAGCTCCCTCCTCCCTGTGCCCTCGCCACCCTGGTGTCACCGATGTGATGGATTTGGTTGTGGCAGTTTGTGAGGGGAAACCGTGTGGTGCGATTGCGAGCGCGTCCCGTGGGTTGGCGAGGGCGCCTGCTCCACGGCAGCCGGTGCCCGTTCTGCCCTGGCTCTGCCCGGGTCTTCTGTGGGGAGGGGCCCTTCGTCCCTGCGGGAAGGGTAGGAGCACGTGCTGTGTTTGTTGTAAATGTTTATATTTTTGCCCTTGAAAGTTTGCGTTCATGATCGGGAGCACTTTCAATCCATGAGTATTCTCTTCGATTTCCTTTCCCACTTTTGTATGTTAGGAAGTTACCTGCGCGGAGAGAGCTCCCCGGTCAGCTCTTCAGCCTGCTCGCACTTTATTTCGGTTTACGTTCTGGGAGGAACAGTGGACTTAGTGTTTTCAAAAGCAGGTGCCCAGGTGCTTCTGGGCCCCAGGGTGCTCCCAGCTGTGGGTGTGGCCGTGGTCCCGTGCCGTGGGCCTGTCTGCTGAGTGCCGGCCCATTGAACCGTGAGGAGAGAGACCTTTGGGTCTGGGCAGCCGTCTGACCCCTCGTGCCTCGGCTTCCCCGTTGTACAGTAGGGCTAGAGCAGTCACCCCGTTACTGCAGTAAGCGCCCGCTGCAGAGGGAGCAGCCAGCCAGCATCAGCGACGCCGGGTTTGCGGTGGTGCCGAGAGGGCGGTGTCACTCCCAGAGCCAACCATTTGAAGTGAACATTTCAGCACGTTCCAGAGGGGGTGCAACCACCTTCTCTGCCTGTTCCAAAACATTTCATCCCACTAAACAGTCACGTCCTTTTCCCCGGCCCCCGGCCCCCAGAACCACCAGCCAGTCTTCTGTCTCATACGGGTATTTCATATAATATAAGTGGGATCCTACAATATGTAGCCTTTTATGCCTGGCTTTTTTTTTTAACTCAACATACTTTTTTTGAGGTTCTTCATGTTGTAGCAAGTGTCAGCCCCTCTAATCCTTTTTAAGGTTGAATAATATTCCATTGTATAGACACCCCACAATTTGTTTACCCATTTACCAGTCAATGGACAGGGCTGCTCCCATCTTTTGGTTATTGTGACTGATGCTGCTGTGAACGCTTGTGCAAAGGATTTGAGACCGGTCTCCGTTCTTTCGGGTGTATACCTGGAAGTGGAATTGCTGGGTCATATGGTAACCCTATCTTTAACTTTTTTGAGGAACCACCATACAGTTTCCATAGAAACCACACCATTTTACATTTGTAAGAGGGTTATAACTTCTCCATATCCTTGCCACATTGGTAGTTTCCCATTTTTTTCTTTTTCTTCTTAAAACTGTAGCCGTCCTAGTGGGCATGCTTTGGTGTGCATGTCAGAGGCATATAGATGACTAAGGATGTTGACTTACTCGTGACCTTTTTGGCCATTTGTATCTCATTTTGGGGAAATGTGTATTCAAGTCCTTTGCTTGCTTTTTAGTTGTTTTGTGGTTGAGTTATAAATTCTTTATATATTCTGGATGTAGACCCTTATCAGATGTATGATTTGAAAATATTTTCTCCCATTCTGTATGTTGCTTTTCACTTTCTTGCTAGCGTCCTTTAATTTCGATGACATCCAGTTTATTTTTGTTGTTGCTGTGCTTTTGGTGTCATATCTAGGAGTCCATGACCAAATCCAAGGCTATGGAGACTGACTTACCTCTGTGCTTTCTTCTAAGAGTATTACAGCTGTAGCTTTTGCATTTAGGTGATTAACCCATTTTCAGCTAACTTTTTTGGAGGGTGTAAGATAGGAGTTGAGCATCACCCGTTGCTATCGGTTGTCCCCGTGCTGGCCCCTGGGAGATTTATGGCGGTCCCCCATGGGGTTCTGAGGGACCTTGTCGATGGCTCTGAGCTGCCCCAGTGAAGTGACCCCTGAGCTCTATGGTGACAGGGCAGGGACAGCTTTCCGGAGGGGCCTACTGGCCCCTGGTTCCTCCCCTGTCCTGGTCATGCATCGGTGAGGCCTCCCTTGCCCCTCCTTCCCTCCTCCTTGACCCCTGACTTGTCCAAACAACAGTCTGCCCCCTCTGTGCACACACTGCCCTGGCCCTCCCAAGAGGTGAGCAAGAGCTGCCTGGGAGCTGTGCAGGGAAGCGTTCATGGGGTGCTGCCCGCCAGTGATACTGTTTCCTGCGTTTCAGCTGTGTTGGCGTGGAAGAGGAGGAGGCCCCAGACATTGACATATACCACTGCCCCAACTGCGAGAAAACACACGGGAAGTCGACTTGTAAGTACTGCACCGTGCGCCTCACCAGGCTCTGATGGCCTCCTGACCTGCTTGCTTGGGGACCTCCTCTGGCCTCCTTTTCCAACCTGTACAGCCTTGCCCAGCCCACGCAGCCCCTCCTGGTCGGCTCCTGCCCTCACAGCTGCTGTGCAGAGACTCCATCTGCTCCCAAAGGCCTCAGCAGGGGGCACAGACTTCAGCACCTGCAGGGGCTACGCTCCTCTGAGACAGCGACACGATGCAGGCCTGTCTAAGGGGCTCTGCAGCCCAGCCCTGCCCCGATGGCCTCCACCTTGCTGGGGTCTTGACATTTGCATCATGGGAATCTGCTCTACGTCCCTTCTCCGCCCCTGCAGGGAATCTTAGGTGATTTCCTTTCCCAAACCGCCTGCTGTTTGCCACGGGTTTTATCCCTGCCTTCTTCTGGTTTCTTTGGGTGTGGCAGTTCCTTTGGGGGCTCCCCAGGGTGCCCCTGTCACGGCTGAAAGGCAAGTCCCCAAGCTAACCTCTCTGGGGAATGAGATGCTGTGGTCTACAGGGACCACAGGAGGGCCGGCCTGGAAATGAGACAGATGGCATGGGGTGTCGGTGTGGCCTCTGCTTTCCAGCCTGGGTCAGGCTGCTCACAGAAGGTGTAGGCTGGACCCTGGCCTTGGCTGGTGGCAGGTCACAGCCCTGCTGTCCTGAAGCAGGAAAGTTTGCCATTTCCAACCTCCCCCCGTACCCTGAGGCCTGGGCAGCGCTGGTGTCTGCTCTAATTAGCTATCTTTTGTCTCACCACCCACTGCTTTCCAGCCGATACAGGAGATGACTGCCATCCCATGGGCTAACGGGTGGCATTTCTGGCTCCTCTGGAGCCACTGGGAAGGCTTAGGGCTTAGGAAAGGTGAACAGCGTGGGGACTTGGGCAGGAGGGGTGTACCACGTGATCATGGGAACAGAGCCAGGGACAAAGCAGGGCTGGATCAGAAACCTCTACTGACCCCCCAACAGAGCCCAGTGTCCTGGGGAGGCACAGACTTAGGGGGCTCAGGGAGGGTGGGCCACCTCTGTGTGGTTCGTGAGCTATTGCATGAAAGGGGGCGCTGGGATTGGGCTATCGCAGAGTTCGAAGTGGGTGTTGGTGTGCACAACAGTGCAGTTTCTCCAGTGCCCCTGAGGGTCCCCAGCAGCACCCTTCCCTGCTGCCGGAGCTATATGTGCTGCCTCACCCAGCCCCCAGGCCTGTGCTCCTGGGTTTGGGCAGAGGCTGGGTGGTCCCCAGCTGCCTGTTATTGCCATTGGAAGTCAAGGGCAGGCACCTTTTCCTGGCACTTACAGCCATCCACCCCCAGGGCATGCTGGGACAGCCTGGTGGGACCCAGTAGCCCCTCCTTAGTTGTGCATGTGTATATGGAGGGTAGTGTATGTGTGTGCATGTATGTGCTCATGTATATGAGTGAATGTGTGTGCACAAGTATTTGCATGTTTATGCAAATATGCATATATGCTTTCCCTGTCTGCTGTTATTGGTGGCCATATGCTATCAGGGGCAAAGGTTCTAGCACCTTCCTCTAGCATGCACTCCAGATTGGTGGTCATTCTTCATTTGAACTGAGTCCCTGCTCTGCCTGGAGCCTGTCAGTGACACACCAGTTGGTGTTTACCACATCAACTCAGTCACAGCTTCCACAAAGGCCCCTTGGGGACAAGATGGCCCTTTATGTCACTGTGTTTCCAGGGGAGCCCCCAAACCTGTGGGCTGCGTGCAGGCCCTCTTAGGCCAGGCTGCCTCCTTCCCTTCTCTGGGTGGGCTTTAGCAGGCGTGCCACGGTGAGGACGGAGAGCCCACAGGTAGATCCGGTGCAGGGCCCAGTCCCCATGGGAACCCAGCAAGAAGTCCCCACTGACAGTTGACACGAAGGCTCATGGAAAGCAGGTGGCATATCCTCAAAGGGGCTCTGACCCCGCTTTGTCTCTCTTTAGCTCTGTGACTGCTTAGGAGGTTCCTTCACTCACTGACTTCTCCCTTTGATCCTCTCTGAGGACGCTGTCATGCCCAACGAGGTGGGGTGCGGCCCCCACACTCCAGGTGCCCCGCTCAGCAGCTGTCTCCGGGGTGTGCGTTGCCGGAGAGGGGTGCTGGGGGCCACAGGTAGGAGGACTCAGCCCCAGGGGAGCCTGCAGAACGAGGTCGTGCTGTCCCAGCCCACCTGCTCCAGCCGCCGCCTCAGCAGGCTCTCTCCGTGGGGTGGCGAGCTGCTGGTTCTGGGTGAGGGTCTAGAAGGCCAGGTGGTCCGGACTGGCCAGTCGGCACCTGCTTCTCAGGCCCGGCTTCTGGGGACAATGGAGGTGCTGCTTCTTTCTCCTTCTGTCCACTGCACCCCTGTCACTGGCCCCGTGCCCCACCCTCGCCCCAAGGCTCAGTTTTCCCACGTGGTCCCCAGGATGAGGTACTCAGTGCCAGGCAGTGTGCACTGGGCTCTGCATACCGTCCTGGGGGAGACCTGGCATGGCTCTAGCCTCGACCTCTCCCCTGAGGTGGGGCTGCTCTGGGACCACACTGCCTCACAGAGGCTCACCCTGCAGCTGGGAGGGACAGGCACCCCGAGGACCCTCCCATCATATCCAGTCTCATTTCCTCTGAGTGTCAACCTCTCTCAGACCCCCCTCACCCCCTGGCAGTTCTAAGGAACAGGTCCTCCTCACTCACCGAGTTACCTGTGACTGCCCTGAACCAGGGGCCAGGGCCACAAGGAAGTCACTTCCCTCCCTAGGTGCTCACAGTCCAGTACGGTGTGTGTACATGCATGTGCATGCATGCATGCATGAGTGCACATGTGTCGTAGTCAGCAGGGTGTGTGCACACGCTCATGTGTAAAAAATCCAAGGTGTGTGCACCAGTGCCCTGGGAGCATGCATGAGGACAGCTGCCTGAGGGAGCGTGTAGGTGACGTGGGCAGGGGTGGCTATGCAGAAGTGTGTGAGGTGGGCACAGCCCGGGGCTGGAGAGGGCAGAGGGCACAGCAGCTGGTGGGCTCTTGTCTGTGAGCTGTGGGCTGCAGAGACAGGAAGGTCCCAGCAGGGTGGTGACAGGGTCTGGGCTATTTGAAGACAAGTTCAGGGAAGAGGGGTGTCCTGAAGGCCGACCTTGGTGGGACCTTCTCAGGAGATGACTCTCACAACTGGGTGCTGAGTAGGGAGGGCTCCTGGGAGGCCCCAGCTTCTGGGTGCCATCAACTGAGCTACAAGGCTGGGGGGTATGAAATGGGAGTAGGGTGGGTGTAGAACCAGAGGCCGGGGATGGTGAGAGCTCCTGACCATGTGACGACCCAGGGTAATGGGGGTGTGGGAGCTGGGTGGGCCGGGCCCAGGGACCCTGAGGGCTTTGCCTGAGGAGGGTTCAGTCTGGCTGCAATCGAGACTCCTTGGCTGCCCTCGTGGCTGGTCTCTGGAGGGGTGGCAGGTGAGGGGGTGCAGGGCGGGGCCTGTGTGGGGTGCTGACCCACCCCGTGTTCCCTGCAGTGAAGAAGAAGCGGACCTGGCACAAACACAGCCTGGGGCAGACGCCTGACGTGAAACCCGTGCAGAATGGCAGCCAGCTCTTCATCAAGGAGCTACGGAGTCGGACCTTTCCCAGGTGGGCAGCAGACCCTGCCACTGCCCGCTCCCAGGCCAGCGCGCACCCCACCGGGACTCAGGAGCTGAGGGCCTGCCTCTAGGGCAGAGGATAGCTCCCTGGAACTCTCTCTTTCTCAGAACCTCTGGTCACAGTGCGGGAGACAAGAGACCCTTGTCCCCACCAGGTGTGTCCTCCCAAGGGGCATTCTTAGGGGAGAGGAGTGGGCGAGGGTCCAGCTAAGATCGTTCTCCAGATGTGGCAGGCCCTGGTCCTAGGTCAGTAGGTGTCCCTGGTGCTCCTAGTGCTCTTGTAGCCCTCCCTGTGCTCCACACCCGGCCTGTGTGAGGGCAGCGGGCAGGGGCAGGGCCCGGGGTGAGAAAGGGGCGTGGGGACATAGGACCTGCTCGGAGCCACTCCTCAGCCTTCACCCTGGGCGGCGGTGTTGTTCGGCAATCCCACTTTCCTTTTCACGTGCGGTTTCCAATGAGAACCCAGTGCAGTTCTTTCCTTGGTCCTCTGTTTTCCCTCCCTCATTTGTGGAGATATAGTTCATATATGAACCCATTTAAAGGGTTCAGTTATCTTGGGTATGTTCACAGATATGTGCACCACCATCAATCAATTTTAGAACATTTTATCACCCAGAGAAATCTGTAACTATCACTCCCATCCCTGCTCCCCCGTCCCGCCCCAAGCAGCCACTGATCTGCCTTCTGCCTCTGTGGATTTGCCGGTTATGAACATTTCATCTGAGTGGAGTCATACAATATGTGGCCGTCCGTGTCTGGCCTCTTTCACTCAGCGTAATATCCTCAAGGTTCACCCATGTCATAGCATGCACCAGCACTTCATCGTTTTTTTGTGGCAGAATATATGGATAGTATATGGACAGGCCACATTTTGTTGATTCATTTAGCAGTTGACAGACATTTGGGTTATTTCTGATTTGGGGGTACTGTGAATAATTCTGTTATAACCATTCTTTTTGTTGTTGTTATAATCATTCTTGAACAAGTTTTTGTGTGGACATATGTTTTCATATTTTAGGAGTAACTCTATATGTAATTATTTGAGGAACTTCCAGGCTGTTTTCCATAATGATTGCAGCACTTTCCATTCCTATCAGCAGAGTATGAGGGCTCCAGTCTCCCAATGTCCTCACCAGCACTTTTTTTTTTTTTTTCATATATCTATGGTTAATTGATTTTTTAAAATTTAATAAATCTTTAATGATCAAATTATTACAATTGTTTCTCCTTTTTTTCCTCCCTTTGCTCCCCTCCACCCGGTTCCCACCCCACCCTCTGCCCTTACCTCCCCCCCCTCCCCCCCCCCGCTGTCCTCATTCATAGGTGATTTTTGTCTAGTCTCTTCCTGTACCCCCCACACAGACACCTCTTTCCCCCTGAGAATTATCAATTCCCTCCCATTTTATGTCCCTGATTCTATTTTATTCACCAGTTTATTCTGTTCCTCAGATTTTTAATTCACTTGACGTTTAGATTCATTTGTTGATAGATATGTATTTGTTGTTCATAATTTTTATCTTCACTTTTTTTCCTCTTTTTCCTCTTTTTAAAGAATATCTTTCAGCATTTCATATAATACTGGTTTGGTGGTAATGAACTCCTTTAGCTTTTTTTATCTGTGAAGCTCTTTCTCTGCCCTTCAATTCTGAATGATAACTTTGCTGGGTAGAGTAATCTTGGTTGTAGGTTTTTGCTATTCATCACTTTGAATATTTCTTGCCACTCCCATCTGGCCTGCATAGTTTCTGTTGAGAAATCAGCTGATAATCGTATGGGTGCTCCCTTCTAGGTAACTAACTTTTTCTCTTGCTGCTTGTAAGATTCTTTCTTTGTCTTTTGCCCTTGGCATTTTAATTACGATGTGTTTTGGTGTGGTCCTCTTTGGATTTCTTTTGTTTGGGGTTCTGTGCACTTCCTGGACTTGTAAGTCTATTTCTTTTACCGTTTGGGAAAGTTTTTGGTCATTATTTATTCAAATAGGTTTTCACTGTCTTGCTCTCTCTCTTCTTCTGGCTCCCCCATTATTCTGATGTTAGTTTGTTTGAAGTTGTCCCAGAGGCTTCTTACACTATCTTCAACTTTCTGGATTCTCTTCTCTTCTTACTTCTCTGGAGGAGTGTCCTTTGCCTCTTTGTATCCCAAATCTCTGACTTGATTCTTGCATTCCTCTAGTCTGCTGTTGGGTCTCTGTATAATATTTTTTTTATTTCAGTCAGTGTATGTTTAATTTCTAATTGGTCCTTTTTCATATCCTCGAGGGTCTTGTTAAATTTATTGACCTTTTCTAGGAAATTCTTGAAAAATCTTATAACTGTGGTTTTGAACTCAGTTGTTGGTTCTCCTCCATTTCTTTCATTTGTGATCTGTTTCCTTGTCTCCTCATTTTCACTGCTTCCCTGAGTTGGTAGAGTAGCTTTGTGTGCTGGGTGTCCTATATGGTTCACTGGGTCAGCCTCCCAGTTACCTGACACTCTTGGTGTACCCCTTTGTGGACTGTGTGTACAGTCTTGTTGTAGTTAAGACTTGATTATTGTTGGTGTCACTGGGAGGAATTGCTCTCCAGGACAATTGGCTGTGAGGACCTGCTGTGTCTATAACGGAAGAATTGCTGTGCTGGAGACACATTTATGGAACAGGACTTGTTCCAGTAGCGCTTTTTTGCTCACTGAGTTTGCCTCTTGAAGTGTCCCTTATGAGAGTAGTTGAAATCTGGCGTCGTCTCAGATAAACCACTAGATACACTAGTTTCTGGATCTCCAACGGGGTGCAGGTCAGCTACTATCTGAGGCCAACCATCAGGAGCTACAGCAAGAACTACAGTTTTGCCGAAACCAGTTTGGCTCAGTGGTAGAGCGTCGGTCTGCAGACTGAAAGGTCCCAGGTTCGATTCCGGACAAGGGCATGTACATTGGTTGCGGGCACATCCTCAGTAGGGGGTGTGCAAGAGGCAGTTGGTCGATGTTTCTCTCTCATCGATGTTTCTAGCTCTCTGTCCCTCTCCCTTCCTCTCTGTAAAAAATCAATAAAATATATTTTAAAAAAAAAAGAAGAAGAAGAACTACAGTTTTCTCCTCTTTCTTTGGGATTTGGTGGTTTTGGAGCAGTCTGACTGGAGTTGCAATTAGTTTGGTTAAGCTTCTACTGGGCAGGCCATTTATATGCAAAAGCCACTGTGTGGAGCCTGGGAGGGTTTGTAGAGTGTGTGGGGCGGGCCTTAGGGTGTCACTAGGCTGGAGTGTGGCAAACAGCGATGGCTGCCATCAGCCATCTCTGCCTTTCCGCATTTCCAAGTCCCCGTGTCCCTGCACTGCAGCGCAATAAACAGTGATTGCTGTGTACACTTCTGCAAAAAAGTCACCTTCGCTTTCTAACCTGATGGCCAACAAACCAACTTTTCTCCATAGGCGTCTGGGTCCCCTATGGATTTCAGAGTAATCGGGAGCTTGTCTCCCTTCGGGTTGAAAAAAAGCCGCACATCTACTCGCCCGCCACCAGCCTGATTTGTGTGCTTTTCAGCACTTGTGCTCCTTTCTCTTTCCTTCTAGTTGTAAGACTTCCATTTAGCCAGCTCTCCTGTGGTTCTGGGTGTTAGACGTTTTGTCTTTTAGTTGTAGTTTTGAAATTGTTGTGTAAGGCAATGATTTAGTTGTTTATCTTTGCCGCCATCTTGGTTTCTCCCATTCCAGCACTTTTTATGAAATGTTTTTCAATTCTCACTCGAGGACATGTTTTTTATTGAGTTGAGAGAGAAAAGAAAGAAAGTAAAGGAAAGAGAGAGGAGAACATTGATGTGAGAAAGAAACTTTGATCACTTGCTTCCCATCTGAACCCCAACCACCGGGGACCAAACCCACAATCTGGGCATGTCCCCTGAGCTGTAATTAAACCCCTCACTATCTGGTATACAGGAGGATGCTTCACCAGCCAGGGCCTGACCACACTTTATTATCTGACTTTTGATTTTAATCATCCTGGTAGGTAAGAAGTGTTCTCTCGTGTGGTTTTGATTTTCATTGCCTTAATCACTACTGATGTTGAGCATCTTTTCAAGTATTTTTTGGTCATTTGTATATCTTCTTTGGAGAAATGTTAGTTCAGATTTTCTATCCATTTAAATTATTTTTGTCTTTATTATAGAGTTCTAAAAGTTCTTATATTGATATATAAGTCCTTTACCAGATAGGTGATTTCTGAATACTTTATGCTATTTTGTGGGTTGACTTTTTATTTTTCTTGATGGTGTCCTTTGAAGCAAAAACTTTGGTCATTTTGGTGAAGTCTAATTTTTCTATCTTTTCCTTTGTTTTTTTTTTTTTTTTTGTGTGTGTGTGTGATTTTATTGTCATATTTAAAAATTCTTTGCCAAATTCAAGGTCATGAGGATTTATTCCCATGTTTTCTTTTAAGAGTTTTATAGTTTTAGGTCTTACAGTTTGGTCTTTGTTTTTCAGTTAATTTTTGCATGTAGTGTGAGGTAAGGATCCAACTTCATTTTTCTTGTTTGCTGGCAGCTACCTATTTGTCCCTGCACTATTTGTTGAAAAAGACAATTCTTTTACTATTTGATGGTCTTGGCACACTTATCGAAAGTCTCTCAGCCATCGATGTATGCACTTATTTCTGGAGACTTCATTCTATCCCACTGATCTCTGTTTATCCTTAGTCCAGTCTTCGAATGTCTTGATTGCTTAGCTTTGTAGCTTTACAGTCAGTGTTGAAGTTGAGAAGTGTGAGGCCTCCAATTTTGTTTTTCTTTTCCAAGATCGTTGTGCTCATTTTTGTCTCTTGCAGTTCCATATGAATTTTAGGGTCAGCTTGTCAGTTTCTACAAAGAGGTCATCTGAGACTCTGATGTAGATTGTGTTAAATCCATGGACCAGTAGAATCAGAGTATTGCCATCTTAACCATGTTATGTCTTCTGACCTCATGAATATGAGATATGTTTCCATCTATTGAGATCTTTTAAATTACTTTCAACAATATTTTATAGTTTTCATTGTATAATTTTGCACTTCCTTTGTTAAATTTATTCCTAAATAATTTATTCTTTTAATATACTTGTAAATGTGTTTTCTTAATTTTATTTTCAGATTGCTACTATACTGAAATACAATTGATTGTTATTATTGAGCTTATACCCTGCAACCTTGAAGAGCTAGTTTTTTCATTCTGATGTTTTTAATAGATTCCTTGTATTGTGTGTGTGTGTGTGTGTGTGTGTTTTATATATACACAAGATCATATCCTCTTTAAATAGATAATGTTACTTCTCCCTTTTTCAAATACTTTTACTTTTTTTCTTGCTTATTTTCTTTGGTCAGGACCTCCAGTAGAAAGCCAAGCAGAAATGGCCAGGTAAGGGTGATCAGGACCCCAGCATTCCCAGGTTGGCCCACACTGGGCAGAGCCTCAGCCCCACAGGTGTGGGCTCGGTGGAAGAAGGGAGCCCCCACTGTTTGCCTAGGACTTAGTCTCAGCAACAGGCAGCTGGGGGGAATAAGAAAGGTGGATATCTGCTCAAGAAGAGAGCCTGGGACCATGAGAGTTTTCACTCAGCATTTCTGTGTCCTTGGCTGCAGCCTTGCAGAGAGGAGCTGCTTCTTACGGAGCTGGGATAGTGTAGGCAAGGCATGTTTTGGGCCAAATATCACATAATCTTATCATTTTGTACTAAGCTTTCATAGATTTTTCTTGCACAGATGTTCCTCTTTTGCTGTTTGCTCTTAGGGCCAATTCCAGAGGCTTTGAGTAATTTTTAAAAGTTTTCATCATTTCACTAGGGTTCAGGTCAGCCGAGCTCATGCAGAAGTTGATCTCTCTCACCTGGCTTTCTTCAAGATATTTTCTTTGTCTTTGATTTCTGCAGTTTGAATATACCATGTCTAAGTGAAGTTTTATATTCATTCATTCATTCTGTCAGCGAGAGTATTGTGTATTTGTGTTTATGCTGTTTGATGGTGCTGTCTGAGCTTTCTGGATCTGTGGTTATGTCCGTCATTAATTTTGGAAAATACTCAGCTATTATTATTTCAAACATTTATTTCTTTTCTTTTTTAGGTATTCCCATCATGCATATATTACTCTATTTATAATTATTCAACATTTCTTGGATATTTTGTATCCCCATTTTTTTTTTATCTCTTTGCCTTTCAGGTTGAGAAATATTTTTGGCATACTTCAAGCTTACAGATTCTTTCTGCAGCTGTGTCCAGTTTACTGATGCATGCATCCCTCATTTCTGCTGGTTGTTTTCTTTACTTTTAGATTTCCTTTTGATTTTTAGAGTTTCCATATCTCTGTTTACATTACCATCTGTTCTTGCATATCCTCCATGTTTTCTGTTGGCTCTCCTAACATATTAATTATAATTATTTTAACTTTCCTCTCTGGTAATTCCAAATACTGTGCTTTATCTGAGTCTTGTTCTGATTCTTGATTTGGTTCGTTTCTTGCCTTTTATTGTGCCCTGTAATATTTTGTTGAAACCTGAGGTGTTATAATTAGGGATGTGGTGTGAGGTTTAAATAGACCTGATTGGGAGCTGGGTCAGTGTTAGCTGTAGTTGTGGGTGTCAGAGGCATCACTTCCTTCTAGTTTTCTTGTGCCTTTATTTCCAGTTTTGTTTCCTTTGGGTTTCCTTAAAAACTCCTGAAATAGCCTGTATCTTACAGCTCTCTCGACTATATTAACTGTTATATGGTGGTAAAGTTTGGGAGGGGGACGTGTTCTGTAATTTAATGACTAAAGTTCAATGTTTCAGTGGGCCTGAGGCTCTGGGATGTCTCCTTCAGAAGTATTTCTTGGCCTTTTCTTTTCTCTGCTCACTGGAGAAGGAAGGCTGTGAGGCCACCTGCCCCTCTCCTGTCAGATAAGGATCTGGTAAAGTTCTCCTGGAGGCAAACTTCATTATGGAGAATACTCTGAGCGTATTCAGACACATTACCCGCCCTCTGCCTGAAACAGGAGCAGCTCTCATTATGAGAGCCTGCTAGAATTTCTGGAGGTAAAATCCATGGAAGTGTGGGTCTTCTCTGAGACGGGGCCCCTATGAGTTTTTAACTGTTAAGCTAGTCCACCCTCGAGTTCCACACTTGGTCAAAAGTTCCCCCACCAGTTACTGCCTCTGCTTCTGCTTCAGGCAAGGTTATCTTGGCAGTGATTTTCTGTACTTGCCTGTCTCCATATTTTGGGGTGACTATTTTCCCTGTAGCCTCGAGTACCTGATGAATATAAGAGAAGTCTTTGGTTTTCACTTTGTTCACCTTTTTTTTCTTGTGAGAACAGGAGTGACAACTTCCAGGCTCTTTACATGTGATGCTTGAAACCATAAGTCTGGTTCCATGTCATTTTAACCCCTCCCATTGGTTGTATTGTCTTTATGGTTGAGTTGTAAGAGTCCTTTACATATTCTAGATACTCATCATTTATCAAATACTTTCTCTCATCCTCTGGTTGTCTTTCCACTTTCTTGATAGTGTTCCTTTGAAGCACAAAAATTTATAATTATGATGAAGTCTAATTTACCTATTTTTTCTTTTGTTGTTTATGCTTTTGGTGTCTAATCTAAGAAATCAGTGCTAAGTTCAAAATCATGAAGATTTATGTCTGTGTTTTCTTCTAAAAATTTTATGGTCTTAGCTTTTATGTTTAAGTCTTTGACTCATTTTGAATTAACTTTTGTATATGTTATGGGGTAGGAGTCTAACTTTATTCTTTTGCATGTGAATATCCAGATCTACCATATAGAATTTATCGAAATTACTATTTTTTCTCTATTGGAACCTTAATGAAAAGCAGTTGACCATAGATTTTTGGATTTATTTTTGGATTCTTGCTATGCCTGTACCACACAGTCTTGAATACTGTAGCGTTGTAGTGAATTTTGAAGTTGAGAAGTGTCTTTCAATTTTGTTGTTCTTTTTAAAGACTATTTTGGTCATCTGGGTACCTTGCATTTCCATTCAACATTCCAAGTTTATCTTGTCAATTTCTGCAAAGATGTCAGCTAGTGTTTTGATAGGGAACATGTGGAACCTGTGTGTTGCTTTATCATTGAGAAGGGCTTTGTCTCCATCTGCTGTGTCCTCAGACCCCATACTCACCCTGTGCAAGGTCTGCTCACCCATTAAGGGGCTTGGGGCAGGGAGCTAGGAGACAGGGAGGGAGGGGAGGACCTTGGCCTTGGTAGGAGGGATGGGTGTGATGTGGCCCAACCCCCACTCACCGCTCATCTCACCCCTGCCAGGCCTCCCAGACCTTGAGGCTTCCATCTATGAGGAGTATGTAGGACCCTCCTGTGGCTGCCCTGTGACCTGGGCCTGGTTCTGTGGGGAGTTCTCTACTTGGGGCTATGGGAGATGGGGGGTAGTAGTGCGAGCCTTATGTCTCCAGCCCGAAGGCCCTGTCCAGGCCGGTCAGGGTGCAGGGAGGCTGGACCTGGTCTGATGTGACCTCTGACCTGCACTTCCCCGCAGTGCGGAAGACGTCGTGGCCCGCGTGCCCGGCAGCCAGCTCACGCTGGGCTACATGGAGGAGCATGGCTTCACGGAGCCCATTCTTGTTCCCAAGAAAGACGGGCTGGGCCTGGCGGTGCCGGCCCCCACCTTCTATGTCAGCGATGTCGAGAACTACGTGGGTAAGTTCCCCCCACCCCGTTCATGTGGCTGCGGGCACCCGGGCCTGCTGGCCAGGAGCCCTGGCTGTGTCCCTGTACCGTGTGAGTGAGTGTGACTCGGGTCTCTGTTCTCGGTTCCGGGAGCTTCTAGAAATGTCCCTGCTCACTTACTCCAGCTGTAAAGTGGGGTCTGCCTTGGAGACTCCTGGGTTCTACCAGCTGCCAGTTCTCTTACGCTCGGTTCGAATGGCAGTCACGCCAGGAGGCTCAGTCAGGACGGGACACTTCTGAGGCTGTGCTTTGTTCCCAGCTTCTCCTGGTGGCTGCCTCACTCACGTGCCCCAGGACAAACCTTCCCATGACCCATGACCCTCGCTCCTGGGTCCCTCTGGGATTCAGCTGATGCTGTTTGCAAATAGCTTCATGTCCCCCCCGCAGTTCCCAGCATGTAGACACCCTCAGGCAGGACACCTCTGGGTGGAGGGAGGTGCCTGTGTGTGCGGAGGCGTTGTCCCTGAGGCAGCTGGCATGGAGAGGCCAGCGCACGCCTGGCATTGACCGCAACGCCGCCCTGGCTCTGGGCCTCCTGTGGGTGCCAGAGCTCAGCATGTTCACAGGGATGCCTGTATGGCCAGTGGAGGAAAGAAAAGATCCTCTGTAATGGCAGATCCCCAGGCCGGCGCTGGCCACATGCTGGGCAGGTGAGGGCACAGGTACTGAGACGGCAGAGGAGTTGCTCCATTGCCCAGAGCCTAACCCTCTGCATCTGCGAAGCCTGCAGTGGGGATTGGCCTGGAGACGAAATGGGATCGCCTGGCTTCTCTGGAGCTGGGGCCCCCAGGGCTGGCCAGCTGGTGGCAGAGAGGGCGGGCTCACTCTGGCAGCTCGGCCATGGCCACTGTCTGGGCCTGAGAGAGCCCCCGGGAGAACAGCCAGCATGTGGTGGGTGCCTCCCAAGGGCGCACTGTTTTTTAGACTCTTTCCATGTAAGAGCCCCACAGCTCTGTCCTCCAGGCCCCGGATTTGCGTCTGCCTAAGCCCTGCCCCTGCACCACCCCCTGCTGCAGGGGGAGATGGTCTCAGGCTTTTCCTGTAAATGTCTCTCCTTCCCCTCCTGTTTTATTCTGGAACTTTTACTACAAAAAACGAGAGGAGTCATCCGGAGCCCCCATGTGCCCAGCACTGACCACAAAAACCATCGACTTTCAACTGTTTTTCTGTCTCTTCTACTTCCCCTTTCCCCAAGTATTTTTGAAGCGAAACTCTGGTACATCAATTATGTCACCATGACAGCTCCGGCGCACAGTTCTAACAGACCGTGTTTTAAAAGTGCCACCACAGTGCTGTTCTTGCACTCTAGAACACAAGCGACAATTCCTTCCTGCCCTCAGACCCACCGCGGTTCTCGCCTGTAGCCTCCTGACCCTTTTAAGCCTGGCTGTTTGAGGGAGAGTCCACACAAGAGCACACCCTGCACTGGGCTGTTCCGTCCTCCAAGTCCAGGTGCTTTTAGGCCAGCCCCTCCCTCCCCTCCTCCTGGTGGAAGAATGGGGGTGTTGGTCCCAGAAGATGCCCACGGCCTCCCTGTAGCATGCAGCATGTTCCTGCCTCCAGGTCCCAGCACCACGTGGTGAGAAGCTGGCACTCAGGTTGTGGGCAGCACCCTTCCCAGCAGGGGTGCTTCCTTCAGCGGAGGCCTGCGGTGCCGCGCCCACTGGTAGGCAGTGATGCAGGCAGAGCAGCCACATCTGTCCGCAGACACTTCCGTCAGCCTCTCGGCTGGAGGTCTGAGAGCTGCGGAGGGCGGTGGGGATTGGCTAATCCTGTCCTTTCTCCCTCTAGCCTTGGTGAGTCTCATACAAAGAATTTCCCTCCATGGGGACTCGTGCCAAGCTTTCTTTCCCTCACCAGCCATGGGATAAATGTTTTCCTTCTGTTTATCAATTTTCCGAATCATTAGTTGGTACCCTAGAACACAGAAGTTTTTTGTTTGTTTTTGTTTGTTTTTAATGTTTAAAATATAAGTGTGTGCCATGCCTTATTTGGGATATATACTGAACGTGTCTTTATTACTTATCTCGGGTTCAAATTCACCTGGAATCCGATGTTTTTCTTTGCTGATGTGGCCACCTTAGCTGAGGCTGGTGACTCTGCCACCCTGCAGCACCAAGGGGTCCTCCAAACAGCCTGGGGCAGTGGCGGGGCAGGGTGGAAGGGTTGGGCAGCAGAGATCAGAGCCTCAATGGGCAGCCCTCCCCTCAGTGGCCTTGTCATGACCGGACCTCACGGGAGCCAGGCTATTTACCCCTGAGCTACCCACCCTCCTCCACTGCCTCCCCAGGCCCAGAGCGGAGCGTGGACGTGACAGATGTCACCAAGCAGAAGGACTGCAAGATGAAACTGAAGGAGTTTGTGGACTATTACTACAGCACCAGCCGCAGGCGGGTCCTCAGCCTCACCAGCCTGGAGTTCTCCGACACCAGGTGAGCGGGTGGGCGGGGCCAGGTGAGCGGGTGGGCGGGGCCTCCTGCTGCAGGGCGGGGCACCGGGCAGGCTCAGGGTGTGGAGAGTTCCACACAGCATGCTTTTGTGTTTCTCTTCTAAAGAATGAAAGGTATGCATTGTGAACAATTTAAAATAGAAAATAAAGAATGAGATGCCTGCTCCTCCTCTGATCCGCCCACCCTGCTCCCCAGAGGGAACCATTGGAAACAGTACTTCCCTCCAGAACATGTGTGCTCAGGCACAACACAATCCTAGCACACGTGCGTGCACGCACACACACACACACATGTGTGCATGCATACTTTGACACTGACACACTTATGCAGTCGCTCTCGCACCCACACCCAGGTGTATATTATCCTACCCGCCCCTATGCCACACTGACCTATGCACACGTGCTTATTACACACTTGCTCACACATTTAATTAGCACCTTTAGCACAATGGGATCAATCTGCTCCTGCCTGCCCAAACCGGCCCCCTTTCCCCCCTGGGTTGGGGCCCTGTCCTGCCTGCTGCTATTCTCAGGATCGAGGTCCCTACACAAGGTGTCATGGCTGTCGGGGCCCACCTCGTTCCAGGACCCTGTTTGCAGAGGTTGGTCGGCTTCTGGCTCAGCCCTGTGTTTGTAGGACCCTGTTCTCTCAGCTCCACCTGCTTGGCTGTGCCCACCTCGCTGTGCAGCTCCTGCCCCCTTTGCCCCGGACCCACTGCTCTCCTGCTGGCTCCTGGGAAAGACCCAGTGCACTCTCTCCCACAGGGTGTGAGCTGATGATGGTTTAAGAACAGTTTTATTTTTGCATTATGCCCACCTTGCTAATCATAGAAAGCCCACAAAAGAACAAAATAGCTCAAAACAGAAAAAAATAAGAGTTATCAAAAGCCACATTGAGAAACAAAACACAGAACTACCAGGAGCCATAATAAAATAGTGTAATTGGACGGTGGGTTTAATTTGAGCTTCCTGACAGCAAAGGCAAAAAGGGAAATACAATGGGTTACGGTATCTGGAGGAAATGGTCTCTTATCTGTGTGTGTGTGTACTAGAAGGATGCTCTCCAAGACTGAGTTCTGAGGAGTGGGTTGCTTTGGTATCAGAGCTCACACTCATGTTGCCATCAACCTGATTGGCCTCTGGCCGGAGAGATCCTCACAGAGTGGCACTGGGAGGATTTGGGGGAAGGAGCTAGGCCTGGGTTTCCCCTTGGGCCTCTCATGGCCACTGCTTTGTTGGCAGAAACATGTACGGGGCTTCTGGTGTCCTCTGGCCCTGTCCAAGGGCAGTGGGTGAGAGTGGGGGACATGTACACGTCAAACCAGGTTGTCCCTGGTCTTGGCGCCAGACCTGCTGAGTGCCCTGGGACTAAGTTCCACACCATTCAGGAGGGAGGAGGCATGGCCTCTGTTTCATCAGGACAATCTGTCCTCAGTGATGTCTTCTGGGGCTGAAATGGGGGGTGGGGGGAGGCGCAAACCATGGGCTGTCTGAGGCTGCATTCAGGGCATCCTGTGTCGCCTTCCCTGCGCCATGGGTTTCTGAGGGCTTTGAGGACCCACTGGCATTGGCGGCAGGTTTGGTACCTGAGGAGCCGACAGCAAGAAAAGCAGGACATTTGGGGCACGTGGGGCGGAGGCAGTGGCCCGCTATTGTGTGTGGTGTATGGAGGGTTCTGACGCCCAGACTGGTGGGGCAGGGCCCCGCCCTTGGGGCAGTGCTGCGCCTGGTCTGTGGGCGGACCGGGCGGTGGGCACGGGCAGAGATGGGCGAAGAGGGCTCTCATGGGACATGGGGAGGGATTCTAGTTTGGAAGAAGCCAGAGATTCAGTTTAAAGAGGAGGGCCAGTGACGGAGGCCACTGAGCTCAGGGCAGCCTGACCTCTGGCCTGTGATAGTCTTGTATGGCCGCACGGCCTTCCATGCAGAGATGTGCGGACTGCATCCTGCCGAGGCAGCGAGAGTAAGGACGGGGCCCTGCGGCAGCTGAGGTGTCACTGCACGGGGGCCGCTGAGCCGGGCATTCCTAATGCATCGCTGGGCATCTTACCCAAAGCAGGACGTTTAACTGATACCGAAGCGGCCTTCACCGGTCTGCACGTTCCCTGGAAGTGACTGGCCGGGCTGATAGTGGCCGATGTGCAGAGGGATCGGGCTCCCGGTGTCAGCACCGGAGATCGGTGGCTGTTACCCTGACCAGGCGTAACAGCCTGGGCTGGGCCTGAAGAAGGACACTTCCTCTCACGCAGCACAGGGTGGACCAACCCAGGAGACCTCCCTTTCTGGGTCTCCAGGACGAAACTGTCTTCGGGTGGATGGTCCTCCGGCCTTCTGCACACCCATCTGTGGGCCGGAGGCTAGCGTTAGACTGGCATATGCACACATGCTTGTTATACACCTATGGCCGGGCTCCTTCTGCCTTCTGTGAGCCTCAGTCTGCGCGTCGGTAAGATGGGAACGAGGTCGTGCAGCCGGAAGAGAGAAATGTGTGTGGGACGTGTCTCAGCGCCCCTTTCCCTCCCCGTCCAGGGCATAACACACGTGGTGCACTTCCCACCACCGCTGACCCCTCTTCCTGTCCTGCCCCCAGAATGTCCAGCTTCGTGGAGCCGCCTGAGATTGTGAAGAAGCTGTCCTGGGTAGAGAACTACTGGCCCGATGACGCGCTGCTGGCCAAGCCCAAGGTGACTAAGTACTGCCTGATCTGTGTGAAGGACAGCTACACCGACTTCCACATCGACTCGGGGGGCGCCTCTGCCTGGTACCACGTGCTCAAGGTGAGCCTCGGGGGGCCGCCTGCCCGTGACCAGGTCACTGTCTGCGGTCTTCTCCAGCACGAATCCTGGGAAGGACAGGGGACAGGATGTTTCTGCTGCTGGAGGTGTGGGGGCAGGGACACCTCAAGACCAAAGCAGCAGGCCTGCGTCACCTTCCTCTAAAGACTGGGACTCGTGAGGCAGTGAGGCCCAGGGAGTGGTGGCGGAGTGGTCAGTGGCCACTCCCACCCGGGGAAGGGAGAGCAGTGTTGGGAGGAGGGGACAAGGGCGCTTGCTCCACTGCCCCCCCCTCCCCCCGAAACGCACCTAAAGCCCGCTGTCAGGCCACATCTGATGGTGCATACTGGCACCACTGTGACACACACACACACACACCCCGCCCAGGGCAGTGCATTGTTCGCAGTCCATGGCCTCTGCATTTAGATAGCAAGTTCTGCAGGACCAGTTCCTCCTCACTGTAAGAGAAGTGAGACACAAGACACTGCCCAGAGAATAGTGTATGTTTTATAGAATTCCCAAATCCTAAAGTTGGGCTTTAGGTGCGTTTGAGTGACGGGGGGGTGGGGGCCCCTGGCTGGGGCAGATGGAGAAGCTAGGGGAAAAGGAAGATGTGGAAATCAGCAACAAAGGAGACCCTGAGCTTTGGGTTCAGCTCCTCCGCCCGAGTCCCTGCAGACTGAGCCGGTCCCTTCCTGTGTCCCTCCGTCTGTCTGCCCCAGAGGGAGGGGCTCTGTGTCTCCTGGTGGGGCTGGCCAGCCTGGCAGCGCCCGGGGCCACCCCCCATCCCCCCACAGCCTCTCTAAGTAGAGCTTCCCTGTAATCAGGAAACCAGGGGGTCACAGCTCTGGGCCCCTTGGCACACACGGTGCCCCTCTTGCTGCGGAGCTATGGTGTGTGGGTGGCGAGGGTGCCCAACATGTTGGGGACTTCCGTGCCTAGAACCTTCCAAACACACCGGCTTCTGAACTTAAAGCACGTGGCGCCGGTGTTTGCCGAATGGGGGCTGGGTAGGCTGGGCCAGGCCCCGGCACCAGGTGCCCGGTGTCTCCAGGCCATGGAGGGTTCTGCCCGGCCCCAGCGCCCCGGGGTGGCAGCAGGCTCTGGATCAGGTGGCGAGCTGTCACTGGCCTCTCGTTGGCAGGGGGAGAAGATCTTCTATCTCATCAAGCCGGCTTCGGCCAACATCTCCCTGTATGAGCGCTGGCAGTCGGCCTCGAACCACAGCGAGATGTTCTTTGCCGACCAGGTAGACAAATGCTACAAGTGCACCCTCAAGCAGGGCCAGACGCTCTTCGTCCCCTCCGGTGAGTGCGCGGTCCTGACCGCATTCCCACCTCTGGGCCGGCCCTGGGAGCGCACGGCGGGGTGTCTGCTGCCTGGTCCTGGGGCAGGCCCGCTGTACAGTCACCTCTGGGGTCACCTCAGCCGAGAGTCCTAGCAGCCCCCGGCCTGGCTTTGCTCACAGAAGCCGGGCCAAGGCCCTAGAGCTGGGCCACGCCGTTTGAGGTGTTTGCTGATCTTGACATTTCAAACATAGCAAGAGGAAGCAGGCCGTGAGCAAATAAGTGCCCTTTATAGGTGTCATATTGCTTCCCTCGTAAATATTTCCCCATCTCTGAAAGGCTTCCTTTTGAAAGTGACTTGATGACGGTGCACCTTAAAAAGGAATGGCTAACAAGTCCTTAGTGTCACCGAATAGCTGGCCGCTGCTCACATTTTTGGATGAGACCTCATGTTTCGGTTGACTTATCCGCCCCTGTGCCTTTCTTGGTCTCGGTCCCCCCCTCCACCACACACACACCTGGTTCCCCACAGCCAGATCTTCCCCCAGTCTGGCCCAGGCTGCATCTCTGAGGATGGTGTAGGGAGAAGCCCAGCTCTCCACGGAGAGGTGGCAGCCTGCGGGGTCTCCTGCCCCGCGTGCAGGGGTCGGGAATGATGGGTAGCCTGACCCTGGGTGGTCTGAGCACGTCCCCTCCGCTCCCAGGCCTGGGTTTCCCCATCGGCACTGCTCAGGGCTGGATGGAGCAGACTGGGCCGGCTCGGACACAGTCTCCTTCCTGGAGGGCCCACCCACTCAGTACACGAGGCCAGGCCAGAGCTCCTTCCGTGGGTGTCAGGCGGGCAGGGGCAGAGCCCGTGCCGGCCAGACAGGCCCGGCAGCCACCGAGAGCCTGGCGTGAGAACGCCGTGAGGGCTAGCCACATCTGTCTCCCCCAGGCTGGATTTATGCCACACTCACGCCCGTGGACTGCCTGGCCTTCGCGGGACATTTCCTCCACAGCCTGAGTGTGGAGATGCAGATGAGGTAGGGCCATACCTGCCTCGGGGCTCCCCCAGGCAGGGTCCCCACCAGCAGTGCGATGCCACCTCCCCTGAGTGGCTGGGCCTCCATGATCGTGGGAGGAAGGAACAGACGGGCCCTTGAGGTGCCTCGTGTTCTGGACAGCCTCCGTGGCCCACGGCGGGTCTGGAGCGAATTGAAAGGCCGAGCTGCCTTCTCCACAGGCACTGACCCAGAGGTCCAGAAGCCCGGCCCACGGGCGCTGGGCCCTGGGCACTCGCCCCAAAGTGATCCCCTGGTTCTCCTCACCACCCAGGGCCAGCAGGGAGGCCTGGCCAGGCATGGCCTCTGTGTGGCCTTGCCTGGCCATGGGTGTGGCATGGGCCCCGCGTTGTGTAGTGTCGCCTGCTCGGGGCTCAGTGCATTGAATAGTTCTTTGCTGTGGCTTCCAGAGCATACGAAGTGGAAAGAAGGTTGAAACTGGGCAGCCTGACTCAGTTTCCCAACTTTGAAACTGCCTGCTGGTACATGGGAAAGCACCTGCTGGAGGCTTTCAAAGGTACGTACGTCCTGGCGCCTTGGCCGGCAGCCCGGGCCACTGTGTGAGTGTGGAGCTCAGGGACACCCGCGGGCGGCCAGACCCTGGGGCGGACGGAGCACTGCCTGCGGGCAGCCACCCACGCCCCTCAGCTCCCGCGAGGCCTCCCTGTCTGTGCCTGGGGCTGGACTGGACCCCGGCCGGCAGGGCCGGCTGGCATTTCAGAGAGTGCCGCCACATGTTCCCAGCCCGGGTGCCTGCGTGGTGCCGTGGCCTCACGTGGATTCGGACAGGGCTCAGTCCGGCCATCCAGAGGCCTGGGGTCTGACTGGTCCTGGGCCACCAGCTGAGGGACTCCCCGCCCGTGGGGCTGGGTGTGCATGGAAGGTCCTGTGGGGGCCCACGGGGAGGGGCGGGCTCCAGCGGACCCTGACCTCTGAGGACGGGTGCCCTCAGTCCCAGGCCCTCGCAGGCCAGGCCGAGGGTGCCAGGGCCGCACCGACCCCCGGGCCCACAGACGGCCCGCAGCCTCGTGGGGCTGGAGGAGCCGTGCTGCCACGGCCTGCGGAGGCTTCTCTGCTGAGCGCAGTGGAGCCGCCTGTTGGGACCCTCTGGTTCGGCTGTAGTTTTTCAGGAGAGAAAGCCGCAAATGGTTCTCAATCTGAGCCGGCCAGGTTTCACTGGGATTTGTCCATTGAGCCCCAAATTCAGAGCTCTGAGCTATATCCTGGCAGAGGGCACATCGTGCCCTGGGGCGTGGGGGGAGGTGGGTGGGGAGTGTGGTGGAGCCACGGCAGGCACTGACTGACAGCCCCGGAGGACTCTCGCCAGCGGGCCGTGCGGGGCCCCCAGCCGCTCTGCCTCATGTCCTCTGGGAAGGGTCAGAGCGTGGCTCTTCGGGCCCAGAGGCCCGAGGGAGCGGCTCCTGCCAGGCAGACAGTCACGGGTGGCGTCGGCTCTCTGGCAGCCGCTCTGTCCCTCCTCTGTGGGGCTGGCCCCGGCCCCACGGGCGTCTTTGTGATGGTCCCCTTGGGAACTGGCGCCCCTCCCTGCTGCCCCTCAGCCGTGCAGGGGCGCTATGAGGGTGGGAGTCAGAAAGCACCTACAGATGCTTGGTGCGCACAGCTCTGACCCCTGGTGAGGCGGCCGGGGACCAGGCCCTGGGAGAGCCCGGCCGCCGGTGGGAGAGGCCTGAGTGGGGACCGGAGCGGCCATTCTGGCCGGAGGGTGTCCTGGGTGCATGTCCCCCAGGTTCTAAGAGGGACCGTTGGCAGTTGGGCAGAGGGCAGTGGGCGGAGGCCTCTGGAGGGTCCAGCCCTGAGCCTCCGGCCCGCCCTGGCTGTGAGGTCGCTGTGGGCAGCAGGTGAGGACGGGCAGCGCCCCCCTGAGCTCACCTCTCCATCTCTCCCCAGGTTCTCACAAATCCGGGAAGCAGCTGCCCCCTCATTTAGTCCAGGGAGCTAAAATTCTCAATGGTGCTTTCAGATCATGGACTAAAAAGCAGGTAGGACCTGTGCCTCGCATGGCCCGGAGTGGGGAGGGCGCAGGCGGGAAGCCATCCCAGGACTCATCTGCCTTTGGGGAGCTGGTGTCTGAAGAGGAGGAGGTGCCAGCAGCCCGAGTCAGACGGCTGGCTGGGGGTGTGGGAGCAGGAGCGCGCCCTTCCTCCTGGAGCCTGGTCTGAGGTGGGCGGTGGGCGGTGGAGGGGGCGGCCTAGAGATTGGAGGGGGCAAGGCTGGTGGTAGAGACGGCACTGAGTGGACCCAGGGAGAGAGGCCAGGGAGTGGGAGGTCTCTGAGCAGCCACGACTGGCTGGCCAGTGTGACACTGTGGGAGGGAGAGCGGGGACTCCCTCAGCCCTTCCTGGCCCAGGCTCAGCTCAGTCCAGCTTTGCTCTCCCTCCTGTGACTGCCCAAGGCCACCTGCAGCAGCACTGTGCAATGTCCCCCACTGTCCTGTGGCCCCCACTGTCCTGTGGCCCCCACTGTCCTGTGGCTCCACATCCCCGCAGTGTCACTGTCCTGTACCCCACGTCCCCCGCAGTGTCACTGTCCTGTACCCCACATCCCCCGAAGTGTCACGTCCCCCGCAGTGTCACTGTCCTGTACCCCCACATCCCCTGCAGTGTCACTGTCCTGTACCCCATGTCCCCCGCAGTGTCACTGTCCTGTACCCCACGTCCCCCGCAGTGTCACTGTCCTGTACCCCACGTCCCCCGCAGTGTCACTGTCCTGTACCCCCACGTCCCCCGCAGTGTCACTGTCCTGTACCCCACGTCCCCCGCAGTGTCACTGTCCTGTACCCCATGTCCCCTGCAGTGTCACTGTCCTGTACCCCACGTCCCCCGCAGTGTCACTGTCCTGTACCCCACGTCCCCCGCAGTGTCACTGTCCTGTACCCCACGTCCCCCGCAGTGTCGCTGTCCTGTACCCCACGTCCCCCGCAGTGTCGCTGTCCTGTGCCCCACGTCCCCCGCAGTGTCACGTCCCCCGCAGTGTCACTGTCCTGTACCCCACGTCCCCCGCAGTGTCACTGTCCTGTACCCCACGTCCCCCGCAGTGTCACTGTCCTGTACCCCACGTCCCCCGCAGTGTCACTGTCCTGTACCCCATGTCCCCCGCAGTGTCACTGTCCTGTACCCCACGTCCCCCGCAGTGTCACTGTCCTGTGCCCCCACATTGGATGCTAACACTTCACCAGCTCCTATGCAGCAGCCCCAGAGAAGCAGCCCCAGGCTTCCCTTGGAATCTTGTCCGGTTGTTGGGACAGAGCGAGGGCCCAGCAGCCTGGGTGCCCCTGGCAGTGTCCGCCTCCCAGAGAGGAGCCAGCACGGTCTGAGCAGGCCCTCAGGGCGGGTGGGGCCAGGAGGGGAACCCCTGGGTGCTTCTAACTTCTCTCACGGGTGGGCCTGGGAGGGGGGTGGCCAGTGCCCTCCCGGCGCTGTCCTGTGGCCTCATCGCCTCTGGCCTCCAGGCTGGAAGTGAGCAGTGCAGGGTTTCCCGCCCCGCCGCGGCAGGGCCAGGAGCGGCCTTGTGCTCAGGAAGAAGCGCCCACAGTCACTCCAGAGTGGTGGCGGCTCTGGGCACCTCGTCCTCTCGGGACTCAGGTCCTCCATCTCTGAGGGGTCATGGCAGGGTTCTTGTCGGGCCAGTGTCTGGCTTCGCGGGTTAATTTCTCTGGGACCCGTGCAGGCAGCCCCTGCCCCATGCCTGTCTGGGTAGTGGTGGGTCCTGGCCCAGGAGGCAAGGTGGCCAGCCCCTGGTGGGACCGAGGGTTAGGTGGGAATCAGAGGCTGGGCATGCTTGGGCCCCTGTGGGTGGAGGTGGCAGGGAGGGGGGCGTGCACAGAGGGTGGGCATCCTTGTCCGGACTCAGCGGCTGACCCGCTGCCCGTGCCTGCCGTCCTCAGGCTTTGGCAGAGCATGAAGATGAGCTTCCCGAGCACTTCAAACCCTCGCAGCTCATCAAGGACCTTGCCAGAGAGATCCGGCTCAGCGAGGTAGGCCGCCTGGCAGGGTGGCCATGTGGTCGCCTGCGGGAGGTGGGCTCGGACGCCTAGGCCCCTGCTGCATCTCCTGGTGGGAGTTTAGGGAGTGAGGGGTGGGATGGGGCTCCTTTGCGGTCCCCATGGGGGGGGAGGATGATTTCTGCCCTCCAGGGGTACCCGCCAAGGAGGCAGAGGAATCAGGTAGCTGATGGTATAGCTCAGTTGTCAACAAACTGCGGCTTGCGAGCCACATGCAGCTCGCGAGCCGCGGTTTGCCGCTCTGTTGACTAATGAGTTTGCCGGCCACTGGGATAAGGGCTTAAGGACAAGGAACAACAGCCTGTCATTACTGGACTCGAGAGTCTAAGTCATTGGTCGCGAGCCACAGTTTGCCGTCTAGATGAATGTGGCCGTGGCACATGGATGGTGTGGACGTGCCGCACAGATGGTATAGATAGAGGCACGCGCGTCACACGACGGTGCAGAGGGACGTGTGTGTATCACACAGGTGATGGTGTAGATGAATGTAGGCACGCCACACGATGGTGCAGAGGGACGTGCTGTGTCGTGTGTGTATCACACAGTGTGTGAGTGCATGCCCCTTCTCTCCCGTGAGTGTCTCCCTTGGCCTGGGCCATGATCGCCTTCTGACAGGAGTGCTTGGGCACCTCTCTCCTCTCCTCAGAATGCCGCCAAGGCTGCCAGGCCAGAAGTGACTCCCGCGATCTCGAATACGGTCTACTTTGGGGACCGCGAGAAGGAGCAGCCTCCCTCGCCCGCTGAGGCCAGCCCTCCTCGGCCCTTCCTGGAGAAAGTGACCAAAAAAAAGACTCACAAGGCCATGAAGATGCCCAAGCCATCCAAAGCCCCCAAGCCCCCCAAACCCCCCAAACCCCCGAAGCCCCCCAAATCACTGAAGCTCAAGGACGGGGGCAAGAAGAAAGGGAAGAAGTGTAGGGGGTCGTCCTCGCCCACCATCCCCAACCTGGACCTGCTGGAGGCCCACACCAAGGAGGCGCTGACCAAGATGGAGCCGCCTAAGAAGGGCAAGGTGAGCGGCTGCCCTCCCCCTGTGGTCAGTCAGCCCGCAGACACCTCTGGGCCAGGCCTGCGGGAGGGGCTGCAGCCGCCCGTTCCTATGCCTGGGACCCAGGGCAGATGGGCTCTGCCCAAGCTTAGCGTGGTGGGCTGCTGGGGAGAGACCGTCAGGACGAAGGCGGCAGTGTCTGTGCTGGGACAGGGTGGTCATGTGGGGAATGAGCTGGCTGTCTTCCCAGGACCCAGACATTGGGTGAGATTTGAAGGTAAGTGAGGCACCAAGTGGAGGGTAGTGGGGAGTAGTAGGAGGGGAGGGAGGAGGAAAAGAAGAGTAGGTGGATGGATAGTGGGCATTTGTGGGCGTGGTGTTATGAGCAGTTGCCCATCTCTTTGGCAATGGGGGCCCGAGCCCCTGTGGGCAGAGTGAGTCAGGCCTGGCCCTGAGGGCCCACCAGTGTAATCAGAAGGTCTTAAGTATGGGCTTCAGGGGCCATGAGTGTCTGAGACCAGTAGGTCTCACTGGGTGATTTCTGCTGGCGAAAGGCTTTTAACCTTCCAGGAGGTCTGCGAACACCAGGACCAGCCTTGCAGGCCTGCACTGGGACATCCGGTTTCCCTTCCTTAAGGCAAACAGAGTAGATAAATGAGTGAATGAACACATGGATGGAAGGAAGGAGGGAGGGAGAAGGAAAAGAAGAGTAGGTGGATGGATAGCTGGTTGGATGGATGGGTGGGTGGGTAGGTGGATAGATAGGTGCATGGTGAATGGAAGGTGGATGGATTGGTGGGTGGATGGGTGAGTGGATGGTAGATGGGTGGATGGTAGATGGATGGATGGATGGATGGATGGATGGATGGATGGATGGACGGACGGTCGGATGGATGGATGGATGGATGAGTGGATAGGTGGCGGATGGGTGGGTGGATAGATGGATGAGCTGCTGCATATGGGCCAGGAGGAGGGAGGGACTCTGTGATTCTTGTTTTGTCCTGTAGCCTAAAGTAGCTCCCTGCCCTCCCATGTCTACCACTGGGTCATGGCTGCTGTTTTCTAGGCCGCAAAGAGCGTCCTGAGTGTGCCCAACAAGGAGGTAATCACACAGAATGACGTGGAAAGGCTGGAAATCCGAGAGCAGACTAAGAGCAAGTCAGAGGCCAAGTGGAAGTACAAGGTGAGATGTATGCCTGTGGGCGTGCATGTGTATGCACCTGTGTGTTTGCATGTGTGTGCTCATGGGTTTCTGTGTGCAAGCATGTGGGTGTGCGTGCGTGCACACGTGTGTTTGCATGCACATGTGGTGAGTGAGTCTACTTTCAGGGAGCGCTGCATTTACGAGACAGGTCGTGTGTGGGCATTTGTGGGCGTGGTGTTATGAGCAGAGGTACATACCTATTCTTGTAGGGCATGTACAACTGTGTCCACCCATCCCCAGGGGGCCGTGCAGTGGAGGTCTGGGTATGTGTGTGACCTGGAGGGGCCGCCTCCCGTGGGGCTGTTATGGGAGCATTCCGGCCCAGGAGGCTGAGCGTGTGGCCCTTTGAGCTGACTGATGGCATTGCCCTCCTTCACTCAGCCCTGGGTTGAGCTCATGCTCCCAAGACAGGCCCTACAGCTCCACGGGTCCCTGAATGGTGTGTTCAGAGGGAGGCGGCCGGTTGGGCATCCCGTGTGGGACTTAACAGTGGTCCCGGGTTTGCTTTTCAGAACAGCAAACCCGACTCCCTGCTGAAGATGGAGGAAGAGCAGAAGTTGGAGAAGCCTCCTACATCAGGGAACAAGGACACCAAATTCTCATTTTCCTTCTCCAACAAGAAGCTTCTGGGGTATGTGATGCTCCTGGCAGGAGGGGTCACAGTCACAGACACCCTCAAGGTCCCTCACATCACACACCCTGCGCACCCCTCCACACCTATCATACACACACACACACACACACACACACACCCCTTCTGCACAACACACCCTGCACACCCCTCCACACACATCACACACACACACACACACACACACACACACCTTCTGCACAACACACCCTGCACACCCCTCCACACACATCACACATGCATGCACACCCTATTCACCCCTCCATGCACAACACACCCTGCACACCCCTCCTCACAGCACACACATCATACACATCATGCATGTGCACAACACACCCTCACCACCTACACACACACACACACACACACACACACACACTCTGCACACCCTTCCATGCACAATGCACACGCCTTCACACACATCACACACAACACGCACAGGCACTCACACCCTGCAGACCCCTCCATACACACACTTACCTGAAGGGTTCCTCAGGAGAAGCCCTTCCTGAGCTGGCTGACATCACTGGGAATACCCTGTGCGGGCCCCACTGGGCAGACCCTCCTCTGCCTCCTGAGCCACAGCCTGTGTGGATGGGGAGGGCCACGGTGTGTGTGGCAGGGAGGGAGGGGAGGGCGTGATTGGGTAGACATTAGCTGGTGGCTTTTCTGGGACAGAGGACGTGGTGGAGCTCAGGACCCTGTCCTCAGAGGCCAGTGTGCAGGGGGCGAGGGGAAGACACACATTGTGAACCCCGTACTCTCAGACCCACCTAAAATTGTGACTGTGACAGGGACGTGGGTCCTTGTGTGCCCAAGGAGTGGAGAGGGCTTCCAAGAGGAGGTGGCGCTGAGCGAAGACTTTGGGGTGCCAGCCTGGGTGTGGGTGTGTGTTTTCCAGACTGTGGAGCAGGTCCGTGCCTGCTGACAGCCTGCAGCCCAGGGTCCGGTGCACAGGGCGGGCTTCATGCCCCTGAGACGTCTCACCGACGGTGGTCCCACAGGCTGCTTGCTGAGCCTGTGGGTGCCCCGAAGGCAGGAAGCAGCTACATCACTGCAGAGCGGGGCCCCTTTGCTGGGTGGGCCTGTTTCCTCTCCTGCGAGATGGGGGGAGAGAGCCGCTCCAGGGGCGGAGAAGTGGGGCGGGGCCGGGGCGGCATGCCCGTTATTCCCCGGAGCGTATGGCCATGCTCTGAGGCCGGTCGATGCGCGGGTGGGATTGGCCTGGTCCGGGGCCCTGTTGCCCTGACTTCGTGGCTCTGAGCTCCTCCTGGAGACTTTTTAACGCCCTTCGCTCTAGGACACACCATGCTGTAGAGAGTCTAGAAGTGCAGGAGAGGAAGGTGGACACGACTCTGTAACCACATCACACTGCGTGGGCGGTGTCACCCGGCTCATGCCCCCAGCCAGCCGGCCCACGGTGGTCAGCCTCTGTGCCTACAGTTGGGCATTGGAGCTGCGCCCTTGGGAATGTCACACGCTCTGCCCCAGCCTCTGTCTCCCTAGGCCTGAGCCACACACCCCCTGTCACACACACACACACACGCACACACACAGCCCCTGCACAGAGAAGCGAGGCAGGCGGGAGGAAGGCCATGCTGGTCCGGTGGCCAGGGACGGGCAGTGCAGGGCACACCCGGAGACAGGAGAGGGCCAGGCCGTGCCTCGTGAGCTGGCCCGTGGCACCCGGGAGGGAGCTGTGGGATCGGGCAGTGTTCGGTGTGACCGCTGACCCTCTGTGCCATGGCACCAGCTGGGCCAGGTGGAACCCACTGACCGGTCCACTTCCGTCCCAGCTCCAAGGGCCTCAAGCCGCAGCCGAGCCCGGGGGTGTCTGGGGCCTTGCAGAACTTCAAGGAGGACAAGCCCCAGCCCGTGCGGGATGAGTACGAGTACGTGTCGGATGACGGGGAGCTCAAGATTGATGAGTTTCCCATCAGGAGGAAGAAAAACGCCCCGAAGAGAGACCTGTCCTGTAAGTTGGGGGACACGTGGAGGGGCAGACCCAGCCCTGTAGGGCCATCCTGGAGAGGGTGGGTGTCTGGCGTGGCTGGCCAGAGCGATCCACCAACTCCCGTCTGCTTTGGTCTCAGTCTTACTGGACAGGAAGGAGCCTCAGCCCATGCCCGTTTCGAAGCCAAAGCTGGACGCGGCGCCCTGCCAGGTGAGCTGCTTCGGGGCCCCCGCGGCCGCGGCCGGTGCGCTTTCTGCCCGGGTGCGGCGGGGTGTCTTCTTGGCGTGTTTGTGGGGAGGCTGGCTGGGCTCCGGCGGTGGGGACGTGAGCCCAAGGCCTTGCACAGCAGGGGGGAAGCAGGAGCGGGGTGTGGAGGGTCTGCAGGTCTGAGGGAGGGTGGGCCTCAGGAGCGCCCAGCCAGGTGCCATGAAGATGGCGCCTCTCTTGACCCTGAGGATGGGTGCCGAGCAGGGCTGGGCCTGCTGGGGGACTAGGTTAGATGACTGGGAAGGCCTCATCCAGCCACGAGGTGGTGGCTCTCTCCGGTGGGCCTGGTAGTCCCCATGGGGTCTCACATGCTGCCCGGGCAGCCCCGGAGTTTCCCCTCGGAGCCTCCTGTTAACCGGAGCCTCGGGTGCGGGGGTCCCCTGCCTGCTCCTCACCCGACCGCGCTGGCTCCTGGTGCCTGTGCTCCACACGGGGCTCTGGCATAAGGTCTTGGGGGCCAGGGTTCCTCTGGGGAGCAGTGCTGGGCAGGCAGGCTCCACAGTCCCGATGGGAAACCCCAGTAACCCCCGGGCCGGCCGGCCGGCCAGCCCCACCTGCTCATCCCAGGTTGGGATCTTTTTAACTATTTTTAAAAACTTGTTTTTCTTGTCAAGGGGAACGGTAGTCCTGTCCCTCCCCCCGCTCTGTTCTGACCGGCTCCCCATCCCCACAGCCGAGCGACGACTCCTCGGACGAGGGCTCCCTGCGCATCGACACGGACACCAAGCCCACCCGCAACGCCAAAGCGAAGAAGGACGGCGGGGGCTCGGCCGCGGGCATCCTGGACCTGCTGCAGGCCAGCGAGGAGGTGGGCGCGCTCGACTACAATCCCAACAGGTAGGCCGGCCGCGGGCGCGAGGGGCTGGTGCTCCCACGTGGGCCTGCGGGTGCTGAGGCGGGGCCGTGTGGCCGTGGCAGTGTGCGCGCAGGGGCCTCACGCCGCAGGAGCCCACGCCCCAGGGACCGGGTAGGCAGAGCTGGACCCCTGCCGGGCAGAGGGGGTGCCGGGCAGTCAGGGAGGTGCCTGTCTGCGGGGTCTTGATGGAGCGGCCTCCCGCCACAGCTCCAGGTGCCCGGGAGGGAGGCTGCGAAGTGCTGGCAGGTGGGGACTGAGGCAGGAGGAGTTGAGGGGCAGTTGAGGGGTGCCGTACCTGGGGGGCCCTCTGAGGAAGCAGTGCCCGAGCAGGCACCTGCCAGGAGTCAGTCAGGGCTGCTCCAGGCTGGGACGTACAGCCATCTCTGGCTTGTCGCTTTGTGAATGCCGTAAGAATAACGTACGAAAGCTTGCAGGGTGCGCATCCTGTGTCCGAGTCCAGGGCATTGATGAGCCTTCCTGAGCCCTAAGGCTGCCTTCTCTGCGGAGGCTTCACCCTGAGGCCGGGACACGGTGGCTCAGAGCACAGGGAAGTGAGGGCTGGACCGGCACCAGCGGCAGCCTGTCCTGGAGTCCAGAGGTGCGGCCTGTTAGCTGGTCGGGGCCCTCGCACGGGGTGTGGATGCTGTCCTTCCTCGAGGCCCCGAGGGTCCGGGCTGATGGGCAGGTGGTCCAGGGTGTGTGCCCACCACCTCAGGCCCTTCCCGCCCAGGCCTGACGAGTCCGATTTCTGATTCAGGAGAAATGGATTAATCTGGGCTTTGCATTCAATCAAGGGCTGGGGCTTGTTTCTCTCTCAGACCCAGTTAAGTTTTCTTTTTAAGCATTTTGGCCAGTTCCTCCCCCCCCCATGGATTTTCTACAAGTACCACAGAGCCGAGGCCTGTGCCCCCGCAGCCTCCCACGCAGGGGCCTTAGCCACCGTGGGGAGGTCTCCGCTTCTTGTACTCAGACAGCAGCAGACTCCCGCAGCAGAGATGGGGAAACAGGCTTCGACCGCTGGCTCCAGGCCTCACTGCTAGGAGGCGGCAGAGGGAGGACCAGAACCTCTGTCTGCCTGGGGGCACCAGGGAGGTTCATCTTGTGCGTGGTGTCATCCGGGCCAGAGGGACGGGGCCTAAGGAAGCTGGGCTCATGTGGCCTGCACAATGCCCTCTGTGTCCCCACATCTGCCCTCCGCACCACCCCACCCTCCGAATCCATGTTCCCAGAATGCGTGAGTGTGTGGAGGCCGCACGCCAGGCCCATCTTAACTGGAGGGGCTCTCCGGAGGTGACTGGGGCTCAGCTGAAAGGGGCTCTTGCTAACCAAATGGCCCTATTTTCGTTCATAAGTCACTGTTTTTGTGTGCAGTGTCATGCCCGCCTGCGGGAGTGGTGCAGGTTTTCTGTCAGCTCTGAGGGGTTTCTGTGGGTGTGAAGCCTAGGCCCCTCAGCACCTTTGCCAGGAGAAGTCTGGCTGGGAGCCCCATGACCCTTCGGGGTGCCTTTTTCTGAGTAGAACTGTGGCTAGCCAGCACCTCACAGATCTGGGGGGCACTCAGACCCGGAGAGGAGCCCTAGACACCTGGGCTCCTGCAAGGTCCAGGGGGAGAGCCCGGGTTGAGGAGCTGGGAGCACAGGTGCCTCAGCGTGGGCTCCCGGCCAGCCTGGCAGGCCCGGCTCCAGGAGGGCCGCGGGTCTGCGGTGTGCTGCCCACACTGCACACGTGCCTGCGCCCCCCCCACCCTCCCCCCGTCCCCCCCAGCCTGCCACAGCAGGCCCTCCAGTCTCCATTTGGAGCGTAGGTCAGTTTTGATGGTCCATTTGCTCTGTTTTAAGTACTCGCCGTTTGGAAAAAATCAGCTGAAGAAAATGGAGGAAACTATGTTAATTTCTGGTGGATGGTTTGCTTAGTGTTTACCTCAGGGGGAAGGAGAGGTTTGGGCAGGATAATTGGGGGATTAAGGTGGTACTTTCCATGCACGCTGCTTAGCCTTCCTTCTTGATCTGCGCCTGCCGTGCACAGATGCAGCCCCGGGCGGCGGCCCTCGTGGTTGCAGCCGAGCTGGGCCTCGGGGTTCAGCTGGTATGAGTGGGAATCCTCAAGGTGAAGGTCCTGCCCCACTTTCCCATCCTCCTTGGAAGCTGGTGTCTGTATGGTCCGCGGCTGGGTAAGCGACCCAGACCTCAGGGCCGGCCGTATCACGCTCCCTCCACCGGGCCTGGTGCAGAGGCCCCGTCAGAAGGCAGAGCCGTGGCTGCCGAGTGCGGCGCGCCCCAGGGGGTCTGGTCATGCTTCCCGGGCAGCGCAGGGCACCGTGCCGGGGCCAGTCCTGGCACCGAGCAGACGGGGCCAGCTGGGGGTCTAAGAACCAGGGTGGTCTGACACTGCTTGATGTTTCCTATTGTTTGTGGCTTAGGAACGTGATCCTGTTCAGTTCCGGTGGAATCCGGAGCACTTGGGCCAGTGCATCCTGGGTGGGGCGGGGGTGGTGTGGAGGGCCTGCCCATCGCCTCCCCCTCTGCTTGGCCTGGAGCCCAGCGGTGCCTCTCACAGGGCGGCTGCTGTCCACACTTGCCGGGGAGGCCCCTGGCTCAGGGACCGTCCCAGGTCTGTGCCCTCTGTCAGCTCCACACACACAGACACCCACACACACTCTCACACTCACACACGCACACCCCCTCCAGCTGCAGGCCCGGGGGGCTCTTGTTTCTGAGCGGTCCTCCTCTCCGCTTCTCGCTCTATTGGTCCTCGTAAACACCAGAGGCCGGGGCACGGGATTCGTGCGAGAGGCAGCCTTCCTCCCCGCTGCCGGCCCTTGGCCGGGCTTCCCTCCGGCCCCAGCTTCGTCTGGAAGGCCGTCGGGACGGCCGGGGTAATTCGCGTCGGATGCTTTCATTATCATAGATGCCCCGAACGCTTTGGAGCGAGGAGGGAGCGAGGAGGAGGGAGTGTGAAAGGGGGGGTGCAGAGCCCCCAGGAGGCCGCATGGAGCAGTGATTTTGGTGCTGCATCGGGGTCACGGCATCCCTGCGGGCAGGTGTCCCCTGGGGAGGCCTATTGGACGGGCAGGCACATGGGGTGGGGCCCCGGCTGCCTTCGCCTGGGACTCTCGGGCTGTGGCAGGAGGACTAAGCGGGGCTCCCGGCCCTGCCCCCGGGACTTCAGGGACAGAGGGTCCTCTCCCGCCACCCTGAGGCAGTGAGCGTGTGGTGGGCTCCGCAGGCTGGGCTGCCATTCTGTCCCGGGCGATGGCCAGGTGACACCCATGTTCTCCCTGGAGGGAGACGCCCGCTGGGAGCTGCCTGGCTGGGCGCTATGCCTGTGGGGATGTGGGGGTGAGCAGGGCAGGGGTACCTGGAGCCCAGGCCAGTGTAGAATCTCTGGCATTTATTGGTATTGGCATGTGTAAGCTACCAGGGGATTCCAGTCTGCCTAGGGGACGGGCTGTGAGGGGGTAATGCCCCTCACATGGTGGGCTGTGGGGCAGGGGAAGGGCATGGGGCAGAGAAGGAGGCTGGGCAGGACCCTCGGGAGGGCCTGCAGTCCAGGAGGGGCGGGAAGCGGCTGGAGGAAACCTGGACTCAGCCTGGGGGGTGTGGGTGTGAGTAGGGGTGCGGGGGTGAGTAGGAGTGTGGGTGTGAGTAGGGGTGCGGGTGTGAGTAGGGGTGCGGTGCGGTGCGGTGTGAGTAGAGAGGCAGGTGCAGTGGGGTGTAGGAGCGGTGCAGGGGGGTGTGAGTAGGGGTGCGGTGTGTGTGAGTAGAGAGGCAGGTGCAGTGGGGTGTAGGAGCGGTGCAGGGGGGTGTAGGAGCGGTGCAGGGGTGTGAGTAGGGGTGCGGGTGTGAGTAGGGGTGCGGGTGTGAGTAGGGGTGCGGGGCGGTGTGGGTGTGAGTAGAGAGGCAGGTGCAGTGGGGTGTAGGAGCGGTGCAGGGGTGTGGGTAGGGGTGCGGTGTGAGTAGAGAGGCAGGTACAGTGGGGTGTAGCAGCAGGTGCAGGGGGTGTGGGTAGGGGTGCGGGCGGTGCGGTGGGAGTAGAGAGGCAGGTACAGTGGGGTGTAGCAGCAGGTGCAGGGGGTGTGAGTAGGGGTGCGGGTTGGTGCGGTGTGAGTAGAGAGGCAGGTGCAGTGGGGTGTAGCAGCAGGTGCAGGGGGGTGTGAGTAGGGGTGCGGTGTGAGTAGAGAGGCAGGTGCAGGGGGGTGGGTACAGGCGGGTGGGATGTGGAGGTGTAGGTCCAGTGCAGGGGTGGGGTGGTTCGGTGTGTGGACAGGATCAGCCGTAGACCTGGGTGTGTCTGTAGTTCGGTGACGGCACAGCCCTGGGCAGTCCCCCCCGTGGGAGTGAGCGCTGTGGCCCGTGGAGGGCGCCGTGGCGGCTGAGGGAGGAGCACCGGCCGCGGTGGCGAGCAGCCAGCTGGAGTGCAGCTCAGCCTGCCGTGACCTCCCTCTGTCTGTCTCCCCCCGCACCTTCCTTCCCTGTGTCCCCCATAGACAGGGGCCATTTCCCGGGAAGTCTCCACCCTCCCCGCCCCCACACCTCCCCGGCCGCTGGGGAGGCCGCGGCGTGGCTGGGGCCGCGTCTGACGCTGTGTCTCTGCCTCCAGCCAGCCCCCCGCCTCGCCCAGCACGCAGGAAGCCATTCAGGGAATGCTGTCCATGGCCAACCTGCAGGCCTCGGACTCCTGCCTGCAGGCCGCGTGGGGCGCGGGCCAGGCCAAGGGCAGCGCGCTGGCGGCCCACGGCGCCCGCAGGAACGGGGCGGGCGGCAAGAGCGCGGGCAAGCGGCTGCTGAAGAGGGCGGCCAAGCACAGCGTGGACCTGGACGACTACGAGGAGCAGGACCACCTGGACGCCTGCTTCAAGGACTCGGACTACGGTGAGCGCCGCAGGTGGCCTGGAGCGCCTTTCCTGGGAGGGCAGCCACAGGCCGCAGCGCCCCCGAGAGCGGGCGGCGCCCCCGAGAGCGGGCGGCGTCCCCGAGAGCGGGCGGTGCCCCCCGAGAGCGGGCAGAGAGCGGGCGGCGCCCCCTGAGAGCGGGCGGTGCCCCTGAGAGCGGGCAGAGAGCGGGCGGCGCCCCCGAGAGCGGGCGGCCCCCCGAGAGCGGGCGGCCCCCCGAGAGCGGGCGGTGCCCCCTGAGAGTGGGCGGTGCCCCCGAGAGCGGGCGGTGCCCCCGAGAGTGGGCGGCGCCCCCTGAGAGCCGGCAGAGAGCGGGCAGTGCCCCCCGAGAGCGGGCGGTGCCCCTGAGAGCGGGCGGTGCCCCTGAGAGCGGGCAGTGCCACCCAAGAGCGGGCGGTTCCCCCTGAGAGCGGGCGGTTCCCCCGAGAGCGGGCGGCGCCCCCCGAGAGCGGGCTGTGCCCCCCGAGAGCGGGCGGCGCCCCCCGAGAGCGGGCGGCGCCCCCTGAGAGCGGGCGGCGCCCCCTGAGAGCGGGCGGTGCCCCTGAGAGCGGGCAGAGAGCGGGCGGCGCCCCCGAGAGCGGGCGGCCCCCCGAGAGCGGGCGGCCCCCCGAGAGCGGGCGGTGCCCCCTGAGAGTGGGCGGTGCCCCCGAGAGCGGGCGGTGCCCCCGAGAGTGGGCGGCGCCCCCTGAGAGCCGGCAGAGAGCGGGCAGTGCCCCCCGAGAGCGGGCAGTGCCCCTGAGAGCGGGCGGTGCCCCTGAGAGCGGGCAGTGCCACCCAAGAGCGGGCGGTTCCCCCTGAGAGCGGGCGGTTCCCCCGAGAGCGGGCGGCGCCCCCCGAGAGCGGGCTGTGCCCCCCGAGAGCGGGCGGCGCCCCCCGAGAGCGGGCGGCGCCCCCTGAGAGCGGGCGGCGCCCCCCGAGAGCGGGCTGTGCCCTCTGAGAGCGGGCGGCGCCCCCAGAGAGCGGGCGGTGCCCCCCGAGAGCGGGCGGTGCCCCTGAGAGTGGGCGGTGCCCCCGAGAGCGGGCGGTGCCCCCCGAGAGCGGGCGGTGCCCCCCGAGAGCGGGCGGTGCCCCCCGAGAGCGGGCGGTGCCCCCCGAGAGCGGGCGGCGCCCCACATCCCGAAGCCAAGGCGCCCCGCGTGTGAGGGAAACCACTGTGCTGAAGGCAGCGTGTCGGTCCGGGTCTGGGACAGTGTCTGGTGCGGAAGCAAAGGAACGTGGCTCCCGCTGGGCAGCGGGCGCTCTGGCCCGGGCAGGCGGGCAGCAAGTCCCCTCCCCCTCCCGCAGGTGCGGAGGCCCCGGGCACCGAGGACACTGCCTCTGCCGGCTCCCGGCTCCACTGCTATGGGGGCAGCCCGCGCACACATGCGTGCGCACACACACACACACACACACACATGCATGCACACGCATACACACACACACGCACACGCATACGCGCACACACACACACACACACACACGCGCACGCACGCACAGTGGTGCTGAGTGTATTTGAGCTGTGTCACCGGCACTACACCAGTCTGAGCTGTCACCGCCCCTAGAGGAAGCCACTCCCGCCCCATCCATGCCCCGGTAACCTTGTCCCTGACGGCCGGGGGTGTCTTGCTCACTGCACCCAGCGGTGCGTGGCCCTGGTGTCTGGCTTCTCTCCTCGGCGTCCTCAGGGCTCACCTTTGGCAGCCCCTCACGTGATGGCCGAGTGCCAGCACACAGCGTGGTGGCTGAACACGTGTGCGCACCGCGCCACAGAGCACACCGGGCGTCCGCCCCTGGGGGTTGTGACGAGCGCCGCATGAACACTGGTGTGAGGGGCCTGTGTGGCCCGTGCCAGTGTGCCCAGCACATACGTGGGAGGGCATGCTGGGTTCTGAGGCCTGGCCCACGCCCTCCACGCAGCTGCACCAGCTCACACTAGTGGACGCACCGATGCCACGTCCACCGCTGTCTGCGTGTGGATGAGACACCGGCTCAGGCTGGCTCCAGAAGGGGGTTTGGAAGCGAGGAGCTGCCTAGGGACACCTCTTTCCCGCGGGCACAGCGTGCTAACAGGCCCGCTCCCAGGGTTAGGAGCGCGCTGCCCGTGCTGTAGGCCTGCCTTCAGCGCAGCCCCGATGGCCCATGGGCCCCGGGCTCCGTTCCCACAGCCCTCCGGGCTTCCCTGCCCCTGTGCTGGGCACGGCTGTGCCTCCCGGCCGGCCCCGGGCTGCCCTGCCCCTCTGCTGGGCACGGCTGTGCCTCCCGGCCGGCCCCGGGCTGCCCTGCCCCTCTGCTGGGCACGGCTGTGCCTCCCGGGCTGCCCTGCCCCTGTGCTGGGCACGGCTGTGCCTCCCGGCCGGCCCCGGGCTGCCCTGCCCCTGTGCTGGGCACGGCTGTGCCTCCCGGCCGGCCCCGGGCTGCCCTGCCCCTCTGCTGGGCACGGCTGTGCCTCCCGGCCGGCCCCGGGCTGCCCTGCCCCTCTGCTGGGCACGGCTGTGCCTCCCGGCCGGCCCCGGGCTGCCCTGCCCCTGTGCTGGGCACGGCTGTGCCTCCCGGCCGGCCCCGGGCTGCCCTGCCCCTCTGCTGGGCACGGCTGTGCCTCCCGGCCGGCCCCGGGCTGACGGAAGTGGAGTGAGCTCCATTTCCCGGGCACAGGGTGGCTGCTGGGGGTCCAGGTCCGCTTACAGGGCGGGAGGTGGGGTGGCAGCTGCACGTCCGCTAGAGCGGCCGGGTGAGGCCGTCTCCTCCAGGGATGCCCACGGGGGTCGGGGCGCCCAGCGCACCCGGCTCTGTGGACGTTGGGGTTTTGTTTCCCGGTAGCGGAGAGGGCGGGGCGTTCTCAGAACGGGTGAAGTGGGTGCCGGGTCAGGCTGCCCAGGCTGTTGAGGTCACCGGGAGGCTGGCCAGGTCCTCTCGGCTGCCCGCTGGCTGCCCCTCTCTGAACCTAACGGAGCCAACGCTCTGCACCGGAGGAGGCTCCCAGGACGTCCGTTCCCGGGTGCGCAGGCCCGCGCTGGGTGCTGGGCTCAGCCTCCCTCCCGTTGCCTCTGCAGTGTACCCCTCCCTGGAGTCCGACGAGGACAGCCCCGTCTTCAAGTCCCGGTCCAAGAAGAGGAAAGCCTCAGATGACGCCCCCTACAGCCCGACAGGTAGAGCTGGCGGGAGGGCTCTGTCCACCCCAGGACAGCCATGGCATGTGGGCGCTCTGCTGGCGAGGGCTGTCCCTGCCTGTGCTCCTGCACCGGCGCCAGCTGGTGGGGGGAGCCTGAGCTTCTGGCCCCGGATGGCAGCCAGGAGGGGGCGCCTGGTCCACGTTCCACCTGCCCCCCTCCTGCCCTCCCGCCTTGCTGGGTGGGATGGCCTACCCCGTTGGGCCTTTCACTGACCGCCCCTCCCCTCCCTCCCCCCCCCGAACTTGTGAGGTGTCCCTGGACGCAGGAACAGGCTGGGCTGGGTGGGTCCAGGGGTGCCCGCAGGGCTGCCCACTGAGGCTCGCTGACCCTCTTTCCCACAGCGAGGGTTGGCCCATCGGTGCCGAGGCAGGACAGGCCTGTTCGAGAGGGGACCAGAGTGGCCTCCATCGAGACCGGGCTGGCGGCCGCTGCAGCCAAGCTGTCCCAGCAGGTGAGGAGGGCCCTGCCTGAAGCAGAAGCCACCCATCCCGAGGGCTGGCGCCGGCGGGGGGCCTGAGTATCGCTTGGTTCAGGCCCCGAGTCCCCACAGCGGGAACCGGGGGCCGGCCCTCGCTGCCTGTCGTGGTGAGGACCGTGGTCCTAGGTGCAGGGGACACGCTCCGTGGGGCCTCCCCTCTTCCTCTTGCCCCCACGGAGCTGAGGCGGCTGCTCCGCCTCCGACCCTTTCCTTTGCCACGTCAGCTTCTCCTGGTCCCGGCGCCCTCCGAAGGGAGGGCCTCAGACTCTCAGGTGTCACCCAGACCAGGCCCGACCCCATCTGGGCGCCTGAGGAGGTTCGCAGGCCCACAGTGAACACTCTAGAGCCAAGAGGCCCGAGGTGGCTCAGAGCAGGGTGACGGGGCCCCTGTGCAGGGCCTCCCCTGCACGAGGGAGCGTGGTGGCCCCCCGTCCCCGCCCTGACCTCGCAGGCACTGGCCCAGCCTCTCGGCCCCAACAGCGCTGGCCCCCAGCTCCCGGGAGAGGCCTGGAGCTCAGGGACCGGCCTCCCCAGGTCCAGGCGGTGAGAGCTGCTCTGCCCGCCTGCCTGCCCGCACCTGAGCCCGCCCCGCCCGCCGGCTAACCTGCCCCGGCTTCGTCCCCAGGAGGAGCAGAGGAGCAGGAAGAGGAAGAACTCCAAGAGGAAGCTGACTTCCACGTCCACGTCCACCTCCGCCTCCGCCTCCGCCTCCGCCTCCGCCTCCACCACCTCGGCCAGCAGCACCTCGGCCTCCGCCACCCCCGCCTCCGCCACCCCCGCCTCCACCAGCACGGCCAGCAGCCAGGCCTCGCAGGAGGGCAGCTCGCCCGAGCTCCCGCCCGAGGCGCACAGCAGCAGCCTGGCCGACCACGAGTACACGGCGGCCGGCTCCTTCGGCGGGGCCCCGGCCAGCCGCGCCGCCCAGCCCATGGCGCCCGGGGTCTTCGTCTCGCAGCGGCGGCCCTCCGCGTCCTCCCCCAACAGCGCCGCCGCCAAAGGTACCGTGCCCGCCCGCCCCGCGCAGCTCCGGCCGGCGGGCCGTCTGCGGAGGTGACCGCAGGCTCCTGCCCGGAGCCCGTGTGTGGCCACAGCCAGTGGGGAAGGGGCGGCCTCCCGCAGGCTGAGGGCCAGAGCCCCCCGCTGGGGGCAGGGGGCCTGGTTACCTGACTTTGGCTCAGCCTGGAGTCAGGGTGTGGTAAACCGATTGCCGAGGGAGGGGTCCAGGGGCACTGGCCCAGGACCCTCTGTGAATTGGAGTTGGCACAACTGCCTGGCATCTCCCCATCCGGCCCCCGGCCCCCCGGCCTGGTTAGTGGTTGGCTCACTCCTCCCGCCTCGGACTCCGCTCCCAGCAGTCCTCCCCGCTGGCCGTGAGGCCCAGCGGCAGGGGCACAGCTCGGTGCTCCAGGTGGCCCTGTCGCCAGGAGGTAGGCAGGGATCTCTCTTCACCCGGTGCCATTGCCTGGCCCATCCCACCCTGGCCTCAGCCCCACGCCTTCGCCCCTGCCCCGGCGACGGCGGCGGGGTTTGGTGGAAGATTCATGCTTTCGGAGGGTGCAGGTCCCCCAGGCTCGGGGGCCACAGACCCGCTTCCCGCCAGACGGGGGCGTGAGGGGGGCTTGCACTCCCCGCCCCCACGCCGCTCCCCGTGCCCTCTCACACAGCTGTCGCCTTTTTGTGTCCCCTCTTCTACCCCCAGGAAAACGTACAAAAAAGGGCATGGCCACCGCCAAGCAGAGGCTTGGGAAAATTTTGAAAATTCATCGGAATGGAAAGCTGCTCCTTTAAAGTTTGGAGAGCCAGGATCCTTCTGCTCCGCTCAGGACCCCGGAGCCCCGCTACGCCGTCAGCCCCCAGGAGGGTGCCCCGCCGCCGGCCCGGGAGGCCGCCCAGCCTCCACTGCCCGCACCTGAGCACCGCCGGTGCGGACAGATGTCCCTTCTCACGTCGCTTAGCGTGACCAGTGCCCGGAGCTCGGCCCCGCCAGTCTGAGGACCATTCCGGTTTCGGGGCCTCTAGGCACCCGAGCGCGGAGGTGGCAGGGCCTCTGCCGCTCTGCTGGGAGCATGAGTCCTTCGAGGAAGGAGGAGTGAGCCAACACTCACCAGGCCCAGAGCCTGGGCCAGCCACAGGCTGGGAGCCTCCAGAGGCTTAAAAAAAGGCAAAGACCATGAGAGAGGAAAAGGAGGAGAAAGCAGGGTGTCTGTGTGCCCTCATCTCTTCCCGAGTGGCTCTCCGCATGTCCGGAGAGCCTTCCCCATGGCTCCGGTGGGTGTCGCCCCAGAATGCCCAGGGCATTTCTAGGAACGACGGGGCCGGCAGCAGGGTCAGCGTATCCGTGGGTCGGGGAGCCACTGTGGGGTCCCCAGCCCTGACGCAGGCCCAGGGGCCCAGGCAAAGCCACAGGGTGGGTCCTGTCCAGTCCCACTGGCCACACTCCCAAAAGCACTTGCCAGCCCAGGCGCCCTGCCCCGAGCCTGGCGGGGCGGAGGGCGGCCAGGCGGCCCAAGGATTCGGGGGCCTGGCACTCTGTCCTGTCACCTGTCGCTTGGTGTCGCGTGCGTGGGCGGCTCCTGGACCGAGCCCACCCATGGACACGGAGGGGCTGGATTTGTTTCTCAGGCAATCCTGTATTTTAATTTTAGATGTACTTCCTGGAGCATATTTTTCATAGAATGTAGCGTGTAAATAGCTTTTTAAATAACTTCTTTTTTATAAGAGTAAAAGTATCTTTAGGAATTTCTTTCTAGAGTCCTTCATTAACATTTATACGAGTTTTTTGCCGAGTCTGATGAACAGTTGGGTTTCCGATGCTTTTTCTTTTCCCTCCTTTTTTTTTTTTTTTTTTTTTTTTTATTGCTATGGTTATTTTTAAATTTTATTTTAGGGACTAAGGTATTGCCTGAAAAACAAGTAATGTCTGTGCAGCCTTATATCTGTCTTTACAGAAGCAAACAGTACACAAAAGATCTATTTCAGATATGTTTGAAGACGCGTCTTCAACTTGAATACCAGCTTTCTTTCCTTCCTGTTGATGAAGGGGTGGGGGACAGTTATTTTACTAGCACCTTGTGAAGTGTTCTGTGTTTTGTGATGCTGTAATTTATTAATGTTTGTAGCTTTTTATATTTGTATATTTCTTACGAGCTTTGTTTATATGCCCATCCCCGGGTGTGCTGTCCACACGGAGAGGCCGCCTCGCGCAGGCCTGGGCCTGGCCCGCCTGGCGGGGGCGTGGCTGCCGAGCCGGGGGGTGGGCACGGCCGCGCCCACAGACCGGTCCGCTCCAGTCCAGCGTTTCGAAGGTTTCCTTGCCTGTTACTGTTGAACATTTATATAATCTAACCCGGCCATCAAACTGTTCTCTCTCTCTCTCTTATTTTTTAATTTTATTATTATTTTGGCAACATGTACATTTCTAACAAAGTTTATCGTGGCTATTAAAGTGTTTTATTTCCCAATTCATATTACTCTTGTATTGAGTCCATGAGGCCTAAGGCAACTTAAATCAAAGTTTTAAAAGAGTAAAGATATTTCAGGTTTTGTACAGAACCATGTCTGTGTCATTTCTGCCTCGGTCACCCCCGTCCGTCCTGCAGGGAGGGTGCAGGGGTCCTCAAGGAGGGGGAGGGCACTGCGGTTGGGGGGGTCAGGTCTTGCACACCCTGAGGGCCGGATGGGAGGGTGGGCAGTCAGACCGGGTCCCCTGCCCACGCCAGAGCCGCCAGTGTTCCCTGAGACTCCTGCTGGCCTGTGGGCTCAGGCTCTGCCTGCACCCCGAGCAGCCTGCAGGAATGGGCAGAAGACCCCTGTGGGGACTTCGAGAACTGACCTTCCTGGCCGCAGCCCCCAGCACCCTCTGACACCTTATGGTTCCCAGATGGGCAATTTGGCTGAGTCCAGCGAGCACAGGGCCAGCAAGCAGGCCCTCGGGGACAAACACAGCTTTCGTCTACAGCTGACGTTCACAGGAATGAGCAAAAGCAGAGCCCACCTCCAGCCCCCACCCCGCACAGTCAAGTGTGGGCTCTGAAGATCAAGGACTGGAGGGAAGGAAAGGCCAGTTGCCGGAGGGGGCGCTGCAGAGGAGGCACTGCAGAGGAGCTGGGGCTGCTGGGCCTCACTGGGCCCTGGGACGGCACCCTCTCCCTGGGCGCCCACAGTTTGAATCCATTCTGAAGGACCCCCGGGAGCATGGCCCCTCCCCATCGCCCGGCCAAGACCACACCGGCCTGGCCCTATTCTACCCAAATGCAGCCAGACTTGGCCGCGTGGCGCCCCACACCCTCATCTCACAGAACCAGGGGACCCTGCCTGGCCCTTGGCTGCCCTCTGCAGCGCCCCCCCCCCAGGCCCAGTTCTGCCCCCTCCGCACCATCCAAAGCTGGTGGTCCTGAGCCCAGGCCTCGGAGGCTAAGCTGTGCTCCATGGTCTCCAGAGGGCTGTCAGGCAGGGATCCCAATGGCCACCCGGAGTCCCCAAGGTCAGGCGCCATCCTGGTCGGCACCCACGCAATCCCGGTACCGTGTGCCCCAGCCCTGCCGTGGGACCTCACTGTGGCCCCATGTGCAAGGTGATCGGGTGTCTGCACACACCTGAGACTCACATGTCTGGGTGAGCTTGTGGCAGGGGTGGCAAGGGGCCCAGGTTTTCTCTCAATCCGGGCTGAGAGCCCGGGACAGTGAGCTGGGAGGGAGGGATGAATGTGCTTCCAGCATGGCCCATGGGCCCAGCTCCAACTCCTTCCTCCCTGGTCGTGGTCCCACCGAAAGGGGAGACTGCCAGGCAAGCTCCGCATGAAGGCCCCCAGGCCATCCCTGCCCCTGGGCCTTCCCCAGGGCTTCCTGAGGGCTGGGCGTGAGGGTGAGCAGTCAGGCCAGGAGAAACCTTTCAGGCATCTTGGACCCATCCTGTATGCAGTCCCCTCTCAGGGTCTCAGGACCAAACCAGAGGGGCGTCCCCAGCATGGCAGGTCAGTGGCATGAAAGACCCAGGGCAACAGGCCCTGAGGACTCAGAACCAGGACCCTCCTCCCCCCCAGGCTCTGCTCGCCAGTCTGGCTCACAGGTGTCCTGGCAGTGCTAGTGCCTCGCCGGATGCTGCAAGACCCCTTGCCCTTCGCTGTTCTGCAGCCCCCTGGTGGCAGTTGCTGGTGTGAGCGTGGAGCACCACCATCCTCTGGCTGCCCCGGGGCTGCAGGATGCCAGTGGTTGGGGTCCTGGAGTCCCCCCTGCGAGGAGAGCACCTGGCCAGCAGAGGACTTCGCAGAGAAAACGTGAAGACCTGCCTGCAAGGCCTTGGAGATGGGCAGGCTCCGTGCTGCGGGGATGTGGTGCCGCCGCAGCCGTGCCCTGAACGGCGCTGAAATGATCAGCCTGTAACTCAGGTCTCCGAGGTTCCGTTGGATCCAGAGTCATTTTCTGAGCACCTACTGTGTGCTAGGCTGTTGAGGATCTTCCAGAGCCTCCATCAAAGCCGACAACAAGCCCACTTTGCCAAGGACACCAAGCTAAGCAAAGGCCTGCTGCCCCGTGCCTTGCCAGCTCTGGGACCCTAACCATCGCCGGCTCCCTCGGACAGTAGGACATACGGTGTCCTTTAAAATTTGGGTAGAGGGCGGTGTTAGATGTCCTCGGAGCCACCCACAGGAGATGACAATGTCTTTTTTTAATTTTAAATAAATCTTTATTTTTCAGATTATTACAAATGTTCCTCTTCCCCCCCCTCCATTGCTCCCCTCCACCAAGTTCCCAACCCACCCTCTGCCCTTTCCCCACCCCACATTGTCCTCATCCATAGGTGTTCAGTTTATGTTCAGTCTCTTCCCGCACCCCCCTCTCCCCTTTTCCCTGAGAATCATCAGTCCACTCCCCTTCCATACCTCTGATTCTATTATATTCACCAGTTAATATTGTTCATCAGATTTTTTAATTCCCTTGGCTTTTAGTTTCACTTGTTGATAGTTACATATTTGTTGTTCATAATTTTTATCTTTATCTTCTTCTTCCTAAAGAACCCCCTTTAGCAATTCATATAATTTGGCGGTGATGAACTCCTTTAGCTTTTTTTATTTGTGAAGCTCTTTATCTGGCCTTCGATTCTGAGTGATAGCTTTGCTGGGTAGAATATTTTTGGCTGTAGGTTCTTGCTATTCATCACCTTGAATATTTCTTGCCATTCCCATCTGGCCTGCATGGTTTCTGTTGAGAAATCAGCTGACAATCATATGGGCGCTCCTTTATAGTAACTACCTGCTTTTCTCCTGCTGCTTTTAATATTCTCTGTCTTTTGCTCTTGGAATTTTAATTATGATGTGTCTTGGTGTGGTCCTCTTTGGATTCCTTTTGTTTGGGGTTCTGTGTGCTTCCTGTACTTACAAGTTTATTTCTTTCACCAGGTGGGGGAAGTTTTCTGTTACTATTTCTTCCAGTATTCTTTCAGTATCTTGCTCTCTCTCTTCTTCTGGAATCCCCATAATTCTGATGTTGGTTCGCTTAAAATTGTCCCAGAGGTTTCTTACACTATCCTCAACTTTCTGGATTCTCTTATCTTCTTGCTTCTGTGGAGGAGTGTCCTCTGGCTCTTTGTGTTACAAATCTTTGTCTTGATTCTTGCCAGTCTGTTTTTAGGACTCTGTGTAATATTTTTTATTTCAGACAATGTTTTCTTTATTTCTAGTTGATCCCTTTTTATTTCTAGTTGATCCCTTTTCATATCCTCATAGATCTCGTTTATTTTATTGGCCTTTTTAACGAAATTATTGAAAAACCTTATAACTGTAGTTTTGAACTCAATGTCCATTCTTTTTTCTTTTTTTCTTCTTCTTCCCCCCACCCCCCGCCATCTCCTTCCTTTGTGTCCTGCCTCTCCTCTGCATTTTAGCTTCTTCCTTGATTTGATGGAATAGTTTTGTGTGCTAGGTGTTCTGGTAGAGCCCAGTAGCACAGCCTTCTCAGTTACCTGTGATGGACAGTTTGGTATAGCCCTTTGTGGGCTGTGTGTGCAGTCTTGTTGTTAAGCCTTGCTTGTTGTTGGTATCACTGGGAAGCGTTGATCTCCAAGCAAATTGGCTGTGAAGATCAGCAGTGTCTCAGCTAGGAGGACTTCTGTACTCTGCTTGGTGGGGCGGAGTCTCAGGGTGGTGCAGACAAGCTTTGGATTCGTCCCTCCTCAGGAGAGTCCAATTTGCGGTAAACGAGAAAGCCAGCCTCCTGGAGGGTTTTCGTGCTCTGCTTGGATGGGGCGGAGTCTCAGGGTGGTGCAGACAAGCTTTGGTTTCTCCTTGGTCTTTCCCTGAGTCCTGCAGTAATGGCCGCTGGCTTCACACACCTCCAAAAGATCTCTGCCCACTGCTCGGCAGTCTGGCCTCTCCCTGACTGGGGCCATCCATCAGAGAAATAGGGTGGTTTTGTTTTCCTCCCAAACAAAAGCCAGCTGCATTAGCTGTCCGCCCTCTCTGGGCGCCACAAGTAAGCCAGCAGCGAACACGGGTGGCTGCCTTTTCTTGTGCACAGATCTCTGCACCCTTACAGTTCTCGAGGTTCAGCGTGCCTTCTCTCTCCTTCCCGGATGGTAGAGCCTCCTCTCAGCCAGCCGTCCAGCACTTCAAGGCGATGTTTTTCCCGTTTTCCAGTTCTAAATTCAAAATTTTTGTGGTAGGCTGCATTCAGGTGTCTACCCTATGCTGCCATCTTGGTTTCTCTCTCTCTCTCTCTCTCTCTCTCTCTCTCTCTCTCTCTCTCTCTCTTTCTCTTTCTTTCTTTCTTTTTTTTTTTTTTAAATATATTTTATTGATTTTTTACAGAGAGAAAGGGAGAGATAGAGAGCCAGAAACGTCAATGAGAGAGAAACATCAACCAGCTGCCTCTCCATCTTGGTTTCTCTTGATGATGACCATGTCTTCAGCCAATGTGAGCAAAGGCCCTGGGCAGCTCAGGGTGCTAAGATGGTGCGAGTGAGGCGGGGCCAGTTCAGTGAGGACCTAGGGCAGGCTCCGGGGAGGCCCTGCAGGCTAGTGAGCAGGTGCAGTGCTTCTCTTGGGGAGCAGCTCCTGGGGAAGGGCTGAGAACAAGGCCCCCAGGGGTCCCCTCATCCCCTTGCCCTGTGCCCATCAGCACATTCCCAGGGTCGCTGCATGGGTGGGGAGCTCAGCGCTGCAGGCAGCTCTGCATGGCCCTGCTGTCTGGAAAGGATTCTGCTGGGCCCCTGGGGCAATTCTGAGAGTGACCAGTAGAGGGCAGGGGAGGGCCGGGAACAAGCCGTCCTAGGATGGCAGCAGCAAAAGCTCAGTTCAGTGCCCTGTGCTGGGCAGACTGGAGGGAGCAGGGTGGAGCTGAGAAATAAAGTTATCAGCGGCTGCGAGTACCGGCAAGGAGGTGGTAAGCATCAGATCAGCTTTGTCCTGAAAGAGTTATGTGTTCGATGTGCCAGGATCTGTGTTAGCACACCTTAGCACATTCCGAGGAAAGGCCTATGACAGTCTCTATCTTACCAACAGGGAAACGGAAGCTGATGGAGCTGGGGTTCCAGTCCCGGCAGGCCAGCTCCAGGGCCCTTGGGCTTATGGGACAGACCCCCAGGGAGGTCTTCCTGTAGGAAGTGGCCAGATGGGCCGATCCCCAAGTCCCTAAGAGCTGTGCCGGCGCATAGAAAGAAGCTGCTGTGCAAAGGCCCTGAGGTAGCGGCCAGGTGAAGTGCCTGCCTTTGAGGGGACAGCTGGAGGGAGAGCTGGGTGCAGGGCAGGGGGGTGGGTGCGGCGGGGCAGCAGGCCCGGCCACACTGTGGCACTTGGAGCTTCTCTAAAGGGCAGCACCCCTTCGCCAGGCTCTCCCCTCCACCGCAGGGCTTGCCCTCTTTCCGGCTGCACAGACCCCTTGAGCCTGCCATTGTCACCCCCCCGCCCCCACCCCGGGCCCACGCCCACGCCCACACCTCGGTGCACAGCAGGGAGCCCTCCTGCAGGTGCGGACACTGAGGCAGGTTTTGTGCAGGACCCATCGCTGCAGGGGTCTGCCCTCTCTCCGGGGCACTAAGAGTCTGGACAGGGACCTGCAGGGTCAGAGGGCCCCCACCAGGAGTTTAACAGGTGCCGTGCTTGCGAACATCTAGGCTGTGCGCCCAGCCCCAGGAGCAAGTCTTCGTCACAGGGGCTCCCAGGGGGACGGTGCGGGCGGCCGTGCCAAAGGCACCAGGCAGCGGCACCCAACTCCACGGTTTGTCTGGGGACGGTGCTGCCAGTGTGGTCACGTTTCCCGTGAGCACACTGTGTGCCGGGCAGGGTGCTCCGGCTGCAGCCCCTGATGTGAGTGGCTGCGTTGCCGGCCCAAAGACTGCTGGGCGGGCTCCTGCCCAGGTTGGCTGTGTGACCTGCTTCCTCATCCGTAGAGCTGGTGGGTGGTGGCTGCAACCCTACACAGAGGTGGGCAGGGCTGAGTCTTCCCTGCTGCCATCCAGTCCTCTGCTGTGTCCCCCCCCCCCCCCCGCCCCCCGCCTCCACCCCCACCCCCCGCCCTTGGACCTGTGCACTGTGTGGTCTCTGGCAGGTCACTTCCCTTTCGGGGCCTCTTCTTCTGTCTGCCTTCTTGGTGATAAGGATATGGATGAGGGGGCGGGCAACTGGAGCTGAAAGGGCAGCTTGTCCCATGCACCTGGCCCCCAGCCTCTCCCCATGGCCGGCAGAGGCGGGTCAGCAGGCCCAGCGGGGCCTCAGCAGCCAGGCCGGCCTGAGCAGTACCTCAAGGCCCCGGGTGTGCGGCTGCTCCCCTCGGAGTGTGTGGTTGCTTTTCACAACCCAGTTTTGTGTCCCCAGAACCCAGGGGACAGAGGGATGCTGGGTGGGGCAGCCAGTCCGAAGAGGAGCGATGGCAGGAGGGGGGATCCAGGCCGAGCTGTCGGGCGGCCTGACAAATGGCCTCTCTCCTTCGCCGCCAGCCTGCCTTTCCCAGGCTGAGTCCTGCCGACCGCCTGCCTCATCCAAACATCCCTGGGGATGCCACCTCGGCAGAAAAATGATGCTGTTCCATTAACATCTGACACGGATTTGCAAGCCCCAAACAGACGAGTGTGTATGTAAACACCGGCCTGGCCAGGCCCTCGCTGGCTCAAAGAGGGATCCTGTAATTAATTGTCCGCCTGCTGGCCCCGCAGCCGGGCCCACATCCTCGCAGTGTTATTTCAAGATTGCAGTTTCTCCTCGCCTCCCACAAACAGCACTGACCAAACAACGGACGGGCCGGCGCTTGTAGGAAAGACAGAGAGGGCTCCTGACTCTGTGGGCATTGGCTTTTTTCCTGGTAAAATGAAGCCATCACCCGGGCTTCCTGGTGGTCTTGAGAATAAGGTGCACAAGCCTGAGCACCCACACGTGTTAGCATCCAGCCTCTCCATCCAGGGCGGGTCAGTGCTGAGCTCACACCTGCTAGCATGCAGCCTCGCTGTCCGGGGGGGGGGGTGTGTGTGTGTCGGTGCAGTTTGGTGGAATTAATAAGAATGTAAGGCTGCCTCGACCTAATTACATGTGTCTTTTTACCCTGAAGAGGGAGGATTTGTTTCTTTTCCTCTTGTCAAAGAGAATCTTTTATCTGCACCTATTTTGTACAGTGAGTTTTAATCGGTTAGCACCCCACATTTATATTTCCTTCTTCTCGGGGTTCCTATTTTTATTGAGTTTAGGAAAACTGCACGGCCTTGCCTATGGTGGCCATCAGGGGTCTCGCTGCGCGGCACCCCAGCTGGGGGGGAAGCCGCCCTGGGCTCTGTGACATGGGCGCCCACAGACCACAGGGACAGGCAGAGCCTGCTCACAGGCGGCCCCCACATTGTGCCTTGGGATCAGTATCTGCTCAAAAAGTCACTTATTTCGCCTGTGCATCTGGGGGCGGAGGGGTTGAAACAGCCCTATGCCCTTGCTCTTTGCTTTTTAAAACGCCCTGACTCCAACTCCCAACAATGTGCTGTGGTTCGTAGCTGAGAGCCGGGCCCGAGCTCACCCCCACCAGGTGTCTATGCCACACGACCGCGGGCGGTGGTGTCTCCTGGCTGCTGAGACTCCGCTCCTGGGAGGCTGTGGGCATGTTCACTGGCTCCTCTGGGTTTCCAGGCACTGCGGGGGGCGCGGGGGGGCGGTCCTTGAGAAGGAGGCACCGGGGATCGTGGCAGGTGTGAAGGACACTTTCCGAGGACACTTTCCTCTCCGCCCTGGACTCGGCCCTGCATTGCGTTGTGACTGAGGCTTAGGGCGTCTGCAATCGGTGAAGCTCCCGGAGCGGAGGGGCCCCCTGTGAAGGACTCCACAGGCCTCGCTCCGTCTCCTCTCTGCTCAGCGAGGGGGCTTCCTCCATCTGCCCACCTCCCTCCAAGGATGAGACATTCTCTGGGCTTAGCTCTCCCTCCTCCCCACCACCCAGGTTCCCGGGACCCCAGAACTCTAGATCCTCCTCGGGGCGCCCCTCCCCTGCCACACCCCTCTGTTGCTCCAAACCCTCTCTCCCAGCTCCCTTGGCCTTGGAGGTCCTTCTTTCCTGCTCTTGCTCCCACAACCCTAGCCTGGGTTGGTCTGGCGTTGTCCGACCTCAGGGACCTGCTGGCGCTGCTCCAGTCCTCCCTCCCTGGGACCCCGCACCCCACCCGCTCCTCCTGGGGACCCGTAGACCAGCCCTGCCTTATCTCTGTCACTCTGATTTTCTTCCTCACGGCTCCCAAGTTTAGCCCAAACATGACCTCCTCTGATCATTCTGAAGTCCAGCCATCTTTTGTGGCTCCCTGCTATCTGCCTATGGGATCCCCGTATTCCTGACCCTCCAGCCTCTCGTGCCTCAACTCCTGCAACCCCAGCAGGAGTGGCCAGACGGGCCCATTCCGGCCCATCCCCCTCCTCAGGAGATTTCTGCTCGACCCGACACTGGGCACTGGGGCCATGGGGAGCCCCAAGCTCTGGGCAGGCAAGGGCACCAGTGGCTGGTGGGAGAGCAAGGACAGGGACCATGATGGGGGAGGAAAAGAAGAGGGAAAACACAAAGTGGGACCTTGGAAGAGGTGGTGCCACCAAAGCAGGAGAGGAAGGCTACGTGGCACATGGGGGCAGATGGGTAAGGAGTGGGAGGCAGTGGTGACCCTGGCCCTGCAGGGTGGATTAGGATAGACTAGCATCTGAGGGTCCTACCAGGGCCTGAGGTTATCGCTGCTTCCTCTCCTGAGGCTGCTGATGATTCATGGCGAGGGCTGATGGGCAAGGGGTCAGGGGCATGGCCAGGCCAGCAGGGATGGGGGCTGGCTACTCCCTCTGTGGTGGGCTGGGCTGACCCACCCCTGCAGGCCTGGGGCATCTGGAAGCCCAGATGAAAGGGTGTAAGACTCCTGACACAGCCCTAAGCCACTCCAGATAAGTGCCGTCAGACCTCAATCCCATAAACCCCTGAAAGGCAGTCGGTCTCACCCCAAACTCAGCTGGCCTCAGAGAGCTGGAACCTCCTAAGCCCTGTGGGGTCTGATGAGGAGGAGGTTTCTCCGCGCTTTGGTTCTGGGGCGTAGGCCACAAACCAGGCCCAAGAGAATGGGTATGCAGACCAGTGGGTGACTGAGACCAAGAGACACGAGTGCTAGGGGTGTCCTCAGTGGTCCATCTACAACCACGGCTCAGCATCTTATCCCTGCTGTGAGCTCAGCGCACCATGCCCAACAGGAGACCTGTTTGAGATGTCCCTCCACTGCCCAGAGGCCCGGCCCTGCTCTCCTGCAGAGGGACCGGCTGGCTGCACCAAGCGGAACTTGTTTGTGGTATGCTTCTTCTGGGAGCCAGGGTTAGAGATTCAGACAGAGACTGAGCGGAATGTACGGCCCTGGGGCAGGAGTCGCTTCTCCTACATTGAGTGCCTGTCATGCTGCCCCAAACAGGACACCCACCAGTGCCGTCCTCCAGACACCAGGCACCCACCCTACTGAGTCGAGCCTTGTGGAAGGGTCTGTGGTTGCGGGCTGCCTGAGCCCACGCCACAGTGTTTCTATAGAAGCATCTGGAGGAAGCCCAGGCACATCAGAGTATGGCAGAGCAACAGGAGGAGATGCCTTGGAGCTTTTACTAATCTGCCCTCAACTCAGAGCTGGAGGAAGCATGACCCCTCCCATGCACACCGGGCCCAGGATAGGCAGAAAATAGAAAATTGCATGGCAGCCTAAGACAGGTAACCCAAAGCTGGTCACAGGCAGCATCTGACAACAACCAGCACCAAAACGCTGCCCAAGTGAACCCAGAACCAACAACCAGTGAAGGACTTCACACCACACCAAACTTGACCTAGCTAACCACACACGTGGCATACCCCCGGGGAGATGCTCAGGAGGCAAATGCTGTGTGATCAAGGTCTATCCTTATAGTCAGATAGCCTGAGGGTAAACCCCCCCATGTACAGGCTTAAAGCATTCAAGATCCAATTTCAACAGGAAGACACACATAACCCGCACAAGACATTCCGGGAGCACCTAGCTTAGGTGGCCTGGAAGATAGTGCCACTGAGCCACACAAGACTCCTGACACATAAAACCACATAACAAGTTTAGGAGTCATATTTCCAATATACAAAGACAAATACAAAAATATAGACAAAATGGGGAGACAAAGAAACATGCCCCAAATGAGAGAACAAGAGAAATCCCCAGAAAAAGAGTTAAATGAAATGGAAGTAACCAAGGTATCAGATGCAAAATTCAAACCAATGGTTATAAGGGTGCTCAAGAACCTTATGGGAAGAATGGATGACATCAGTGAGAACTTAAATAAAGAGATAGTAAGCATAAAGGGGACATAAGAACATGAAAAAGAGTCATTCATAAATAAGAACACAGTATTTGAAATGAAAAACACACTAGAAGGAATGTCCTGGCCTGCATGGACCAGTGGTTAGAACACTGGCCCATGCACCAGAGGGTCACAGGTTCTATTTCCAGTCAAGGGCACATACCTGGGTTGCTGGTTCAAACCCTAGCCCCGGTTGGGGTGTGTGTGGGAGGCAACCAACCAATATACCTTTCTCACATTGAGGTTTCTCTATCTCTCTTCCTTTCTCCCCTCCCTTCTACTCTTTCTAAAAATCAATGGGAAAAAAAAATTCTCAGATGAGGATTAACAACAACAAAAATAATACACTAGAAGGAATCAACACCAGGTTAGGTGAAGCAGAGTATCGAGTCAGTGGTTTAGAAGATGAGATAACAGAAAACACCCAAGCAGAGCAGCAAAAAGAAAAATACATTTTGAAAAAGGAGGAAAGTCTAAGGGGCCTCTGCGACAACATCAAGCTTAACAACATCTACAGCATCAGGGTATCAGAAGGGGAAGGCCTATTGAAGAAATAATGGCTGAAAATGTCCTAATCTGGTGAACAAAAAAGACACACAAGTCTAGGAAACACAGAGAATCCCAAACAAGATGAACCCAAAGAGGCCCACACCAAATACACATCATAGTTAAAATGGCAAAGCTTAAAGATACTAGTAGAGAATCTTAAGAACAGCAAGAGAAAGACAATTATGTACAAGGGAGCTCCCATAGGCTGTCAAAAGATTTTTCAACAGAAATACTTCAGGCCAGAAGAAACTGGCATAAAATATTCTAAGTAATGAAAAGAAAGGACCTGCAACCAACACTTCTCTATCAGCAAGGCTATTATTTAAAATTAAAGGCAAAATAAAGAGCTTCTCAGGCCAAAAGAATTAGTTAAAGGATTAATTACCACCAAACCAGTATTATAAGAAATGTTAAAGGGTATTATTAAACCAAAAGAAAGGAAAGAGAGAGAGAAAGAGAAACATAGGTATAAAGAGTAAACTGGTAACAAACCTATTAATAATCATTTAAAATGTAAACAGATTAAATGCATCAATCAAAAGTCATAGGGTAGCCCTAGCTGGTTTGGCTCAGTGGATAGAGCTTCGGCCTGTGGACTGAAGGATCTGGATTCAATTCTGGTCAAGGGCACATGCCCAGGTTGCAGACTCAATCCCCAGTAGGGGGTGTGCAGGAGGCAGCCAATCAATGATTATCTCATCATTGATGTTTCTCTCTCTCTCTCTCTCTCTCTCTCTCTCTCTCTCTCTCTCTCTCTCTCTCTCTCTCTCTCTCTCTCTCTCTCCCTTCCTCTCTGGAAAAAAAAAATGCTGGCAAGGATGGGGAGGAAAGGAGACTCTAGTGCACTGTGGTGGGAGGGGGGCTGCAGACTGTTTCAGTCATTATGGAAAACAGTATGGATTTTCCTCAAAAAAATAAATATGAAACTGCCATTTGACCCAGTGATCCCTCTTCTAGTAATATATCCTAAGAAACTCAAAACACCAATCAGAAAGAATGTATTCTGCCCCTATATTCACAGCAGCACAATTTACAACAGCTAAGTTCTGGAAACAGCCCAAGTGACCGTCAGGAGATGAGTGGATAAAAAGGCTATGGTACATTTATACCACGGGATACTATGCAGCAGTGAAAAAAGAAGAATTTCTTACCCTTTGAGAAAGCATAGAGGGACCTGGAAAGTATCATTCTAAGTGAAATAAGTCAGTCAGAGAAAGGCAAGTATCACATGATCTCACTCATATGTGGAATCTAAGTAACAAAATAAACTGATGAATGGATCCATAGACATGGAAGCATGGAACAGAGTGCAGAATCTGGGAGGAAAGGCAGGGGAGGGTAGGTGGGTGGGAGGTAATCAACCAAGGGCCTTGTATGCATGTATGCATGTATGCATGCCCCATGGACCCAGACAATGGGACTGTGAGGGCCTGGGGCAGGGGTGGGGGAGGCTGTAGAGGGTCAATGCGGAAAAAGAGGGTCATATGTAATACTTTCAACAATAAAGAGTTATTAAAAAAGACATAGGGTTGCTGAATGAATAAGGAAACAAAACCCATATATATGCTATCTGCAAGACATCCACCTCAGAGCAAAATTTACACCCAGACTGATAGTAATAGGATGGAAGAATATATTCCATACAAATGGACACAAAGATAAAGCTGGAGTAGCAATACTTATATCAGATAAAATAGATTTCAAAATAAAGGCTATAACAACAGACAAAGACCTTACATAATATTATTGGAATTGTTTCAACAAGAGCATATAACCCTTGTAAACATACATGTACCTAACATGTGTAGAAACATTTAAATATATAAAGAAAACCTTAGTGGACCTAAAGGAAGAAATTGACAGTGATATAGTCATAGTAGGAGATTTTAATGCTCCCTCATTGATATCAGTGGAATAATCTTCCAGACAAAAAAATCAAAAAGGAAACAGCTGCCTTAAACAACATAATAGATCAGATGGAGTTAATTGATATTTACAGAGCATTTCATTTTGCACATGGAACATTCTCTAGGATAGACTACATATTAGGACACAAGTCTTACATTTAAGATTTAAGCATGTCAAACATTTTCTTCGACCACAATGGTATGAAATGAAATCAATTAGAAGAAAAAACCTGAAAGAAACACAAACACATAAAGGTTAAATAATACACTACCAAACATTGAATGGGTTACAATAAGATCAAGGAAAAAATAAAAAGTTACCTTCAGACAAGTGAAAAAGAACACTCAACAACCAAATCTGTAGGGGACACAGTGAAAGCAGTTCTAAGAGGGAAATTCATAGCAATACATGCCTGCCTCAAGAAACAATACTATCTCAAATAAACAATCTAACCTCACACCTAAAAGAACTAGAAAAAGAACAACAAACAGAGCCCAAGGTAACTAGAAGGAAGAAAATAGTCAAGATTAGAATGGAAATAAATGTAAGAGAGATTAAAAACACACAAAACAATACAAAATATCACTGAAATAAAAAAAAATGGTTCTTTGAAAAGATAAAAACAAGATTGACAAATCTTTAACCAGACTTATCAAGAAAAAGACATAGAGGACTCAAAGAAATAAAATCAGAAATGGAAGAGGAGAAGTAACAACTAACACCAGAGAAAGACAAAGTATTATAAGGAAATATTAAGAATAACTATATGACAACAACTGAGAAGAAATAGACAAATTCCTGTAAGCATACTACCTTCCAAAGTTGAATTAGGAAGAATCAGAAAATCTGAATAGATTGATTACAACTAGGGAAACTGAAGCAGTAATTAAAAAAGGAACTCCCAGCCCTGGCTGGTTTGTCTCGTAGATAGAGAATTGGCCTGCAGACTGAAGGGTCCCAGGCTCAGTTCCAGTCAAGGGCGCATACCTGGATTGCAGGCTTGATCCTCAGTGGGAGGCATGTAGAAGGCAGCCAATTGATGATTCTCTCTCATCATTGATGCTTCTTTCTCATTCTCTCTCCCCCTTCCTCTCTGAAATCAATAAAAATATATTTAAAGAAAGGGGAAAAAAAAGAAAGAAAAAGAAAAGAAACTCCCAGCAAGCCAAAGTTCTAGACTGAACGACTTCACGGGTGAATTTTACCAAACATTCAAAGAAGAATGAACACCTATCTTCTCGAACTATTCCAAAAAATTCAAGAGAAGGGAAGACTCCCAAAACCATTTTACAAGGCCAGCATTATCCTAATTCCAAAACCAGATAAAGACATTACACAGAAAGAAAATTATAAGCTGATATTCCTGATAAATATAGATACAAAAATCCTCAACAAAATATTAGCAATACCAGACCCAGCAATACATCACGATCAAGTGGATTTATTCTGGGGATGCAAAGGCTGGTAAAATATTCACAAATCAATAAACATAATGCACCACATAAACCAAATGAAGGATTAAAATCACATGACCATATCAATACATGCAAAAAATTTTTGATAAAATCCAGGACCCATTAATGAAATTCTCAGCAAAGCGGGAATAGAGAGATCATACCTCAATATAATAAAGGCCACATATGACAAATGCATCATACTCAATGGGCAAAAGCTAAAAGTGTTTCCCTTAAGATCAGGAACAAGACAGGGATGTCTGCTTTCACCATTCTTATTTAATAAAGCACTGAAAATTCTAGCCACAAATAAGACAAGAAGAAGAAATAAAAGGCATTCAAATTGGAAAGGAAGAAGTAAAACTGTCATTATTTTCAGATGACATGATACTCTATATCAGAAAGACTATGGATTCCACCATAAAACTACTAAAACTGATAATAAATTCAGTGAAGTAGCAGGATACAAAATTGATATTTAGAATTCAGTGTCATTTAAAAATACGTTTCTATTGATTTTAGAGAGCAAATAGAGGGGGGGAGAGAGAAATATTGATGTGAGAGAGAAATATCAATGGGTTCCCTCCCATATGCACCCTCACCAGTGATTAACCTATAAACTGGGCCCTAACTCAGAAATGAATCAGCTACCTTTTGGTGCATGGTGCGACACTCAACAAACTGAGCCACAACTATCAGAAATTGGTGGCATTTTTATGCACCAATAATGAGCTATTAGAAAGAGAAACAAATAAAACAATCCCATTCACAATTGGATAAAAAGTAAATAAGGTACCTAGGAGTAAATTTAACCAAGAGGGTAAAAAACCTATACTCAGAAAATTATAGGATACTGAAGAAGAAATTGAGTGTAAGCATATACTGTGTTCATGAATAGGAAAAATTAACATCATTATATGGCAATAGTATCCAAAGCAATGTATAGATTCAACACAATTCCTATAAAACATACCAAAGGCATATTTCACAGAACTATCACAAATAGGCCAAAAATTTATATGGAATGTCAAAAGGCATCGAATAGCAAAAACCATCTTGAAAAGGCAAAATAAAGCTGGAGGAATATCATGGTACCTGATATCAAACTATACTACAAGGCCATAGTAATCAAAACAGCATGGTACTGGCATAACCACAGACACATAGATCAATGAAACAGAAGAGAACTCAGAAATAAATCCATGATTCTATGGACAATAATATTTGGCAAAACAAAACAAAAACAATAAAATATATTTTAAAAAATAACAAAAAATATTACCATCAATTTTATGCAAATAGATATTGCCACTTTGATAACATGAACAAATTCTTTGAAAGACACAATAACCAAACTGATGCAAAAAGAAATAGAAAATCTGATTGACCTTCTGTGTGTATAAGAAACATTTTTAAAGAAAAATTCATAATGGAAAAGCCTTTCCACACGTAAGAAAATTCCAGGACCAGATGGCTTTACTGGTGAATCCCAGCCAACATTTTATAAAGATGCTAGAGGCCCGGCACAAAATTTGTGCCCTGAGTGTGTGTCCCTCAGCCCAGCCTGCAGGGGAGAGCAGTTGGGGGGACCAGGCCTGCAGGAGAGGGCAGATAGGAGCGATGAGGCTGGCAGGGCATGCAGTTAGGAGTGACCAAGCCTGCAGGAGAGGGCAGTTGGAGGGAACCAGGCCTGCAGGGGAGAGCAGTTGGGGGGACCAGGCCTGCAGGGGAGAGCAGTTGGGGGGACCAGGCCTGCAGGGGAGAGCAGTTGGGGGGACCAGGCCTGCAGGGGAGAGCAGTTGGGGGGACCAGGCCTGCAGGGGAGAGCAGTTGGGGGGACCAGGCCTGCAGGGGAGAGCAGTTGGGGGGGACCAGGCCTGCAGGGGAGAGCAGATAGGAGTGACCAGGCCTGCAGGAGAGGGCAGTTGGAGGGAACCAGGCCTGCAAGGGAGAGCAGTTTGCAGTGACCAGGCCTACAGGAGAGGGCAATTGGGGGGGACCAGGCCTGCAGGGGAGAGCAGATAGGAGCGATGAGGCTGGCAGGGGAGGGCAGTTAGGGATGACCGAGTCGGCAAGGGAAGGCAGTTGGGGTGGGGGTGGGGGGCACCAGGCTGGCAGGGGAGAGAAATTAGGGGTAACCAGGCTGGCAGGCAGAAGCAGTTAGGGGTGATCAGGCTGGCAGGCAGAAGCAGTTGGGGCAGTCAGGAAGGCAGGCAGGTGAGCAGTTGAGAGCCAGCAGTCCTGGATTGTGAGAGGGATCCTAGATTGAAGAGGATGCAGGCTGGGCTGAGGGACCACACCCCCGTGTGCCGGGCCTCTAGCATCTTTATAAAATGTTGGCTTTATTAATGTTCACCAGTAAAGCCATCTGGTCCTGCAGTTTTCTTACGTGTGGAAAGGCTTTTCCATTATGAATTTTTCTTTAAAAATGCTTCTTATACACACAGAAGGTCAATTTGCTTATTACTCTTTTATTAGATAGGGTAATATATAAGCTCTTCCAGAAAATACAGGACGAGACAATGCTTCTTATTTTATGAGGCCAGCAATACCCTGATATAAAAATTAGAGATATTACCAAAGAATTACAAATAAAACTATGAATCTACATCTTTTATGAATAAAAACATAAGATTCTCTATAAAATATTGACAATCAAATCCAGCAATATAAAGAAAGATTATGTTTAAGTTGGGGTTAGCTTAGAAAGGCAGGGTTAGTTTAACATTCTCAAATCAATCAATGAATGTAACTCACCACATTAAGTAAAGAAGAAAGCCATATGATAATTTAAATAGACTAAAAAATTAATAAAAACCAACCACTTGATAAAATTAAGCACATAGTCAAAACAAAACAAAAACTTTCAAGAAACTAGATATCAAAGGGGATATTTTCAATCTGATATCTCATAAAAAGCATCTACTTATAGTGTTAAAACTGGATATTTTACCTCAAGAACAGAATAGAAATAAGGATATCCACTCTTAGCACTTCTATTCAATAATATACACAGCCAGTGCAATAAGGAAAGGAGAAACAAGAGGTCTATAAATTAGATGACATTCACAAATGGCATTATTTTGCATGTAGCCATTTCTAAGGATTTCACAACAGGATGCTGGAGCTGATTTCAGCAAAGATCCAGAGCAGATATGAGTTTTGTGTGTAGTGACTAGAGAAGAGGAGAAGGAGAAAAAAGTGGTAAGACTGGATAGACTGGCAAAGGCCAGTTATCAAGGTCACAGAATACAAGATTACCATTAAAAAATCAGTTGTTTCTATATTCTAACAATGAACAACTAAAAATGAAATGATAAAGCAGTACTTTGCAATACTGCATAAAATATAAAAGGGAGTAAGTTTAACAAAACTATTTGCAAGAACTATACTACAAAAAAAACGGCTGAGAGAAATTAAAGACTTAAGTAAATGAAGAGATAAATAGTATTTATTGATTGAAAGGATTGATGGTGAGATGTCAATTTTCTCCAACCCAATTTATACATTTACTAGAAGCCAGGTGCATGAAATTCGTGCATGGATGTGTGTGTGTGTGTGTGTCCCTCAGCCTAGCCTGCACCCTCTCCAATCTGGGACCCCAATCTGGGGCAATCAGGAAGGCAGGCAGGCGAGATGTCTGACTGCTGGGATCAGGCCTAAACGGGCAGACTGAGGGATGTCTGACTGCTGGGATCAGGCCTAAACGGGCAGTCAGACATCCCTAACACAATCCAGGATTGTTGGCTCCCAACTGCTTGACTACCTGCTTGCCTGATTGCCCCTTACTGCTTTTGCCTGCCAGCCTGATCATCCCCTAACCACTCCCCTGCCAGCCTGATTGATGCCTAACTGCTCCCTTGCCAGCTTGATTGCCCCTAACTACCCTCCCCTGCAGGCCTGGTTCCCCTCCCCCCCAACTACTCTCCCCTGAAAACCTGAGCCCCCCACCCCCACCCCAAACTGCCCTGCCCTTCCCTGCAGGCCCAGTCGCCCTCAACTTCCCTTTGCTGCCACCCCTAACTGCCCTCCCCTATAGGCTTGATCACCCCCAACTGCCCTACTTTGCAGGCCTGGTCTCTTCCAAATGCCCTATCTTGTTGGCCTGATCTCCCACAACTGCCATCCCTTGGAGGCCTGATCCCTCCCAACTGCCCTCCCTGCTAGCCATCTTGTGGCGGCCATCTTGTGTCCACATGGGGGCAGCCATCTTTGACCACATGGGGTAGCCATTTTGGGTGTTGGAGTGATGGTCAATTTGCATATTACTCTTTTATTAGGTAGGATTACAATTCTAATTTTAGCAAGTTTTTTGTTAGAAATTGACATGGAATTGCAAAGGACCTAGAACAAGACAAACAAACAATATTAAAAAAATTTGGATCTATATTGGTTGGTTTCAAGATAGGTCACAAAGTTATAAAGGCTTGCTATTAAGCTAAAGAAACAAAGCAATATAGTAGACACAGAAAAATGGAACTGGATGGAATGTTCAGAAATGAATGCACATGTATATGATCAACTGATTTTCAACAAAGGTACCAAGATAATCCAATATAGAAAGAAAAAATACTTTCAACAAATAGTGCTGAGAAAATTAGACATCTGGATGAGGAAAAAAGGGTCTTGGCTCCAATATCATTCATACACAAAAATTAAAGTTAAAGGGATCAGGGAACTTAATTCAAAAGCTAAAACTTCACATATACTTGGGGGAGAGGGTACACAGGAGAAAATGTCATGAACTTATGTAGGCAAATATTTCTCAGAATAGGCAAAAAAGAACAAAACAAAATAAAAAATTGACATATTGAAATTTATCAAAATAAAAATGCCTTTTTTTTGTTTTATGTTTCTGATGCATGAAATACATAAACCTATCCATTCAAGAAGCTAAGCAACTTCCAAGTAAGATAAATCCAAAAAAAAATCCACTCCAACCGTGACACATCAAAGAAAAACTTGAAGAAATAAAGACAAAGAAAAAAATATTTTTAAACACTCAAAGAGAAATGGCACATCATCTATAAAAAAAGCACCAATTGAAGTGACAGCAGATTCTTCATCTGAAACTATGGCATGTAGAAGGAAGTAGCAGAATGACTTTCAAACATAAAAACTGTCAACCTCACATCCTATATTTAGAAAAACTATCATTCATGACTAAAGAGGAAATAAACATATTTTCAGACAATTGAGCTATAAAAGAATTTGTTGCTAGCACATCTATTCTTTAAAAATAGCTAAAAGAAGCTCTCCAACATGAGTAAAATGATAACAGTAGAATACTGGGATCTTTAGAAAGGCAATAACAGAATAGGTAAAAAAAAGAGAAAAACTAGAAAAAGAATAGATTAAAATAAAAGTAAATGAGATAAATATATATAGAACTAATTTATTTATCTCAAGAACTTCTTTAATATATATTATTGATTTTTACAGAGAGGAAGGAAGAAGGATAGAGAACTAGAAATGTCGATGAGAGAGAAACATCGACCAGCTGCCTCTTGCACACCCCCTACCAGGGATGTGCCCTCAGCCAAGGTATATGCCCTTTATTGGAATCGAACCTGGGACCCTTCAGTCCACAGGCCGACGCTCTATCCACTGAGCCAAACCAGTTTCAGCTTTAATCATATTTTTAAAATATATTTTTATAGATTTCAAAGATGAAAGGAAATGGAGAGAGAGATGGAAACATCAATGATGAGACAGAATCATTGATAGGCTGCCTCCTGCACACTCTTACACTGAGGATTGAGCCCACAACCTGGGTATGTGTCCTGGCTGGGAGCTCCTGATTCATAGGCTGATGCACAACCACTGAGCCATGATGGCTGGGCTAATTATATTTTGTAATTGAAACAAAAGTAGCAGTACCCTTGGATTTGGTGCTCAACATATGTAGATGAAATAATTAGGAAAATTGTACTTTAAAATTCGGGAGAGTAAAAAGATATATCTAGAGGGAAGTAAGGTTTCTATTGCGAACCCTGAGGGGAAAAAGACAACCACAAGGCTCCTGGTGGTTAACTGGGATCAAATTTTTAAAAGCACTGAACTACCTGCCGGCACTGTGCTCTGGTGTCTGAGCCAGCCCCACGGAGGAGTTTCTGGAATCGGTCCAGTCAATCCATCAATTGGACAGAGGCTTTCCCTATCCAATCAAGCTGTTCATCCCCATCATGTTCTTTTTCATTGTTGCTTAGTTTTCATTTCATAATCATAAACTTAACTATGCAATCTAGCTAGACTTAGAAGGGAAAATATGGAATCCAATGAACTGCTTCGAGAGCACAAAGATTATAGAACATTCCAAACAGACTGGGGTGAAGGGGTGCTCTCCTGAGCTACAGAAGGAATGGTCTGGTGGTTAAGGTAACACACAAGTCAAATTTATTAGAGTTGTCCACAGTCAGCAATGGTGATCTTCTTGCTGGCCTAAAGTGCTCCATGGCTGTCACAACATCCATGCCTCTGTCACCTGACCTAAGGCCACACGCTTGCCATCCAACCACTCAGCCTTGGCAGGGCAGATGAGAAACTGGGAGGCATTTGTGTTAGGTCCAGCATTTGCCATGGACAAGATGCCAGGACCTGTACGCTTCAGGATGAAATTTTCATCCTCAAATTTTTCTCCATTGATGGATTTGCTGCCTGTGAAGTCACACCCTGGCACATAACTTTGCGAAGCAGAAAGCTTTGTAATTAATCCTTTCTCCCAAGTGCTCAGAGAATGAAAATATTCTGCTACACTTAGAACTTTGTCTGCAAACAGTTTAAAGGAGATGTGGCCTCACCATCAACAGCAATGCCTAACTACATGGTGGAGTTCACCTTGGCTGGTCATGGGTGGCTCCAGGGTGGCAGCATTTGCAAAGCCCCCAATCATCTTCTTCTTTGACCAATCAGAGTGGCTCCGTGCTGGTCTGTTTTGGACCAAACTGCAAGGATTTGGAGTCTTCATTTGCATGAGGGCAGACCAATCAGGGACCAGCGGCAGAGACTCCTGTCCATATAAGCCAGCTCCCCTCTGGCTTGGGGAACACAGTCCCTTTCCACTGAAGGCTGCATCTGCCTGGCTGAGCTGGAGCACGAAGTTGTTTCGTCACAGCAGAGCAGACCAGTGCAGTGCAAAGCAGACTGGCCTAGAGCAGAGTAAACCACTGAGCAGAGCAGAGCTATCTAGCCAGAAGGGGCCTGGCCCCGGCTGCCACATGGCTGTGCTGTTTTCACAGCTGTGCTGTGTCCAAATCGAACTCTTCCACAGCAATACTGTCCTCACAGCTGTGCAATGTCACAATTGAGCTGTTTGCACTGAATAAAATTTCTTTTGACCACACCCTAGGTTGGGGATTCCTGTTGGTGTTGAATTGGTGCCAGCGACCATCAGCTGACTCTACCCATCACACAAACTGGGAAAACAACTATACACTAGGCTGGAAAAAGTAATGTCAATATATGGTAACACCTAGAGCAACCACTCAAAGTGATAGACTTTATTTATTTTAAAATTTTATACCTATTTATAAAGCTATAATAAATAAATCTAAATGAGACCTTAAAGGTGTTCAAGTAATACCGAAAGGCAAGAAAACAGAGATAAAGGGATAGACACCAAAGGAACAAACAGAAAATAATAGTAAAATAGCAGACGTAAGCCCTAAAATCTCAAAAATTGTTTTAAATGTAAATGATATCAAAACATCAATAAAAATACAGAGATTGGTGGAGTGGGTTTAAAAATATTTCAGTTTTTACTGGATGACAAATAAAGGCTGTCATTAAGAAATTCACTGCAAACATAATGACAGCGTTAGCTTGAAAGTGAAAGAATGGAAAAAGTTATATACATTTCAAGCATTAATATTTAAAAGGAGAAGTGCTAATGTTAATATCACACAAAGGAGACTTTAGTGCAAAGAAAATTACTAGAGAAAAGGAGGGAGATTACATAATGATAGAAGCATCAGTTCACTAAGAAGATATAGCAATTATAATCCTAAATGCTTATGTACTAAACAACTCATCTAACTCCATGAAGCAAAAACTGATAGATCTGAAAGGAGAAACAGACAAAGCCACCATTATGCTTAGGACTTCAAGATCTCACTAAGAGAACACAGAATGCTCCACTAGGCAATAACAGAATAAATATTCTTTTCATGGGGCATTTACCAAGACAGGCTATATTCTGGGCCATAAAACAACCTTAACAAACTTAAAAGAATTGAAATCATACATAGAATGTGTCTGACCATAATTTATTTACCTTAGAAATCAATAAGGTAAAGACAAAAGAAACATCTTCAAACACTTGGTAAACAGTTAACACATTTCTAAATAATCCATGAGACAGAAAAGAAGTCTCCAAGAAAATACAATAATAAATAGAACGAGGGCCTAGCCGGCATGGCTCAATGGTTGAGTATCAACTTATGAACCAGGAGGTCACGGTTTGATGGGACAACAATAATCAAGTCCCAATTTCAGCAGGAGAGACTAAGTAAACCACAAGAAGTCACGCCTAGAGCATCCAGTTCAGGAGTTCAAGGAGACTGCACCATTGGGTCCCACAAGACATTTACTACAAAAGGCCACTCCATGAAGCTTGGGAGTCATAGAAACAAACTAAAATGGGGAGACAAAGAAAAAAACCCCAAACAAAAGAAAAGGAAGAAGCTCCAGAAAAGACCTAAATGAGATAGAGGAAGCAATTTATTAGACAGAGTTCAGAGTAATGGTTATAAGGAACTTAATGAGAACTCTAAGGAATTGATGGGAACTATAAGAAGCTTAGTGGGAACTGTATCAGCATCAAAAAGAACATAGAAACCGTGAATAAGAACCAGTCAAAAATGAAGAGAATTATATCTGGCATCGGGAATACACTGGAAGGAATTAAAAGCAGGCCTGATGATGCAGAGAATCAAATCAGTGATCTCTTTTATAATTACATAAAAAATATCTAGAAATAAACTCAACCAAGAAGGTATAAGATCTATATTTGAAAAATTACAAGATACTGAATAAATAAATTGAAGAAGACACAAATAAACGGAAGCATGTGCCATGTTCAGTGATGGCAATAATTAGCATCATTAACATGTCCATACTAGCCATAGCAATTTATAGATTCAATGCGATTTTTTTAATCAAAATACCAATGGCGTATTTCACAAAACTAGAACCACAATAAAACCCTATAGCCATAGCAATCTTATGAAAGAAGAACAAAGTTGGGGAAAAGACTAGACAGATGTATGAAAAAAAGAAAAAGAAAAAAGAAACTAGATCACTTTCTTACATCACATACAAAAATAAACTCAAAATGTATTTAATACTTTAATGTAAGATTTGAAACCATAAAATTCCTAGAAAAAAAATATAAGCAGTGCAAACTCAGACATTTCTCTTAGTAATATTTTTTTTCTGACATATCTCCTTAGGCAAGAAAACAAACAAGCAAACAAATGAGACTACATCAAAATAAAAAGTTTTTGCACAGCAAAGGAAACTATAAAAAAATAAAAAGACAACACAATAGATGGAAGAACATATTTGCCAATGATACATCCAATATGGGGTTAATATCCAAAATTTATAAAGAATTCATCATATTCAACACCAAAAAGAAACAATTCAATGAACAAAATGGGCAGAGTACCTGGATAGACACTTCTCCAAAGAGTGCATACAGATGGCTAATTGACATATGAAAAGATGCGCAACATCATTACTCATCAGAGAATGCAAATTAAAACCACAATGAGATATCATCTCACACCTGTCAGAAAGGCATCATAAATAAATCAACAACAGGAAGTGTTGATCAGAATATGGAAAAAGGGAATCCTTATGCACTGTTAGTGGGAATGCAGATTGGTGTAACCACTATGAAAAACAGTATGGAGGTTTCATAAAAATTAAAAATTAAACTGCCTTTGATGACCAGCAATTCCGCTTCTGAGTGTATATTCAAAGAAACCCAAAACAGTAATTTGAATGAGTATATGCACTCCTATATTCATTACACAATTATTTACAATCACCAAAAAAGTAGAAGCAACCCAAGCGTCCATCAGTAGATATATATATATATATATATATACCACCTTTTCATTAATATATATATATATATATATATATACATCCCACCACTTTTTCATTCACTCATCTACTCATCTACTATATGGCTGAGTAATATTCCATATTTAATTCATTCATCTACTTTATGGCTGAGTAATATTATATATATATATATATATATATATATATATATATATATATATCACCACTTTTTCATTCACTCATCTAATATATATATTACTCAGCCATAAAAAGGAATGAACAGCATGGATGCAGCTAGAGGATATTATGCTAAGCAAAATAAGTCAATCAGAGAAAGACAAATACAATATGATTTCATTATATGTGAAATCTAAAGAGCAAAATAAATGAGCAAACAAAACAGAAATAGATGCATCAATATAGAGATCAGATTAATAGTTGCCACAGGGAGGGGAGTTGGGGGTGCAGGTAGAAAAGTTGAGGGAATTAAGAAGTATGAATTGATAGTTACAAAACAGCCACAGGGACATATGTACAGCATAGGGAATATAGTCAATAATACTTTAATAACTATGTACGGTGTCAGGAGGGTACTTGAAATATCAGGGGACCACTTTGAAAAGCATATGATTATGTAACCATTGTGCTGTACAACTGAAACTGATACAAAATACTATTGAATGTAAACTGTAATCTATATATATAAGACTAAGCAACCATCACAACCGAAACAACTGAGCATGGGGTAACCAGGCTGACTGGGGGGTTAGTGAGGGATGACCAAACAACTAAACAGTGGGCTGCGTGGGGGAACCAGGCCAGTGGGGGGGGGCGGGCAATTAGGAGTGACCAGGTCGGCAGGAGGGGGCAGTGAGGCGTGACCAGGCTGGGGGGGGAGGGGAGGGCAATTGGGAACGACCAGGCCAGCAAGGGGGGCAGTTAGGGGTGATCAGGCAGGCAAGTAGGTGAGCCATTAGGATTGTGAGAGGGATGTCTGACTATCCCCAAGGGGTTATGGATTGGAGAGGGTGCAGGCTGGGCTGGGGGGACTCCCTCCTCCCCTCCCCTCCCCTCCCCCATGCATGAATTTCATGCATCAGGCCTCTAGTTGAAAAATAAAAAATAAAATAAATTGGACTCCACAGGGTTACACCTTTTGGCACTTATTTGTTAAACCAAACCCAGTTACCATAAGACCCAACCAAGGTTCCTAGTTCTTAGCACTTACACAGAAGAAATGAAAGCCTATAGTCGCAGACAGACCTGGCCGCAGTAGCTTTAGGTATGATTTTCTTAAACTGGAAACAGCTCAAATATCTCGCAACAGGCAAACGAGCCCATGAACTCCAGTGCACCCACGACGTGGAATCCCTCTCCAGCAGTAAGTGGAGTGAGGCACAGACCCACACAATCCCAGGCGCGGATCTCACAGCCATTCTGCTGACTCGAAACCAACATATGCTAGTACAGGATGTGGGTATGAAGTTCTCCAGCAGGCAAAGCTGGCCTGGCAGTGACCAAAGGCGTGGCTGCCCGAGGCCAGTGTGGGGCCGGGCAGGGCGGGGACAAGGGGCCAGCTGGCTGGAGGGAGCTTTCCAGGGTGAGGGAAATGCCTGCCCAGGTGCCATCAGGATGCATCCAGCTCTACAGGAAAATGGGTGAATGCTACAATATGGAAATCAATAAGGATGACCTTATTTTTTTTTTAAATTATTTTTTTCTATTTAAATATATTTTTATTGATTTCAGAGAGGAAAGGAGAGGGAGGGAGAGAGAGATGAACATCAATGATGAGAGCAAATTATTGATCAGCTGCCTCTTAACGCCCCCTACAGAGGATCCAGCCCACAACCAGGGCACGTGCCCTGCCCAGGAGTTGAACTGTGACCACCTGGTCCAGAGGTCAATGCTCAATCACTGAGCCACACCAGCTGGGCCAGACTCTATTTAGATAAATTTGAGATTTTTTTTTTTTTAACTGGAATTCCTAATCTAAATCGTATTTTGGAACAAACACTAAATACTTAAAAAGTTTTACTTTGAAGATCAGTTAGAATAGCGGGAGTTTGGTACATTTTGTACACATGTAATACCTTAATCAATAAATAAAAATTGGGGGGAAAAATAAAAATATAGGAATGATCTCCTGTTAAAGTTGTGTGGGTATCAGATAAAGTATTAGATTAAAAACATGAAAAAGCAACACAAAGCATGACTATATTCAGTAGGAAATAAAGGTTGACTTTAAAACATCTTTCATGTCTCCCCATCATCTGAGGCAGGAGCCCTGTCTTTTCGTACCCCTATCCCCACCCCCACCCCCACCCCCCACACCCCCAACGGCCCTGCTTGGCTGAATGGCTCATGTTTGCTTCAGGACTGGAGTCTTCCGTGTGAGAGAACTGTTCCTCTCGTCTCCTGTGGGCAACTATGTGCAGCCCGCAGCCTGCAGTCTCCTGGGACTGCGCGGGCTCCCTTCACCCCGGCCGCTCAGGCCTGCCTGCTCCTCCAGGCTTTTGGTTTGGGCGTTCCCTGGTTCCCAGACTGAGTTGGTCTCCTGTGGGTCCTTGGCTCTTGCCACAGTGTCCCAGAGCTGAGATGTTGCTTTGTCCCACTCCCCTGGGATGTCCCCGGGGGAGGATAGCTCAGCATCCCCTCCGCAGGCTGACCTGGGGGCGCTGGGCCCTCTGCTCAGGGTGGAACAGAGCACTGCGCCCCGTCCCCCAGCCGCCGTACCTGGCAGGTCAGGAAACGCAAGCCTGACAGGTGGGGTGGGCCTGGCTCCGGGTTCAGAGCTGATTCGTTAAAGGTTTTATGAAAACATGCTAAATAGACCGTGCAATTGCAAGAGTAAGTTCTTCTCTGGTGGAAATTACTCAGCCATTTGGTTTTTATTTTTGCAAACGTGGCTCGGTCCTTTTGAACACTCACTTGATATGCCTTTGCTGCCAAAGCAACAGGAAGATATGCTTTGAATTCTCTGTAAAACCCCCGTGTAAACACCAGGCTTAGGGGTAATTGCAACAGAACACCAGCCCTGCCCGGGGACCCCTCACGTGGCCTTCCCTCCCCGACTACTGCAGGGAAGCACACCGCCCCTGGGAGCCTCCGGCAGCACCCGCTGCCCGAAGCTCAGGTCTGAGGGTGCCAGGGAGAGAGGCGGCTTCTGGCAGGGTTTTCTCTGCCGGGACAGGGAGCTCCCGCTTCCTGGGGCTGCTGGCCTTTGGGGTCATGTGGGTCCTGGTTAGCTCTGATCTCTGAGGCCTCGTTCTGGGAGCCTCCGCTCAGGCTGAGCAGCTCCAGTCCCTCCTGCCTCCCCCATGGTGTCCACACTCCAGCCCCCCTCTTGCTGACCCACGCAGTTGGACCTGCCCCTCCTGCCACATGGGCCAGCCTTTCCTACAATCTCCCCTCCCCGCAGCCTGCTCAGCACACCTGTCCCCTCTCCTGGGGGGCCACTGCCTGGGCCTTCCATCTGCCTTCCTGTTTGGGGCCCCTGGGCACCTCGCAGCAGCTCCCCGAAGCTCCCAGCAGGATAGCGTTCTCTGGCTGTACAGCCTTCGGGGTGCTCAGAGGTGGGTGTGGTACCCCTCGCTCTCCCCAGTCCGGACTGTGCTGGCTCAGGGCTGGAGCGCGCGCCAGCCTGGAAAGCACTGGCCTGGGGCAGGACGTTGACATGGACATCCTAGTCCTCTGATACAGTAGACAGGACGTCCCGAAGACGGGTTCTGAACTCTTACACCCAGCCGGGCGAGGCCAGGAAAAGGGGTTGGGGCTTCTGTAGGACCCTCAGGGGCTGTTTTTGCTGCCGGGAGGCCCCTGCACAGAGCCTCATTCACATCCAGGCCCGGGACAGCAGCTGGCACAGGCACCCCCCAGCTGCCCAGAGCCCAGGCCGCCTGCCGCCGAGCCGCCCCGGAGCCGAATGCAGACCAGTTTGCCGAGAACCAGCGGAGTGGCTTCGGGACGGTCCGGGGAAGCGTGGGTGAGCCGTGCCCATCGCCCGCAGGCACAGGGCCCGCTGAGCACAGGGAGTGGCAGAGCGGGGCACACGTGTGCTGGTGAGTGGCCTCCAGGAGCCTCGTGCTCGCACCCCCATGTGTGACGTGAAGAGTTGGAGGCCAAGACCCACAGAAAGGGGCATGCAGCCTGAGTTACATACTACCTCACTTCACTCATTCACTCATTCACTCATTCCCTTGTCACTCTCCCAGCATCTGCTGGTGCCGGCCTGAGGCCGAGCGGTGCTCTGACCCAGTGGGGAGTCCTTCGGCTCTCGGTGGACAGAGCAGCAGGGAGGCCTGCAGGACCACGTGGGCTGCCGGGAGAGGAGGCCGTGGCCCCGTCTGGGAAGGCGCAGGAGGGGCCAGGCCAGGGGGAGGCGGTAGGATGGGTGACAATGTACTCGCGGTGGGGCCAGCACAAAAGCTGGATGTGACAGTGTTAGGGTGGGTGGCCCAGGCAGGGGCCTCTGACCCATCCTCGCTGAGCCTAGCCTCCACTCAAGACTGGAAGCTCCTGCCTCCCCCGGTTCACACTCCTGCGACGGGGCCTCCCTCTGCCGACAGCTCCTTCCCTCCGGCTGAACTCGCCCTGAGGACGGCTCGCACTGTGTCCAGGGCTCCGGCCTGGGGGGCAGCAGGGCGGTGCTGCAGACCGTCCTTGTGGGGCAGAAAAGGAGCTGCCAGCACCAAACCTGGTGCAACCACAATCGGCCAGACGGGCTCTGGACAGCCACTCGGCCTCTTTAAGCTTCCGTCTCCTTGTCTGTGAAGATGGGGCTGGTCTAGAACTGAGGTCAAGTACAGCCATGTCTGGGAAACTCGGGACTCCTCTGCTGGCACGAGTGGCTGACAGCTGTAGCTGGAGAACGCCCTCTGCACTGGCCAGCGAGTGTCTGCCCCCCCGGCCAGCCGTGGACACGGCTGGGAAGTCTGAGGTGTGCGCCCTCACCCACTCTGCACTCGGAGGCTGGCCTGCCTGGAGGCCTGGGTGGTCGGAGGCCCTGGCACTCTAGTGTCCTGGGGTGCATACGGTGAAGGGGAGCAGCCATGACCCCCCATGGGGAGCCTCCATCATCCCGTTCTCGTTACAAGCGTTGCTGAGAGAAAATGCAAGCCGGCTAGACTTCTGTGCCGGAGGAAAGGGCCCACCGCCCGGCCGCATGGGGGGAGTGGCTGTGGAGTCCCTGCCCTTCACCTTGGCCGATGCCGGTCTCATTGTCTGTCACCCTCAATAGCCGTCCCCCGGCCAGGCTGGCTCCCCCATAAGCCGACCAAGACGAGAGCTCAAGGGCAGCGGTGTGCTGGGAGGGCCCTGGGGCTGGGCGCGGGAAATGAGGCGCAGAAGGAAGGCGCTAAGCAAAGGAGGATTAGGGCGGACACTCGGGGGCTCCCGTAGGACTGAACCTCGGCTTCCCCATCGCGTGGGCCGAGGCCTCTGCCACGGCTCCTGTCGGCAGCGGGTGAGGACCCAGGCACCTCGTCCGGGCGGGTCCACGTTCCCTACAAAGGCAGAGGCTCCACACAGGGTCCCGGGCCAGACTGAGCGGCCAAGGCAGCCGGCACACACGGGGAGTCCGTCTTCAGGGACACACACCTGGCACGTGTCCTCTCCTGGCGCTTGGCTGGGGACTCCCAGAGGATCCAGAAACTGTTCCTCATAGGCCACTGCCATGTGGACACCCACCTTCTGACGGAGCTCCTGGGGCTCGCAGCCACACTGAGCGCCCCCTTACTGGCACAGCGCTGGGAGTTACTGGGCCGCCTCCCTGTTCCCGCCTCTCTGCCCTCTCCCTCCCGCCAGGCCCATGGAGAGGCCGGGGGAGGTGGTGCCGCCTCCGCCCTGGCTCCTCAGCTCCCTCCTCTTCTGTAAACCACGGAGCTTCCTTGTTGCATGAAAATCTCCATTCTGTCAACAAATGCTCCCTGAGTCATGGTGGCCGAGCTGGAGGCAGCCCTGTTTCCTGGGAGACAAGACATTAGGAAGGCTGCCCGGCCGGGTGCAAAGTGAGGGGAGACGAGGAGGGCCCGGGAGGAGACCAGGGAAGTGGGGCCCAGGCACTCAGTCCTCATGGGGGGCTGAGAGGACCCACGAGGAGTGCAGGCAGGCACGGCCTGGGGGGGACTGAGCTGGAGTCTGGGTGCTGGGAGGAGGGCCTGGGGGTGGGAGGCTGAGCTGGAGTCTGGGTGCTGGGAGGAGGGCCTGGGGGAACTGAGCTGGAGTCTGGGTGCTGGGAGGAGGGCCTGGGGGGGACTGAGCTGGAGTCTGGGTGCTGGGAGGAGGGCCTGGGGGGGCTGAGCTGGAGTCTGGGCGCTGGGAGGAGGGCTTGGGGGGGGGGGGACTGAGCTGGAGTCTGGGCGCTGGGAGGAGGGCTTGGGGGGGGGCTGAGCTGGTGTCTGGGCGCTGGGAGGAGGGCCTGGGGGGCGCTGAGCTGGAGTCTGGGTGCTGGGAGGAGGGCTTGGGGTGGGGGGACTGAGCTGGAGTCTGGGCGCTGGGAGGAGGGCTTGGGGGAGCACTGAGCTGGAGTCTGGGCGCTGGGAGGAGGGCCTGGGGGGGGGGGCTGAGCTGGAGTCTGGACGCTGGGAGGAGGGCTTGGGGGGGGGGCTGAGCTGGTGTCTGGGTGCTGGGAGGAGGGCCTGGGGGGGGGACTGAGCTGGAGTCTGGGTGCTGGGAGGAGGGACTGTGGGGGGGGGACTGAGCTGGTGTCTGGGTGCTGGGAGGAGGGACTGTGGGGGGGCTGAGCTGGTGTCTGGGTGCTGGGAGGAGGGCCTGGGGGGGGGGGCTGAGCTGGTGTCTGGGTGCTGGGAGGAGGGCCTGGGGGGGGCTGAGCTGGTGTCTGGGTGCTGGGAGGAGGGCCTGGGGGCGGGGGCGCGGACTGAGCTGGTGTCTGGGCCTGGGGAGCGGAGGGAAGGGTGAGGGAGAGGCCACCTGCCTCTGTGGTGATGGCCTTTGGCGTGGGAAGTAGGCAGTGGAACCGAGGGGTGCAGGAGAGTCCCGTAAGGCCTCTCAAACTCAGCGTCCCTCCCCCGCCCCAGGCCTTATTCGAGGTGAGCAAGGCCTGGCCCTCAGTGCGAGGCCAGCCTGTGGCCGTGCTCCCCTTGCCCGCTCTTCGCTCTGGTCCCCCACCTCCTGCGGCTGCTGCCAGGGAGCCGGCCGGTGCGGATCAAAAGGCCCGGCCAGCCCCATCAGGGAAACATCACATTGCTCTGGAATGAGGTGATTTCGAGCAGCCGATGCAAGGAAATGGGTATTTATGTAACGGTGGGCATGGTTTTTATTTTCTCTAATTTTCAGATTACTTTCGATTAGGCCTCTTCGGAGCAGAAAAGGCTTGAAGTGAAATAGATCCTGCCTAAATCATTATGGCCGCCCAGCCCCGGGCTGCCTCTGCAGACAATTACCCCGGACCCCGGGGTTAGGGGGCAAACTCCAGGCCGGTGCTCAGGCAGAGAGCCCGGGCCGGCCGGGCCTCTGTGCTGGTGGACACACAGCGGCCATTGATTCCGACGTCCCTCCGGCCACGGGGCTGGGGGAGGGAGCGGGAGCGTAATTCCCACCAACATCTGGACTCTATCTCTCCCCCTGCCTCCCACTCGGGACAAGGGGGCGGGGGAGAGGGAGAAAGGAAAAAATGCCCAGGCCAAATTCAAATGCTTTCATAAATTTTGCCCCAGAAATGTTTTGACGTGAGTATTTTTGTCAGTCTCCAGCGTTTGCCAAAAGAAACTCAACTCCACACGAAGCTCAAATGCATTCTCTAGCTGACTCCGGAGCAGGGAGGCGAGCTGCTGCCCGCACCTGTGAGGCCTGGCGGCGCCTTGCTGAACGGGGTGAGGGGGGGGGTGAAGGGGCGGAGAGAGCTGGTGTGGGCACCCCGGGCCTTGGGCATGCAAGCGGGGCCCTGGTGTCTGCCTAGCGGAGGCCTGTTTGGGCTCCTGCAGCTGGGGGTGTCTCCCCCACGCCCATCCCGGGCAGGTCCATCCCGGGGTCCCGCTGAGTGTGGGCGCAGGGCAGGGGAACGGGCCTGGACTGAGGATGGAACCTGCGAAGGCAGAGATGGTCACCTCGGGGGGATGAGCAGGGTCCCCTGCAGCGGGAAGGAGGCAATTTGGTTTTCTTTTTCCCCACTGTCCCGCCTTCACTTTCCTGTAATCAATGTAAGCTACTGAAAAGGCCATTTTAAAATGTATATCTTTCTCTGTCCCTCAAAAAATTCAAAATAGAATTACCGAATGAGCTAAAATTTCATTTCTGGGCAGACACCCCAAAGGCTCGGAGGCAGCGGCTGGAGCTATCGGCACACCCACGTTCCCGGCCGCGTCCACAGCAGCCGGCACAGGAGGCCACACAGGTGCGCTGAGGACATGCGGCATCTGCGCACCACGGAGCACCGCTCCTCCGGAGCACACTCCTCCGGACGCCGCGACGCCTGGCGAGCCTCGTGCGGAGGGAAACAAGCCCGTTCCACCGACAGGAGTCCCTGGAGCCGTCACACCGAGACGGAGGGCGAGGGGGCGGGGAGTGCGTGCTCAGTGGGCGCGGTGTCAGGTTTGCAAGATGAGAAGATGGCCTGGGGTGGGGGTGAGGTGGGGTAGGGGTGAGATTGGGAGTGAAGGGAAGGAGGGGTTAACAATGTGAATGTACTTAATGCCACTTAAAAACGGTGACAGTGATCGATTTTATATTTTGCATATTTTATCACGATTTTAAAAAAATCTGAGATACGGGCCCTCTCCTTGTCAAACCAGTTGTCTTCTCCAGGGCACAGGCCCTCCTCACAGGCCTCCCGGGGCTGTGACCCAGACAGACCCTGCGCCATGTGCTCCGCCTTCCCTGTCCTGGGCCTTGGTTTTCATCCACAGGAGGGGACCCTGGCTCTCCGCAGGAGGCGGCAGATGTGCCCCCAAAGGTGTCCAGGGCACGGTGGCCATGGGGACAGCCCTGGGTCCACGCCCTCTCTGGCCGGTCTGGCTCCGGAGCCAGGTCCTCCCTGAGGGCACCACGCGGGGGAGCTTCCGAAGGGCGGAAGGCGTCTGAGCCAGGTGGGATTCTGAGCTGGAGGCAGGAGATACAGCCCCCCGTGGGGACCCTGTTAGGGGCAAGCTTCAAACTCTCCCACGCCTCAGTTTCCCCATCTGTAGACGGGGCAGTGACACGTAAGTGCCAACCTGAGAGGTGCCACGAGGACGGAGCGAGAGCCGCCCCGCGCAGGCAGCTCCGGCTCCGGCCGCTGTTCACCAGGCCGGTGCTCGCAGCGGCGCCAGACATAGCAACTGGGCAGCAGCGACGGCTGAGATCATTTGTACCTGAAACCAGGGTCCTGTGTCTTTATTTGTTTGCTTCTTCTAAAATAGTCAACTGAATCTCAGAATGGGTTAATTTCCAAAATATATAGAAAACTCATACAACTTAACAGAAGAAAGACAAGCAATGCAATAAAAATGGTCAAAGGACCTAAATCGAAGCCCAAGAGACATATGAAAACATGCTAACGTCACTAATCATCTGAGAGGTGCAAATTAAAATGACAATGAGATACCACCTCACACTGTCAGAATGGCCATCATCAACAAGTCAACAAACGACAAGTGCTGGCGAGGTTGCAGAGAAAAAGGAACCCTCGTGCACTGCTGGTGGGAATGCAGGCTGGTGCAGCCACTGTGGAGAACAATATGGAGTTTCCTCAAAAAACTAAAAATGGAACTTCCATTTGACCTAGTAATCCCACTTCTAGGAATATATCCCAAGAAACTAGAAACACCAATCAGAAAGGACATATGCACCCCTAGGTTCACAGCCAGGCAATTCACCATAGCTAAGATTTGGAAACAGCCCAAGTGCCCATCCGCAGATGAGTGGATAAAAAGCTGTGGTACGTCTACACCACGGAATACTATGCAGCTATAAAAAAGAAAGAACTTTCACCATTTGCAACAGCATGGAGGGACCTGGAGAGCATTATGAAAAGTGAAATAAGCCGGTCAGAAAAAGTATCACGTGTTCTCACTCATCTGTGGAAGCTAATGAACAACATAAACTGATGAATAAAATAGAACCAGAGACATGGAAGCATGGAACAGATTGACACATTTCAGAGGGAAGGCAGGGATGGGGGATGGGGGGAGGGATTGATTAACGGGGGAATTTACATGCATAACCCAGGGCCACAGGCCATAGAGCGGTGAAGGCCTGGGAGGGGCAGGTCCCGGGTGGAGGGGGTCAATGGGGAAAAGACGCACAAGAAATCTGTAATACTTTCAACAATAAAGATAACTTAAAAATAAAATAGGATAGAATAAAATAACCTGCTGGTTGTCCTGTAGGCCCAGACCTGGGATGCGGCCAGATTTTCCTGGTGGTTGCAGGCTGGGTCGGGGAGCAGTGACAATGAGACATGGCGGACAGACAGGTCAGAGGGCAGAAATGAGGTGGCAGAGAGCACACAGGGCGGCCCTGGGCACAGAGGCACCGCCTCCAGGACAGGTGAGCAGTGTGAGTGGCGGCGTGGCCAGTCCCTGCCCTCGAGCCGAGCTGGCTTGTTCCTGTCCCGTCTGGTCCCTGTCACGTCTCATCATCTGGCTCACAGTCCTAGGACAGGACCCTGGCACCTGGACCGCATCCTACCTGCAGAAAGGGCTTGGGTGCCTGCGCACTGATTACAAGGGCTTAGCCTCAGTTCCCAGCCAATCAGGAGATGGCGTGGCTGGCCGTGTGGGCATCCTTCCTCCCGAGGCCATGGCCAGCTCACACCTCGGACTGCAGGGGCCCCCTGGCCTGTGGGCAGCTCTCACCAGTGGGATGCCCAGAGGCGCCGTGTCCCTTCAGTCCTGAGATTCCACTGCGAGGGGAGGCCTCCCGATCGCTTTGCTTGGCACGGAGGCACCAGGACTGGGCAGCCCTCCAGCTGGTGCTGAGTCAGGCCGGCTCTGAGTCCTCCCCATGCGTCACCGAGGACATCAATCACAGCGAGTGACGCCAGCGACGAGGGCCCTGCCGATGACGTGGGCGCAGAGCACGAGGCGTGATCTTTGCTGTTCTCAGCCGCCGTGACCCGGGCCTGCTTTTACTGTAGCAGAGCGATCCTGACTGTGAGAGACCTTGCTCCTGGGAATCTGGACCTCAGGTTTCCTAGAAGAAAATTAGGGGCTCTGGCCACATGAGGCTCAAGCTTCCACATGGCAGCAAGCGGATGGGCCGAGCGGCGGCCTTATTTGGGGCAGGGCCTCTCCACTCTGCCTGCTTGTCCTTGTGCGGTCACTCACCCGTGCGACCACTCTGACACTGGTATTTGCTGCCCCGGGGGCCCCTCAGGGCCTCTGTCTCGGAGTCTCGGAGTCTCACCACTGCCTTGAACTCCCACCCCAAGGAGAGTTTCTGAGACTCAACCACCTGGTGCAGGAGGCACTGCTGCCCGCTAGGGACCTTTGTATCCAACACGGGGCACGAAGCTCAGGGGGGGGTAGGTGTTCGTAATGCATTTGCTGACTCACAAACCCCGACACTCATGGGACGGCATTGTCAGCGGGTGGGAGCTGCCCCCATGGGTAAGTCTGCCCACTCTCTGGGCTACCCACTCCATTTCTGTCTGCCAGGGGGGTGGGATTTTATTCTAACAGCTCAGAAGGAGGTGGTGGGGGGCTGGAGAAGGAAGCCAGTGCAGCACAGAGCGGGGAGGTAACCTGGTCAAAGCCACACAGCTCGTGAGGAGTGGATGTGGCTGGCCCAAAGCCAGGGCGCCCATTAGCTCACGGGGCTTTCTCATGCGGCTTCTCAGAGAGAAATCAAGCTCTCTTGCTTCTCTACTACTTTCCTCAAAGGTCGTCAGGCTTCCGAGGGTCTTCAATGAACAGTGAGCCTTCCTCCTCTCCAGAAGCGGTGTCACCTTTTACACTGCCCCCCAGTGGCACATGTCCCACTCTCTCAGGGTGCTCCCTCCGCTTTGGGGAGCCTGCTTCGTTCCACTTCCATCCTCACATTCCTGGAAAAAAAAAAAAAAAAAAAAAAAGATCAGATCAAGAGAAGACACCTTTTTCCAGGCCATCCACCTCAAGTGCACAAGAGCGATCAGGCAGCCACCAAAACTCTCCTTCACCGCGAGGCAAGCACTGCTCTGGAGCAGGTCCCACGCCTGGAGGCAGGCATGCTGGCCCTCCTGTTCCGGTGAGGAAAACCAGGCTCACAGGTGTGGGGTGACTGCACCAGGACGTGCAGGGGTCCGGGGGCAAACACTGAACTAAACCTTCTGCTTCCAAAGGCAGCGTCTCCTCGCCTCTGCCGGAGGAAGGGTCTTCTCAACTCTAGAAATCGGGAGGAAATGTTCGCGCAGACCTGGGTTCCGTGAGAGCCTCTCTGGGCCAGGGGTCCTCGTGCGTGACATGGGCGAGCACACCGCATGCAGTATGGGGGGGATCAGCTGTGCCTGGAAGCGGCTCAGGCAATGGTTAGTTCTGACTGCTGACTCACACCCAGGCCACTTCTGGAGCGGCTGGGCGTCGAAGGCGCCAGCTGTGAGATCAGGACTGCCCTCTGGACCCAGATGAGCCTTTCCCCTTCAGCTGAAGAATTAAGAGGGCGAAACTTGGGGAAAAGTTTTCTTCCTTCATCTTCCTTCTTTGGGGATTAAAATATCTGTCTGTTTATGGTGGAAGTGAGCATGCCCCAGCGTAAGGGAGATATCTGTGTGGAGGCTGGATTGGGAGAGGTGCAAGTCAGGCCCTAAGCAGCCAAGTTGGCCAGGATGCTGAGCTCCCTCCCTCCCTCCCTCCCTCCCTCCCTCCCTCCCTCCCTCCCTCCCTCCCTCCCTTCCTCCCTCCCTCCCTCCCTCCCTCCCTCCCTCCCTTCTTTTTTCTGTTTTTTTTTTTTTTTTTTTTTTTTTGTGTGTGTGTGTGTGTGTGTGTGTGTGTGTGTGTGTGTTTTGCTTTGTTTTTGTGGCAAAATACTGTATACATACAATAAAATTTACCATTTAATCATTGTAAGTGTACAGTTAAGGGATGGCATTAAGTATATTCACAACACTGTACAATTGTTACCGCTGTCTACCTCAAGAACGGATTTTCATCATCCCCCAAAAGAAACATTCCAGCCTTTAAGCAACAACTCCCCGTTCCCCCTCCACCAGACTGTAGGAACCTTTGCTCTACTCTCTGAGTTTTCCTGTGCTAGGAACTTCATCTGAGTAGAATCATACAATAGGTGCCCTTTTGTGTCTGGCTTATTTTACGTATCATGTCTTTAAGTTCATCCATGTGGTAGCAAGTGTAAGAATGTCACTTCTTTTTATGGATGAATAATATCCTATTATATGTATATATCATGTTTTGCTTATCCATTTATATGTTGATGTATATTTGGGTTATTTCTACCTTTTGGTTATAAATAATGCTGCTATGAACACAGTGGACAAGCATCTGTTTGAATCTCTGTTTTTAGTTCTTTAAGGTATATGCTTAGAAGTGGGACTACTGAGGCACATGGTAATTCTATGTTTAATGGTTCCAGGAACAATTATAATATTTTTTATAGCAACAGGACCATTTTACTTTCCCATCAGTGATGTGTGATAGTTCCAATTTCTCCACATCTTCCATAACACTTTTTAAAAATACATATGTTTTTATTTATTTCAGAGAGGAAGGGAGAGGGAGATAGAGATATGAACATCAATGATGAGAGAGAATCGCTGCCTCTTGTACATCTCCTTTCAGGGACCAGGTCTGAAACCTGGGTTTGTGCCCTTAACTGGAATCAAACCCAGGACCCCTTAGTCCTTAGGCTGACACTCTATCCACTGAGCCAAATCAGCTAGAGCAACACTTGTTATTTTTCCCCCCAAAAAAACCCAAAAACAACAGCCATCCTAGTAGGTGCGAGGTGGTATCTGGTTGTGGTTTTGACTTTAGATTTTTTGACATTAGATTTTCCTATCTAATGACTGATAATATGGAGCATCTTTCCATGTGCTTGTTGGCCATTTGAATATCTTCTTTGAAAAAAAAATGTCTCCTCAATTCTTTGTCCTTTTTGTTTTGAATTATTTGATTTTCACTGTGGAGTGGTAGTTGTTTACTTATTTTGTTATTAATTAATTCCTAACTGAATATATTATTTGCAAATATTTTCTCCCATTCTGTGGATTTTATGTTCATTCTCCTGAGTATATCCTCTGATGCATAAAAATTCTTAATTTTTTTCATCATTAGGAGAGAATTTTATTTTAGAAGTGTCATCTTAAGCTGCAGGAATGTCCATTAAACATCACAATGACACATGCCAAAGAAGAAGCCTTGTTGTCAAAATGCCCACTTCACCCACCCAAACTTCTCAAACCCACCCTTGTGGGCCTTCCATACCCCCCTTTTAAAAAGTGTGTGTTTTTTTCTTTTTTTATGCAAGAGAAAGTAGACAGATACAGGTTGGTACATGCTAACTGTCCACATTCACAGAGACAGTGTAACCTCTGAGCCCAGTACCACAGAGGAAGGAAGAAAGCACTAGAATTCTGTGCCCTCCTACCCAGGGCCAGCACCCTCCAGCTAAGGGAGCAGAAGGGTTTTCTTTTTTCCTTTTTTCCTGCAGAGCACATGGTATTGACTCCATAAAGCTTTGGTTGAGATGGGGGGAGGGGGGAGGAGAGAGAGGGGAGGGGGGAACTATGAATTTGGAACAGAAAGGGGCAGGTATTCTTTCCCCACTGTATTCTGTCAAGGTACATCCCCCCACCCCCTCGCCTGCTCCCAAAGGTGAGACCCATGGTGTAAAGGAGAGAAAAGTGACCTCAAATACAGGGCCGCTGAGCACAAGAGGAAAAATCAGGTACCCTTAGGGCTTCTCGAGGCAGGAGGACAGGAAGTCTCCCAGGCTGAGTTCAGCAGCATTCTTTCCCGCTCCCATTTCACAGCTGAGGACATCGAGGCTCACTGCACCCCAAGCATCTGGCCTTGGTTGTGTCAGCAGGATTTCCTCCCTCACTTCCTGGCTGGAGCAGGTTTGAGGCCAAGGAACTCACACCTGGGCCAGCTCCCAGGGACTGGAGAAAATTTGAAAAGGATCCATCAGTGTTCCATTAGTCATCTCCTCCTTCCTCTTCCTCTCCTTCCTTCCCCTCATCATCATCTTCCTCATCTTCACCTTCATCCTCATCCCCTTCATCAATATCTTCCAACTCTTCCTCTTCATCATCATCACTGCCTGCTCCTTCCCCTTCCTCATCAACGATGTCTGGATGGAAGCAGTATTGTAATGGATTTGGCCAAATATCCTCTTTGATGACTTCTCCTAACTCATCTGCACCCGCCTAAGAATGGTCAGTAACCTCTGGAAAGGAGCCTCTGGTTCCTCTGCCGCCCCTCCCTGCTGGCTTCATTCTGTGTTTGACTTAACATTTCGTCAAATCCTTTCCAGATTTCCATTCAATTTCAGTGGACTTTGAAGATGCATTACCACTCCCATCCAGATACAATTCTCTAGAGAGAACTTTTGAAGTAAGGATTTTCATCAAAATAAAAATCTCTTCTATGACCAGATTTAATATCTTCAAATTCTGTCACTTCAACTCTTGTCAAATGATGCAGTGCCTCTTCCCCCTCTTCCCCAAGCAATGCAGACACTTGTGGATGGTTGACAAATGTTGTTGCCCCAGAATTTTGGATTTTGAGGATCAATTCTGACATCTTCTGAAAAAATGATTGGCGGAGTTTGTTATATTTCTGTTCTGCTTTCAAAATTTCCTCACTGGCTTGTTCAGTAAGTCTGTCTATTTCATTTTGTACTTTCTCAATCTGTCCAATTGCTTTTTGCTATTCTTTTTCTTCTTTTGGCAGGTCCTGAGGGGCTGACTTCTTCTGCTTGGGGGCAGGAGGCAGTTTTGGTTTCTCCGTTTGAAGAGGGAGTGAAGACAGGTGTTTGGGCCATGCTGTGAGGAAAGCCCTAGGACCAGACCAAAGGGAAGCTGCAAGGCGAGAAGAAGCTCTGAGAACTGGCTGGATTGTGACGAGTACAATTTGTTAGCTGTGCATTGGTGTCACACTCCCTGCCCCCTCCCAATCATTGCCAAAGCCAAGGTCATGAAGATTATACTCTGTGTTTTCTTCATTAGGAGAGAATTTTGTTTTACAAGTGTCTCAGAGACTTCTGAGAGTCTTAAGCTCTTAGGCTTAATTTTTTATATTTTGAGTTAATTTTTCTCTATTGTTTTTCTATGGCTATTGTTCTCATTTGGGTTTAATTTGTGTTTATTTTCTAGTTCCCAGATAAATACTTAGGTTATTAATTTGATATTTTTAAATGTATGTATTTACTGCTATAAAATTTCCTTTAGGACTGCTTTCTCTGTGTCCCATAAGTTTTGGCATGCTGCATTTTTGTTTTTATTTATCTCAAGATGTTTTCTCAATTTCCTAGTTACTCTTATTCATTTTTAAAAATGTATTTTCACCGGGATTGGTTTGGCTCAATGAATAGAGCGTCGGCTTGGGGACTGAAGGGTCCCGGGTTCGATTCCGGTCAAGGGCATGTACCTTGGTTGTGGGCACATCCCCAGTAGGGGGTGTGCAAGAGGCAGCTGATTGATGACTCTCTCTCATTGATGTTTCTAACTCTCTATCTCTCTCCCTTCTTCTCTATACAAAATCAATAAAATATATTTTAAAATGTATTTTCTTTATTGATTCAGGTATTACATATGTGTCCTTATCCCCCTATTCTCCCTGTCCCCGCTCATGCCTTCACCCCCCCCCAGTAGTGTCTGTGTCCATTGGTTATGCTTATATGCAGGCACACAAGTCCTTTGGTTGATCTCTCCTCCTTCCCCCCACCCTCCCCTGCCTTCCCTCTGGGGTTTGATGGTCATCATACAAAGTTTCTTTTATGACAGTCAGGATATAATGTGTTTGTCACAAAGTAGGTGCTTAATAATAATTAAGAAATGAAACTAGAAATCAATAACAAAAGAAAAACTAGAAAATTCACAAATATGTGAAAAATAAGCCACACTACTAATCAACAAATGCATAAAGTGTCTAGTGCTTCAGCTGGGAAGACTCCAAGGGTTTTATGTGAAGCCAGTGCTGCGGTGATGACCAGCACTGGCTTCCTCTGGCTCCTCTCTGGGTCCTCAGTTTCCTTGCTGTTGGCCCTGAAGTGGTCCGGCCAACGCTGGCTGCCTCTGGAGCCTGGGGGGCTGCTGGGAGGGGTGTCTATCCTGCCTCTGCCCTGTGAACCTGGAAATTGGTGATTTCCATGTGCCTTCCTGTCATAAACCGAGACTGCCCCTCTTCCCTCCTCCCCTGCCTCCCCCAGTACCTCTGCCAGCCTCTGGACAGCGCTGGGTGGTCATTTTGGAGTTTCTCTCTGTGTGCCTCCCGACAAGGCTTACTGGGGAGTCGAAGGATAGAATCCAGCCAGGCTGTAGTGGCAGCAGCCCTGAAACTGGATACAATCATAACCAGGAACCTCCTGACTGCACCCAACAGACCGGAACCGGACAGAGGCCAGAACACCGAGTGATTGTCACTCTCACCCTGCCCAGGCCTGCCTCTCAGCCACAGTCGCACATGCTGTTTTCCACAGAAAACCAGGGGGCACCCAGGAAGATGGTGTAGGCTCTACCAAGGACAGGACCAGGAGTGCCGTGCCTGCCGATGCCTGTGGCCCTGGGGCATGAGATGGGGACCATGGAGGAGGCTGCCAGCAAAGGCAGAAACCCTGCTCTGGGCAGGGACTCGTCAGGGGCTTGCTCTGAATTGTGATCTCTGGTGTCACTGTTTATGGTCTCCGCTGCTCCCTCTCCTCATGGTGCACGGTTATCTAGCTGTCTGTCTGTGGAGTCTAAGAAGGAAGACACCTACTAAGAAGGACTCCTACACTAACTGGGCTAAAATAAAAAATAACAACAACAAAAAACACCCAGGAAACCAGAATGCAGCAGCCATTTCCTCACAGGGGCCTTCCCTGCAAATCGCACTTCAGGGAAAAGCCTGCACTGAACTAACCGCCACCTGAGCCAGCCCTTCTGGAGAAGGTCCTGGGATCCTATTTCAACCAACAGGACTGAGGCTTTCCCCATCCAGTCAAGCTGCACAGCTATATCCCCCATCATCTTTCCCGTCACCCTGTCAGAGTGGCTCTTTGCTGACCTATTAGGATAGTGGCTTTTGGACCAATCAAACTGTGAAGACTTGGAGTCCTCATTTGGATGAGGATGAACCAATCAGGGACCAGGGGCGGGGACTGCTGCTCTATAAGTCAGCTCCCCTCTGACTCTGGGAGCCCTCCGCTCATTCCCCTGGAGCTGAAACACTGGAGCAAAGCAGGCCAGTGGGGAGCAGACCAATGGCATACATTTTTATTTTGGGATAATTGTAGGTTCGCAGCAATTGTGAGAGATAACACAGAGAGAGCCTGTGTGTACTGTACCCGGTTTCCCCGAGTGGTCACAGCTTGCAAAACTGGAGCACAGTTTCGCAGCTGGGATAACAATGTGAATATGGTCCACAGAACATCCATCACCTCAGGATGTCAACAGCCTCACCCATCTCCTTCCCTTCTTCACTCCCCCCCCCACCCCCACCCCCACCCCGAGCCTTGCAGCAACTGGTCTCATTTTCAATACGTCCCTCATTTCAAATATGTCATTTAAATGGAATCTTTTGTGGTCAGTTTTTTCTCCTCACTCGGCATAATTCTCTAGAGATTCCTCAAGGTTTTGTGGACATTAGTACTTCATTTCTTTTCACTAATGAGTAATATCCAATGGTAGGAATATGCCACAGTTTATCCATACACTCATCTAATTGGCCATTTCCAGTTTTTAGCTCTTACAAATAAAGCCAATATGAACATTCATGTGCCAGGTTTTTTTGTTGTTGTTTGTTTGTTTTGTTTTGTGGATGTTACCTCCATTTCTCTGAGATAAATGCATAAGAATGCAATTGCTGGATCTTCTGGTAATTCCATTTTTAGCTTAAAAAGACCTGACACAGAATTTTGCAGAGTGTCTGTACCATTTCACATCCCACCAGGAATGTATAAGGGATCCAGTTTCTCCACAGCCTCAGGGCATTTGGTGCTGATACAGCCAATGTTATTTATTTTGCGATATTCTAGTAGCTAAGGATGTCAAACAGCTTTGCATGTGCTTATTAGCCAACTAGTATCTTCAGTGAAATGTCTTTCACATATTTTGCCCCTTTTATAATTGATTTGTTGGGAATTTTTTTATTGAGTTTTGAGAGCTCTTTCTGTATTCTAGATAGTAGTCCTTTTTTTGGATATGTAGTTTGTAAATGTTTTCTTTCATCTTTTTTCTTTTCATTCTCTTAAATGAGTCTTACACAGAGCAAAATACTTTGATATGATGGGTCCGATTTATCCAATACAGCTTTCATAGGTTGTTTCTGGCGTCAATCTAAGTATTCTTTGCCCAGTACTAGATCTTAATGAGTTCCTCCTATCTTTTAAACTTGTTTTTGTTTCTTTCACATTTTATATTTAAGTCAATGATCCACTGGAATTAATTTTTGTGTAAGTTGTGAGGTTTAGATTGAGATTCATCATTTTGTCTATGGATGTCCAATTGCCCACCACCATTTGTTCAATGGCTGCCTGTTCTTCTCCCTTGCAATGCTTCTGCACCTTTGTCAAAACTAATGGCTGTGCTTGCTAGTGTTTTCATCTGGCCTGTCCCACTGAGCTCAATGTCTCTTTCCCACCAGCATCACACTTCTTTTTTGCTGTGGCCATAGAGGAAGCCTTAATATCAGAAGACTCTCTCCTCCTTTTTCATCTATTTTGTTTTATTTAATAAATCCTATTGTTCAAATTATTACAATTGTTCCTCCTTCCCCCATGTAGCTCCCCTCCACCAGGTTTCAGCCCCACCCTCTGCCCTTACCTTTCCCCCACTGTCCGCATCCAGGGGTATACGATTTTTGTCTATTTTCCCCTGAGAATTTTCAATCCACTCCCTTTCTATGCACTTGATTCTATCACATTCAGCAGTTTATTCTGTTCATCAGATTTTTAATTCACTTGATTTTTAGATTCACTTGTTAATAGATATGTATTTGTTGTTCATAATTTTTATCTTTACCTTTCTTCTTTTTCCTCTTCTTAAATAATACATTTCAGCATTTCATATAATACTGGTTTAGTGGTGATAAACTCCTTTAGCTTTTTCTTATCTGTGAAGCTCTTTATCTGACCTTCGATTCTGAATGATAGTTTTGCTGGGTAGAGTAATCTTGGTTGTAAGTTTTTGCTATTCATCAATTTGAATATTTCTTGCCACTCCCGTCTGGCCTGCATAGTTTCTGTTGAGAAATCAGCTGACAGTAGCATGGGTGCTCCCTTGTAGGTAATTAACTGTTTTTCTCTTGCTGCTTTTAATATTCTCTCTTTGTCTTTTGCTCTTGGCATTTTAATTATGATGTGTCTTAGTGTGGTCCTCTTTGGATTCATTTAGTTTGGGGTTCTGTGTGCTTCCTGGAAGTCTCTTTCACCAGGTGGGAGAAGTTTCCTGTCATTATTTCTTCAAATACATTTTCAAAATCTTGCTCTCTCTCTTTTTTTGGCACCCCCATTATTCTGATGTTGGTATACTTGAAGTTGTCCCAGAGGCTTCTTACACTATCTTCTTACACAATCAACTTTTTGGGTTCTTTTTTCTTTTTGCTTTTCTAGTTGAGTGTTTTTTTCTTCTTTGTATTTCAAATCTTTGACTTGATTCTTGCATTTCTCTAGTCTGCTGTTGGGTCTCTGTATAATATTTTTTATTTCAGTCAGTGTATGTTTAATTTCTAGTTGGTCCTTTTTCATATCCTCCAGGGTCTCACTAAATTTATCAGCCTTTTCTGGGAAATTCTTGAAAAACCTTATAACTGTGGTTTTAAACTCTATATCCAGTCATTTGGTTTCCTCCATTTCTTTCATTTGTGAGCTGTTTCCTTGTCTCCGCATTTCCGCTGCTTCCCTGAGTTGGTAGGGTGGCTTTGTGTGCTGGGTGTCCTATAGAGCCCTGTGGCTCAGCCTCCCCAGTTACCTGAGATAGACACTTACGTTTTCTGTTTCTGTTGTTGTTTCAAATTCTAACCAGATTAGTGGGTATGCAGTAATATTTCATTGTGGTTTTTTAAAATATATATATTTAATTGATTTTTTTACAGAGAGAAAGAGAGAGGGATAGAGAGTTAGAAACATAAATGAGAGAGAAACATCGATTAGCTGCCTCCTACACACCCCCTTCTGGGGATGTGCCTGCAACGAAGGTACATACCCTTGACCAGAATTAAACCCAGGACCCTTCAGGATCCACTGAGCCAAACCGGTTAGGGCTTCATTGTGGTTTTGATTTGCATTTATCCCTTGTGAGTAATGATGTTAATCATCTTCTCATGTGCTTGTTGGCCATTTGAATATCTTCCTCAGAGACACATCTATTTGTTTTTTGTCCATTTTTAAATAGGGTTGTTTACTTTTTTTGTTGTTGAGTTATAAGAGATATTAGACCCTTAGTAGATATATGATTTGCAAATATTTTCTCCGATTTGATTGGTTTTCTCTTCAATTTTTTGACCGTGTCTTTTGGTGCAAAAAGAGTTTATAATTGTGATCCAATTTACCTATATTTCCAGTTAGTTATGTGGAACATGCATTTTGTACTCATTTGAGGCAGACATTATAAATATTCTCATTTGGACTGGAGATAGCTGAAGACCAGGGAGGCCAAGTGATTTGTTCAAGGCCATTCTGCTGGTAGGTGGTGGAGCCACAGTTTGAACCGTGAGATGCCAGTTGTGGAGCTCTGCTGTGTTATAGGGCATATGTAGAAGATTTCAGGTCATTAATGCAGAGTTTGAGTTGGGGTTTGAAGCCCTGAGTGCATCCTTTAATTTCTCCACTTTCTTCAGCTTATATAGGAGCTACCACTCAATGACATTATACTCGTCATTTTGACTAAAATGTTCTAAAGTAGCAAATATGTGGCTACTGAGACACTTGCCATCTGTAGGTATTTGGTTACAGATGTCCCATAACCATCATCCAAGTTGTTGTTACATCTTTACATGGACTTTCCTTACTTTCTTTAACACTAAAAGCAGGGTCAGTGCCTTTGAATCCAGCAACTTCAGCGACAGAGCCAATGCAGAGAACTCACCCGTAAGAGTCTTTCTCTGGAACTGTTTTCAGTGCAGGCATCTGTATCAGCCAGGGCTCAAACAGAGAAGAGGGCCCAGTAATACACATATGGGGTGGTTATGAGGTTCTAAAACTTGATTGAAAGTCGGGGAGGCAAAGGGAAAATGACACAGTCAAAGCAAACAGCAAAGAGACAAGTCCCCCAACGGGGCAGCATCAAACACAAACATGGTGCCGCAGAGTCAGACCTGGACCAGCAACCTCTTTAGTGCAGGGCCTGCCGAGCCCAGACCAGGAGCCTTCAAATCCCCTGCCTGCAAATCATGTCCCAGGTGGCACACTGCAGCCCAAGGAGGTCAAGGGGTTAGGGTGCAGGTGAGAGCTGTAAACTTCTGCTTGTGGAGTAGGGTTAGGCCATAGGTGAGCGCTGACAAGTCCCAAAGCCTGGGGCCAGCAGGAGCATTGGATGCTTATGTCCTCCCAAGAGCAGTGAAAGCAGAAAAATGTTTTCCACAATTCCTGTGAGGGGTCGGGCCACTTGGCAGCTTGCGCATGGAGGCCAGGCTTTGTTCCTCCTTGCACCTGTCTTTTTAGGGAAGCTAGGTGCCGGACCTTCCCTCTCTCCCGTGGGAGGTTACAGGAAATCTTGCCAGACACCCTTGGGTGGACGCTCAGTTTCTCTGTGGAGCTGCTGTGGGCAGGACGGAAGTTGTCATTCCTGCCCCGAGCCAGGCTGGACCCATTTCCTTCCCTCACCTTCCCCTGCTGTGTATAGCTCCATTCTGGAAGGGGAAGCAGGCCAGCATCTTAGGAGGACTCTGGGATCCCCAGAGCTTTCAGAGTCTTGAGTGGGTTATAGAGCTGCTTTGCCCTTGGTCCTGTCTTCCAAGGACTCTGAGCCAAAAATGAGGAGGGGAGAAGGGAGAGGTTGAGGGCAAGTTTTCTAAGAACAAGGGCATATGTTCATGAGGATTCTCTTTAAGAGGTACTGGTAAGGGGTTCACTAGATACCGTGTTTCCCCGAAAATAAGACATCCTCCGAAAATAAGACCTAGCGCATGGAAAGATAAGACATCCCCTGAAAATAAGACCTAGCGCAACTTTGGGAGAAAAAATTAATATAAGACACTGTCTTCTTTTCGGGGAAATAGGGTAGTATTTGGTAAAAATGAAATAATCTATACTAATAAAAGGGTAATATGGTAATTAGACCAGGAAACCTTCCAGGAGACATTCTGGACATCCTTCCAGACAAAGCCATGGTAGCAGAGCCAAAGCAGAGGTGGTTAGGGGTGATCAGGTCAGGACAGAAGGCCAGTTGAAGGTGATCAGGCTGGCAGAGGGGCAGTTGGGGGCGAGCAGGCCAGTAGGTAGGTAAGCAGTTAGGAGCCAGCAGACCCAGATTGCATGAGGGATGTCCGACTGCTGGTTTAGGCTTGATCCCACAGGGACATCCCCCAAGGGGTCCCGGATTGCAGAGGGTGCAGGCCAAGCTGAGGGACACTTCCCCCCCCCCCACACATGAATTTCATGCACCGGGCCACTAGTATATATTTAAAATGCTATCTGTGCGTATAGACATTCTAAAGGGACATGTAGGAAATGGCCCAGAGTGGGAAGGCAGGATGTTCTTCCATAACCTTCTGTGCCTGTTGAATTTTGAACCATAGGAAAGATCTCTCGGTGTCTTAAACATTAGTGAGCAGTAAGCTGCCCTGTATTTCCAGACAGATTTCTGTAAACCAAACACAGAATCTCATCCTGTGAGTGGCGAATAACAAAGCAAATTGAAGTCTCAGACTTGTATGGTGTTTGCTATTAAGTGAAGGACTGATTGGGAAGGAATGGGATCCTGAAAGTTGGAAGGAGCATGCATGGAAATATCCCATTGAAACTGGGAACTTGGAATCTCAATTCTGCAGGGCCAGCTTTGACAGGAGAAGAGCCCTCTTATCCTTCCTGAGATGTTAGCCCTCCTTTACCTGAAGAACCTGAGATGACACCACCCCTCTTTGCTTCCAGATTGTTGACTAGACTCAAGTCTCAAAGGCCCCAAGAAGTGAGGTACAAAGTGTGAACCATAAGGTCCAATGTACCTCCCATAATTACATATTTTTTTCTAATTTATACAAACAGAAATCCAAGGAATATCAAGTTGAATCAGGAGGATAAGGGTCCACCAAACAGAGATTCTGGATTTAATGTTGCAAGTTGGGTGTTGGCTGGGGAAAGGGGGCTATGACGGTACATTTGGCTGCTTAGGTGGCTCACAGTAACTGAGGTACCGCTGCCAGAACTGCCTTGGTTTACTGTAAAAGAAGGAATCCAGAGGCTTAGGGGCATAGGTGGATTTGTCATATAAGATCTCTCCACCCTGGAAGGATGTTCCTTTTATCAGGACTGAGAAAAATAACTCTGTGCAGGGAGCTACAGCATCCTTAGAGAGTTTTGTGATCGCGCTTCTCCGTAGTTCAGAAATTACAGTGGAAATTGCTGTGACTGAGCTAGTGAGTCTAAGTACAATGGGGATGGGGATAACCAGTCCTGGGTGACAAAGGCCAAGTGACAGCTCTTAACTGCCAAAGGCAAGGTGGGTGTGGCTACCATAAAAGACCTCCGAGCCGAGGCAGCCATCGGAATAGTCTGACTTGCAGGGACCTGCCTGTTGACTAATTGATCATGGTGTCCAAGAGGTGAAGCAGATGGGCAGTTTACTAAATACTTGATCTGTATGAGCCAGAAGGTTTCAAGTGAAGTGAATTAAAGTCTGACCTGGATCAAAACAGCAGAGAGTTACACCCCTCTATTCCCAGAGCTGACCCAGTTCGCAGACCCAGACCCCTTGAATAAAGACAGGTCGTATCTATTACTGGGAAAGGGACCCGGCCCTGAGCGGATCTGCCGAGGGCTGGCTGGGAGTGTGTGGGTTCTTGACGTGGTGCAGGGCGAGTCCAGGTGATATTGAGAGGACATTTACTAAAGCTGAGGACAGTGGGACAGGAAGGGCCTCAGAGAGAAGAAAAGCGACAGGAGGGGGGGTAGGCCAGGAAATGAGGCCCAGGCTGGCTGCTTTGGCTCACTAAGAAGTCAGAGGAAAGGGGTTTTGGGGTTAGGGTCAGGGAGCTAGCCCCGGAGGAGCTGCCACTGCCCCATCATTCCCTGGTGGCAAGTCTCGTGGGGTCCCTTAGGGTTTAGGAGGTCACACCTGTGGGGGAAGGAGGGAAAGGAAAGGTACAGGCATGTTCCTGGGGGCGGGAGGGGGGTGGGGAGTGCACATGGAGTCCTTTGTTTTGAGGCTGTTGTTTTTTAAATTAATCTTCCCCCAAGGATATCTTGGAGAGGGTGGAAGAAAGGGAGGGGGTGAGAGAGAGAGAAACATTGATGAGTGAGAGAGACACACCAACTGGTTGCCTCCTGCATGCACCCCATGCACTCCGACCAGGTGGTGGCGGGCAGGAATCAAACTACAACAGAGGTATGTGCCCTTGTCCGGGAATCAAGAACCCAGGACCCTTCAATCCATAACTTACACTCTAACCAATGTGCAACACCTGCCAGGGATTGAGAGGTTTTAAAGGCTGGGAGTTTAGGGGAAGTCTTAGGGGAGGATCTCAATAGAATATTCATCAGGTTTTTTGTGTGTTTTTATTTATTTTTTTATTTCTTTATTGATTAAGGTATTACATATGTGTCCTTATACCTCCATTACCCCCTACCTCCCATTCATGCTGTCTGTGTCCATTAATTAGGCTTATATGCATGCATACAAGTCCTTTGGTTGATCTCTGCCCCTTACCCCCATCCTCTCCTACCTTCTCTGAGGTTTGGCAGTCTAATTGATGCTTCTCTGTCTCTGGATCTATTTTTGTTTTTGTTCATCAGATTACGTTTTTCATTATACTCCACAAATGAATGAGATCATGTAATGTTTATCTTTCTCCAACTGGCTTATTTCACTTAGCATAATGCTAGCACTCCATCTCCATCCATGTTGTTGCAAATGGTAAAAACTACATCTTTTTTTTTTTTTTTACCACAGCATAGTATGCCATTGTATAGATGTGCCACCGTTTTTTTTAATCCACTCATCTGCTGATGGGCACGTAGGCTGTTTCCAAATCTTAGCTATGGTGAAATATTCATCAGTTTTATGTCGATGTGTCAAAATGAGATTTATTTCCTTTACTTCTTCTGTTCCTTGGGTGGCTGGCAAATGGCACTAATTCGATTCTGGCTCTCTGGCTCCTTGAAGAGGGTGATTTAAGTTTTTACCTTCTGGTGGGGGAGAAGTGCAAACCATTTACTGTTACTAGTAAGTGTCCTTGATTAAGGAAGATAGGAATTTGCGATTTACTGGAGACTGTAAACTGCTTGGCCATTGACTATCTGTCTCAGTTTCCCTATTTCCCTGGTCCTGGCTCACTGTGGACAAAAAGGAGGCTCTAAGGAAAGTAACCTTCCAGGCAGCCTGACCGTAACTCCTCCCTGGGCAGGTCATGGTGGATAGTCATGCCCCGGGTATATAACTTTTTAGTAAACGTTTATCTTTGCCTTAAGCAAGCCCTCGTCATTGTTTCTTTTCATTTTTTATAATTTTATTTTTAATTATACTTATTGGAATGACATTGGCTAATAAGGCCATATAGGTTTCGAGTGTACTTTTGCTATTATTCCATTGGCTAGAATTACTAGTAGGTGGTCACATGACCATGCCTAGCCATAGGGAGATTGGGAAATGTTTGTCTCTGACCCCAACTACATGATTCCCGATGAGAGGGATAATGGGTCACGGGACAGCCATCTGTTGCTCCTACAGCCTGGGTGGGCTCTGCTTCCCTGCTGTTATTCCTAAGCCATCAGTGAGCCTGTTCTCAGTGTTCTGGCTTGGCCTCCACTGTGAGTTACTGGTGGGAGCCTGTCAGCGGGAGCAGGCCCTTGTGGTCAGCGGGTGCTGGCCGTGGTGGTCAGTGAGTGATTCCTAGGGAAAGGCCACAACTGGCCACTCCTATGGTAGGTGAGTGTTTCTCCAGCATTGCCTTGAGACAGGCACCTTCCCTCAGGGCTCTACTCACTTATGAAGCCCCACCCACCCCTGGCAATGGTGTGAGGTGGTGTCCGTGCAGTGGGAGAAAAGCCAGAACTTGGACAGACAGACCTAGTTTGAACCCCAGCTCTGCACTGCGACGCTGAGTGGTCTGGGTGAGTTCTATCATTTGGAGCCTCAGGGGAGGGTCACTGATGAGGAGGGATCATAGAAGTAGCAGATATTCAGCACATCTAACAGTCACTCATGTATTCATTGAGCACCTACTGCATACTGGACAAGCCCTATCACCGGGGATAGGGATGAGCAGGAGCAATCAAGATAGAACCACCCTCAACTTGTACCTTACAATCCAGTAGGAGAGAAAGATTGGAAATGATCCAAGTGAAACTGTGTTACCAAGGCGATCAGATTCTCCAGGAACCTGCCCTGGGCACATGGGGTCGGGCATGCGTCCTAGGAAAGCCATAGTTGCTGAAGCCTGAAGAATAAATGGAGCAGCTTAGGCAATGTGCTAGGCAGCCCTGGCGTCCCCACCTCCGATTACTCATGGCCTCATGGTTCCTCCTAGTGGACCAGGAATGTGTGTGACAAACATGTATTTGTCTCCTAGGGCTACAGTAACAAGGAACCACAAACCAGGGGGCTTACAGCAACAGTTCCGGAGGCCGGGAGGCTGGAATCAAGCTGTTGGCAGGGCCTACAGGAGAATCCGTGCCATGGCTTGCTCCTCGGTGCATAGGCACATCACTCTAATCTCTGCCTGAGTTGTCACATGGCTCTTCGCCCTGCATCTCCTCTGTGTCTCCGTGTCTGCTCATGGCCTTATCATGGCCTTATAAGGACATGTCATTGGATTGGGGGCCCACCATTGTCAAAATGACTTTATCTTAACTAATTGCAACTGCAAAGGCCCAATTTCTAGATAAATTCACATTCTGAGGTTCTGGGGACACATGAATTTTGAGGACATCATTCCACGCAGTGTACTACAGAACGTGGCCGAGGTAATGGCAGACTGCTTCCGAAATCAGGTCAGAAAAGGCTGGGCCTTCTGTGCTGGCTCTCTTCGGAGTCGTTTGCTCTGGGAGACCCGGTCACCACATTCTGAAGACACTCACGCAGCCCTGGGGCAGGTCACGTGGTGGGGAGCTGAGCCTCTGCCCACAGCCACAATTGAGCTTAGAAATGGATCCTGCGGGCCCTCAGCTCAGCCTTCATATGAGACTGAGTCGGCTTGATTGCATCCTCACAGGGACCCTAAACCAGAGCCACCCAGCTAAGGCACTCCTCACTTTCCTTACTCTCAGTGCAGCAATACGTGTTTGTAGTTCTAAGTGGTTATGTTTGGGGGTAACTTGTTACACAGCCATAGCTAGCTATATATTATAGATGAGGAGATGGAGGGGAGTGCTCCAGGCCTATGGAAAAGCTTGAGCAAAGGTCTTGTGAAGGTGTGGGTGGGGCTGAGAAAGGCGGGGGGGGGGGGGGGGAGGGGAGGAGAGGAGGATGGAGAAGGAGGAGTATGAGGGGAAGGAAGAGGAGAGGTCCTGAACTGGGCCTGAGCCCTGGGTCGTGGCCTCTAGACCAGGCCTGGCTCCCAGTAAATGCTTTGTAAACAAAGTTGCTGGGGTAACATTTCTCCAGTAACTACCTCTCCCGCTTCCTGCACACCACAGAGAAGGGATGGCTGCTCTGACCACAGAATGGGGTGTCCTATTGGCTCTCCCCCAGCTGCCTTTTGTTTATGTCATGTTTTGTTTTCTCTGGGTTCCTCATTTACAGTCACCAGATGTTCGCTGCTTTTAAACGCACTGGCCCGTGTTCATGGAGTGCTGGGGAGAGACGCTGCCCAGTGTTGCCGAAAGTTACAAATGAGTCCATTAAGGAGGTGAATTTGCTAAAAGGCTGTCTTCTTTCCACCTGGTCCAAAGCAGCGCTCACATGATCGATGATCGCAGAGCCTTCCGACCGGCCGTCTTAAACCTCGGCGCATTCTTAATGCCTCAAAAGTTTCCAATTAAAGTCAAATGGCTCTTGGCAAAGTCCAAGGCGTTTTTACTAACTAAAATAAATACCTGGGCAGGCTCCGCAGCTTATGGCTTCTTCACGCCCCTGAGGAGAAACAGCGAGAGAGGCCGGGGTTAGAGGCAGGTTAGGGCCGAGGGGCCGGGCAGCCCACCGAACTCTCCCGATGCCCACAGGGTCAGGGAGGCACTAGCCGGCGTCGCCACGGGCAAGGGGTAGGTGAGCTCTGTAGCCTGTCCCTCGGAGAGAACTGAGGCTGACAGGCAGGTGGTGGCAGCAAAGGCCACACGGGAGTAAGGCAGCCCGGCTCCCACCTCTGCCCAGACTCCCTCCCAGCCTCCCTCCCAGCCTCCAAAATTCGCTGAGCCCGGCCGCCCCGGCCTCATCAGGCCACGGTGCTGAGCAGGCAGACGTCTCTAGAAGTCTCGAGAGCCTGTGGGCACATCGGCCACGGGTGCGAACATCCCCTTCGCTGCCTCCGAGGGCAGGGGACCTGCTGCCAGACCACCTCCTCTCCTTTGCTTTCTTCTCAGCTTCTCCTTGATGCCACCTGGCTACCTGGTGCCATCGCCGCTGGGCACACAGGCTGGTTCTGCAGCAGCTGGAGTCCCGGGCACCACTCCGAGGCCGGGTAACCTCCAGCTTCCTGCTCTGAGGAGAAACACTCCAGAGGCCACAGGCTCCCATCGCAGGGATGCCAGGGATCCACGCCCAGGGCCTCCTGGCGGAGTGCGTGCAGCTGCCTCTCCTCCCCATCCTGGCCTCCTGGCCTGGGCGGCGTGCAGACCCACAGTGAGCATTTGGTTGCCACGTTGCCCCCTCCTCTTAGCTTTCACAGGTGTGGCCCTAAGTTCTCCCTCCTCTCCCCATGCCCCTGTGGCCTCCAGCTGCCCTGCTCTTCCCTTTTCTCCAGCCTCCAGATCCTCCGCAGCCTCTGCTGCCAGGTTCAGGGGTGACTTCCTTTCCTGTGTCCACCTCCTGGGCCCCTGCCCCGGATTCACAGGTAGATTTCTTGCTTTAGGGCTACGTGCGGAGCAGGCTGTGTGCTTCGGAGGGACCTGTGTCCTGTGGGTCACTGAGCTTCGACCAGCAGATGAGGAAACTGAGGCCAGCCAGTTTCTCTGGTCCTGGTGGAGCCACGCTGAGTGGTGAGGCCCCACTCTTAGTGCCTGTGCTCATGCCTGGAGGCCCAGGAACCTCACCCCCAGCTCTGCATGACCCTTAGGGTCACAGAGGAGCATCTGAGGCACAGAGAGCAAAGAGATCCCCAGACAATGACCGTTTCAGCTCCTTGTTGCCAAACAAGAACTATGGGGATTCTGCTGAGCTGATTCCACACTATTCTGTACCAGTGCTCCCCCAAATCTGAGAGGAAGGAACACAGTCACTGCCTCTTGCAAGGGACAAAGAGAGAATCCCCAATCCAGCCTGCCAGCTGGAGTCCCCAGCCCGCACGAGCAGCCAGCTGCTCAGGTTCCAGCCTGTCGCCCCTGGTTCTCAGCTTCCTCACCTGCAAGATGAGCCTTCGGGAGAGCTGAGCTCTGAGCACCGGCACCACCGACGATGGGCAGCCAGGCCAGGAGGCGGCCACCCGGGGGAGCCCACTCTCAGTCTCAGAGAAGGAAGCTGTGGAACAGAGAAAGGGCATGACTGTGGATTTTACGGAAAGAACAAACATCAAAAATATGACCTTGTTTTAGAACATCTGCTGCTTCAGGGATGTGGGGGGTGGGTCTCAGTTTTCTTGCCTTGAAACAAATTCTTCTGGTTTTCAACCTACCCCTTTTTCAGTTTTAATTTATCTTGAATTATAAATTTCTTTATTATCTTTTTTCCCGTGTCTTTTTGTTGGTAGCATTTATAAACATTCTGACAATCCTGAAAAGTGTGAGAAATAGAAATGGAGTCTGACAGGGTGGGTGAGGGTGTGGACAGCATGGATCCCAAAACCAGACATGTGGAGCTATTCAGTGCTTGGAAAGCCAATTTAGCATCAGCTGGCCAGGCTGACAGATGCCCACCTTGAGATCCTGCAAATTCATTCTTGAGCAAGTGCCCACTCACAGGTGCCAGAAGACAGGCACAGGAGTGTCCCCAGAAATTTTCTCATAGCAGCAAAGTTGTCCCTTGGCAAGAGAGTGGTCCAATGATGCATATCTATACTAATAAAAGAGAAAGATGCAAATTGGCTGTACCTTCGCGACACCCACCAGCTAATCAGGAGTGGGTATGCAAATTAACCCATCAAAGATGGCAGGTTAATTTGCATATGCAGGCGTTGAGGGCCAGAGGCAGGGTGGGATACTTGCATCATGGCCATGGCGATGACGCAGCTGTTCCGCACCTCCCCAGCAGCTCCAGGCCTCTGGAAACATGGGAAGGCAGAAAGGTGTCTCTGGCCAGTTCTTCATTCTTCAGGGATTCTACTCCCTCCAGCAGCTAGGGGAAGGAGGGCCCATTCTTACACGAATCTTCATGCATCAGGCCTCTAGTCTACACTAATATAAGAGAAACATGCAAATTGACTGTATCTCTGTTACATCCATAAAGCCATGCCCACCAGCCAATCAGGAGCAAGTATGCAAATTAACCTAACCAAGATGGCTGTGGCCATGAAGCAAGCAGGAGGCTTGGGTTTCCCCCAGCAGGGGAGAAAGCCAAGCTTCATGGCCACCCCTGGCCTCTGCTCAAAGCTACAAAGTTTCAATTTTAGAAGATAAATAAATCCCAAATACCAGGGCCTCCGCTTGGGTCACCAGAGGGTGTGGCCAGCCTGCAAACCACCACAGGTCCCTCACCTAGGCTGCCGCATGCCTCAAGAGAACCCTCACCCTGATCCAAGACACCCTTCAGGGCAAACCAGCTGGTTCCCCACTGGTACACCAGGCCTCTATCCTATCTAATGAAAGAGTAATATGCAAATGAACCATCATTCCAAGACACAAGATGGCTGCCCCCATGTGGTCAAAGATGGTTGCCTTCATCTGGACACAAGATGGCCACCACAAGATGGCCAGCAGGGGAGGGCAGTTAGGAGTGATCAGGCTGGCAGAGGAGGGAAGTTGGGGGCAACCCGGCCTGCAGGGAAGGGCAGTTGGGGGGTGGGGACTAGGCCTGCAGGAGAGGACAGTTAAGGGCAATCAGGCTGGCAGGGGAGCAGTTAGACATCAATCAGGCTGGCAATGGAGTAATTAGGGGATGATCAGGCTGGCAGGCAGAAGACGTTAGGGGCACTCAGGAAGGCAGGCAGGTGAGCAGTTGGGAGCCAGCAGTCCTGGATTATGAGAGGGCTCCCAGATTGGAGAGGGTGCAGGCTGGGCTGAGGGACACACACCTCCGTGCACAAATTTTGTACACCAGGCCTCTAGTATATATATATATATAAAAAGCCTGAGCAACTGGCCAACTGATAGCTATGATGTGCACTGACCACAGGGGGCAGACACTAAATACAGGATCTGCCAAGCAACAACTTTGCAGAGTGCCCTCTTGCACTGTAGGACTTCTCGGGATATGTCGGACTGTCAGTTTTGGCCTGATCCCCTCAAGCCAGGCTGAGGGTCCCCACCAGTGCATGAATCCATGGGCCTCTAGTATGCATATAAGATCTTTGGTTAATCTCTTTCCACCCTTTCCCTTACCCCCTTTCCTCTGAAATTCATCAGTCTATTCCATGTTTCCATGCCTGTGGTTTCTGCTCATGCCTTGAGTGTCTGCCCTCTGGTGGTCAGTGTGTGTCATAGCTACCTGCCTGTGAGCCAGTTGGCCAGTCACTTAGGCTTTTATATATATAGACTAGAGGCCTGGTGCATGGATTTGTGCACCGGTGGGGTCCACCGGCCTGGCCTGTGCCCTCTTACAATCCGGGACACCTTGGGGGATGTTGAAGAGCTGGTTTCAGCCCAATCCCCGCAGACCAGGCCAAGGGACCCCACTCATGCACAAATCCATGCACTGGGCCTCTAATTTGTACAACAAAAAAACAAAGCATAGAAGAAGAATTAACTCCAGCTACATACTTAGCCATGCAAAGAGGTGAATCTCAAAAGAATATAGATTATGTGGTTGTATTTATATAAAGCTGCACAATTATGTTTGAACAAACAAAGGGAGGGTCTCACAGAATTTAGGGTATGGGCTGGTCATGTCTGGGCAAAAGGACAGGAGGTGGGACTGGGGGGCCCTACAGGAAATATAGTCCTCATTTCTGAGTCTGCTATGCCTCACGCACAAGTTATAAATAATCACTTCTATGAACCCAGTTTATTAAAAGGGAGTTTTGGAAGATCTATGTGGAAAGATCCATACTTCAGGGATTCTACTCCCTCCTGCTTCCATGCAGAGTCACATGCACACTGGGCACCCTCGTCCCCAACCCACTTCCCAGTCTCTCTCCCTCTCACAGGCCTTTCACCAACTGAGCCTTCCCCAGGCCACCATGGCAAGACTAAGATAACATCCTCCAGATCTATTCTCAGAGGAAACGAAGGACTCGTGATAAAATGTCTGGTTTCTTATTTCTAGTGTGTCACCCCTGCCACATCACTTCGTTATGGATGTGCCAATCCTCCCTGCACCTTTCCCATTGGCATGCACCTGGAGCTCTCCACATACACCATAGGACATCTGTTAAGAAAACTCCCAAGGACTCAAGGTTAACGAGGAGGCCAAGCTGCTCGAGCTTTTAGATCCCTCCCTGAGGTCCTTGAGTGTCTTACCAGGGGCCCAGACTCCATCCAGGGTACAGACAATTTCTCTCCCCCCGGCCCAGGCCCAATCTTTCCTGTGGGGTAGCTCTGCAGTTGGGACAGTCTGTCCAGGGAGCTTCCCACAGCACTGGGGGAAGCTCTGATTCCCCAGAAACATGGATGGTCTGTCCTCAGTGATGGGTCACAATCTACTGATGGCTATTCCTCATCACTGTACCTCCTCCCCAATTTATGTTTAAGTCCTTACCCACAGGAGCTCAGAATGTGACCTTATTTAGTGATAGAGTCACTTGCGATACAGTTAGTAAAGATGAGGTCATACTGGAGTGGAGTGGCCCTAATCCGATATGATGGGTGTTTCTATAAGAAGTGGAGACACAGCCGCGAAGGCAAGTGACGATGGAGGCAGAGACTGGAGTGCTGCAGCTGCTAGCCAAGAAACACCAGGATTCACGGTGCCATGGAAGCTGGGGGAGGTAGGATGAGTCCCTCATTTGCCTCCAAAGGGGATACAGCCTACTGACACACTGATCTTGGGCCTCTGGCTTCCAGAGCTGTGAGATAAAATGTGTCTGTTGTCTTGGTGCCTGGGTCTTGCAGCTGTAGGAAATAAACACATGGGGTATCATCACAGCGTAAAAGTAAATCCACCTGAAAGCCGGAAGAAATTGCAGCTGAGCTTCTGATCACCACCTCTTCTAGAAGTTTCTGTGCACACTGTTGGGCACTGATGTATGGCTTCTTAGACTGCTTGGAGACATGCTTGGACACTTGAGGACAAAATGTGGACATTAAAACATGGGCCTGCAGCATCGTCTTAAATGTCTTTAGCATCTCAGGCATGGATAAGGACATATTTAACAAACTCCTGTTGGTGTATGCTAAGATTGCTTTCTCTACTTATCTCTGTCCTCTTTATTTCTCTTTCCCCACCCTTGTCTTTCTGTGCATCTTTGTCTCTCTGTGACTGCCTCTGTTTCTTTCTCTCTCTCTCTCTCTCTCCCTCCCCCTTTTCTCTCTGTGCGTCTCTGTCTCTCTGTCTCTGTCCCTGTCTTTCTCTGTCTCCCCCACCCCTCCCCACTCTCGTTTTCAACCCCCCTGACTCTGTAAAGAAATGAGAAAACACAGACCTTTCTGATCACAAATGTTTTTAAATGCCTGCGTATTAATGACTGGTGAGTACGCGTGTTGGCGAGCAGAGGGCAATCTTTCTTGTCTTAAATGAGAAAAAGTCATAGGAAAAATGGGCTTTGTGTTGTCAAACATTAGCCTGAGCAGACACCCTCTGAGAGCTGGACCCCAGGGGCTTCCTGAGACCAACTGCATTTTTCCTGAAGGAGTGTGTTTAACATCAGCACCTTGAGGAGCTTGGCTGTGAAGAGCCCTAACGGCCAAATATTTACAAAGCCAACCCCAAAGCCCATGGAAATGACCTCATGAACATTGTTTTTAATTCATAAGATGTGGTGATGAATAGGAGCCACCGCTGTGTCTAACACTCATTTCTGGACATTGTAAGCCGGGCTTGGGTTCTGAGGGGCAGTGGCCCAGGTAGGGGAAAGGCAAGTCAATGTCAGTGCTGATTCTAGCATCTTCGCTATCTGGTCTTGCATAAGTCACTGTACCTCTTTGATCCTCAGAAGACAGTTTATGAAATGTAGCTGGGATTGCCATCAACTCCCAAGTACACGGTGAAGATGATATGTCATGATGAATGCAGATCTCTCTGCATGCAATCTCTCAGATGCAGTGGGGCTACGGGCTGAGAGTCTTGCAGTGCTGGCTGCTCCTGTTCTCTGCAGAGTTGCAGTACCCACTAAGGGTTAAATGAGATGGCAGAAGAGCTTTGAGGCAAACAGCCACACCATCAGAAGGTATCATGGATGATCTCTTTCACTCCCAAATTTAGGAAAACCTGGCTCATGAGTGGCTGATAGGGGACTGTCCTCTGGTTCAATGCTCATATTTGCCCCTACCCTCTTAAACCTCAACAGTTCACACCCACTGCCAGCATCTGAGTGTTCACCTGAGGCTGTGTTCCCTGAGAGCCTTACTCTGTCTGTGTGAGGCAGGCCAGAAATGTCTGAGGACTACTAACCCTCAGGATCAGCCCTCAATCAATGAATGATGGGAGCTAGGGGATCAATACACTATCTCCTCTCTCTCTTAGGTTGGCCACCTCTGTGGAAGGAACATGTTCTACACTGGCTCCCAGAATTTTCCAGTGGGAATAAGAGTCAGGTGTCTTTTACTGGTAATTTCTTGAAAACATGCCCTCTGTTTGTCTTGCTTCCCTTCCATGTCTCATGTCCCTCTCCCCTTTTGGTGCTGCCTGGGATCACCTCTCAAATAAGTTACTTGCACTGTTCCTTGTTCATGGCTCTATTTCAGAGACAGCCAAAGGGGCAAGCTTTCTTTACCTCTGAGTCAACCAAACTGTGATTTTTCATGTCCTGCACCAGATGTCTTCCCCTTCTCAACAATTGAATGTCATCCTTCCAGTTGATCAAATTCTTGACAACATCTTTGATGCTTTTTCTACTGAATTCCCATATCTGATCCATCACCAATAACCCGATAAGCTCTAACTTCAAAACATATCTTCACATATCATAATCTTATCTTTAAAAAGTTATTGTAAAGGAAAAGTCATAAAAGTAAAAGAAATATTGCATGCAGAACATAGTAAGAGAAACAGCAGATTTCTTGCCAGGAACTATGCAAACCAAAAAGTAATGGAGAAGCATCTTAAAGAACCGAAAGAAAAAATTCTTTATCTAGAATTCTATACCCAGTGAAATATTGTTGAAAATGAAGGTAAATACAACATCAAATGAGGGCAAAGATGGGAAGCAACAAGAACTCTCATTCAAAGCTGATGGGAATGCAAAATGTTACAGCTGCCTTTTATGTCAGTTTAGCAGTTTATTACAAAATTAAACATATTCTTATCATATGGTCTAGCAATTATTTCCCTAGGTACTTACTCAAATCTAAGACTTATGTTTACACCAAATCCTGCACACTGATGTGTTTAGCAGTTTTACTTATAACTGTTCCAAACTGGAAGCAACCAAGATGCCAAATAATAAGTAAATGGATAAACAAACTGTGGTATATTCACTAAATGGACATGAATCAGTTATAAAGAGGAAAAGATTATCAGTCAAGCCCGCCAAAAGACAGGAAGGAAACTTAAATGCAAGCTCTAAGAGAAAGAAACCAATCTGAAAAAATAACTTGCTGTATGATTCCAACTATATGATACTCTGGAAAAGGTGAAACTATGGATCAGTGAAAAGATCCGTGGTCACAGAAAAAATGGCTGCCCTGAGAAATGGAAGGTGAGGCAGATACAGGACTCACAGCTTACTGTAAGCTGGAATCAGCAGCTGGTAGAAACACTTGGGGGAAGTGATTAATTAGTAGAGACTGGGAATGCACTAGCTTGAGAGATTAAAAACTCTTAGAGGTGGGAGAAACCAAGATGGCGGCATAGGGTAGACACCGAATGCAGTCTACCACAACAAGTTTGAATTTAGAACTGAAAAACAGGGAAAACATCACCCTGAAGCTCCAGACGGCTGGCTGAGAAGAGGCTCTACCATCTGGGAAGGAAAAAGAAGGCACACTGAGCCTCAGGAACTGTGAAGATGCGGAGAACTGTGCATGCGAAAAGGCCACAGAGTTCGCTGCCAGCTTGCTTGCGGAGCTCGGAGAGGGTGGGCTGAGTTCGCTACCAGCTTACTCCCTGCACACGGAGAGGGCGGACAACTAATGCGCAGCTGGCTTTCTTGTTTGGGAGGAAAACAGAACCACCCTATTGCTCTGATAGATGGCCCCAGTCAGGGAGAGGCCAGACTGTCAGGCAGTGGGCAGAGATCTTTTGGAGGTGTGTGAAGCCAGCAGCCATTACTGTGGGACTCAGAAACCAGACTCTTGTAGGGAGGGGCTGAATAAAGCTTGCTGCACCACCCGAGACCCTGTGCCATCCAAGCAGAGCACAGAAGCCCTTCCAGTGGCTAGCTTCCTCATTCGCTGCCAAAAGGACTCTCTTAGGGAGGGGCAGACAGGAATCTAAAGCTTGTCTGCAACCAATTGTGCGGTATTCAACAAAGCTTGTCTGTGCCACCCCGAGACTCCGCCCCATTCAAGCAGAATACAGAAACCCTCCAAGCTGAGACACTTCTGCTCCTCATAGCCAATTGGCTTGGAGATCAACGCTTTCCAGTGATACCAACAACAAGCAAGGCTTAACAAGACTGCACACACAGCCCACAAAAAGCTACACCAAGACTGTCCACCTCAGGTAACTGGGAGGTTGACTCACTGAACTATATAGGACACCTTAGCACACAAAGCCACCCTACCAACTCAGGGAAGCTGTGAAAATGCCGAGACAAGGAAACAGATAACAAACAAAAGAAATGGAGGAAAAGAAGAGACTGGATATAGAGTTCAAAACCATGCTTCTAAGGTTTTTCAAGAATTTCCTAGAAAAGGTCGATAAGACCTATGAGGAGATGAAAAGAGATCAACAAGAACTAATAAGGATCAACAAGAACTAATAAGGGATCAACAAGAAATAAAGAATACATTGTCTGAAATAAAAAATATTATACAGAGTCCTAAAAACAGAATGGAAGATCACAAGAATCAAGTCAAAGATTTGGAACATAAAGAGCCAGAAGACACTCCAGAAAGTTGAAGATAATGTAAGAAACTTCTGGGACAACTTCAAGAGAACCAACATCAGAATTATGGGGGTGCCAGAAGATGAGAGAGAGCAAGATATCAAAAATATACTGAAAGAAATAGTGACAGAAAACTTCCTCCACCTGGTGAAAGAATTACACTTACAAGTACAGAAAGTGCACAGAACTCCAAACAAAAGGAATCCAAAGAAGACCACACCAAAACACATCATAATTAAAATTCCAAGAGCAAAAGACAAAGAGAGAATATTAAAAGCAGCAAGAAAAAGCAGGTAGTTACTATAAAGGAGCACCCATATGATTGTCCGCTGATTTCTCAATAGAAACCATGCAGGCCAGACGGGAATGGCAAGAAATATTCAAGGTGATGAATAGTAAGAACCTACAGCCAAAAGTAATCTACCCAGCAAAGCTATCACTCAGATTCAAAGGCCAGATAAAGAGCTTCACTAATAAAAAAAAGCTAAAGGAGTTCATCACCACCAAACCAGAATTATATGAATTGCTGAAGGGGGTTCTTTCAGAAGAGAAAGTAAATAAAGATAAAAACTATGAACAACAAATACGTAACTACCAACAAGTGAATCTAAAAACCAAGGGAATTTAAAAAATCTGATGAACAATATTAACTGGTGAATATAATAGAATCAGAGGTATGGAAGGGGAGTGAACTGACGATTCTTAGGGAAAAGGGGAGAGGCGGGTGTGGGGAAGAGACTGAACATAAACTGTGCACCTATGGATGAGGACAATGGGGGGTGGGGAAAGGGCAAAGGGTGGGGTGGGAACTTGGTGGAGGGGAGCAATGGAGGGGGGGCGGAAATGAGGAACATTTGTAATAATATGAACAATAAAGATTTATTAAAAAAAAACAAAAAAAACAAAAAAAAAAAACTCCTAGAGGTGACCAGCCAGCGTGGTTCAGTGGTTGAGCATCAACCTGGGAACCAGGAGGTTATGATCTGATTCCCAATAGGGGCACGTGCCCAGGTTGTAAGCTCAATCCCCAGTGTGGGGCGTGCAGGAGGCAACTGAAAGTGGTTCTCTCTCATCATTGAAGTTTCTGTCTCTCTCCTACTCCCTTCCTCTCTGAAATCAAGGGACATATATTAAACAAACAAACAAACAAACAAACAAAACTTCTGGAGGTCCAGATGTAGGGGGAGCCTCACTTTCATGAATTCTATCTGTAAGAGTCCTACCAGGTTCTCAGGATGAAAATACCCTCATAATTTTAGCAGGGAAAGGGTAAATGCAACCTAGAGCATTCTTTTTTCCCCAACAAAGAATTTCCCTCAAAGGAAACTATTTACCAGAATTTAGCCAACTGGATTTTCAAGACTCACAAGTTTGAGGGAATGGAAATACCCAGTTGCCGTCCATTTTAGGCTTCCCTTTTCATGTAAAGGTCACAGCCTGGGAGCATGGACTTGCTAAACAACTGGTAACTATCAAAGGATGCTTCCACTATCCCCATACCTTATCACTAATCAATAGGGTTCCTGTATAGCAACATGGGATTACAACTGAAAAACTGTAAGACTCAGATGTATTTAATAAGTAAGTTTCTAAGAAAACTACAAAAAACAACAACAATGGGAGAGTCAAAAACAAGGACACCAGTGAAAATTTGAGCCTCTGACACCTATAGTTAGAACAAACAGTAACACAGCCCAATATTTAGACAGATAAATCTAAAACCTCACAGTAAAAACTTATTTATCTCAGTTCCTTTCCCCTGAACATAATGTTCAACTTTCCATAAGAAATTATAAAAGCATACTAAAAACAAAAAAAGAAATACAGCCTGAAGAGAAAGGAAGAAGCATAATAACCAGACTTAGATATGACAGAGATTTTGGAATTATAGATCAGAAATTTTAAGTAAATATGATTAATTGGTTAAAGTATTTAATGAAAAAAGTGAATACCATGTAAGAACAGATGTGTAATATAAGCAGAGAGATTAAAAAACTCGAAGAAAAAAATCAAAAGAAAAATCTAGAAATCAAATACTCTGTAACAAAAAATGAAGAATGCCTTTGATGGATTTATTAGACTGAACATGGCTGATGAAAAATATTAGAGTGTGGAAAATAAAATGGAACTGCAGAACGACTAGAACGGTTGGTGGCTATGGCACACACTGTGATGGCCAACTGGCCCGATTAGGGGCAAGGCCAGCCAGCTAACTACCCGCAGCCCCTCCCCCTTGCCAGTTCCTCCCACAATCGCCCCCGCCACACACACACCATCACTGAAGTATGCCCTTCAGTGATTCTAAGTAAGTAAACGCTCTCCAGCCTTCATGGACCAGGAACCTGAGTGACAAGTGATCAGGAGAAAAACTGCTCACGATCTGGACCATCAGTCAGGTGTCCAGGAGAGGTGCCCAGCACAACCACCATCTTCCTGCGTTCTTTCTCCACTGCTTACTACCAAAGAGGACTGCCACATCACACCACAGCCTCTCTCAAGAGGGTTTGTCTGCAGAGAACTAAGTCGCATTACCTGTCTAGGGAGAGGCTTAGAAACGGAAGCTGTAAGTGTCCCTGACACTAAAGCATCTCTGAAACTTCAACTCATCTGAAAGCCAACAGCAAACATGCATACACCCTTCAAGGATCTTTGACACTAAGAACTCCCCCGGCCTTGACCCACCCCCCATCCCAATTGGGGGTGAGCCGGCTGGACCACACCTGTGCATGAATTCATGCAGTGGGCCTCAACTATGAAAATAAAAGTATCCAATACTGAAAATCAATGAGAAAGAAGAATTAAGGAAATAGAACAGAATATCCAAGAACTGTGGAACAATTATAAAAACTAACTTTTGCCTAATAAGAATACCAGAAGGGGGAGAAAGTAAAAGGAACAGAAGAGATATTTAAAGTAATAGTTAACTGAGACTATTCCTAAATTAATGGCAGACACCATAATACAGATTCAGAAAGCTAGAAAAAAAAATAGGACAAATACAAAAAAAAAAATTCAGCTAGGCATATTATATTCAAACTTCAAAAAATCAAAGACAAAAAGAAAATACTGAAGTCACAGAGAAGGGGAGGAACACAAATTATCTGTAGAGGAACAAGGATAAGAATTACACTGTTTCCTCCCCTCCCCCTCCCAAAAGCCATACAAGCAAGAAGAGAGTGAAGTGAACTATATAACGTATTAAAAGAAAAAATACCAAACTAATATTATTCAAAAGTAAAAAATAAATAAAAACTTTCTCAGAAAAACAAAAATTGAAGGAATTAGTGGTCAGTAGTTCTGCTTTATAAGAAATTTTATAAAGTTCTTCAGGGAGAAGAAAACTGATATAGTTCAGAAACCTGGATCTCCATAAATAAAGGAACACTGTTAGAAAAGGAACAAATGAAGTTAAAATCTTTTTTCCTTATTCTTAATTGATGTAACACATGACAGTTTGTTTAAAATATAATAGCAACAACTGAGTATGCCCTATGAAAAGATAAAATGAATGACAGCAATTTTATAAGTACCTGCACTACCCATGAAACAGTATAGTGTTATTTGAAAGTGAACTTAATTTAATTGTAAATGTATATTTTAAACTCTAGGGAAACTACCAAATTTAGTTCAAAAGAAGTATAATTAAATATTAAAAATGGAGAGAAAATGGAATTATATAAAATGCTCAATTACAACCAGAGAAGGTAGAGAGTGAAAGACAGAAACAAAACAAAACAATCATGATGAATAGGAAACAGTTACAAAATATGGTATATGTTAATCCGAACATATAAATAATTATTTTACCTACGAATGCTCTACATATACAAATTAAAAGGTAGAAAGTACCAGAGAAGATAAAAATTAAGACCCATCTATATGTGGTCTACAACAAACCCGCTTGAAATACAGAGATGCAGATATAAAGATACAGATGCAAAAACAAAGGGAAGGAGAAATTTATGCCATGATTGCACTAATTTTAAAAAGCTAGAATATCCGTATTAATTTAGGAAAAACAGATTTCAGAGCAAAGGAAATAATCATGGATAAAGTGGGACACTACATATGATGAAGACAATTCTTCAAAAGGGCTTAACAATCCTTAATGTATCTGCACTTTAAAATAGAGCATCAAAATATATGAGGCAAAAACTGATAGAACTGAAAGGACAATTCCACTATTATATTTGATGAATTTAAAACATTTACTCTTCTATCAATAATTCACAGCTTCAGTAGGAAGAAAATCAGTAAGGATATCCAATATAATAAAAGCCTAATATGCAAATCAACCTAACAGCAGAGCAACCAGTCACTATGACACACACTGACCACCAAGAGGCAGATGGTCGACACAGGAGCTGCCCCTAGCCTGCAGGCCTCAGGCCAGCCAAGGCAAGTGCCAGCTGGAAGGGGCGGGGGCAGGGGAGGGCAATCACCCCACTGGTTGCCCCTCAGATTGGCCCTGATTGCCGGGCAGGCCTAGGGACCCTACCCATGCGTTTCATGCGCCAGGCCTCTAGGATAATTATAACAAATAATTTGTTGCTATTTTACATTTTTTTTTATAAACGATGATTTTATTTTTAAAATTTTTTATTGAATTTATTGGGGTGACATTGGTTAATCAACTTATGTAGGATTCAGGTTTATCTATAATAATAAAAGTATAATATGCTAATTAGACCAGATGTCCTTCCAGACATCCTTCCTTCTGGACAAACCCGCAGTGGGTGGGGGCCACAGCAGAGGTGGCAGAGGCCCCTGGCCCCAGTGGCAGCGGCCGGGGGCCAGAGCCAAGGCCCTTGCATGAATTTCGTGCATCGGGCCTCTAGTAGTTGAATAAAACAGAATCATCAACCATCTGGATAGAATTGGCATCTATAAGAGCAGAATACACATTCTTCTAAAACTCACATAAAACATTAATCAAAATAGAATATCTTTCGAGCCATGAAACATACCTCTATATGTTTAAAAGAGTAAAACTTATATAAAATATGTGGCCAGAGCACAATGAAATTAATTATCTATATATGTAAAAGGCTAATATGCAAAATGTTTCCTTGGCCGGGAGTTTGACTGAGAGAATGGGTTTGATTGCTTGCCATGACATGTGCTGACCACGGGGGGGGGGGGGGGGGGGGGGGAAGGGGGGGGCGCGCGCGCAGGGGACACGGGATGAAGGAAGGCCTGGCCAGCAGCTGGCAGCCTGGGAAGAAAGGCCCCCAGGCCGGCCACCAGCAGTTGGAAGGCTCCAATTGGCCCGATCTCAGCCAGGCCCAAGGGACCATACCTGTGCATGAATTTCATGCACCAGGCCTCTAGTAAATCATTAATAGAAACAAAGCTGAAAATTTTACAAGTATTTGGAGATTAAACAACACACTTCTAAATAACACATGGTCCAAGAGGTTTCAAGAGAAATTTTAAAAATATTTAGACTAAATAAAAATAGAAACAAAATATCAAAATCTGTGGGATGCTCAAAGGAAAATTTATAACCTTATTTATTTTAAATATATTTTATTGATTTTTTACAGAGAGGAAGGGAGAGAGATAGAGAGCTAGAAATGTCAATGAGAGAGAAACATTGACCAGCTGCCTCTTGCACACCCTCTACCGGGGATGTGCCCGCAACCAATGTATATGCCCTTCACCAGAATCGAACCTGGGACCTTTCAGTCCGCAGACCGACGCTCTACCACTGAGCCAAATCGGCTTTGGTGAAAATTTATAACATTAAATACATATATTAGACAATGTCTAAAATCAATATACTTCTAATTCTGGAAATTAGAAAAAGAAGAGCAAACTAAATGCAAAGTTATCAGAGGAAAATAATAAATGTTAGTGCAGAAATCAGTACCATTGAAAAAAGGGAAACAATAGAGAAAAATCAAAACCAAAAATGTTCTGATTTTTCCCTATAATTTATTCTATTTTATTTATTTTTATATTTATTGTTCAGAGTACTACCGATGTCCTCCTGTTTCCCTCCCATTGCCTCCCTCCACCTGGCTCCTGCCTCGCCCCAGGCCTTCACTGCACTGTCTGTGACGGTGAGCAATGTATATATGCATATCAGTTTTTCGATCAATCTCTTCCTGCCTTCTCTTCCCGGCTTCTTCCCTTCCCTCTGAGATTCCTTAATTTGTTCCATGCTTCCATGCCTCTGTATCTATTTATTTTATTTTTTTAATGTATTTTATTGATTTTTTACAGAGAAGAAGGGAGAGGGATAGAGAGTTAGAAACATCAATGAGAGAGAAACATCCATCAGCTGCCTCCTGCACAGCCCCTACTGGAGATGTGCACACAACCAAAGTACTTGCCCTTGACCGAACTTGAACCTGGGACCCTTCAGTCCTTCAGTCCACAACGCTCTATCCACTGAGCCAAACCGGGTAGGACACCTCTGGATCTATTTAATTTGTCAGTTTATTTTGTTCATTGGATCCCACATATAAGTGAGATAATGAGATATTTGTCTTTCTCTCACTGACTTTTCTGCTTAGCATAATATGTTCCTGGTCCCTCCATGCTGCCTCAAAGGATAAGAGATGCTTTTTACAGCTGCCTAATATTCCACTGGGTAAATGTACCACAGTTGTTTTTATTCACTCATCTACTGCTGAGCACTTGGGCTGTTTCCAGAATGTGACTATTGTAAATAATACTATTATGAACATAGAGATGCATATATTCTTTCTGATTGGTGTTTTGGGATTTTTAGGATATATTCTTAGAAGTGGGATCACTGTGTCAAATGGCAGTTCCATTTTTAATGTTTTGAAGAAACTCCATACTGTTTTCTATAGTGGTTGCTCCAGTCCACATTCCCACCAGCAGTGGATTTGGGTTCCCTTTTCTCTGCATCCTCATAAGCACTTGTTGATGGTTGATTTGTTGATGGTAGTCATTCTGACAGGTGTGCGGTGATACTTCATTGTAGTTTTAATTTGCATTTCTCTGGGGATTAATGACTTTGAGCATTTTTTTCAAATGTCTCTTGGTCATTTGTATGTACTCTTTGGAAAAGGGTCTATTCAAGTCCTTTGATCATTTTTAAATTGGATTGTTTGTCTCCCTTTTGTTGAGTTGTATGAATTATTTGTATATTTTGGAAATTAACCCCTTATCAGATGTTTTACTGGAAAATATATTCTCACATCTCGTGAGTTCCCTTTGCATTTTGAGGACAGTTTATTTTGCTGTGCAGAAACTTTTTAGTTTGATGTAGTCCAATTTGTTTATTTTTCCTTTGTTTATCTTGCCCTAAGAGATGTATCAGAAAAAAAATATGCTGCATAAGATGGCTGAGATTTTGCTGCCTATGTTTTCTTCTAGAATTTTTTTGGGGTTCATGACTTGCATTTAAGTCTTTTATTCATTTTGAGTTTATTCTTGTGTATAGTGTAAGTTGGTGGTCTAGTTTTTTTCTCTTCTTTTGCACGTACCTCTCCAATTTTTCCAACACCTTTTATTGAAGATGTTGAAGAAACAGTCTTTATTCCATTGTGCGCTCTTGCCTCCTTTGTTATATATTATTGAGTATAATGGCTTGGGTCAATTTCTGGGTTTTCTGTTCTGTTCCATTGATCTATATGCCTGTTCTTGTGCCAGTACCAGACTGTTTCGATTACAATGGCTTTGTAGTATAATTTGTTACCCACTCTTATGATTCCTCCAACTTTCTTCTTTCTCAAGATTGCAGTGGTTATTTGGGGTCTTTGTCAGTTCCATGTAAGTTTTTGGAGTATTCTATATATAACGTATCCGGTTTGTATGTTAATAGGCATGAAACACATGCCTACATGTTTGAGCATAAAACACATGCATTGAATCTATAGCTAGCTTTGGGTTGTGTGGACATTTTAATGATGCTAATTCTTCCAACCCATGAACACAGTGTATGCTTCCACTTGTTTGTATCTTCCTCTCTTTCTTCAATGTCCTCTAGTTTTCTGAGGACAGGTCTTTAATCTCTTTGAGTAAGTTTATTCCTGGATATCTTATTTTTTGTTGTTCAATGGTAAATGAAATTGTGGTGTGTGTGTGTTTTGTTTTTAATTTCTCTTCCTAAGAGTTTATTATTGGCGTATAAAATGCCATAAATTTTATATCCTGCTACTTTGATGAGTTTATTTATTAAATCTTGTGGATTTTTTTTTTTTTTGGTCTTTAGGGTTTTCTAGGTATAAGATCATGTCATCTACAAATGGTAACCATTTTGCCTCTTCTTATTCAATCTGGATGTTTTTTCTTTCATGTTCTTGTCTGATCACTGTGGTTAGACTTCCATTACTACATTGATTCAGACTGGTGAAAGCAGACATCCCTGTCTTGCTCCTGTTCCAGAAAATAGAAGCAAGGAGAGCACTTCCTAATTCATTTTCTGAGGCCTGCATGACCCTAAATAAAAAACCAGATAACAACATTAACAGACAGGAAAATTATAAATCAATCATTTCTCACAAATATTGATGTAAAAATCTTCAGTAAAATATTTACAAATCAAAGTCAACAAGGTGTAAAAATAATTATACACCATGACTAAGTGTGATTTATTCCAGGAATGAAAGATTGGTTCAACATTTGAAAATTAATTAATGTAATCCAGGTTAAAGAATAAATATATAATTGTATCAATAGATGCAGAAACTCAATTTAATAAAATTAAATCTCACTCATGACAAAAAATAATACTCTCAGCAAACTGGGAACAGATGGGAACTTTCTCAACTTGCTAAAGAACATCTGAATAAAAATGTAGTTAGCATTATACTTCAGAGGGCAGAACTAGATTCTTTTCTATAAGATCAGTGACAGGGAAGAATGGCCTCTCTCACTATTCCATCATACTGGAGTCATTCCGTGCTGACCCCTGGTGGTCAGTGCACATTATAGTGAGTGATCAGTCTCCCTGTTGAACTCCCATGGCGACAATTTGCATGTTCGGCTTTTATATATATAGATTACATATGTAAGTTTAAGGTGTACAAGGTGATGCTTTGATACATGTATATATTGCAAAGTGATCACCACAATAAGATTAATTAACACTTCTATCCCCTCCCATAATTACCTTGGTAATAATATATAAGGTCTATTTTCTTAGCAACTTTGAAGTATATAACGTAGTATTGTTAATTATGGTCACCATGCTGTACATTAGGTCCCAAGAACTTAATTATCTTATAACTGGAAGTGTGTACCCTTGAGCAATATCTCCCACCCTACAGGCCCATTCTGTCTGACTTATGTCACTTAGTATAATGCCCTCAAAGTCCACCCATGTTATTTCAGCTTAACAATAACCCACAACCTTCGGACCAACTTACCCATGTTATTTCAAAAGACAGAATTTATTTCCTTTTTTTATGGCTGAATTACAGGTATATCACATTTCTTTATTCAATTATCCGTTGATAGGCATGTAGGTTGTTTGTTAGTCTTGGCTATTGTAAGCAATGTTGCAATAAACATGAGGATACAAACATCTCTTCAAAATAGTATTTTCATTTCCTTCAAATATATACCCAGAAGTTGAATAGATCATATGATAATTCTATTTTTGCTAGATCATATGGTAATTCTATTTTTAAAAATTTTCAGGAAACTCCATTCTGTTTTCCATGATGGTGAAAGCAGACATCCCTATCTTGCTCTTGTTCTTACAGGCAATAGTTTTAGTATTTGCTCATTGAGTATAACATTGGCTGTTTGTTTGTCCATATATGGCCTTTATTATGTTGAAGTATGATCTCTCTATTCCCACTTTGCTGAGAGTTTTTTTTTTATATAAAAAAAAATTGGTGTTGGATTTTGTTGAATGCTTTTTCTGCATCTATTGATATACCATATGATTTTTATCTTTCATTATATTAAATGATGTATTACATTTATTGACTTGCCAATATTGTACCAACCTTGCATCCCCAAAATAAATCCCATTTGATCATGGTGTATTTTTTTTTTTTTACTAGAAAATGGATTGCTGGATCCAATTTATTAGTATTTTGTTGAGGATTTTAGCATCTATGTTCAGAGATACTGGTCTATAATTTTTTTCTTTGTAGTATCTTTATCTGGTTTTGGAATAAGAAAAATGCTGGCCTTGTTAAAAGAGCTTAGAAGTTTTCCATTCTCATGTTTCGTTTTGTTTTGTTTTGTTTTTTAATAGTTTGATGAGGAGAGTTATCAGTTCTTTGATTGGTAAAATTCTCCTATGGCCATCCAGTTTGGGACATTTGTTTGCTGGGAGGTTTTTTAAAATTATTATTATTGTTGCTTCAATTTTCTTAATTGTAATCAGTCTATTTAGGTTTTCTGATTCTTCCTGAATTTTGGAAGATTGTTTGTTTTTAGGAATTTGTTCAATTCACCCTGGTTGTCCATTTTGTTGGCATATCATTGTTCATGCTATTTTCTTACAATCCTTTGTATTTCTATGATGTCAGTTGTTACCTCTCCTCTTTCATTTTTTATTTTATTTATTTGGGTTCTCTCTTTTTATTTCTTAATGAGTCTAATTAAAGGTTCATCAATTTTGTTAATCTTTACAAAGAACCAACTCTTGGTTTCACTGATCTTTTGTACTTTTTTTTTTTTTTAGTCTCTATGTCATTTATTTCCACTCTGATCTTTATTTCCTTCCTTGTACTTACTCTGGGTTATTTGTTGTTCTTTTTCCAGTTCTTTTAGGTGTAGAATTATATTATTTATTTGAGTTTTTTCTTCTTTTTGAGGTAGGCTTGTAATGCTATTGAAATGCCTTTCAGGGTTGCTTTGCTGTGTCCCAAAGATATGAGATTGTGGTGTCTTCATTTTCACTTGTTTCCAGGTAATTTTTTATTTCTTCCTTGATCTTATCGGTAACCTATTCACTATTTAGTAACATGCTATTTAGCCTCCATGTGTTTGAATGTTTTTGAGGGTTTTCTTTTATTGTAGTTGATCCCTAGTTTAATGCCATTGTGATCTGAGAAGTTTCTTGATATGATTTCAATCTTCTTGAATTTGTTAAGACATTTTATTGTGTGTCCTAACATGTGGTCTTGCTTTGAGAATGTTCCATGTGCACTTGCGAAGAATGAATAGTATGTTCCTTTGGGATGAATGTTCTGCAAATATTAATTAAATCACATGATCTGATGTGTCATTTAAGGTTGCTATTTGTTGATTTTTTTAGTCTGAAACATCTATCCAGTGATGACATGGGGTGTTAAAATCCCCGACCATGACTGTATTGCTATAGCTCTCTCCTTTAAAGTCCACCAAGATGTTCTCTGTATATTTGTGTTCATATGTTTTGGTGCATAGATGCCACAGGGGTTCTATCCTCTTGCTGGATCAATCCCGTTAGTGTCATGTAGGGACCTTATTTATCTTTTGTTATAGCCTTTGTTTTGAAGTCAATTTTATCTGAAGTAAGTATTGCTACCCCAACTTACTTTTTGTTTCCATTTGCATATATATTGATTTTTATATCCTGCAGCTTTACTAAGTTTATTGATTAGTTGTAATAGTTTTTGGTGGACTTTTCAGGGTTTTCCACATATAAAAATCTGCAAATAGAAATAGCTTAACTTTTTCCTTTTCAATTTGGATGCCATGTTTTTTTTAAACCTAATTTCTCTGAATAAACTTCCAGTACTATGTCAAATAAGAGTGGTGTCTTGTTCCTGATCATAGCAGCAAAACTTTCAGTCAATCACTATTGAGTATGATGTTTTCTGTGGGTTTATCAGACATGATCTTTATTGTGTTAAGGTATATTTCTTCTACACCCTGTTTGTTGAAAGTTTTTTTTTTTTTCATAAAATGCTGGTAAATTTTGTCAAATGTTTTTTCTGCATCTATTGAGTTGACTATATAATTTTGATCTTTCTATTAATATGGTGTATATTTATTGATTCACATATATAGAATTATTCTTGCAACCTGGGGACAAACCCCACTAGAACATGGTACACAATTCTTTTATGGAACTGCTGAATTTTGTTTCCTGGTATTTTATTGAGGATATTTTCATGAATGCTCATCAGAGATATTTGTCTGTAGTTTTCTTTGCTTGTAGTGTCTTTATCTGGCTTTGGCATCAGGGTAATGTTGGTCTCATAAAATGAGTTTGGGAGCCTCTCCTCTTCAGTTTTTTTTTTTTTTTTTTTTTGAAGAATTTGAAAAGGATTAGAATTACTTCTTTTAATATTTGGTAGAGTTCACCAGGAAACCATTTTGTTCTGGGCTTTTCTATGTTGAGACGTTTGTGTGTGTGTGTATGTGTGTGTGTGTGCGTGTGTGTGTGTGTGTGTGTGTTTATTTTAAATTTAAATAATTTATTGTTTAAAATATCACATGTTTCCCTTTTCCCCCCATTGACCTCTTTCTGGCCATTCCCACCCCCCAGCACACGCTCTCCCCCCTATGTCTGTATCCATTGGTTATGTTTAGATGCATGCGGACAAGTCCTTTGGTTAATCTCTTACCCTCCCCCACCTTCCCTCTGAGGTTGGACAGTCTGTTCGATGCCTCTATGTCTCTGGATCTATTTTTGTTCATTAGTTTATGTTGTTCATTATATTCCACAAATGAGTGAGATCATGTGATATTTATCTTTCTTCGACTGGCTTATTTCACTTAGCATAATGCTCTCCAGGTCCATCTATGCTGTTGCGAATGGTAAGACAGAAGTTTTTGTTAACTGTTAAAATCACTTCACTTGCTGTTGGTCTGTTCAGATTTTCTAACTTCAGAATTCAGTTGTGTGAGGTTGCATGTTTCTAGGAATTTATCAATCTTTCTAAGTTATCCAATTTATTGAACTACATTGTTCATAGTCTCTTATGGGCCTTATATTTCTGTTGTATCAGTTTTAATACTTCCTCCTTCATTTCTGATTTTAGTTGTTTGAGTCTTCTCTTTTTTCTTTTTCTCAGTTTAGCTAAGAGTTTGTCAATTTTAACTTAAACAAATCAAACAGCTATTAGTTTTGTTGATATTTTCTATTGTTTCTCTGGTCACTATTTTACTTATTTCTGCCCTGATCACTATTATTGCCTTTCTTTGGCTAATTTTGGGCTCAGTTTGGTCTTCTTTCCCTAATTCCTTCAGGTGTAAAGTTAGGTTGTATATTGTGATCTTTTTTTTTTCTTAACAAAGGTAATTTATCACTATAAACTTTACTCTTAGAACTGCTTTGCTTCATCCCATAAGTTTTGACATGTCGTGTATTAATTTTTGTTTATTTCAAGATATTTGTTATTTCCCTCTCGATTTCTTCTGTGACCCTGTGGCTGCTCAAAAGTGTATTGTTTAGTTTCCACACATTTAAAAAAAGTTTTAAAAATATTTGTATTGATTTCAGAGAGGGAGAGAGAGAGATAGAAACATCAATGATGAGAGAAAATCATTGATCGGCTGCCTCCTGCACAACCCACACTAGGAGTTGAGCCTACAACCCAGGCAAATGCCCCAACCGGGAATTGAACAATGACATCCTGGTTTATAGGGCAACACTCAACCACTGAGCCACACTAGCCAGGCTCCATAAATATTTTAACTTTCTAGTTTTCTACCATTGTGGTCAGAAAAGATACTTAGTTTGATTTCAGTCTTCTTACATTTACTAAGGTTTGTTTTGTGACACGTATGATGTATGTTTAGTGCATACTTGAGAAGAATGTGTATTCTGCTGCTTTTGGGTGGAATATTCTGTATATATGTTAGGCCCATTTGGTCTAAGGTATAGCTGAAATCTTATGTTTTCTTATTGATTTTTCATCTAAATGATCAATTAACTGCTGAAAGTGGGGTATTGAAGTCCTTTATTATTCTATTTTTGTCTGTTTCTTTTTTCAAATCTGTTAGTATTTGCTTAATATGTTTAAGTGTTCTGATGTTGAGTGAATATATATTTATAATTGTTATATCTTTTTAATGAATTGACTCCTTTATCCTATCTAATAAAAGAGTAATATGCAGATTGACCATCACTCCAACACACAAGATGGCTGTCCCCATGAGGTCAAAGATCCTGCCCCCATGTGGACACAAGATGGCCATCACAAGATGGCCAGCAGGGGAGGGAAGTTGGGATGCACCAGGCCTGCAAGGGAGGGCAGCTGGGGGGCGATGAAGCCTACAGGGGAGGGCAGTTAGGGGTGACCAAGCCGGCAGAGAAGGGAAGTTGGGGGCAAACTGGCTGGCAGGGGAGCAGTTAACATCAATCAGGCTGGCTTGGGAGTGGTTAGGGGGTGATCAGGCTGGCAGGCAGAAGACGTTAGGGGCCATCAGGAAGGCAGGCAGGCAATTGGGAGCCAGCAGTCCTGGATTATGAGAGGGACTAAAAGGGCAATCAGACATCCCTCGAGGGTCCCAGATTGGAAGGGTGCAGGCTGGGCTGAGGGACCGAGTCTCTAGTATATTATAATTTCTGTGGTAACTATGAAAACAATAATAAACAAAGTTATTATATAGCTAAGAAGCTAATAGAGTAGGAAAAAATGAAAAAGTGAAATCCAGAATAAAGCAGGAGAGCAGAGGAAAAGAAATTTAGAATAGGTGAGACCAATTTAAAAAATAATAAATGGTAGATTTAGACTCAAATAAACATCAATTATATCATTTGTAGACTAAATATTCTAATAAAAAGATAAAGATTACCAGACTGGATAAAATATCAATATCTAGAGGTCTGTTGCACAAAATTCATGCAAAGGTAGGGTCCCTAAGCCTGGCTTGCGATTATGGCCGATCTATTGAGCAACTGGTGGGGTGATCAGGGGCACTGCTGGCGCCCACCTTGGCCAGTCTGGTGCCACTCGCTCACTAACCCCAACTCCTCTGCTGCTGCCAGTCACCTCTCTCTGCAAGGTGATCAGCAGGGTGATTGTGGTGGGGGGGGGGCATCTTACTGGCTCCAGCCTTGACTGGCCTGGGGTCTGTGGGTTAGGGGAAGCTCCTGCATTGGGCGCCTGCCCCTGGTGGTCAGTGCACATCATAGCAACTGACTGCTTCATAGGTTGTTCAGACATTTGGTTGATTTGCATATTAGGCTTTATTATATATGATACATTGCTTACACGATGTACTCCTTGATTATAAAGTGAAAAGTAAAAGTGTGTAAAAGTATGTTTTTCATACTATCCAAAAATAAGCCAATACCAGGCAAAAAATACATTAATAAATAAAATTATAAATGAAGAAAGACATCTCATAAATCATTTAATTTTATTGTTTTAAATTTGCCAGCACCTTTTAATAGAGCCTCAAAAATATATAAAGTAAAAATTAGAAGGAAAAAGCGATAAGTTTATAATCGTAGAAGATTTGACTTCTTGGTAAATGATGGACCAAGTATAAACATATCTGTAAGTATATAAAAGTTTAGAACAATACTGGGTAAAACACAGTACCTGCAGGGATATGTTCCTGCAGGATGACTGAAACCACGAATAGTACCAAATCCTTTTATACTGTGCTCTTATCTGTACACACACCTGTGATAAAGTTCAAATTTAAAAAATTAGGCATGTTAAAAGATTAATAATAATAAATAATAAATAATAGAATGATTGTAGCAATGTACTGTAATAAAAATTATTAAATAAAAATATTTTGTTGTACTGTACTCACCCTTCTCTTCTTGTAATGATGTGGGGACACCTTGTATATGTGTGTGTGTACACATCTATCTTTGTATCGATCACTTATTTGCCCATTAACTATCATCTACCTATCCACCATCATGTATGTATGTATGTATGTATGTTTGTATGATTTATCTATCACTTACCTATCTACTAGAGGCTCAGTGCACAAATTCTTGCACCAATGGGGTTCGTCAGCCTGGCCTATGGGGTTGGGCTGAAACCAGCTCTCTGACATCCCCTGAGGGGTCCCTGATTGTGAGAGGGTACAGGCCAACACATGGACCCCACGGTACACAATCAGGACCTGGGAGGGATATGGGAGATTGGCCAGCTGAGGAGGGACTGCAGGAGGGCTCCAGGGCTTGGCCAGCCTGTCTCACTCAGTCCTGATTGGCCTTCGGGTGAGAGAGTCTGCCCCCTGGTGGTCAGTGTACATTATAGTGAGTAGTTGAGTGGCCTTAGCATACCATTAGCATATTATGCTTTGATTGGTTGAATGGCTGACCAGACTACCAGACACTTAATATATTAGGCTTTTATTATATAGGATTTATCTTTATATTAACCTACTTCTATTAATTTTGTATCTCTATGTATAATCGATCTGTCTATCTGAATGAAACTATGTCATGCTCCTCCCCTTACCTCTGGGGCTACACCTACTCTGAGATTCAGAAGAGGAGATCTCACTCCGGACTTTGGGTCAAAACAGACTTACTGCCATCCCTTCTCGTAGTGACCAGCTGGGCAAGCTTGGCCGGCCTCTCCCTTGGGCACCAGTTTCCCCTGACAATGGCATGAGGCAGAGTGACCACAGACACCGTGCGAGGCGCTCACACTGAGCAATCAGCAGCAGATGGGTTGTTCCCACACCCTCTCTCCGAGGGCTCCTCCCCCATGCCTACCCCCGCATGTCCCCTTGGCTGTGGGGAGCGGCTGGTGGTTGTGTCTGAGTAATTTGGGCCCCTGTTTAAGGAGAGGAAGCAATAATAGCCGCCGTAATTGTCCAAATTACTGCTGCCCCTTCAAGCTTGACATCTGCCTGATGACTGCGGATGGAAACCTGACCCCAGCAGCGTGCGGTCTGGCGGAGGGGTAGGCCCCGCCTGGTGGGAGGAGCGCCTGGCTTGGACCCCTTGCTGCCAGAAGGGAGAACCCACCTCATTAAGCGGACAGAGACGGACAACCACACAGTCAGTCCACAAGGGCTCTTGCCACAAGTGCAGGCCCCAAGGGGAACCCTCTCAGAAGGACCTGGAGGGGCAGCTATTGCAAATGTGAGCCCAAGGGGGCACCCTCTCTTCCTTCCTGAAAGTGGAGCCTCTCCAGGAGGAGGGAAGCCAAGGTCAGAGGGCACTGTGGGGCCCTGTGTGGGTGGTGGAGTGAGAAGGGCCCAGGGGGCACTGTAGGACCTGTGGGGTATCTCCCAGGCACAGGTGGACTAGAGGGGAGCAGAGCCAGGCAGGCAGAAAGGAGAGAGGAGGCCCTGAGGGCAGATGGGTGAGAGTTTGCTGGCTGGAGAGGAGAGAGCAGGGAGGGAGGGGTCTGGTCCCGAAAGGTAAGGAGGTCAGCCCTCAGGGGCCTCTGCTTGTGTCTTTGTGTGACAGGGTATTGGTGCCATTTGTGGAGCATTTTTAGAAAACCTAGCAGGCCACTCTTCTTCAAAAAGCCAGGAGCAGGAAGGCTGGGGCCCGAACTGGGGGTGGCAGCTGTGGGTGGACAGGTGTCCAAACCCCGCGTCTACTGCCCCTTGCACTGGTCCCCGCGTGAGCCTTCCAGGTTTCCCTCGGTGACAGTGGGCCAGCGAGTCCTTTGTTCGGTCAGCATTCTGGAGAAGCTGACTCTGGCGCAAGGGTTCTGTCAAGTCTTTGTTTGGGGCTGATTCCAGGAAGCATCGGTTGGGTGAAGAAGAGCAGCAGGGAAGGCACGGTGACCGCGAGGCATGTGGGGTCCCCGCCAATCACTGTGAGCAGCTGCACCTCGGTCCTTAGAGCTCAGATGCTACCCCCTCCCCTGCTCTTCCTGACTAAGGGGCACTCACAGGTTCAAGGGCAGAGACTGCTTTGGGAGTCCTGGGGGGGAGGGCATGGAGAAGAGACTGGGTGTCCGATATTTGGTGTACTTTGAAATTTGATGCAGTATGGCATCATCTATTAAAAATTAAAAATAGCCGAGACCGGTTTGGCTCAATGGATAGAGCGTCGGCTTGGGGACTGAAGGGTCCCAGGTTCGATTCTGGTCAAGGGCATGTACCTTGGTTGCGGGCATATCCCCAGTAGGGGGTGTGCAAGAGGCAGCTGATCGATGACTCTCTCTCATCGATGTTTCTAACTCTCTATCTCTCTCCCTTCCTCTCTGTACAAAATCAATAAAATATACTTTTTTAAAAAATTAAAAATAAACAAGACAGACCCTCTTCACCTCTCGCTTAGATCTCTCCTAAAGGTTGGAGATCCCTGCTGAGCCGGCATCAGGAGAGAGACACCTGCGGACCTGACATCCAAGTGATAGACACCTGGGCATGTGGACAGCATGGGGCAGGCACACAGCCGTGATGTCTGACCCTCCCTCAGAAGGCTCTGAGGGTCAGCAGGCCCAGGAGCCCCTGGGCTTGGGATATCATGGGTCTATAACCTTTAAAATATTAGGGAGAAACCTGCCCATGGCCCCACAGCGGATCAACAGGCAAGAGCCTTGGTATAACAAAGGTCCCAGCATCAGGACCAACCTTTTAAAGGACTGGGTAAGGATGAGGTAATAGCTTTGGAGCCTTGCAGGGGACCCCACTCCCAAGACTTAAGGACAAAGAAGCTTGTCCCAGAGTCAGGAGGGGGATGCCCAGCAGGTCCCCCCAGGGAAGATCACCCCCCAGTCCCTGGCTCCATCCATGAGGGCATCTCCAAATTTAGTCAGGACTCCCTCTGCCCACCCCAGCTTCCTCCTGTGTTTGGGAAAACTTAGACTCATTGCAAAGATGGAGTTGGGTGTCCTGAGGTCTCTGGGACAAAGAGAGAAGAAGGCTGGAGTGTCTAGGAGATGGCCCGGTAAGGATGGCCTGTCCAGCCCTGTGGGCACCTGGAGCCCAGCGCCCCCCACCCCCCCGCCAGATGACCAGGCCGGGGAGACCACGGGCCTCTCAGGGGTCAGCAGAGAGTCATGCCCTTTTCTCATGGGGACTCAACGTCAGGCTCGAATTAGCACAAAAAAGCTAAAAATGCACTGCTCTTCCTTTCCACAGGGGCTCTGAACCCATCTCTCTTCATCGGATTTTCCAGAAAACTCTGAGCTCCATGTGGGCCTACCTGGCATCTCGAGGGGCAGCTCAGTGCTACTGGTCGAATACTAGACCGCTCTGGTCGCCTTTCCCGGAGGGCTTCTGCAGTCCTCCTTTAGCAGGCCCACGGGCAGGCACCAGATGACTAAGAATTCTGTATCTGGAGCCACATGCGCACGGGTTCGAATCCAAAATCATGTCCATTTGATCAGCTCTGTCCACTTTCTTTGAGTCAGTTTGTCCCTGTTGTCGGGCTATGGGTCCACTGGCCTCGTATAGGCCTTAGGCTTTCCCTGTAGGGCCTCCAGCAGCACCAGGCCTGGAGGTGCCCAGTGGGTCCACTCAGCCTCCCCCTGCAGCCTGTTGCATGTGGCCTGACTCTGATGTTTGTGGTTGGGTGGGCAGGAGCTCCCGGGTCACGGGCTGATGAACTAAAGGGATGCCCAGAAACCAAGATGGCAGGTGGGCTGAGTAGACCTGGGTTCTGCTGGAGAGAGGGCGCCGGGCCTGTGAAGCTGAATGCTGTGCACCTGCACCTGGCCTGGGCCCAGAGGGCAGGGCCCTGCCCGTCACACGCAGGTGGCCGGGGCCTGTGTGGTGGGTCCCCTGCAGCTGTGCTTCCCCCGCACCCACTGTGTGCGCTCAGGTGGCCCAGAGCCTGCTGGGAGGTGGGGGCTCTGTCCTGGGACACTGCCGAGCTGGGAGAGGGAGCGCCGAGGGAGATGGGAGGGAAAGGTCAGGAGCACCTCTCAGGTGCTGGTCTGCTCCCAGACTCTCAAACCACCACAGTAGCTACAGTCACAGCCAGGGCCCCCAGGCCTCCCAGTCTCTGTATTGTGGTGCTGCCTGGCTGAGCACCCTGAAGACACACTGGGCATTGCTCAGACCTGAGGCCCCATGAGATCCGTGTGCGCCATGAGATCCGTGTGTCCTATGAGATCTGTGTGTCCTGTGAGATCCGTGTGCACATTGAGATCCATGTGCCCTGTGAGATCCATGTGCCCTGTGAGATTCCATGTGCCCTGTGAGATCCGTGTGCCCTGTGAGATCCCATGTGCCCTGTGAGATCCCATGTGCCCTGTGAGATCCATGTGCCCTGTGAGATCCCATGTGCCCTGTGAGATCTGTGTCCTGTGAGATCCATGTGTGTGCTCTGTGAGATCCGTGTGCCCTGTGAGATCCGTGTGCCCTGTGAGATCCGTGTGTCCTGTGAGATCCGTGTGCCCTGTGAGATCCATGTGTCTTGTGAGATCCGTGTGTCTTGTGAGATCCGTGTGTTCTGTGAGATCCGTGTGCCCTGTGAGATCCATGTGCCCTGTGAGATTCCATGTGCCCTGTGAGATCCCATGTGCCCTGTGAGATCTGTGTCCTGTGAGATCCATGTGTGTGCTCTGTGAGATCCGTGTGCCCTGTGAGATCCGTGTGCCCTGTGAGATCCGTGTGCCCTGTGAGATCCATGTGTGTGCCCTGTGAGATCCATGTGCCCTGTGAGATCCATGTGCCTTGTGAGATCCCATGTTCCCTGTGAGATTCCATGTGCCCTGTGAGATCTGTGTCCTGTGAGATCCATGTGTGTGCCCTGTGAGATCCATGTGCCCTGTGAGATCCGTGTGCCCTGTGAGATTCCATGTGTCCTGTGAGATCCGTGTGTCTTGTGAGATCCGTGTGCCCTGTGAGATTCTATGTGTCCTGTGAGATTCGTGTGTCTTGTGAGATCTGTGTGTTCTGTGAGATCCGTGTGCCCTGTGAAATCGTGTGTCCTGTGAGATCCATGTGTCCTGTGAGATCTGTGTGCCCTGTGAGATTCCATGTGTCCTGTAAGATCCATGTGTTCTGTGAGATCTACGTGTCCTGTGAGATCCATGTGTGTGCCCTGTGAGATCCGTGTGCCCTGTGAGATCCGTGTGCCCGGTGAGATCCGTGTGTCCTGTGAGATCCGTGTGACCTATGAGATCCATGTGCCTTGTGAGATCCGTGTGTCCTGTGAGATCCGTGTGTCCTGTGAGATCCGTGTGCCCTGTGAGATTCGTGTGTCCTGTGATATCCGTGTGTCCTGTGAGATCCGTGTGCCCTGTGAGATTCCATGTGTCCTGTGAGATTCATGTGCCTTGTGAGATCTGTGTGTCCTGTGAGATCCATGTGTCCTGTGAGATCCGTGTGACCTATGAGATCCGTGTGCCCTGTGAGATCCGTGTGTCCTATGAGATCCGTGTGCCCTGTGAGACCCGTGTGCCCTGTGAGACCCGTGTGCCCTGACTCCTACTGGCCCACTGCCAGCCCCACCTCACTCCCCACGTGGTCCCCAGAGGTTCAGCTCGCACCAGGCTAGCAAGTCCCAAGGTCTGGGTGGGTCCTCCTAAATCCTTCAGCGGCGGGGCTCGGGCTGACCCCGTGCTCCCTCTCAGGCCCGGAACCAGCCACTTCCTCAGGCCACTTGTTAAAAGCCCAGGTCCTTCCGGCTGCATGGCAGCTGGGCCTCCCAAAAAGCATAAAAGTGTCTGGATGACACTCGTTCACCTTTATTATACACAGAGGCCCTCAGCTCCTGCCTTTCAAGAGGGGCCCTCCGCCAGGCCTCGGGGGGGTGGCCACTCAGAGCATTTATCTGCGGAGGAATGTGTGTAAGACAGGGCAGGGGCTGGAGCCTCCCTGCATCCATCACCGCCTGCCGGAGCCCTCGCTGTGCTGGCCCGCGCGGAGGCCTGGGGCACCAGCCCGGGAGGTAATGGCAGAGGCCTGCTGGGGCCCTGCTTGGCTAACTGGGGGTTCATGCGGCCTGACACGAGGGGCCCCCACCTGCCTGGGTCAGCCTTAGGCCAGGCCTGCTTCCTGGGACAGACGTGGGGCCTGAGGCTCTGCCCACTCAGCCTGGCTAGGGCACGTCCGGGGGAGAGGGAGTCAGAGCAGGGCAGGCTGGAGGCCCTTGGGGAGACACTCGGAGGTGTGGCCGTGATGTGCGTGATGTGCAGGCCTCCGAGTGCTGAGCTGAGCCCTGGTCCACAGGCCAGAACACTTGTCAAGGTCCTACACAAACTCACGGATGCGGGTCCCTTCAGCGACCCAGCTGGTTCCCCGCTCTGTTTTATACAAAAACGTAAGGAGTTCTTTTCTGGTTCTGATATACTCTGCATTTTTGAGGAGCACAATGCCAGAGTGGCACAGGGACAGCCACAGCACGTGTGGGAAAGCTTTCACGGGCGCTGTTCACCTTTGCCCGAAACAGACCTGAGTGAACCTGGTTCTGAGGGCCGCCTGGCTCTGCGTGGCATCCGCCCGGGCTCAGGGCTCGGATGCATATTCGTAACCAGGCTGCCGCTCAGATTTCACGTCGGCGGTGATGGGTTGACCGTCCACAGCTGAGTGCCATTGCTCATGAGGTTTGCACCTGCGACACCACACGTGCCTGCCTCCTGCGTGTGTCGTGTGGCCACGCCCCTGCATGTGCTTATGCTGAAACTCACAGTTAAAGCCATCAGGTTGATCTCTTTCTGTCTTCCGTTGCAATTGGGGCATAACAGAGAGGTGTGAGATGATGTGCATGGGAGGCCGTAGTTCACTCATTTCACCCCAGGAGGGTCACTGAGGTTACAAAATGCACCAGGAGCTGGGGTGCAGGTCCTGACCTGGCAGGGGGCCAGCTGAGGGCCTGCCGCCCTCTCCCTGGCGGTAGTCCCTGGACGATTCCTGGCAGTTGCAGGAGGATGGCCAGGGTGGTGCCCACTCACCCAGCCTTAGCATTCTGGGGTCACGCAGGCCACCTCGTTCGGTCCTGTTACCTGTGTCACCAGGTGCGCGTGGTGTGGAGCCCGCTGGCGCCCCAGCAGGGGCGGAGGAGGAGGGGCCAAAGCCACTGCGACAGCCTTTGGGCGCTGCCACGTGCTGAATGCTCACCCATGTCCTGAACAACCTTCAGGGACACGTATTCTTAGCCAGGAATGTCTGCAAGACAGGGGCAGGGGGATGGAACAGAACATGTGACCAAAGCAAGCCCAAACCCTATGTTCTGAGCGAATCCTCCGTGAGGAAGGCTAAGAGGAACATCAACAGAAAACAGCCATTTGGGGAGGAAGGGAGGGAAGGAGAGAGGGAGGGAAGCGAGAGAGAGCAAAGCTATGAAGAAGGTAATACAGGTCATGACCTGGGGGTGGGGCTCTGGCTCAGGTGCCCAGGAGGCTCCTGGCGGGTGGTGTGCCTGCAGTGTGTGACATGGGCTGGGCGGATTCCAGAGGCCGGAGGGTTAGGGTGCTGGGCTGCGGGCTCTGCGGCACCTCATGACCTCACATGCACACAGGCCACAGCCAAAGGCCGTGGGTGGGGAAGGCTCGGGGGGTACCCAGGACAAGCCCCCTCCTCTCCCCGAGGAACAATCTCTCCCAGAGGCTCCTTCCACGGGAGTTCTCTCTCTACACCTTTGGCCCTCTCGCTGCAGCCCAGCTCCTTCAGCCTCAGTGAGGGAGGCCGATGGGTGGGGCTCATTGTGGGTCAGCTAGGCAGGCCCACAGCAGGGCTGCAGGGCTTCTCAGACCTCATGCTTCTCTCTCTCCACACCCCCCCACCTCTCTGCCTCTTCCCTCCTTTGCACCCCCTTCCTGGACCCTTACCAGCCTTCCCCTGCGCCTTGAGCTCCCACCCGCTCCGGCTGGTCTTTCCCCGGGGCCTGTGCACGTGCTGCTCCCCGAAGCACTCTTCCCGCACACCTGCCCACTGAGCGACGCTGCCCCCTCAGGCCTTCCTGCAGGCCCTTTCCCAGCGGCTCCCCATCCCGCCTGGCCGCCATGTCCCCGGGGTTTCCCGCAGCACAGACCACAGGCTGCCCCGACGTGCTGCCTGGCACGTGGTAGGTGCTCAAGAATTCATTTATTCCTTTATCCATTCACTCAGGAAACACTGATTAGCGTTGACAGGGGAGGTGGAGGTCATTAAAATCCCTCAAGAGCCCTCTGTCTGGTACGGAAGACAGCCTTGTAAACAGACCATCAGAGCCCTGTGGTAAGTGCTGGGCGGGGGTGGGGCGGCCGAGCCGCTGCTGGGGAATCCCAGCGAGCTGCTCCCCACAGAGGCAGGGCACCCCAGGTGCCAGGCTGGAGGCAGGAAGGTACATGGCTCCAGGGCCCCGCTGGTCCTGGTGCCTGGGGAGAGCGTGGTGGGTGCATCATCACCTCTCTCTCCCCGTGTGCCCAGATGCCGGAGGGGCTGCGTGGCACGTGTGGGGCGGACGGGTCTTGGCACGTCCCTGCAGACGGCCCAGCCCCTGCCTCCGGCTCAGGTGTGCCAAGTGCACCCTGCCCTCCCCGCCTTTCAGCTCCCTGAGCCCCGTGTTTACACAGCGGCAGCCAGCAACACAAATCACCGGCCTCCCTAATGGACCGCCTGCCCCGGAGGGCCCCTGACAGCTGTGAGATGCTCTGGGGAAAGCTTTGGTTTGAGTGCGATCTCCGGCTCAGGCCCCAGCCCCAGCCCAGCTGCAGGGGCAGTAGGTGTTTCCTACAAAATGCCAGCGGAGGCAGGAGATGCAGGTCACAGGCACAGGCTCTCCTCCCGAGGCCCCGGAACGTTCTCAGGAAGGGGAGCAGAGGGGCTGCCAGGCCCCGCCCCCCTCACCCCCCCACACAGAAATGCTCCAGTACCACCTCTGTGCTGGGAGAAGATGCTTGAAGCCACGCACTGGGCCCGGGGCATGTCCCGGGCAGCAGAGCACATCAGCTCAGGTATGGGCGTGCCAGGGGGACTAGGAGGCAGCACCCCCTTTCAGTCTCTGGGAGCGAGCCCCTGTCCTCCCAGGCTCTGAACTGTGGAAGGACACAGGTCTGGTCAGAGTTTAACATCACTGTCCAGCCCCCATCGTCTCCATTCCCCCAGGTTTGATTCCAGGTGTAGTTTTCATGATGGTGGTAATTCTCCTTTGAAGTAAATTTCAGGAAAAGGCAGCACATCCATGGATGGAAAAATGGGCGTGGCACAGCAGCTGCGACCTGAGCCCAGCCTGAAGGTGACAGGTGTGAGATCAGCCAGCAGGCCTGGCCCACACTGATTTGGGGCCCTGTTTTGCTCAGCAACTCAGCAGAAGGCCCGGCCCCTCACCTTTGTGCTGGCTGTGGGCACTGGCCCCGCACTCTCCCCCTGACCCTCCCTGGCCTCACTTAGAGTTCCAGAGGACCACCTTGGGGTGAGGGGTTCTGGGGGGAGACGGAGGCTGACAGGAAAGGAGCAGTCCCCTCCCATCTGTCAGTCAGCACCATCCCACAGGCACCAGTACCCCCTCCCGCACCTGCACAGCCAGGGCTCTGCATCAGGGACCCTCTCTTCCAAATGCACGAGGGGGTGCCTGCTCCCCAGTTCCACCTCGTCTTGAGCATCTTTCTCCCCGGCCCTGCTGCCCTCTGCCCTCTGGAAAGCCATGCAGCGAGCACGCGTACACTCGCCCACCAGCAGGCCCCACGCACTGCCCACCTGATGGGCTGTCCCGGCCTCAGGTTCAGGCTCTGCACCCTCCCCCTGACCTGTGGGCATCCCTCTGACTTTTGAGGGTGCTTGTTCGATGTAAACATATGAGCATGGCATGGAAATGTCATGAAACCACAGTCATACCCCACCAAGTCACCCACCCACGGACGCTTGGGCCCCCGTTGCCTCGTTCTACACCTCAGCCTCCGTTTGTAACCCAGAGAAAGGCCTGCTCTCCCTCCAGCCCTGAGACAGTCACTTGATGAAGCAGTTGCTAGAAGCACCCACCTGCACAAAGCCTTTCGCTTTTTATCGATAAATAATTTCTGCAGAAGAAACATTCCCAAGAGGGGGGTTACTTTGCTGAAGGAAATGAGTATTTGGGGGGCTGATTCCGCTGCTTTTAAAGCCTCAGTTGCAAATAGTTAAACATGCTAAGCCCACTTATCACCCCAGGTCCGGTGGACAATTTCCCCTTTATTTATTAACGCAGGTGTGCTGGTCTCTCTGCTGCAGAATTCCAAGCAGTCAATTCTTCCTGAAGACTGTAGGGTTTTGAAGGAGATTTAGAGCCAAATGGCAGAGGAGTCCAAACTCCCCCAGGAAATCTATTGGCCCATCACCCCCTGATGGAAACTTGGGGCCAGAATGAGAAAGGCAGGAATGGATTTGAGACATCAGTTGAAGTCAACTCAGATAATGACTATTTTTATGTAACAGTTGTATTGAGATATAATCCATGCCATAAAATGTACCCCTTTTAAAGTGCCTAATACAGTAGTTTTTAACATTAAGATGTGTGCAACCATCACCACTGATTCTGGAACATCATTATCACCCTGAAAAGAAACCCCACACCCCTTAACAGTTACTCCCAATTTATCCCCCACCCCCACCCCAGTCCCTGGCAATCACTGATCTCCTTCCTGTCTCTATGGCTTTTCCTATTCTGAACATTTCATGGAAGTGCAGTCATATAAAATGTGGTCTTTTGTGACTGGCTTTTTTCTCTCCACATAATGTTTATCCATGAATTAGTGCTTCATTCCCCTTTATGACTGAGTGACATTCCATTTTGTGGATAGATCAGATGTGTTTATTAATGATGGGCATGTGGGCGGTTTCTACTTTGGAGCTGTTATGGGTAATGCAGCTGTGAACATGTAATGTACAAGTTTTTGTGTGACACGTTTCCAATTCCCTTGGGCATATGTGTGGGTGTGAACTGCTGGGATATGTGGCAACTCTATGTTTAACACTGTGAGGAACCACAGCAGCTTTCCCTGCTTTCCATCCCAGCAGCATTGGATGAGAGTTCCAGTGTCCCCACATCCTCGCCAACACTTGACATTATCTGTCCTTTTGACTGTAGTCATTCTTGTCAGAGTGAAGTGGCCTCTCACTGTGGCTTTGATTTGCATGTCCTTCATGAAGAATGACATTTTAGTTGTGAGTCCTTTGTGTATTCTGGATGTATGGCCCCTATCAGATACATGATTTGAATATCTTTTCTCCCATTCTGTGGTGGTTTTTTTGTTTTGTTTTGTTTTTGCTGTTGTATTTTCTTTCTTGATGAGGTCCTTTGAAGCACAAAGGTCTTTGATTTCAAAAAAGTCTAGTTCAGCTACTTTTTATTGTTGTCTGGGTCATATCCAAGGCCACTAAGACTTGCTCCTACATTTTATTTTTTAAAATATATTTTATTGAATTTTTTACAGAGAGGAAAGGAGAAGGATAGAGAGTTAGAAACATGGATAAAAGAGAATCATCGATTAGCTTTCTCTTGCACACCCACTACTGGGGATATGCCCGCAACCCAGGTACATGCCCTTGACCGAAATCGAACCTGGGACCTTTGAGTCTGCAGGCTGACGCTCTATCCACTGAGCCGGTTTCAGCTGCTCCTACATTTTCCTTTAAGGGCTTTACAGTTTTGTCTCTTACCCCTGGGTCTTTAATCCATTTTGTGGTTCTGTACACTGGCTTTTGGAATGGTTCCCTTTTCCTGCCTTCTCCCTCAAAGTGGGACTTCATGAAGATCATAGGTAAGGCCAGGCATTTTTTTTCTTCATCAGCCACACTGCACCTGGGTTCCTGGAGATGTCTCACTTTGAGGAACACAGCATCATTCCCACTACCTCCTCCCCTCTACAGCCCTACATGAGTGTATTAGTGACCCCACTTCACAGGGAGAAACTGAGGTTCATGAGAGAGAAGTTGTCTCTCAGAGGAACAGAGTGAGGTGGGCCCATGATCTCTCCAACAAATCTTCCTGTTCCTGCCAGCAGAACCAAGGTCTGCTATGGAGTGGGGTGACTTCTTAACCCATCAGTCTTCTTCCTTAGAAACCTCGATCTACTGACTGCTTGGTTTCATTTGAGGAGCAGACAGTGACTGAGGGCTGGATTTTCCATATTTTCTGTTTCTTAAACCAAACAGCCTCATCTGTTGAAGAAAGAAAAGGAAAAGGAAAAGAGAGAGAGAAGGAAAGAAGGAAGAAAGGCTGAAACTAGTTTGGCTTAGTGGATAGAGCGTCGGCCTGTGGACTGAAGGGTATGTACCTTGGTTGTGGGCACATCCCCAGTAGGGGGTGTGCAAGAGGCAGATGATCGAAGATTCTCTCTCATCGATGTTTCTAACTCTCTATCCCTCTCTCTTCCTCTCTGTAAAAAATCAATAAAATATATATTAAAGAAAAAAAAAAGAAAAGAAAAGAAAGAAGGAAGAAAGGAAGGGAGAAAGGAAGAGAGGGAAGGAAGAGGGCATTTACTTTACTTCCCTAAAGCAGGCATTGAGCTTCCCTGGCCGGAGTAGACCATGACAGAGAACATGCGTTAAACAACACATCAGGTTTGTCTCCGGGGAGAGCCCTCAGTCCGTGTGTGCAGGACCTGGTTACCACATCTTTAGGGGTAAGCAGAAAGCCCAGTGGTTACTCAGAGGAGACCGGTTGGACTTGCAGCCAGTGAGTCTCAAAGCTGTGTGTTCTTGTCAGGCTGCATGTCCCATCTGTCACATGCCAGCAGCTGAATGGGAAACTCTAAGTGCTTCCTGAGTGAAAGCAGCAAAACCACCTAGTAGCCTGGGTGAGTGATGGTCCCGGGGGATTGACCAGCTGTTTGGGTGACCCATAAACATGGACTTACAGAGCAGGGTGATACCCATCCGTCATGCTCTCTTCTGTGGCCTCTATTGATGCTGCTTTGGCCCCCAGGGTGGGTGCAGGTTGTGCCTGACTGAGGATGGCTGCTTGATGGATAGGTTGCTCCCTGTAGAGGTGCCACATCCAGCAGGCCTGGGAGACACCAGTGTCTTTAGCAGGAGGAATCTGGGTGAGAGAGAGCTGTCCTGCTGGACCAGTGCTGAGCCCTGTGAGCAGGTTGTGAAGTCAGAGCTTCCAGGTCCATGAAGTGGGTCTCCAGCTCAGTCCCACTTACACAGTAGACTCTCTGAGCTCCCAGAATGCCACCAACAATCTGCTCACTTGCCTACTGCTGAGGACAGGCAGTAGAGTTCTTCTGGGTTCTCTTTGACCACAGAGGGAACACCAGCCTCAGCCTGGTAGGAAAGAGCTGGCTAGGAGACAACAGGAAGAGGTGGGACAACCAGCACACATGCCAGCCAGGCCACTCAGGAGTCTGGATCTAGAACAGCCATGTCTTCTGATTCCTCCAGGAACCTCCTGAGTGACTCAAACACAGCTATTCCTCTTAAACCTGTGGGCCTGACCACGGACAGCCAGCGGTGTACGTGCAGTTTGTGACATTATCTTCAGGGCTGAGGGCTGAGAGATTGACCACAAACTCACCGGGAGCTCTGCCGAGGCCAAGCAGTGGGCACATGCTCACAGAAGCTGGTGGTGCCACGGTCTGACTTCGCAAGCCAGTCACTGGGGAACACTGCAATGGGAGAATGGACAGTTCCAGCGGTTTGTCGCTCTGCTCACATTTTCACTGCCACATCCTGCCTTGGGGTCTCTGACGAACTGGGCAGGAGGATCTGAGGGCCTGACCCCGGCTGCAGGCAGAGATGGGGTTCAGACACCCACAGACACCAGTTTTGTTACCCTCCCCCCACCGGCTTCCTCCAAACACACCCTCTCCCAGGGCCTGGCTGTCCTACATCATGCCCATGCAGAAATCTAGGCTCTGGGGAGCAGAAGGGCCTTAGCATGCAGAATTCACTTTACAGCTACCCTAGAAGTGGGGCGCCTGCCCCTGCTTGCACACCTGAGTGTCATCACCTGTTAGACAGTCCCCTCCCCCCCATCCTTGTCTCTTTACTTCTGGTCTCTGCACCTTTCCCTTTCCATTCCTGTCCCTGCTCTGCACTCCAGACCGTAGGTCTCCAGTCAGTACCCCTTGCCCCAGGACCAGCCCTGCAGTTGGGGACAGTGAGTTCATCTCTCTCCTCCTGTTCTGTGGATCTGGCAGCCACAGCTCTCCAGGGGCTGGCTGCCTTCTGTGGGCACACTCCTGTCTCTCTCCAGGCCTGGGCTCCCAGCAGTTCTCCTCTCACACACACTCAGCCCCCTCACTGTGGCCACTTTGGGGCAGAAAGTCCTGCCGATGCAACAACCTATTAAAAGTGAGGCTTTTATCTAATGCTGTCTTTATCTAATGCACCAAAAGATTGCTGATTCAATTCCCAGCCAGGGCACATGCCAAGTTTGCAGGCTCAGTCCCCAGTAGGGGGTGTGTAGGAGACAGCCAACTGATATTTCTCTATCACCCTCTTTCTCTAAAAATCAACAAAAATATTTTTAAATAAAAATAATTTTAAAAAGAAAAGTGAAAGTAGCTTAAGGGGCCTATGGGACATAAAGTAAAAAAATATTTTCATTACAGGTCTCAGAATAGGATAGACAGAAAGGAGCAGAATATTTATCAGAAAAAAATAATGGCTGAAAATTTTCCTAACCTGAGGAAGGAAACAGACATCTGGGTTCTGGAAGCCCAGAGTGTCCCAAATAAGATAAACTTAAAAGAGCCACATCAATACATTATAATTAAAATGTTAAAAGTAAAAAGTAGAGACTATTAGCCAAAACCGGTTTGGCTCAGAGGATAGAGCGTCAGCCTGCGGACTGAAGGGTCCCGAGTTCGATACCGGTCAAAGGCATGTACACTGGTTCCGGTGCATCGCCAGTGGGGGGTGTGCAGGAGGCAGCTGATCGATGATTCTCTCTCATCAATGTTTCTAACTCTCTATCCCTCTCTCTTCCTCTCTGTAAAAAATCAATAAAATATATATGTTTTTAAAGTAGAGACTATTAAAAGCATCAAGAGCAAAATATGAGGTCCCCTGGCCTGGGGTGGGGGACACAGCTGGAGGTCCCCTGTCAAGCCCCATCAGGCAGGGGGTGCAGACTCAGGTCCCCTGACAAAGCCCAGTGGCACACAGCCTCAGGTCCCTGCTGATTGCTCTTTAAGGCTCATTATGGGAACTCAGCCTTCGCTGTGGGTGCAGCCATCTTGTGTTATGGAAACCCCGCCTCCACTGTGGGCACAGCCATCTTTGTGATGGTGTGATGGCCAATTCGCATATCCCCTCTTTATACAGATAGATAGTATTTGAAGTGTTAGCTGCAGCAATAAGGCAAGAAAAAGAAAATCTAAATTAGAAACAAAAAAGTAAAACTGTCATTATTTGCAGCTGATATGATACCACATGCAGAAAACCCTAAAGCCTACACACGCACACAAACACTGTTTTAACTAATAAATGAATTCAGTAAAGTTGCAGGATATAAAATTAATATACAGCAAACTGTGGTACTTTGACACATGAACATCAAACTACCCTAAAGAAAAATTAAGAACATAACCACATTTACAATTGCATCAAATAGAATAAAATACATAGGAATAAATGTAACCAAGAAGGTGAAAAGACCTAAAAACTAGAAGATATTGTTAAAAGATATTGAAGATGCAAATATTATACTCATGTATCAAAATACTGAAAATGTCCATACTACTCCAAATCTACAGATTTAATGCAATTCCTATTAAACTTTCAATTACACTTTTCATGGAACTAAAAAAAATAATTCTAAATTTTGAACCACAAAAGACCCCAAATAACCAAAACAATCTTTAGAAATAAGAACAAAACTAGTGGTATCACACTTCCTAACTTCAAACTATACTACAAAGCTATAAGTATCAAAACTGTATGGTGCTGGCCTTAAAACAGGCATACAGAACAAAAAATAATAGAGAGCCTCTAAATAAACCTGCACATATATAAAAAAAATGAATTTACGACAAATGAGCCAACAGCATCCCATGAGAGGACAATCTCTTCAATAAATGGTTTTGGGGAAACTGAATAGGCACAAGGAAAAGAATAAAACCAGATCACTCACTATCTTATACCATACACAAAAACTAAGTCAAAATGGATCCAACAGACTTGAATGTAAGACTTCAAGCCATAAAGTTCCTGAAAATATAGGTAGCAAGTTACTTGACATCAGTTTTAATGTTTTTCTTAATAAAGTTTTTTATTAAATATATTTTATTGATTTTACAGAGAGGAAGGGAGTGGGATAGAAAATTAGAAACATCAATGGAACATCAATCAGCTGCCTCCTGCATGTCCCCGATTAGGGATATGCTCACAAGCAAGGTACGTGCCCTTGACCAGAATAAAATATGGGACCCTTCAGTCCACAGGCTGATGCTCTATCCACTGAGCCAAACCAGTTAGAGCTGTTTCGTTTGTTGTTTTTAAATATGAATTCAAAGGCAAAGGAAACAAAAGCAAAAATAAACAAATGGTACTACATCAAACTAAAAAGCTTCTGCAAAGTGAAAAAAACATCAACAAAATGAAAAGACAACCTACTGAATAGAAGAAATTTGCAAATTATATATCCAATAAAGGATTAATATCTAAAATATATAACAAAATCGCACAACTCAACAACATAAAAACAATCCAAAAAAAATTAGCAGAGGATCTGAATAGACATTTTCCAAGGACATATAGATGGCTAACTGACATGAAAAGATGCTCAATGTCACTAATCAGGGAAATGCAAATCAAAACCACAATAGATATCACCTCACCAAATGGCTATTATCAAAAAGATAAGAAATAGCAAGTGTTGATGAGGATGTGGAAGAAAAGGGAACCCTTATACTCTATGGGTAGGAATGTAAAATGGTGCAGCCACTATGGAAAACAGTATGTAGATTCCTCAAAAAATTAAGAATAGGACTAAGATATGAACCAGCTATCTCACTTCTGGATATTTATTTGAAGAATACAAAGGCACTAATTCAAACATATTTATGTTCTTCCATGTTCATTGAAGCATTATTTACAATAACCAAGATATGGGAGAAACCAATAGATGAGTGGATAAAGATGATGTGATATAAAAGGAATGAAATGTTGCCATCTGTGATAACACGAATTGGATTTAAGGGTATTATGCTAAGTGAAGTAAGTCAGACGGAGAAAGACTAATACCAAATGATTTCTTCTATATGTGAAATATAAAACAAAACAAATAAACAAAACAAAAACCCATGGAGCAGATGAACCGATTTGTGGTTACCAATTTGAAAGGAAGTTGTGAGAGTGTGAAATAGATGAAGGGGATCAAATGGATTGTGATAGATGGTATCTAAACTTACTGTGGTGAACTCTATGTAGTATGTACAAATATCCGATATAATAAAAGGTTAATATGCAAATTGTCCCCTTGGGAATTAGATCGCTCGCTACGATGTGTGCTGACCAACAGGGGGTGACGCAGGGGTGACCAGTAGTGGTGTCAGGACAATGAGGGAGTGAGGGAAGGAGGAGGTGGGGAGGCCGGCCAGACCCTACCTGTGCATGGATTTTGTGCACCGGGGCCTCTAGTAGAATTATAATATTGTACACCTGAAATATATGTAAACTTCTGTACCAAATTTTACCACAAAAATCTGACCTATAGGTACATGCACCACATTGTGTTCCCTCACCTCACCCCATAATGGTTTCTGCAGGATGCCCTGGAATGATCTGGCTTCTTAATCTGTCTACTTGTTTATCTGTCCCTTTTATCCCCCCATTCCCAAGTCCCACAGAAGCAGGGAATGGTGTGTCTGTTTCCCAGTGTGCCCAGAGCAGAGGCAGTCTTTGGGAACTCTGTAACACGGGGATGCACCTCTGTAGACCCTGTGAGGATTTGCTTGAGGTTATTGGTTTGGACAGAAGGTCCACAGAACAAGCCAGCTGTCAGGGCGGGGTGGTCTCAGCCCCGGTACCAGCCTCCCAGACACCCTCTCCCCAGATGGTCGGCTCCCTGGGGACAGAGCCACTAGCCCACATTGGCGCTGGACTCAATTCCTCATTCATCAGAGCGCCCTGCCCTCTGGAGGCCCTGTCACTTCCCTGGAACAAGGTCATGGAGTGGATTCTGCCCAAGAGCTTTGGCCCACATGGATCAACTGCCCCGTGGGCCTGGTGTCTTGTCTGTACCGTGGGGCAGCTGCATGCTGGGAGCCATCTGACGCCTTTCACTTCTCAGATGGACCCCTGAGCAATGTTTTCATCCTGGTCTGACGGCCCCGCCTGGCAGGGCAGCTGTGGGTGAGCCCCGCCATCTGACTTGCCTTGTCTCAATCCCAAGAGCTAGATGTCTCCTGCAACTGCCCTCTGGCACCCATTGGGCCTGGCTCCCCCTGCCTGGGCTCTAGTCCTTGCTCTGCTACCATGCTCAGTGTGACCTTCTGCACACCCCCATCACACACACACCCCGCCTCATCTGTAGCTGGGTCTAAGTCTCCTCCCCTTTGCAGGGTTGTGGGGGAGGAGGGGGCCTAGGAATAAGCCCGGTGGAGGTCCCATCTCTGTCCCCAAACCTCACTGGCTGCGTGACCAGCAGACACGAGAAAGGGGAGGGCAGCTCATTTTTCAAACAAAACGGTATCAGATGTGGGATTTGGTTTAAAAAAATATATTTCTGGCAATGGCTTGAGCTTTGCTCAGGAGAGCGCAGTGGGGGAGGAGCAGAGGGGACCGGTTCCAGTGGCTTAAAAAACCCCAGATAAGTGTGTGGTGATTAAGTGCGACCATTAGCTCTAATGGGCAATAATTGGCAATGAGAAATAATTTTCTGGGGCACAACTGCCCCTGGTGCCCCCACGTCCCGGCCCCAGTGCAGGGATGGCCAAGGGGCTGATTAATTCCTAGACTGGAGGAAATGTCAGAGGCACAAAAAGTTTCCAGATTCAAGGGTAATTGGGAGAAGTTATTTCACTTTCCACATCAGGCTGATGAGGGCCACCCACCTGCCGCTGAGGGAGGGGCCCAGCTCCAAGCTGCTTCCTGCCCAGGGACAAGGGGACTGGGGACTCCTGTGAGGGGGGGGAGGAGGAGAAGTTCCCACCTGTGTGGGAGCTCACACCTCCCCCCGGGCCAGTCCCCCTCAGTGCAGGGCCTGCATCCCTCACCCGCCCCGTGGGCCCAGGCTAACAGCCTGTGTGAAGGACAGTGCGGGGCTGACAGCAGAGGGAAGACAGAGACAGTGCGGGCGACTCCCCAGCTCAGAGGCCCCAGGCTTGTGTGCCCCGCCCCTCCATCCAGATCAGCTCCCCCCATTAACAGGTCCAGTCCTGCCTGACCTGTAACCCACAGACAGACCAGTCCAGAAGCAGGCAGCCCAGTGGTCCCACAGCCTTCCTCCCCCCCCGAGCTCACCCAAAGCCCCATGGCCTTCGCCATCTTTGTGGGTTCAAGAAAAGCCCCTCTGGTGGGTGTAGCTCTCCCCGCGGCCTGGGTGTGCCAGCGTGAGCCCCCGTGTGCGGTCCCCTCACAGCCCTGCACCACTCAGCCTGACCCAGGAAGGGTCTGACCACGTGGTCAGCACAGAAGCCCATTTCCACCTCATCCACCTGCGCACTGCTCCCAAGGCCTGGCCGCCTTTCCTAGCCTGTCCTCACCCCCCTCTTCCCCAACCCAACGCACAAGGTCCTCGTTACACCTCGCCCTTCGTCTCTGTCTCTGTCTCTGTCTCTGTCTCTGTCTGTCTCTCTCTGTCTCTGTCTCTCTGTCTCTCTCTGTCTCTGTCTGTCTCTCTCTGTCTCTGTCTCTGTCTCTGTCTCTCTCTGTCTCTGTCTCTCTGTCTCTGTCTCTGTCTCTCTGTGTCTCTGTCTCTGTCTGTCTCTCTCTGTCTCTGTCTCTGTCTCTCTCTGTCTCTGTCCCTGTCCCTGTCTCTGTCTCTCTCTCTGTCTCTGTCTCTGTCTCTCTCTCTGTCTCTCTGTGTCTCTGTCTCTGTCTCTCTCTGTCTCTGTCCCTGTCCCTGTCCCTGTCTCTGTCTCTCTCTCTGTCTCTGTCTCTCTCTGTCTCTCTGTGTCTCTGTCTCTCTGTGTCTCTGTCTCTGTCTGTGTCTCTGTCTCTGTCTCTGTCTCTCTGTCTCTCTCTGTCTCTGTCTCTCTGTCTCTCTCTGTCTCTGTCTCTGTCTCTCTGTCTCTCTCTGTCTCTGTCTCTCTGTCTCTCTCTGTCTCTGTCTCTCTGTCTCTGTCTCTGTCTCTGTCTCTCTGTCTCTCTGTGTCTCTGTCTCTGTCTCCCTCTCTCTATTCCTTCCTCTTTGCCCATCTCTTGCTTTCTCGGCCCTGTGCCCTTCACAATGGCTCTGACCGGAAATGGAGGAGATGTTTCCCGGCTCCTGAAGCTGCCGTTCTAACAGGACCCAGCTCGGGACCCTGACCATCTCCGAGAGGAATGAGCGCACACTTCCCAGGGTGGGGAGGCAGCCAGGTGCATGGGCGGTCAGAGAGGCCTCACTGACGACTGACTGACTGAGCGACTGAGCGGAAGAGATGCAGGATCCCACGGGGGGGGGGGGGGGGGGCGGGGGCTTAAAACAGACCCCCGGCCACCAGGCTTCATTCAGAGGCAGATTTTCCCGCCTCAGGGCTGCAGCATTCTACCAGGTGTGGGGCCGAGCTCCCGGTCCGGGAGGCACTCAGCAGGCTTGGGAATTGCAGAGGGCAGTCCTGGCCTGTGCGGAGCGGGGGGAGGGGGGACAGTGTTGGCTAAGACCGAGTCGAGGCTGACCTCGGAACACCCCACAGCAGTGTCCCCTGAGCGTTCCTTCCTGTCATTTGCAGGCCGGGGGCTCAGCTCTAACATTGCACATGGGGGCGGGGACCCCAGGGCACTCCACACGGACGGCTGTGTGCCTGCTGGTCTCTCCAGGCCAGTGTTTTCCTCTGAAAATGAGGCTCAGGGTGTCCCCAATCTCATGGGACAGATGTGGGGGCTCCTGTGAGACTGGCCGGCGGGAGCCCGGGTGCCGGTGGCTGCTGGCCTGGTTAAGAAGGTGAGACGTGTGCGTGGAGGGCCCAGGCCTCAGGCGGGCTGCCGCACAGCGCCTTCTCCCTGCAGTGTCTCCGGCCCCGTGGCCGCAATGCTGAGTGTGCACACCCCGGCCGGTACTGTCCAAGCAGCCAGATGTACCTGACTGATCTGCCCCAGCACCTCTGGAGGCGGGGGCTCTCGTGTCCCCGTTCTGCAGATGAGCCTGGGAGACAGACATGGAATGGGTCTCTGTGCCTTGTCTGAGCCCAGGCGCTCAGGCTTCTCGTGTGTGAGATGCTGTATCGCATCATGCTTGCTGTGGTGACCTCTCTGGCTCCGTCGCTGCGCCCTGTCCGCAGAGGAGCAGCCTGAGGCTCTGGCACGTCCCGGGGCGGGGGCACTGTGGCGCTCGGTGGCTCACAGGTGTGCCTGGCCGCTGACCTGGCCGCACACACCTGCACGGTGGGCGCCTGTGCGGCGGGCGGGCCCGGCGGCCCTGGCTTTCAGCAGCTCGTCGGTGGAACATTTGCATGTAATTTGGGAGCGGGTCACATGTGGGAGTCATCAGGCAGAGGAAAGGCTCAATCAGGGCCTAATCACTGTCTGTTTGGAGGGGTCTGGGCCCAAGTGAAAAATGAAAACGGGCCTATTTTGCTTGAGTGACAACCATCAGCAGCCACCTTTGACCTCCCCCTCCCTCAGCTGGGACTGGGCCTGCAGGAGCTTTAAAAACCAATCACGGGGGCTCTTCCCCCCCCCCCCCCTTTGCTCGCTGGATCTGGGCTGGCTTCATTCGTTCATTCATCCCTCCCAATTTCACTCTCCACAGCCCAGCGCCAGGCAGCATGGCCCAGCGGGGAGGGCCCTCTGGACTGGGCCCAGGACTTGAGTCCTGACTGAGGTACTTACCAGCCAGGTGACCTTGGGCAGGTGACGATCAGAGCATCAGTGTTCTCACCTGTGAAACGGGCACACGAGGCGCCTTGAGGTCAGTGCTCAGTAAGTGCCAAGGACAATGCAGGCCAAGCCCTCCCCCCGGGCAGGGGGCTCCTGTGTGTGTGGCAGAGCAGTCTCCAGAGGGTTCTGTGGCTCGGGTGTCTGCAGGGAGAACAGGAGGACAGCGGGGCAGGCTGGGAGGTAGAGCTGGGAGAGCTGAGGGAGGGCCGTCCAGGGCAGTGACACGCAGTGAAGCGCCTGCCCTTGGTGCATCCCACACTGAAGGCTCCCTCCGCCAGAACTCCCCCGGAAATGGTTTCCCAGGTCCAAGGGCCTGTGAAGGGGCTGCCAGGCCCTGCCCTCCCCTAACCACCCAGGGGCAGGCTCCGCTAACTGGAGAAGGACCGATGGCCCGAATGAATGGATCATGAGTGGGTGAAGGAACATGCACCGGACGCTGCTCATGTTCCCGGACAGCCTGTTTCTTCCCAGGTGCCAGGCCCCGGCCCCTGCTGGGGGGCTGGGCGAGGTGGGGGGGGTGGGTACAGACTGCCCACCAGACCAGCTTCCAGCTTTGGTGTGAGTGTGAGCGCTGACAGCCACAGCCTGCAGGGGCAGGGGCAGGGGGAGACTGCCAGGGTCCCGCTGTGCAAGGTGGGAGTTCCAGGCTGGGCTCAGGTCAGGCCCTTTCAGGCCTGAGAAATTGCTCTGGGCGGGTGTGGGGCAGCGGGGCTGCTGCATTAGCGCCTGCCTGCTCCCTGATGGTGTTTATCGGGATGTGGAAGGGCCTCCAGGAAACCGTCTGGCAGGCCCGGCTTCGGCAAATGGATTGCCAATTAATCAGCATCTATTTATGAGAACGTTTAAACCATTATTAATGTAGTGTAAATACGGAACCGCTGGCGGCCCAGGGACGGGCGGGCGGGCGGGGCCTCAGCTAGAACAAGGCATCGCATTCCTGGGGCCCGTCCCTCCCTGGCCTCCCCCTCCCGGGCAGGACCCCGCCCTCAGCGCCAGGAGCCGCTGCTGCAGGTGACAGCTTCCTGCTGCCGCCCCAACGCACGGCAGCCCGGCCAGGCCTGCCAGGCCGTTTCCCAGAGTTCTCAGCAAGTTCTCACTTAAGGTGCTGAACCACACGTGGCCAATCACTTGGCAGAGGTCCGGCGGCAGCCGCTGACCCCTTGGCTGGCTGTGTCTCCACCCGTGGGGAGCCCTGGGCATGGGGTCCCCACGTCGTCCAGTCATCTCTGGAGGTAGGAGTCAGAGGTGGGGGTGTGGGAGAGAGGGGTCAGCATTCTCTCCCCCCAATTCACTGCAGGCCAAGCTGTCAGGTTCGGGGAATAGCTGGCCCTCCTTGCCACCCAGGTACCCCCCGTCCCTCCCCCCATTCACAGGTCACTTCTCTGCAGGAGCAGCCGGCACTGGCACCTCCTCTCACTCTCTCACAGCCTGGGCCTCTGACACACTTCCAGATAGGCGCAGCCTCTACGCAGGGGGCGGGGCAGGGGCCCCAGGCCAGCCTCACCGAGGGTCACAGGAGCCCCTGGAGATCCAGCCTCAGGGGGTCAGACCTCATCACCCACTCGGCAGCACCCACGGTCCTGCTTCCTCCCTGTCTTTGCCATTTGGACTCATTTTACAAATGAGAGACTGTGGTCACAGAGACACAGTGCGCCAGGACCATAGCCCCTTCCTGGCCCACTCCCCCGCACACACACACACACACACACACACACACACACACACACGCACACACGCACACACAAGCCCCAGTCCTGTGTCTTCAGGGAGAACCCAAACGTGGTCTGGCCCTCACCGATGCGGCGATGTGTTTCTGTGATTTGAGAGTTTTTGCAAAGGCTTCTGGCCTTCCCTAACTTCTCCGTGTTATGAGCTGCGGAGCACTTGAGCTGGATCCGTGCACATCTGGGAAGGATGGCAGGAAAAGCCTCAGCTTAAGGGGGACCTGAGAAAAGCGTGCATGTGTGTGTGTGTGTGTGTGTGTGTGTGTGTCCTGTGAAAAACGTGTGTGCATGTGTGTGTCCTGTGAAAAGCGTGTGCGTGTCCTGTAAAAAGTATGTGTGTGTGTGCGAGTGCATGCATGCGTGTGTGCCCGCGTCTGTGCGTGGGGGGGGGGTTGTGGGGGGTGTGGGTGTGTGGGTGTGGCGGGGGAGGTCGGTGGAGGGGTTCTGGCTTCCGTGCCAGTGGTTATCAATGTCTCAGGACCCGGGATGCTTCTGCTCTTGGTGAGTGAGGTGCGAGCTCAGCAGGGTACCTGGCAGAATGAGAGCCCCTCACAGCTCAGCCCTGAGAAGGCGGTGGTGGCCTGGGGCCCAGAGATGCACACGGGACCTGGAGGCCTAGCCGTGGTGCCCTGAGAACGAGGAGCCATCTGCCTGACCACTCTGCCAGGCTGCTGTCCTGTGTGTTCCTGACCATGCTGCCAGGCTGCTGTCCTGTGTGCCTGACCACGCTGCCAGGCTGCTGTCCTGTGTGCCTGACCACGCTGCCAGGCTGCTGTCCTGTGTGCCTGACCACGCTGCCAGGCTGCAGTCCTGTGTGCCTGACCACGCTGCCAGGCGTGCAGTCCTGTGTGTGTCTGACCACGCTGCCAGGCTGCAGTCCTGTGTGCCTGACCACGCTGCCAGGCGTGCAGTCCAGTGTGTGCCTGACCACGCTGCCAGGCGTGCAGTCCTGTGTGTGCCTGACCACGCTGCCAGGCTGCTGTCCTGTGTGTGCCTGACCACGCTGCCAGGCTGCTGTCCTGTGTGCCTGACCATGCTGCCAGGCGTGCAGTCCAGTGTGTGCCTGACCATGCTGCCAGGCGTGCAGTCCTGTGTGTGCCTGACCACGCTGCCAGGCTGCTGTCCTGTGTGTGCCTGACCACGCTGCCAGGCGTGCAGTCCTGTGTGTGCCTGACCACGCTGCCAGGCTGCTGTCCTGTGTGTGCCTGACCACGCTGCCAGGCTGCTGTCCTGTGTGTGCCTGACCACGCTGCCAGGCTGCTATCCTGTGTGTGTGACGTCTTCACTAGGCTCTGTGAGAGCGGGACAGTGTCTTTGCCCCTCACACCTGGTGCCACAGTGAGGTACGGACAAGTGTTTGCTGACTGACCGACCGACTGCTTGGGAAACCTTCTCAGAGCAGCTTGCTCAGGCTCTTGCCCTCCTCCCTGGCCATCTGCCCCGCTGGCTTCCTGTCCGGCCCCCAGCAGCCCCAGAGCAGGCCCCAGGCACCAACGCCGGAGAAGACAGAGGCCCAGGGCGGCTGCCCCTCAGGGAGAACCTGGACACCCACAGGCCAGCTTCCTGCCCGCCAGCGGGAGGGGAGGGGAGCCCCTGAGGGCCAGGTCTTGCCAGAGGTCACTCAGCGCCCCAGAAACCAAGGTTTCTGGGGCCCCAAGGCCCTAACGCTGGCTGCTCCCGAGCCCAGGCCCCACCCCGCTGCATGGGCATGTGGGGAGAGGAGAGAACAAAGAGCAGCATGTGCCCCCATTTCCCGGCCCCGCTCCCCAGCCCCCATTAGCTGCGCGAGGCTTGTTTATATTACAGCAAGAATTATTCCGCCCTCATCAGAGGCCCTGCGAGGTTTCGGCATTCGAGGTATTTCTTTACCCAAGGACACTCTCCAATCCTATAATTTCCATTTCCCCAGACGCCCCTGATTGAAAGCAAACATTTTATATTTGGAAAGGAAAAGGGCCGTGTGCTATTCATAGCCCAACCAGGCTGTCCGGAGCTGGGCCCTGGGGGCTCGGGCCCTGTGCAATGGACAGCTCTGCAAGGGGAGCGGAGGGTGTGGGCCAGGTCATTGGGGGGTGGGGAGGGGACATTGTAGAGCACCATTTCAAGGAAAAGTGAGGGTGATGGGTGTAGGGGCAGCCTGAGCCCCTTCCTCCTCCTTACCATCTTCCCGGCCGCTCCCACTACCTCTTCTAGGTGAGGCCCCTGAGCTCCCCCTACACCACCATGGGTGGGGGCCAAGCATGTGGGGGGCAGAGTCCAGCATTTGCCAAGGCACATTGAGGAGCATGTGGCCATAGGAACCCTGATCTCCACTCTGGGACCGTCCGTTCTTGTTGGTCCCATATGAGTATAATGGATTGTAAACAAAACGCTTGACTGCGATGTTGCAAGAAAAGGCTGGGCCTGCCTGTGGTGTTGAATTTGCTGCTAGCTTTGGGAGGTTTAAATAAACGAGGAAGCTCAGCACGCTGTCCACGTACTGTGTGCCCGCGTGCCTGTGCACCTGCCCCCAGAGGGGGCCCAAAACTGGCAAGGGAGAAAGAGGAGGGGACCCCAGGAGCCACCTACCCTTGCACACACGCATACTTAATTGCACAAGCCTCCTTTCCTTCCTGTCTCTTCTCCTTATCTCTCTCTCTTCCCAGCCATGTTTCTCCTTCCCTTCCTCCCTCTGCCCTACCCTCTTTCATCTCAAACTTTATCACTTTAGGTCTCTTTCAAACTCTTCCCTCTTTCCTGTCCCTTTCTCTTCTTTCCCTCTCTTCTTTCCTCCTCCCCGCCTCCTGACATCTGAGCTCCCTGCACAGTCCTCCTCCTGCACCCCAATGTGCACAACTGCACACATTTTATAGTTTATATCATATTTTTGCAGTACCTTTACATATTTAAATATGTTTATATACAAAATACTTGCTGTGGTGTTTCAGTTACCTATAGGATTCAGTACTGTGACATGTTATATAGTCTTGTAGCCTAGAAGCAATAGGCTTTACCATATTATGTAGGTGTGTGGTAGGCCACACCATCTAGGATTGTATAAGTATCTAGTTATATAAAAGCTTAAGTGGTCCAACGACTGAATGACCGAATAACCAGTTGCTGTGATGTGCACTGACCACCAGGGGGCAGATGCTCAACACAGGAGCTGCCTCCTGGTGGTCAGGGCACTCCCACACCAGGAGTGATGCTCAGTTGACCAAACCCGTCCCTGCAACCCACCAGCCCAGCTGCAGCCACTCCCTCCCTTAGTAGTCCTGCAGGTCCAATCTCCGGAGAACGGTCCAGGCACCGATGGACCAGCACAGCCGGCATGATCCCTACAGTGCTGCAGGCCTCCTAGAAGTCAGCCTCGGGCACCATGGCCACTTCCCCTCCTAGACACTCTGCAAGGAAGAAATGATATAAAAGTGGCCGCCAGCTGGCTCCAACAACTGGCGCAAACGTCAGCGGGATGAATCCAGATCCCAGGCCAGCAAAGGCATGTGCCACTGCCTGCCCAGAGGGCCAATTGCTTCCTGCCCCCTCTCCCCTCCCCCCCCCCTGGATGGGCATCAGACGCAGAGCTCATAGCTGGCAAGAGCTGATTCAGCTGTGGCTCGAGCCTCTCTCAATTGGGACTGACTGGGCATGAGCCCCCGGTAGATGCAGTGGGGTGAGGATGAGTGGGAACGGAAGGCAGGATCAGCAGGTGGCATTGGAATGCTGGTTTCAGCCCAATCTCTGCCACATCGAGGGACCCCATCCATGCACCAAGCCTCTAGAACTCTATAATATTCACACAATGATGTAATCAGCTAATGATGCACTTCTCAGAAAGTATTGCTGTAATTAAACAACACATGATTCTTTTTCTTTTAGCACATCTATGTATATAAAAGCCTAAGTGACCAACTGACTGGCTGACTGGCCAGTAGCTATGATGCACCAGAGGGCATGGGAACATGGAACAGACTGATAAACCCCAGAGGAAATTAGGGAGAGGGGGAAAAATTAACCAAAGATCTTATATGCATACTAGAGGACCAGTGTACGGATTTATGCTCTGCTGGGGTCCCTCGGCCTGGCCTATGGGGATCCAGCTAAAACTGGTTCTCCAAAATGCTCCCAAGGGGTCCTGGATTATGAAAGGGCATAGACCAGGCTGAACCCCACCGGTGCAGGAATCTGTTCACTAGGCCTCTAGTTAAATATATTATACTACTGCCTTCTGGCCTCCATTGTTTCTGATGAGAAGTCAGCTGTTAATCTTATTTGAGTTCCTTTGTATATGACAAGTCATTTTCTCTTAATGCTGTCAAGATTTGTTTCTTCGGCTTTCAGCGTTTTTACTGTATCTGGGTGCGGATTTCTTTCTATTTGTCAAAATTGGTTATTGTTGAGCTCCATGGATATGTAGATTAGTGTTTTTCACCAGTTGGGAAATTTTTAAGCATTGCTTCTTCCAATATTATTTCTTTTTTTCACTCTAATCACTCTAATCATATATATATATATATATATATATATATATATATATATATGACTATGATTATGTGCTTAAAGGTGTTACACATTTCTCTGAGGTTCTCTTTCATTTTCCTCATTCTATTTTCTCTTTGTTCTTTGAGCTGCATAATGCCTATTGATCTATCTTTAAATTTACTGGTTCTTTTGCTAGTTCAAATCTACTGTTTGAACCACTCTAATACATTTTGTTTCATGTTTATATTTTTTAACTCCAGAATTTTTATTTGATTCTTTTTAATAGTTTCTACATTTATTGATATTTTCTATTTGATGAAACATAATCTTCTTATCTTCCTTAACTTTTTGAAGTATGGCTTGCTTTAGTCCTTTGAACATTTATCATGGTAACTTTGAATCAGTCTTTGTTAAATATTATATAGGGACCTCTTAGAAGCACTTTCTTTTTTCCTGTGTAAAAATGCTTCTGTTTGCATGTCATAATTATTGTTGAAAGCTAGACATTTTAGGTAATATACTGTAGCAACTTTGGATTATCCTTTCCCTTCCTGGGGGTTTATTTTTGTTGTTTGTTTAATGACCTAGCTAGACGATTTTAGTGAGGTCTGCTTCCTCCTCAGCATGATGAAATTGCTATTGCTCCTCCAGGGCAGAGCCTTGAGCGTGCACACAGCCATGCTGGGATGACAGTGATCTTAGCAGGGCTCTCTTTGGCTGTCTCTTTCCCTGATTTCTCTGTTAGGCTGTCTTCTTCTGATATTACTCTCCATCCTTTAGGCACCACTAACTAGAAATTAAATGCTTTATAGTTTCTGACAATGCCCCGAGGCATGCATTTCTCAGCAGTCTGATACAATTATATTTGGACAAGAGTAGATTTTGAGGCCAATCTTTGAGGTTTGCTTTGTCCTGGGGTGGGTGGGTTGGGGAAGGGAGGAATGTCTTCGTAGCTTGTCTCTTTCCCTAGTTCTTTCTGCTAAACTAGAGGGTCTATGTTTTAGTTTGTTTCCCTTAACACAGAGGAGCTATTGTTTTTTAGGGCAACCATAGGATCAGACTTCTCCATGTTCTTTTTCAAATAATGTCAGCTCTTCAGGGCTCTCTTTTCTTATGGGTTGCCTCTTCTCCTGGGCAAAGTCTGTGATCCACTATTCTGGGGGCTGGATAGAGCAGTAACCTCTGATCTCTATGGCTCACCTTTCTCAGTCTGGAAACTCTGCTCTAAGCTAGGGCAAGGGTGGTTAGGACCCTCATCATCTTGGTCTTCGGTGCCTAGGGTAGTGTTTCTGTCTTATAGGTGAGGGTTTGGTGGAGGAAGGGAGCTCCTGACCACTCAGCCACACTCATCAGGAATTCGACTTGAAATCAGAGAAGAATAGAAATGCTGGTGGTGCCGATGCCGGTTTGGCTCTGGATAGAGCGTTGGTCTGTGGACTGAGGGGTCCCAGGTTTGGTTCTGGTCAAGGGCATGTGCCTTGGTTGCGAGCACATTCCCAGTGGGGGGTGTGCAGGAGGCAGCTGGTCGATGTTTCTTATCGACGTTTCTAGCTCTCTATCTCTCTCCCTTCCTCTCTGTGGAAAATCAATAAAATATATTTTTTTAAAAAAGAAAGAAAATAAAGAAAGAAAAGTAAAGAAAAGAAAAGAAAAGAAAAGAAAAGAAAAGAAAAGAAAAGAAAAGAAAAGAAAAGAAAAGAAAAGAAAAGAAAAGAAAAGAAAAAGAAAAAAGAAATGCTGGTGGTTTGCCCTTCTCAGTGAGGTTTGATTTGGTGCTGAAGGAAGAGAAGTCATCATCCTCTTGGTGACACTCACCCAGGGAAGTTCTATTAAGTTGAGTGTGTGGAGGAAAAGAAGAAATTGGCCATAGCTCAAGTGCCACAGATTCTTACTCTTCTTACCAACTTTTAGTATGTTTTCTTGAATAAATGTTTCTTCATTTTTTATATGCCCTTAGGAAAATTTCCAGAAACTAACTGCTTTTTTAAAAAGTAGCTATTGTCAGGTTTGCTTTTTTTTCTATGGTGAGTGAGTTTCATGGAGCTCTTCACACTGACATTTCATTATGAACGTTTTAGTGAACTATCAAGTTATTTCCCAAAATATTTGCAATACGTTGCATTCCCACCAATCCAAGTTCTACATTCTCAGTCTCTGGTCAGCCTTTTTTGACGTTAGTAGTTCTATCAGGTGTGTAGTGATATCTCCTTGTGTTTTTAGTTTGAATTTTCTGATGACTAATGATGGCAGGGCATCTTTTCACGTGCCTGCTTGCTATTCAGACATATTCATTGGTAAAGTGCCTGTTCAAAGCTTTTGTCAAATTTTTAAGGTAGATATATATTTTATTGAGTTTTGAGAATTTCCTATTATGTTCTAAATAGATGTATGTTTCATAAAGCTTTCCCTCATAGTAGTTTGTCATTTCATCCTTTTAAGAGTATTTGTTGCAAAGCAGATGTTTTTATTTTTGGTGAAGTTCAAGCTGTCAATTTGTGTGTGTGTGTGTTTTTTTTTTTTTGTTTGTTTGTTTTTTTTAATGAATTGTGCTTTTGGTAGCGTAGCTAATAAATTTTTGCCTAACCAAGGAACACAAGTTTTATCTTAAGTTTTCTTTTTTTTTTTTAATTGATTTTTCACAGAGAGGAAGGGAGAGATAGAGAGCTAGAAACGTCGATGAGAGAGAAACATCGACCAGCTGCCTTTTGCACACCCCCTACTGGGGATGTGCCCACAACCCAGATACATGCCTTTGACCAGAATCAAACCCGGGACCTTCCAGTCCGCAGACCGACACTCTACCACTGAGCCAAACCGGTTTTGACCTCTTATGTTTTCTTCTTCAAATTTTGTGGTTTGGGTTTTACATTTATGTATACAATCCATTTTGATTCCATTTTAGATATGTTTTGGATTGATGCTCAATTTTTTGGCCTCGTGATACCCAATTGTTTCAGTACCATTTGTTGAAAAGACTATCCCTGTCTTTGTTGAATTACCTTTGACTATTGTTGTAAGTCAGCTAACTGTAATTATGTATTTAGGAACATTTATGTAAGGACTATTCTGTTCCACCAATGTACTTACTATCTTCATGCCGCTATCATGTTGTTTTTATTATTGTAATTATTTTATAAGTCATATAATCAGCTAGTGTTAGTCCTCCAACTTTATTTTTCTTTTTTTTACAGAAGTTTTGTTCTGGATCTTTTAAAATATTTTCTGTTTTTTCTTAACTTTTAAAAATTAGAACACACTTGTAATAACTTTTAACATTCTTCTCTGCTAATTCTAATATCTGAGTCAGTTTCAGTGAATTAACTTTTCTCTTCCTTATAGGTTATGGATTCCTGCTTCTTTTCCTGCCTAATAATTTTTAACTCAGTGCCAGGCATTATGAATTTTACCTTGCCGGGTGCTGAGTAATTTTGTATTTCTACAAATATTATATTATTGAGCTTCATTCTGAAACACAGTTAATTTACTGGGAACTGTTTGATGATTTGAAGTCTTGCTTTTAAGGTTTATTTGGTGTGGCCTGACCAGCACTCAGTGTAGGGCAAGAATTCTTTCTGAGGCAAGAATTTTCTGTGTATTTTACCCAACGCCTTGTTAGTTGTGAGGTTTTCCAGTCTGGCTTGAGGGAACAGGTGCTTAGCATCATTGCCTCTAATTCTTTCAGGAGATTTTTTTTTTTTGGGGGGGGTTGTTTGTTTGTTTTTTATCCTTCAATAGTTTCTCAAATGCATACACTGATCTATATTCTGCTACATACCTAAAGAGGGCCTTTTATAGTTCTCTAGAGTTTGCTCTGTATAAGTCCCTACTCACTACTTCTCTAGCCTTCTGGCCTCCCCAAACTCTCAGCTTTGTCTCTCAACTCAGGGAGACCAGAAGACTCCATCTGGGTTCTCTGCCCTGTATCATGTCCTAGAAACTCTAAAGGCAAAAGTTGAAGTGACCATGCGTCTTATCTATTTGTCTGGGCCTTGGAGATTGCTATCCTTTATTGCCTAATGTCCAATATCTTGAAAATTCATTTCTTCACTCTCCTGTTATGTTGTTGTTGTTGTTGTTGTTGTTGTTTCAGGTAGGAGGGTAAATCTATATTCTGTTATTCCAGAAATGGAAATATTTTTATACTTAAACTTTATAAATTTATTTTCATAAAGAATGGCTGCCTTGAAAGGATATGGAGGATAGACTGGAAGGCTAGGGTTTAAGGAATTAGGATCACACTCAGAGACAAGTTTAGAGGCTGGCAACAAGAGAAAGACCAGGAGGCACCATCAGGTATATCAGGGTTTTGGCCACGGTTCCTGCTCCAGAAGGACTTTGCTTTTGTAGCCACGTACCGTAGTCTGTGACCCATCGTGGTTAGAGGCTTGGTAGGAAGGGTTCAGCCTGGGGGCTCTGTCTGCCTTTCCCCTATGGTAAAGGACCCATCCTTGGCCCCTTTGTGCAGACAAAGCTCTGTCCTGGGTATATCTTCTTCCAGCTTCCATTCTGCCTGCTGACATGGAGGTAGGCAGGCACACTTCGAGGTGACATATGGTGTAGCCAGAGTCAGGTGATACAGCACATCTCAGGTGTCACTGGAGTCTGCTTGGTGGATGACAGTGACTCCGAATGCCTGTCCTTATGGGAGGATGTGGAATCAGGCACTTGGTGTACTTTGAGATGACCCAGGAAAGCCCTTGTTCCCTGGAAATCTTGGGACTGTGTTTTACATTCAAAATATTACTTAATAATATTCCACTGGATGGATGCATCACAGTTTATATTTTACATTGTCAGTCTTTTAACTTTTAGCTACTTTGATGGGTATATAGTGGTGGTATCTCATGTTGATGTTATAGTGGTGGATGTTTTTCATGTTTCTATTGATTATCTGTATATCTTTTTGTGTGTGACATCTTTTCAAGGTCATTTTTATAGTCTTTTTATTATTGAGTTGTGGGAGTTCTTTATATATTCTGGATACAAGTCCTGAGAGTGTGAGAAATGAGAGAGAGAGGGAGAGAGAGAGAGAGAGAGAGAGAGAGAGAGAGAGAGAGAGAGAGAGAGAGAGAGAAGAAAGAAAGAGAATTCATATTTTCTTTACTAGATAGCTTGTCCATTCATTTTCTTACTGGAATCTTCTGATGAGGAGAAATAAGCTTTTAAATTTGATGAAGTACCCATTATTTTTTTTAAGTTAGTGGTTACTGTGTCCTCTCTAAGAAAACTTTGCAACCTGAAGGTTGTAAAAGCATTTTTTTTATAATTTATTCGAGTCCTAGTTATTTCTTTCCAGTTCCATTTTTTATCTTTAGCTTTATGGTTTATCTAGAATTAATTTGGTATATGATATGAGGTAGGGTTAAGATTATTTTTCCATCACATAAAAATGTAGTTGCTTTGGAACCATTTGTTGAAAGAGGTTCCTATCTCCATTTAATTGCTTTGGAGTTCTGCAAAAAAATAGTTAGCTCTAAGCCCTGAGGAAGAATTTGGGGTACATCTGGCCTGCCCTGATTCAGCTTTGTCCACCCATAGTTCTTCCCAGTTCTGACACCTCTCTCTGTAGGGGTTCCCATTGCCTCATGAAGATGGTGAGGCTGCTAGCCCTGGTCTATATTACTACAGAGCATGCTCTTTTCTCTATTACTTTGAAGGATCCAGATTCCATCTCCTTTGCAATTCAAGCTTTAAGGATATTTACCATTTCTCACTGATCTATCCAGCTATCTGGCCACTGTTCCAGAAAAACAACTTGAAAGATTGCAGTAGCTGCCTACTCATTGATAACTCAATCAGTGAGGCTGACAGGCTACAAGGCTGGAGAGTCCTTGCAGCTTGTCACTTCTGGAGAAATGATAAGTTCCTGGCAGACACAGGCTGTGAATGGATTTGGAGAAACCTGACTCACACTCAGGAATCCAGAGTCTCTGCACAGATGCCAAATTACATTCTGGATCAGATGGCCACTGATCTCCCTTACCTATCAATTAAAGATGAGACTCGTCCATGACTGAGGCCTAGATCCTGAGACCCAATTGGTACAGAAGTATTATTCTAGGTGGATTCATAGTCTCAGCCTTGCTGTTGGACTACATATCCCAGAGATCAAACTAAAAAAAGTTCATTCACGGGGCATTGTGTGAATGTGAGAATATCACTGTTCAAATTCTCAAAAGTACATGTACAACAGCTCACAAGATGTGGTTGGTGTTGAGCCTCAGTCAGCCAGCCTGAGGGGAGAACCCATCCATGAACAGGACATCAACAATCAAGACCCATGACAACAAGAGAGCCCAAATAACCCTCTAAAGGATTTTCCTAGAGCATCCATCTCAGAAGATCAAATAGGCTGCACCACCGGTCCAACAGGACACTAATTACATAAGGTCATTGTACGAAAACTGGGAGGTACAGCAGTTTTACCTAATACATAGGAAGAAACACAAAGGGACAGGAGAAGGTGGGGAGACTAAGAAACAGTCCCCAAATAAAAGAAAAGGAAGAATCTCAAGAAAAAGGAGCTACACGAAGTGGAAGTAAACAATTTATTAGATACAGAGTTCAAAATAATGGTTATAAGGATGCTTAAGCAACTTATTGAGAATAACAAGGAACTTAGTGGGAACTACAACAGCATGAAAAATGAAATAGAAACCATGAACAAGAAACAATCAGAAATGAGGAATACAATATCAGACATCAAGAATATACTGAAAGGAATCAAAAGTAGATTGATTAGAGAATTGAATCAGTAATTAGGAGGACAAAGTAGAAAAAAACATCTAACCACAGCAGCAAAAAGAAAAAAATAATTAAAAATCAGGAGGATAGGTTAGGGGAACTGAGGAACAACATAAAACAACAAAATTTCCATCATAATGGTATTTGAAGAAGAAGAAAGTGAGCAAAGAATGGAGAACATGTTTAAAGAAATGATGACAGAAAATTTCCCCTAACATGGTGAAGAAAAATGTCACACATGTTCAGGAAGCACAGAAAGTCCCAGTCGAGATGAACCCAAGAGACCCACTGCAAGGCACATCATAATTTAAATAATATACTTTATCAACAAAGAAAGAATCTTAAAGGCAGCAAGAGAGAGAAAGAAAGTTACCTACAAGAGACTGTCAGTTGATTTCTCAATAGAAATGCTTCAGACCAGAAGGGATTGGCATGAAGTATTCAAAATAATGAAAAGCAAGGACCTGAATAAAAGACTACTCTAAAGGCTATCATTTAAAACTGAAGGTAAAATAAAGAGCTTCTCAGTCAAAAACAGCTAAAGAAGTACATTACCACCAAACCAGCATTGCAAAAAAATATTAAAAAGACCACTTTAAGAAGAAAACAACAGTGGGGAAGGAAACATAGATATAAAAAAATGGCAATACATAACTACTTATAAATAATAACCCTAAATGTAAATAGACTAAGTGCTCCAATCAAAAGACATAGGGTAGCTGAATGTCTGAGAAAACATGACCCATATATATGCTGTCTCCAAGAGACCCACCTCAGAACAAAAGACTCACACAGACTGAAAGTGAAGGGATGATAAAAAGTATTCTATGCAAATGGAAATGGAAAGAAAAAAAGGCTGGGTTAGCAATACTAATATCTGCCAAAATAGACTTTAGAACAATGGCCATAACAAGAGGCAAAGAAGGTCACTATGTAATACTGAAGGCATCAAACCAACAAGAAAATAACACATAAGCACCCAACATAGGAGCAACCTAAATATATTTTTAAAACTCTTGGAAGACTTTAAGGAAGAGATTGATAGAGATACAATCACAGTAGGGTATTTTAACACCCTTCTGACATCACTGGATAAATTCCAGACAAAAAGAAAATCAACAAGGAATCAGTAATCTTAAACAACTAGATCTGATGGATTTAATTAATATTTACAGAACATTTTATCCCAAAGTGGCAGAATGTACATTTATCTCAAGTGCACATGGAACATTCTCAAAGATAGACCACATGTTAGGACACAAAATAAATCTTAACAAATTGACGAATATTGAAATAATATCCAGCATCTTCTCAGATCACAATGGCATTAAACTAGAACTCAACTATAATTTTAAAAAAAATCTCAAAAACCTTCAAACATTGATGCTAAATAGCATGTTATTAAACAATGAATGAGCCGCCACTGAGATCAAGAAATAAATAAAAAGCTTCCAGAAACAAATAAAAATGAACACGCAATAATCCCAAATCTCTGGGACACCGTGAAAGCAGTCCTGAGAGAGAAGAACATAGCATTACAGGTTGACCACAAGAAACAAGAAAAAGCTCAAATAAACAACCTAACCCTACAAGTAAAAGAAATGGAAATAGAACAACAAGAAAAGCCTGGAGTAAGAAGAAGGAAGATCAAGTGGAAATAAATGGGATGAAGACTTAAAAAAAATTAATGAAACAAAGAGTTGGTTCTTTGATGAACAAGATTGATGAACCTTTAGCCAGACTCATTGAGAAACAAAGAGAGAGGACCCAGATATATAAAGTGAAAGAGGTGAATAGCAACCAACATCACAGAAATTCAAAGGATTATAAGAAAATAACATGAAAAACTATATGTGAACAAACTGGACAACCTGAGTGAAATGGACAAATTCCTGAAAACATATAGTCTTCTAAAACTGAATCAGGAAGAATCAGAAAAATAGGCCAATAACAACTACTGAAATTAAAGCAGTAATAATAACTTTAAAAAATACTCCCAGTAAACAAAACTCCTCAACTGGATGGCTTCACAAGCAAGTTTTACCAAACATTCAAAGAAGAACACGTGCCTATCCTCCTCATAGTATCCCAAAAAGATGAAGAGGAGGGAAGACTTCTGAGCTCTTTTTACAAGCCAGCATTATCTTAATTCCAAAACCAAATAAAGATACTATGAAGAAATAGAATTACAGGACAATATCCCTGGTGGACACAAATGCTGAAGTCCTCAACAAAATATTAGCAAATCAGATACAGCAGTGCATTAAAAGATCAAACACCACAATCAAGTGGGATTTATTCTGGGAATTCAAGGTTAATACAATATTCTCAAATCAATAAATGTGATACATCATATAAACAAAATGAAGGATAAAAATCATATGATCTTATCAATACATGCAGAAAAACATTTGATAAAATCCAGTACACATTTATGATAAAAATTCTCAGCCAAGTTGGAATAGAGGGATCATACTTCATCATGATAAAGACCATACATGACAAATCTACAGTCAACATCATACTCAATGAGCAAAAATAAGTGTTTCCCTTAAGATGAGGAACAAGACAGGGATGTCTGCTTTCACCACTCCTAATCAACACAGCACTGAAAGTACTAGCTGCAGTGATCAGACAAGAAGAAAAAATAAAATGCATCCAAGTTGGAAAGGAGGAAGTAAACTTATTTTTCACTGACGGCATGATATTGTACGTAGAAAATATTAAAGGCTTCCCCAAAAAACTGCTGGATTTGATAAATGAAATTAGCAATGTAGCAGGATACAAAATAAACATCAGAAATTGATGGCATTTTATACAAGGAAGGTAAGGGTGGGGTTGGGGAGAGAGATTAACTGGGGAACTCATATGCATACTAGAGACCTGATGCATGAAATTCACGTATCTGGGGGGCGGGGCACTTAGCGTGGCCTATGCCCTCTGGCAGTCCAGGAGCCCTTGGGGACATCTGACTAACGGCCCACGTGGAGCAGGCCTCAGCCATCAGTCAGAAATCCTTAGCGCTGCTCCAGGGGTGGGAGAGGCTCCTGCCACCACAGCTGCACTCGCCAGCCATTTATCCGGCTTCTGGCTGAGCTGCGCTCCCCTGTGGGAGTGCACTGACCACCAGGGGGCAGCTCCTGCATCTGCCCCCTGGTGGTCAGTGCATGTTACAGTGACTGGTCATTCTGCTGTTTGGTGGATTTGCCTTTTATTATATAGGATATGCATAGCCCATTGACACAGATAATGGCATGGTGAAGGCCTAGGAAGGATGGGTATGGGGAGGAGGGAGTCAATTGGAAACACACACACACACACACACGGGACATCTATACTTTCAACAATAAAATACATTTTTTTAAAAAGAGGACATACTGATGGCCAATAGACATGAAAAAATGCTCAACATCACTAATCATCAGAGAGATGCAAATTAAAACTACAGTGAGGTATCACCTCACACCTGGTGGAATGGCTACCATCAATAAATCAGCAAGCCAGTGCTGGTGAGGATGTGGAGAATAGGGAACCCTAGCCCACTGTTGTTGGGAATGCAGACTGGTGCAGCCACTGTGGACACAGTAGGGAGTTTCCTCAAGACATTAGAAATGGAGCTGCTGTTTGATCCAGCAATCCCACTTCTAGGAATATATCCTAAGAATTTTGAAACACCAATCAGAAAGAATATATGCACCCCTGTGTTCATAGCAGAGTTATTTACAATAGTGAATACCTGGAAACAGCCTAAGTGCCCATCAGTAGCTGAGTGGATAACAAAATCTGTGGTACATTTACACCATGGAACACTACATGGCAGTAAAAAATAATGAACTCTTACATTTGCAACAGCATGGATCAACCTGGAAAGTATTATGCTAAGTGAAATAAGCCAGTCAGAGAAAGATAAATACCACATGGTCTCACTCATATGTGGAATCTAATGAACAAAATAAACTGATGAACAAAACAGGCCAAAGACATGGATTCATGGAACAGAAAGACAGATCTCAGAGAGGAAGGGTGTGGAGAGGACAGGAAGATAATAACCAAAGAACATGTGCATAAACCATGATCACAGACAACAGTGTGGGGAAGGCCTGGGTGGGGCGGTGGCTAGGTGGAAGGAGGCAGAGAGGAGGAAATGGGAGGCAAAGAAGAACAAGTGGGGGGCATGGCTAATACTGTCAACAACAACAAATAAATAAATACTCTATAAGGGTGTGTCTATTTTGACTATATTTTACTCAATTAATTAGTTTGCCTATCCTCATGCCAGTACCATAATGAGTCCATACATTTCACCTTCTTTCTCAAGATGGGTTTGGATATTCTTGGTCCTTTATATTTCCATATAAATTATAGAATAAGCTTGAGAGAGATGCAAATTAAAACTACAATGCAAGCACAGGCTGCTGTGATTTTAATTGGGATTGAATTAGATCTTTAGATTACTTTGAGAAGCAACATTTTAGCCATGTTATCTTTCATTGAATGTAATATGTATATAGCAATATTTCCATTCTCTGTGTATTTTACTTCTATTTTCTTGTCTTGTTGCACTGGATATGACCTGAAATACATATATTAAATTTAAAAAATTTGGGCAAATATTCCTACCTTATTATCAACCTAAGAAACATTACATGTGATGGTACAGGCATGAGGATAGGCAAACTAATTAATTGAGTAGAATATAGTCTGGCAGAATGTTTGCTTCATTGCGGCGATGAGGCAAGCTTTCTGCACCCGGCCGTGGATGGGCTCTGGGCCATAGAGAACCTCCGGGCAGTGGGCGTGGAGTGGCCGGGCCCGCAGAGAGCTACTGGAGAACAGATTCATGCACAGAGCTACTAGTACAGGATAAAGAGGACAATCCCTCCCTCAGCAGGTAGCTTTGAGAAGCATTGCTCCTCCAAAGTGCTAACCACAGTCCATGCTGTCGGGTAGATGCTCCTAAGTCCTATTTCTTTTCATCTTCCCCACTCAGTGCTTAAGTAACGGAAATTTGATCCAGAGCCTGGAACTTTGCCATTCTTCCTTTGTAATTTCATCTGGGGGGAGTAAGGGAAGGACATTGTCCATGTATTCAGGTGACCAGTGGGGCCAAGTTCCACAGGAGAGCCATGGATGGATGGATGGATGGATGGATGGATGGATGGATGGATTATGGATAGATATGTGGGTGGATGTATGAATGGGTGGAAAGATGGATGCATGAATACACGGATTCATTAATGTTTATCCTGTTTCACTTTCTATCCCACCTCCTAGAAACTCAGCTCTCTGACGGCAGGGCCATACCTCCTGCATCGTGTACTTTTAGAGCCCTTGCCAAGGAATGAGTTTGTTCTACTTGTATGTCTTTATTACCTATTTTGTCCACCAGATTTCTCTCTGTTCCCCCCAACCCCTAACCCCAAAATCTGCTACAGACCCACTCCCTAAAATATATCCCAGATCCTTCCCTTGCTTACGGCCCCAGTGACCTCAGCGCCCACACTGGAGCCCTCATGCCCGTGCCCAGACACCTGGACCTCCTCACCAGCCGCAGCTCCACTAAGCCCTGCTCTGCTGTGAGACAGCAGAGCAGACAGGCTTGGCCAACCCAGCCATTTCAGATGTGAACAGTCCTGCACGCAAACAAGACAGGGTAATGGTGCAGAGTGGTAGGACAGGAAGGCTTCCAGGGACATCATCCCCAAGTTGGTCCCCTTCCTCTCTCCAGGGTGAAGGGAAGTTTCTTATAGGACCCAGCCCAGGACCAGTGATTAAGGTGCCCAGGGTCCCAGGAGGAATGGGGAGTGACAGGGGCAGGAAGGTGCTGTCAGACATGTGGTGAGCGGATGGGAAGTTCATACACACACTCATTTGTTCATTTATTCACTGGCCTTTAGTAAGCACCTACTGGGTAGCAGACACTGTTCTAGGCACTGAGGGCAAAGCAATGCACAAATCAGACTGTATCCTGCCTTCAGGAGCCTCCATTCTTTGGGAGATGCAGATAACAGACAGATGAACCGATAATTATACAATATAAAATGAAGGCTGATAAGAAAATGAAACAAAGCAATTGGCTGGAGTGATGGGTGGCCAGGGCTCTAAGAATGAAGGAGCCATCATGAAGTTGTCCTGGCAGAGGAGATAGCATGTGCAAAGGCCCTGAGACAAGAGCAGGGAACCCCAGAGGTGGCTGTAGAGGGGGCAGAGGGAGGATGGGAGGCGACAGAACTAATGAGGCCCAAAGCCTCCTGTGGTTTGCTATACCCGGTGTTTAAAAATATGAAATAGGTGCCAAACTTAGGAAACTGGAATATTCACTTCAAAATCCAGATTCCCAGCTTCTCCTAAAATTTGTCCCTGTTGGTGCCACCAGGACTGTCAGCTGGAACAGAGAGGAACTGCTTCCCCCAGAGTCTCCTTCCTGCCCCCACTTGGGCTCAGTGGGCCTCTCAACCCCATAGTGAGAGGTGTCAACACACCCAGGCCCCACATTCACACCTCGTCCCTCACTGCACTGCACCCTTCCCGGACCCCACACCACACAGGCCTCTCATTGCTCCTGTGCCCTGAGCCCGGGCTGGAGCCTGACCCTCCTCTGACAGGGCCCCAGCTTCAGCCTTCTCGCTGGCGGCCTCCTCCTCAGCTCAGCTCCGCTGGGCCAGGTCTGTGGGCTCATCACTCTGGAGGCACCAGGCACAGAGGCTGAGAGCCCTGGGTGGGGGAGACTCCATCCTGCCCTGCAGTTGGGCCCCCGCTCCCCCAGGAAAAGCCTGGCCCCCTTCTTAGATGGGATGCAGTCCTGCTCCCCTCAGCTGCCCTCCCCCCAGCGGCTTCTGAAGCGACCCCTACCACATCCTTCGTTTCATCCCCAGAGGGGCTTTGGTGCTCCGTCTGAGACAGAAGGCTGAGGCCCCTCGATGGGAGGAGCCCTCCCTCTGAGCCCTGTGGGACCCGGAGGGCTTGCCTGCGGAAAGGCCTGGCCAGGGCAGGTGATAGGTGAGGGACAGACAGGTGAGTGGGGCAAAGGGTTAGACTCCCAGTTCCCCGTGGTGTCCACTGCGGCAGAGGAGGAGGAGAGCACCTGAACCACGTCCAAGGTCTGCGGCCTGTGTACCCACATTCTATTTCCTCCCAAAGGATGTAGACAAGACGGCTCTGTCCAGCCCGCTCCAGTCCCTCTCAGACCCACAGCCCAGCCTGTAAGTGGAGGTCCAGCCCTCTAGGGCCCGAGGGTCCCAGTCCTGGAGCCGCTTGCCAGACCTTGGGCCACAGGCCAGCGAGGCGGGCCCTCGGCTGCATCTGGGCACCCTGACCCCCAGCGAGCGGCCCGTGAGCGAGACTTTACACCCGGTTCGTTCCGTAAGGAAAGCTCTGCAAGTGCCGCCAGGCAATGGGGATGTTGTCTGATCCCCACAGGCCGTAATTTCTGGGGAGAGAAACGTTTTTTTCTCCAAAATGATGGGAAGCTGCTGGTTACGGTTACGGCTGGCTGCTGACGCCGGGAAGCTGTTCTGATGCCCAGAATCCCACCTACCTCAGCTAAATAGTATCTTTATGAAATGAGCAGAACGCGCTGCACCGAGGGGAGGGGAAAAAAAATGAACTTTCAAATTTTAAGTATAATTGGAAAACTGACCTTTGGAAAATATTTTCCCACCCCGGCCCCGCGCGGGAGAAGAATGGGCGCTTTATGCGGAGGGCGAGCCGCGACCTTGAGGGATTAGCTGGTCTCTCCGGAGGGGGAAGGAGTGTGTGGTGGGCTGTGGGTCCCTCTGGGCGTCCTGCATGCCAGGGCTGTGGTCAGTGCCTGGGGGCTGGGGCTCTGGGCTGCATGAGGAGCAGCTGAGGACAGCCCGGGTTCCAGGGAGAGCTGGGGAGCCTGCTGGGCGCCCCGGTCCACCGGCTCAGACCATGCCCAAGCAGCCGTGCGGGCCGGTGCGGACGGGAGTGGCTGCACCCAGTCTGTCTGTAGGAGCTGCCGTGGGGAGGACGGGAGGTGCTGGCTGGGCTTCCAAGACACACCCAGCTTTGAACTAGGTGCTGGGGCTCAGGTTGAAAACAACCAGGCCCAATTCCAGCCAGCAACTTGCTGAACTGACTCAGGTCTGCATGCACACTTACTTCCCTCTGAGCCTCGGTTTTCTCATCTATAAAATGGGATAACAGGAGGAAGAAATGGCCAGCAGTCAGCTCGGGGAGGCGGTTCGGACTTGTGGCATGCTGTCTCTCCTGGCTGTTGGGCTCATGGTTGGGTTAGGGTTATTAAGTTTAGGATTATTAGGGTTAGAGTTAGGGTTAGGGTTAGGGTTAGGATTATTAGGGTTAGGGTTAGGGTTAGGGTTAGGGTTAGGGTTAGGGTTAAGGTTAGGGTTAGGGTTAGGGTTAGGGTTAGGGTTAGGGTTAGGGTTATTAGGGTTAGGGTTATTAGGGTTGGGTTAGGGTTTTTTGGGTTAGGGTCCTTCCCACTTTGCCTAGCACTGAGGTTGTATGCCTGGTCACTGCACCCAGGACTTCTCTCTGCCCTCTCCTCCCAAGGTGCTGCTCTGGCTCCTCCCACCTGAACCAGAAATTACGCAGTAAAGTGTGAGAGCGAGACTGGCTGTCCGGAGGCCTCTGCAGAGAGGAGTCAAGCCCTCCTGGTGGGGGGTGGGGATGCAAGCCCAGCCCCTCGAAACCCCACAGATGCTGCTTTTTCCCAAATCCTCCCTCGACGGGGCACTTGTTTGGGTTTTGCCCAACATCTGGCGAACCCAGGCTCTGACTGTGGAGCCCGGGCCTCATCTGTCCGCCCTGGAGTGGCCCGGGCCTCGGGCACAGGCGCAGGCCCGCCCCCCGGTGCTCGCCCTGCTTAACCCACTGGCGCTCCCCACGCCCTCCGGTGAGGACCGGCGGGGCCAGAGGGACCAGGCAGAGCTGGCCTGGCAGCCTCTGCCCATTGCGGTGAGGCCGGCAGGCGCCCCCTGGAGGCCGGGGTCGCCGCTGGGGCTGGAGGGGCTGTAAGGTGGCTGCTGGCGCCCCTGGAACTAAAGGTGGGAGACAGGTGGGGGCCCGCACCCCCAGGGCAGGTTCCGGTCCTTCCCTCCAACCACGTGTCTGCCGTTGGCCTCCTGGGGGTTGCTGCTCCCCCTGCCCCTCTGGCGCCCCGGCTGGTCCCTCCGGGTCCGGGTGGACAGTGACAGGCAGCCTCATGCCTGCCCCGCGGGCCTGCCCTGCCTGCCGGCTCCTCCCACCTCCTGGCCGTGCAGGTGCGGGGTCCCTGCCTTCGGAGGGAGCCGCATCCGAGGGTTGAGGCCCCCTCCCCCAACACCGAGGCCCCCCAACACCCCTCCCCGGGCCTGGGGAGGGAGGAGAGGGTGCAGCCTCTCACCTCTGTCCTCCCGGGAGAAAAGAATGATTACTGCTGACCGCTGCAGCCTTTCCAGAGGGTCTCAGGAAAGGCCGGGAGCAAAGCCAAAGGCAGGGCGCTCCGGGCAGGACCCGGAGCTGGAGCCCCCACCCGCCCGCCCGCCCGCCCGCAGCCAGGAGTGGCCAGGGCTGGAGCGGTGGGCTGGAAAGCTGGTGCCGGCGGGGAGGTGCGGGCCGGGCGGGGGGGAGGGGGGGTGCGGGCCGGGCGGGGGGGGGGGGAAGGTGCGGGGCCGGGCGGGGGGGGGGGGTGCGGGGCCGGGCGAGGGGTGGGGACAGTGCGGGGCACCGGGCGGGGGCAGAGGTGCGGGGCAGGAATGCGGGAGCAGGCGGCTGGTGGGGACTGGGCGGGGGGGGGGGGGGGGGAGGTGCGGGGCCGGGCGGGGGGAGAGGTGCGGGGCCAGGCGGGGGGGGGGGTGCGGGGCCGGGAGGGGGGGAGAGGTGCGGGCCGGGCGGGGGGGGGAGGTGCGTGCCGGGCGGGGGGGGGGGTGCGGGGCCGGGCGGGGGGGGGGCCGGACGGGGGGGGGAGAGGTGCGGGGCCGGGCGGGGGGGGTGCGGGGCTGGGGGGGGCAGAGGTGCGGGGCAGGAATGCGGGAGCAGGCGGCCGGGGACACCGGGCCGGGGATGGTGCGGGGCCGGGCGGGGGCAGAGGTGCGGGGCCGGGCGGGGGGGGGTGTGCGGGGCCGGGAGGGGGCAGATTGCGGGGCAGGAATGCGGGAGCAGGCGGCCGGGGCACCGGGCGGGGGCAGAGGTGCGTGCAGCCGCAGCGCTGTGTGGCCGCGCCCCGCACACCCTCCCGCAGCCTCGCGGCGGAGACAAGGCGGTTCCTTGAGGCTAATTGCCTGAGTTCGCGGTAATGCCGTCACAGAAACACCAGCAGTAACCTTTGGTCTTGGCAAATTCTCCCCTCAATCATGTAACATAAACAGCGATAAACGAGGGCTTTTTAGGGCTTTCTTCATAATGCGATGCACATGCATTTGTTACCGAATCTGCCCGCGCTCCCAGCCCTGAAACCTGAGCGGCGGGAGGTGAGGCGGGCGCAGGAGGTGGGGTCAGGGTTCCAGGGAGACAGCCCTACCGGGGCCTCCGCCCTCCGCCTCCACTCCCCCCTCTCCTCCCGCCTCCCTCACCGTCCCTGCTCCCCCCTCCACCCCACTTTCTGTCCCTTTGTCTCACCTCCTTGCAGGGTATCTGGGTTCTCTCTCTCTCTCTCTCTCTCTCTCTCTTTCTCTCTCTCTCTCCCTGTCTACCTGAGCCTCTCTATTTTCTCTCTTTCTGTGTCTGATTCTCACTCATTGTCTCCTCACTGCCTGCCTCCCCTGTCCCCTCCGTGCTCATCCCTCCAGCCCTGACTTCTGTTTTCTCTCCCCAGCCTTCGCCTTCCTGGTCCCCGTCTCTGCCCCTCCCTCCCACGCAGCTCCCACCATGTCCCCGTGAAAGCCCAGGTGCCACTTCCTCCCTTCTCGGTGCCTGGGGCTCAGAGGGGGCTTGGACCCGACCCCTGGCCTGGGGTGGGGGAGATTGCAGCCATGGAGCGTGAGGAAAGTATATTGGGGGGCGGGGAGAAGAGGGCACAAGAAGGAATGAAGGACCGCTGTCTTTTGATGGGGTGGAGAAATCAAGGCTGACAGCATGGAGGTGGTGACATGTGAGCAGAGTCTGGAGGAAAACTGGGAAGTGGCCTCACGGAGACCGTCGGACCATGGAGCAGAGGGTGAAGGGCACAGAGGACAAAGTCAGGGGTGGTTTGTAGACGGAGATGGCTGGTGGAGGCAGGGTGGAAGGGTGGCATCTGTGGGCTGTGAAGGGTGGGGAACCGGCACTGGATTGTGGGCAGATAGGCCATCCCAACGGCCCTGGGTCAGGGGCAGGGCATGGGAAGGAGGGTCCGTTCAGGCTATAGGATGCAGGGCAGCCCCATTATGGGATGAAAGGGTGGGACAGCTGGCCAGGATCCTGGGGACCTTGAGGAGAGAGGGGCTACCGCAGGCCTGGACACGAGGGCCCAGCCTAGCACTGCCATGAGCCCTCACGTGAGGGCTGCCCAGCCTCAGGCCTCGGTTCTCTTCCACGAGTGGGGCTGCTCGTGTATCAGCTGAGAGGGTTCAGGGGCACGGTGCGCAGGCATGGGCACTGGCCTCAGCTTGTCTCTGGACGACTCATCACCCCTGGAGCTGCCACAACCCCCAGCACATGCTTGCTCCCTGCTGCTGTGTCCCCATCTCCAGGGCTTGGACACTGAGGCACACAGGGGCTCAGCAATTGGCCCAGTGCTGTGCCGCCAGAGGCACAAGGCCAGGCCTGGAGCCCTTTCTGGAGCCCAAAACCCTTGTCAGTGCAGCGCTGTGATGTGGTCCTGGGGGCACAGACTCCAGACCAGATGGCCCCCCTCTTCTCCGTGGCCCTCATGGCAATTGGGGTGAACGGGGCAGAGCTGGACCCCAACCTGTTGCCTGACCACCAGTGCCATGCTCGCTATCTACATCTCAGCACAGCGCTCCAGGTAGGCAGCTGCCCCCCTGCCTGTCCCCGGGAGAGAGCACCTTCAGACCAGGAGACACGTCCAGGGAGCTGGGCCTGCAGCAGGCCGGGAAAGGCAGGCAGCAAAAGGAGCACAGCAGACTGGAGCAGCCAAGGCCAAGACCTGAGCCTGCCCTGGTTCTCTAGCCCAGAGCTCACTGACCTACTAGGTGGACGAACATCCAGAGCCAGCAGGACCAACAGCCAGGACTGGGTCCAGGAATGTTTGATATTTCAAAATCCTATGTAATAAAAGCCTAATAGGCTAAGTGTCCTACTGTTTAACCATTTAACCAGTCTCTATGACATGCACTGACCACCAGGGGGAAGACGCTCCGACCAGTAGGTTAGCTTACTGCTGGGGTCCAGCAAGATGGACCAGACATGCCCTGGAACCCTCCCGCAGGCCCTCCCCGGCCCTGATAGTGCACCGGTGGGGTCCCTCAGCCTGGCCTGCACCTTCGTGCAATCTGGGACCCCTCGAGGGATGTCTGAGAGCCAGTTTGGCTTAATCCCCAGAGACCAGGCCACGGGACCCCACTAGTGCATGAATCCATGCACTGGGCCTCCAATCACTAATAAAAGTTAATATTCCACTGTTAAAATTTTTCTGCATTAAAGTCATGGACTCCTACGGGGTCCTGTGTCCACCTGTCTCCACAGAGGGCACCCTGATGCCTGACCCTCTGCAGCCTCGGACTGGGAGCGGGCTGCAGGAGGGCCATCGGAGAGAGGCACGGGGGCTTCGTGGAATGCCACAAGGCTGTATTAAAAGCCCAGCCCTGGGGGTAGAGCGGGCATAGAGGAGATAAATGGTGATGGAAAAAATAGGTCGTCCTCCATCATCTCTACACTTGCCAGTCGCACGCCCTGAGTCCCGGCCTGTCAAGCCCTTCCCTCCACTTCTCAGCTCACTCCCCTCAGCAGCCAGGGTCTCCCAGAGAGAGGCAGACCCCACACGAGTTCCCCGGCCCCTGCTGGCTCTGACCTCTGAGACACTGCCTGGACCCACCTCCCCTCACCACTCCAACATTCGTCCAGATGTCCCTTTCTCAGTGGACCACCACACTCCCCAGCCCCCTCTCTTTTTCCTTCATGGCACCTCTCCTCCTCACATGCTATGTAGTTGGCTTATTTCTCACGTCACCCTCTCTCTCCTTCTGCACGTGGCTCTGGAGGGCAGGGGTCCTCCCTGGTGGAATGAGTGAGCCTGTCAAACCCCAATCCCACACTGACCCCAACCTTGGACACAGGCAGGACTGCACACGTGGAGGAGCAGGAACCCGGATGTGGAGGCAGGAGCAGGCTGGGTGCTTCATGGGAGCTGGGGGAAGGGGCAGGCAGGGGGGGATGGGAGGAGTCTGCCTGCATGTGTGATAGTCAGCCAGGGGCTGGCAGGTGGAGGCTGGGCCGAGGCTGCAGACTGGACTCCTTCCAGGAGTGGGAGCCCAGCTGTGGGGGCAGAGGGAGCTGCCCACTTGCCCTCACCTGAGGCCCTTGGCCCACCTCTAGCCCCTGGGTGTCCTGTGACCCTTAGGGAGCTTGCACCCTGCTTGCCGGGCCCTGGGATTGTCCGGCCCCAGGCTGCTCCAGGAAGGAGCCAGAGACCTCAGCAGGCCTGTGCTGCTCAAAGTCAAGCAAATTGAAAATGGAGGCAATTTAACGTAAAAGGCTGCCTTTCTCCAGCACTCACTCCAGTGACGGGGGGCAGACCTGACAGTCTCTATCCCCTGCAGCTAAGGCCAGCAGAGTCTAGGGGTCAGCCTTTCCCAGGCTTGCTGAAGCCCCAGCTCCCCCAAAACCCTTTTGTCCAATGGATGTTCCTGCAGACAACCCTCCCATCCAGAGACCACTTCCCCAGGGGCCTCTCTCCACCTGACCTCAAACCCCAACCTGGGTCCGGCATCCCCTCCTGCGTAGGCAGTGAGGGTGTCTCAATCCTGTCTTCCCAATCCCCCAACAAGGCCTCGGCCAGCGTCTGTCCTTCAGGAAGTCATGCCAGGGCCTGCTGCCTGTATTCCCAGATGGACCCTCCACCTGAGCCACCTTCCCTGGCATCCTCACCCTCATGGGACCTCAGCGTCTTCACCTGCGAGGTGCTCAGAAATGCCCCCGCAGCTGGGGGCTCGGTGAGCCGAAGCTGGCAGAATGCCTGTCGCAGGTACGTGCAGTGGGTGTGGGGTGGGGAAGGCAATGGTGATGTGAAGAAAGTGGTCAGTGTGTGTGTCTGTACATGTGTGCATCATGTAAGTGTGCTTATGTGTGCATGTATGCCAGTGTGTGCATGTGTGTATTGTAGGAATGTATGTCTGTACCTGCATTTATGTTTTCTCATGAGCTTTTTCACACCTACCCCAGGTGTTTTCATTTCCAGACACATATTGGTGTCAGTTTCTGGGGGCCTGGCTGCCATTAGCACAAAGCCAAAGGGCATGGAGCCTGTGCCCAGCCTCCCTCCAGAGGGAGCTGGCCAGGGCTCTGAGAGGCTGTGTTACTTTGAGTGCTCTGGTTTCACACGGGCCCGGAGGGGACTCAGAGGAGGTGTGAGGGCAGCCTTGCTGAGAGGAGAGAGCAGCCAGGGGCGTGGACGGTGACAGTCAGTGGGCACACGGCTCAGAGGACCAGCTGACGATGAGAACATGGATGAGCCTTGAAAGCACAGGCTGGATGGAAAAAATAAGAAACCCAAGCTAAACACTTTCTCAGGCACAAAAAAATGTGTGTTCAGGAGACACATCCCGATAGAAAGCAACAAGGACACAGAGCAGCGGGGCAGAAAGGGGCCGGTCAGAGGCAGCCAGTGTGCAGTCCCAGGGCGCCACTGGACTCATCACCACAACTTACTCATGAAAGGCATGAACTTGAGACTCACTGTCAAAGGGGGGCATGAGGGTGTCCCCCCAGGGTTTCTTGGGACTTTGAAAGGGTCCCACTTGGCTGTACGGGAGATTTGAGCTCCACGGTGGGGCGGTGTTTTGGGGCCAGTGCAGGCCTTCCAGACTGGGGAGGTGGGTGCGTTTGCGGGGGGAGAGAGGGGAGGAGAGGGGGACCCAAATCCACATATCTGTAATCGTGTCAACAATACAAAGTAAAAACGATGACACTCAACAAAACCCCAAACCCTAAGCGTGCCTGGCTGCCTGTGCATCCAAATGACTCTGAAGCTCAGATCTAGCCGCGATCCAGCTCCGCAAGATCCCAGCGCTAGGAGCCGGGAAGCTTTCCCTGCTGACCTGAACCTTGCCAGCCGTCAGCCCAGGCGACGTCGCAGCTGCCCCACCGGCGAAGCCGCACTCTGGGATCCCGCTGAGCCTGTGCCCACCGCACCAGGAATTTGTGTGAGCAATAAAGTGCTGTGTGATTTGCAACTGCATATTTTTGTGTGGTGTAATTCCTCTGGCGGTGTTAACTATATTAATATCAGGTCAGATGATGATGCCTACCCTCGGTCCTGCTTGCTTAGAGTAGTCTCTTCGCTGGCCACTACTTAATGTCCGAACACCTGCGCAGTTAAGTTTATCTCAAGGGACGCCTTGGGTAACACCCCATAGACTGTACTCGGACAGTGACCCAATGTCCGTTTCTTCATTTGACAAGGACTCAGAGGCACCTGCCCTCCTGTGCTCCAAATTGTAGTGGACCTGCTGAGGCCTGCCCACCCCATCTGTCCACACTCTCAGTGAGCCCCGCACCTCACACCAGCTCCTGCAGGGCCAGGCAGAGAGGCACTTGCCCACAGCTGCTGGAACCCACTTTGCCTGAACGTAAGAAGGAGGGGGAGCACCTGGGCATTTGCCCCTTTATGGGGACTTACCAGTCCTTCACTGGTGACTTAGGGGCAGGGGAGTTCAGCCACCTAGTTCCTCACCCCTACTGACAACAGCTCTGGAGGATAGTCCATTTGTCTCCTTTGCTCCCTGTGGGCAGCTTGGAGGGCTTTGCCTGATGTCACACCTTGCTTTGTTCCTCTGTTTCTTGCTCCTTCCTAATAAATTGCTTTCACATGAACCCTCAGCTTCAGCTCTGTTCTGGGTTCTGTTGCTGAAGGATGTGAAGATCATCCCTACAAGCAGCTCTGAAATGAGGTTCTGGGGTTGAGTCCCTGGTGGGCAGAGAGCCATCATGCGAGTGGAGTGGGGGCTTCGGCTTCTGCAGAAGCAGGACTGCAGTGACGTGCCCTCAGGCTACCCTGGGTGGGATGTGTTCAGAAGAGGAGGGTGGGCTGGGCAGTGTGTCAACACTCAAGAGATGGGTGGGGGGATGGGAAGAGAGGGCGGCTATAACTGGAAGGACTGCCAGTTGCTGTCCAAGAGCTATAGGAAGGAAGGGAGCTCAGGTCAAGAAATCAACAACTTTGTGTCGGGTGGGAACCCAGCCTCATGGGGGTGTTAAGGACCCTTTGCTGCCTGCAACAGGACAGCAGACTGTGAGGAGCAGAAGGAAGCCTGAATTCACAGCTTTGGATGGACCCCCATGCCTGGTATTTTCATTGCTATAACAGATTATCACAAACTGAACAACTCAAAACAATACAGCTCATTCTCTCACTGTTGTGTAGGCCAAGTCAGAGGTCCAGGCACACAGAACCCAACTAGATTCTCCAAGGCTGGCCAGCAGTGCTGGCCCTGCTGCAGCCCTTTCTGGAGCTGCACGGATGAGTCTGCTCCCATTCTGATGCAGGCTCATGGTTGAATATTGCTCCTTGTCCAGTAACCTTAGATTCCTCTGATCTGCATGCTCGTAGTGGGGGCCACACCCCTCTCTCACTGGAGTGCAGGACCAACCCCTGAATGTCTGGTGAATATCTCCCCCCAGAGAAATGCCCTTGGCAAGATCCTCTTTCTTTTCCCCCTGGCTACAAGATAAAAAGCAAGGGTCAAGTCCAAGTTTGACCCAGGAGAAAGGATTGGTCCTGCTAACACAGGAAAGGAATTATTCATCAAGAAAGATACAGGACCTGTTTAGTATGCTCCATAAAACAACAACAACAACAACAACAACACACACACACACACACACACACACACACACACACCCCAACAGGAGAACAAGTCTTGTGGATGTGGCCCTGGGGGGCAGGTGCAGAACAGAAGCTGTAGCAGGGAGAGTTTGTTCATACAAGGGCACTCTCCCATGACTCAGGATTCACCCCTCTGCAATAAACAAAAGAGCCTTTTCCATGCTAGCATGGGCTCTGTCCCACACACACGTCAACAGCATGGCGGAAGAGAGCAAATTTCGCCAAGTCCTGGGGTTTTACTCCAGTGGTGATGTCACTGCTTTGGCTGACCCTGATTGGGCTAGGGTCCAGTTAATGGAGAATAACTCCGCCCTGCCCCACAGTGGAGTCAGGAGTATTATCCTCGCCCCACCCTGCCCTCTCATTATTGACTGAATATCTATGTCCCTCCCACCCATATGTCAAAGCCTGACCACCCACCCACTCACCCACAATGGGATGGTGTATGGAGATGGAGACTTTGGGATGCAATTAGGTTTAGATGAGGTTATGGGGGGCGGGGGGAGAGAGACCCTCCATGATGGGATTAGTGCCCTTAATAAGCAGAGATAGAGACAGGAAACCATACACATGCACCTGGGAAAGGCCAGGTGAGAACACAGAGAGCAGGCAGCCATCTGCATGCCAAGAAGCAGGTCCTCACCAGTCACAGAATTTGCCGGCTTTTTTACTACGTCTATAGGTAGATATATCTGCTGCCTACAGAAGACTCAGTTCAGCTTTAAGGACACACATAGGCTGAAAGTGAAGGAATAAAAAGAGGTATTTCAAGCAAATGGCAACCAAAAGCAAGCAAGGACAGCTATACTTAATGAGACAGAATAGATTTTACTGGTAAGTTAAAAATTATCATAAGAGACAAAGAAAAATGTTTATATAGTGACAAAAGAGTCAATTCATTAAGACATAACAGTTGTAAAAATTATGCACCCATCATTAGAGCACCAAAATATATAAAGCAAATACTAATAGAAGAAAATAGAAATATTAAACAGCCATACAACTGTAGTTGGGGACTTTTACACTCCACTCTCAACAATAAATAGATCATCCAGAGTTTCAACAAGGAAATGATAAATCTGAACATATTAAATGACTCTAGCAGGACACACACAGGACATTCCACCCAATAACAGCAGAATACACCTGCTTCTCAAGCACATAGGGAAAACTGGATACATCATATGTTAGGACACAAACCAAATCTCTCTCAAATTCAAGGAGGTAGAAATTATATCAAGTATCTTTTCTGATTACAATGGTATAAACCTAGAAATTATTAGAGGAAAAAAGCTGGAAATTACATAAGTCCATGAAAATAAAACAACACACTTCTAAACAACCAATGTTTCAAAGAAGAAATTAAAAGGGAAATAAAAAAAAAACAACCTTAAGACAAATGAAAATTGGAACATAGCCCTAGCCAGTTTGGTTCAGTGGAGAGCATGTTGGCCTGTGGACTGGGTTGTGGGCTCCATCCCCAGTCGGGGGTGTGCAGGAGGCAGCCAATCAATGATTCTCTTTCATCATTGATGTTTCTACCTCTCTCTTCCTTCCTTTATGAAATCAATAAAGATATATATATATATATATATATATATATATATATATGTGTGTGTGTGTTAAAAAAAATAAAATGGGAACATAAGATGCAAACTTGTGGCTACAACACAAAAATTGGAAAGTTTATAATTATAAATGCATTCATAAAAATATAAGAAAGATCTCAAATAAATAACCTAACATTATACTTCAGAAAACTAGAAAAATAATAAACTAAGCCCAAAATTAGCAGAAGGAAGGAAATACTAAAGATGAGAGCAGAAAAAAACAAAATAGAGAATGGGGGGAGAGGGGGGAATAAAAAGATGAACAAACCTAAGAGTTGGTTCTTTGAAAAGATAAAAATTCACAAACCTTTAGCTAGACTAACCAAAACAAACAAACAAACAAACAAAAGACTCAAACAAAATAATAAATAAAAAATGAGACATCAACAAATTGGAATAACCTTTTTGAAGAAAATGATAAACTTAAAGAAACATACAAGCTGCCAACTCTGAATTATGAAGACATAAAAAATCTGAAAAGTTCAATAACAAGTAAGGAGATTGAATCAGCAAAAACTTCACAACAAAAAAAAAGTTCCCAGGATTGGACAGCTTCACTGGTGATTTCTACCAATCATCTTAAGAAAAATTAATGCCCATACTTCAAAATATTAAAAAGGAAGAACACTTCCAAACTCATTTCATGAGGCCAGTATTACCATCATACTAACGCCAGATAAGAAAAATGCAAAACAGCAACAAAAACTAACTAAAGGCCAATATTTTTTATGAATGTAGGTGAAAAAAAACAACTAAAGGCCAATATTTCTGATGAGTACAGATTGACAAAATATTGACAAACTGGATTCAAAAACACACAATGATCAAATAGGATTCATCCTTGGAAAGCAAGGAAGGTTCAACATATCCAAATCAATAAATGTGACACAGCACATTAATAGGATGAATGATAAAAATCATAAAATCATCTCAATAGACCAAGAAAAAAATAACATTTGACTAAATATAACATCTTTTCATGATAAAGACTTAACAAACATGGAATAAAATAAATGTACCACAAGATAATAAAGGCTGAATATGCCAAACCCACAGCTAACATAGTGCTCAGTCAGTGGTTAAAGGTTGAAAGCTTTTCTTCTGAGTGCCCACTCTCATCACTTCTATTCAACATAGTACTAAATATCCTGGTTAAGTAATCAGCCAGGGAGAGAAAGGAGAGAGGGGGTAAAGGGGAGAGAGAAAAAGAGAGAGAGAGAAGATCCAAATCAGAAAGGAAGAAACAAATAGTCCCCGCTTGTAGATGACATGATGCTATATATAGAAAACCCTAAAGACTCCAGCAAAACCAACAACAAAACAAAACATGTATCAATCATCATATTGTGCACCTTGAACTTGTATAATGTTAGACTTAATAAATATGGGTAAATAAATTCAGTAAAGTTGCAGGATACAGAATCAACACACAAAAATCAGTTGTATTTCTATACACTAATAACAAAATATCTGAAAAAGAAAGAAAACAATCTCATTTGCAATACTACCAAAGACAATAAAATATTTTGGAATAAATTTAACCAAGGAAATGAAATATCTGTACACTAAAAACTATAAGACATTAATTAAAGAAATAGACATAACTGTCCTAAGTCCATAAATCAAAAGAGTTATCATTGCTAAGTCAGAAGAATTGCTCATACTACTGAAATCCATCTATAGATTCAATTAATCCCTATCAAGATCTAAGTGGTATTGTTTACAGAAATTAAAAAAAAATCCTAAAATCTGTATGGAACTACAGAAGACCTCAAATGGCCAAAGCAGTCTTGAGAAAAGAAAAAAAGCTGGAGGCATCATACTCCCTTCATTTCAAGCAATATAGCAAAGCTATGGCAATCGAACAGTGTAGTGCTGGCATAAAAATAAACATATAGGCCAAAAGAACAGAATTAACACCCGAGAAGTGAGGCCACATACAGATAGCCAATTAATGTTTGACAAGGGAGCCAAAAATGCTCAATAGAAAAAGATAGTCAGGCTCTTCAATAAATAGTACTGGAAAAAAACAAATATCTCGTTTGAAAAGAATAAAATAGGACCTTTATTTATAAATTTAAATCAAAATGGATTTAAAAAATTAAATATAAGACTTGAAACTAAAAATCCTAGAAGAAAGCATAGGGTGAAAGCTCCTTGACATTGATCTTGGCAATGATTTTTGTTGGTTTTGGATTTGACACCCGAAGAAAGGCAGCAACAATAAACAAGTGAGAATATATCAAACGAAAATGCTTCTTTCTACATCGCAAAATAAATGATCAACAAACCATCTAATTTTGAAAAAGAGTGGTGAAAGCAAACATTTCTGTCTTGTTCCTGTTTTAGTTTTTGCTCCTTGAGTATGATGTTGGCTGTAAGTTTGTCATACTTTGCCTTTATCATGTTGAGATATGCTCCCTCTATTCCCACTTCGTTGAGAGTTTTTATCAAAAATGGGTGTTGGATTTTGTCAAATGCTTTTTTTGCATTTATTGATATGATCATGTGATTTTTATCTTTCAATTTGTTTATGTGATGTATCATGTTTATTAATTTGCAAATATTATACCTGCATCCATGGAATAAATCCTACTTGGTCATGGTGTCTGATATTTTTAATATATTGCTGGATCTGATTTGCTAATATTTTGTTGAGGATTTTAGCATCTGTGTTCATCAGGGATATTGGACTGTAACTCTCTTTCTTTGTGGTGTCTTTATATGGTTTTGGAATTAGGGTAATGATGGCCTCATAAAAAGAGCTTGGAAGTGTTCCTTCCTCTTGGGTTTTTTGGAACAGTTTGAGAAGGATAGGTGTTAGTTATTCTTTGAATGTTTGGTAAAACTCCCCTGTGAAGCTGTCCAGACCCAAGCTTTTTTTTTGCTGGGAGTGTTTTGATAGGAAATTATTTGCTGAGCAATGTTTAATCTTTCTGCAAGTTGTTTTTTAGTTTGACACGCATCTTCATCCAATAATGCTTATAATTGTTGATCTTCAACATTTTTGGTTGACCTGGACGTTCTTTATCTTTCACATCGAAATCATTACTTTTAAAGCGTCCACAAGTATTTTGAGATGGAGCATGTTCACCATAAGCTTCCCAAAGTATACTATCGATATAACTTTCAGAAGCATTTTCCTTCAAAATAAAGTAATAAAACTTCCCGCAAATACTCTCTTTTTTTTGGCACAAAATTCAACATTTTTAAGAGTAAAAATATCTATGATATTAACACCTTCAGAAAATTTGACAATGAAGTTTTGAAGCTTGCTGTCAATACAATAAAATAGCATACATATCAAATCGCATGTATATCAACATATGTGTAACTCCATCTATTGAAAAATTTTTGCATTATTAACTGGTACACCTAGTATCTATCTGGCTTAAATGCTTTAAAAGTAATGATTTTGATGTGAAAGACAAAGACTGTCAAGGTCAACCAAAAAAGTTTGAAGACCAGCAATTACAAGCTTGTCTGATTGCTGATCGATGTTTCCCTCTCATTGATGTTTCTAACTCTCTATCCCTCTCTTTTCCTCTCTGTAAAAAATCAATAAAATATATATTTTTTAAAATCTCAAATGAACAATCTAACTTCACAATAAAAGGAATTTGAAAAAGAACAACAAATTCCAAAGTGGGTAGGAAGAAGGAAATAATAAACATTAGAGTAGAAATAAATGACATAGAGACTAAAAAAATAATACAAAGAATCAATAAAACTAAAACCTGGTGCTTGGAAAAGCTAAACAAGATTGATAAACCTCTAATGAGACTCATAAAGAAAGGAAGAAGACCCAAATAAATAAAATCAGAAATGAAAGAGAAGAAATAACTGACATCACAAAAATACAAAGGATTGTAAGAAAATATTATGAACAACTACTAGTATATGCCAACAAATGGGACAACCTGGATGAAATGGATAAATTCCTACAAGCAATCAGATAAGAAAAAGAAATAAAAGACATCCAAATTGGAAAGGAAGAAGAAGTAAAGCTCTCATTATTTGCAGATGATATGATACTGTATATAGAAAACCATAAAGCCCTGGCTGGTGTAGCTCATTGGTTAGGTGCTACACTTAAGGGTCGCCAGTTCTATTCCCAGTCAGGGCACATGCCCAGGTTTTGGGCTGGATCCCTGGTTGGGGTGTATGCAAGAGGCAGCCAGTTGATGTTTCTCTCCCACATTGATGTTTCTCTCTCACTCTCTTCCTCTGCCTTCCTCTCTCTAATCAATTAAAAAAAAAAAAAACACCCTAAAAACTTCATCAAAAAACCACTAGAACTAAAAAATGAATTCATTGAAATAGTAAGGTATGATATTAATATTCAGAAATCAGTCTCATTGTTATATACCAATAATTAAATATCAGAAAGGGAAACTAAGGAAACAATCCCATTTATAATTGCATCAAAAAATACCTAGGAAGAAATTTAACCAAAAATATAAAAGACCTGTACTTGGAAAACTATAATAGTCCTTCCTTCTATTAATGTGATCTATTATATTAATTGATTTTATGTTGGAACAACTTTGCATTCCTAGGATAAATCCTACTGGATCATAGTATAAATAGCCTTTTATTATTCTGTTAGATTCAGTTTTCCACTTGTTATAAACATGAAGTTTGCCCTGATCATTATGGTTCAGTGGTTAGAGACCTCTCTACCCCTACACTAAAGGGTGGTAGGTTTGATTCCAGATCAATGGCATGTTCCTGGGTTGCAGGTTTGATCCCTGGCCAGGTTGGGGCACATGTGAGAGACAACCAATTGATGTGTCTCTCTCACATTAATGGTTCTTTCTCCCTCTCCCGTCCCTCCTTCCTTTCTTTTCTTTCTAGAAGAAGAAGAAGAAGAAGAAGAAGAAGAAGAAGAAGAAGAAGAAGAAGAAGAAGAAGAAGAAAAATTTTTTTTAAAAAATCCTCAGTTGAGGATTAGCAATGACATCAAATAAATGTGAATGTTTGTGTCTGTCCCCCCCCCTCCCCATTCATATATTGAACCCCTAAACTGATAATGTGATAGTGGAGTATTTGGGAGGCAATTAAGTTTAGATGAGGTCATGAGGGTGGGCTTCTCGTGATTAGATTAGTCCCTGATAAGAAGAGAAAGACAGAGATCTCTGTCTTGTGGTTTCTGCAGGAAAGGACAGTCAGGCAAACAGCTTGGGATTGGCTGTTTGAATCATTTCAGTGGGCTCTGGGTCACAGGGCTGTCCCAAATTGTCTGGAACCTGGGCCTGGAATGACTAGGTCAGGGAAATGGTGACTCATGAGGGGAAATTTGAGACCCCAATAAAGGAGCTGGTGGGGCCTGTGAATCTGGCCACAGTGACGGAGATCAACTGGGAGAGATACCAGTTAGAGGAGAAACCAAAATGGCGGCATAGGTAAACATCTGAACTGCTGCTTCACACAACAATTTCAAAACTACAAATGGAAAGACAAACAGGATATCATGCAGAACCACAGGAAGGCTGGCTGATTGTAAATTCAACAACTAAAAGGTAAGAGAAAAGCACACTGAGACTCAGAGGAGCTGCAAGAGGCAGAGGTACTGAGATGCACATGCACAGAGAGGGCTGGCAACTGAGTATGTGGCTGGCTTTCTCAAACAGGAGGGAGACAAAAGCTCCTGACTGCACTGAACTCCAGTTCCAGGTGAGACTGTGGGGACCGAGATTCACACGGGGTGAAACTGGACTGTCTAGCAGTGGGCGGAACTCAAGGGTGGCTTTCTTTCAGAGGTGCTTGCAGCGATTACTAAGGGACACTGAGACACAGGGGCCTATTAGGGCAGGACTGATGGGAAACCAATGCTGTCTGCTCTGTCCTGAGACTCTGCCCCATCCAAGCTGAGCACAGAGGCTTTTGTAAGTCTGGTCTCATAAGGGTGTCTCCAGTACAGAAGTTCTCCCAGCATAGACACAGCTGATCCTCACAGTCAATTGGCCTGAAAGTCAATTCCTCCCAGTAATACTAACAACAATCAAGTCTTAACTACAACAAGACTGTGCACACAGCCCACAAAGGGGTATACCAAGAGTGTCCACTTCAGGTAACTGGGAAGGCTGAGCTACTGGGCCCTATAGGACACCTAGCATACAAAGCCACTCTATCAACCCAGGGAAGCAGCCAAAATTGGGAGACAAAGAAACAGATAACAAATGAAAAAAAGCAAACAACTGGATATAGAGTTCAAAACCACAGTTATAAAGTTTTCCAAGAATTTTCTAAAAAAGGCTAATAAATTTAGTGAGACCCTCAAGGATATGAGAAAGGACCAACTTGAAATTAAGCATACACTGACTGAAATAAAATATATTATACAGAGATCTAACAGCAGACTAGAAAATCGCAAGAATCAAGTCAAAGATTTTAAATGCAAAGAAGCAAAAAACACTCAACCAGAAAAGGAAAAAAAATGCAAAAACATAAAGAAAGCATAAGGAGCCTCTGGGACAACTTTCACGGGTACCAACATCAGAATTATGGGCATGCCAGAAGAAGAGAGCAAGATACCGAAAACATATTAGAAGAAATAGTGACTGAAAATTTCCCAGCTGGTGAAAGAAATAGACTTTACAAGTCCAGGAAGTGCACAGAACCCCAAACAAAAGGAATCCATGCCCTGACTGGTTTGGCTCAGTGGATAGAGTGTCGGCCTGTGGACTGAAGGGTCCCAGGTTCGATTCTGGTCAAGGGCATGTACCTTGGTTGTGGGCACATCTCCAGTAGGGAGTGTGCAGGAGGCAGCTGATCGATGATTCTCTCTCATCAATGTTTCTAACTCTCTATCCCTCTCTCTTCCTCTCTGTAGAAAATCAATAAAATATATATTAAAAAAAAACAAAAAAAAAAAAAAACAGGAATCCAAAGAGGACCACACCAAGAACATCATAATTAAAATGCCAAGGACAAAAGACAAAGAGAGAATCTTAAAAGCAGCAAGAGAAAAACAATTAGCTACCTACAAGGGAGCACCCATACAACTGTCAGCTGATTTCTCAACAGAAACTATGCAGGCCAGAAGGAAGTGGCAAGAAATATTCAAAGTGATGAATAGCAAGAAATTACAACCAAGATTACTCTACCCAGCAAGGCTATCATTCAGAATTGAAGGATAGATAAAAAGCTTCACAGATAAGAAAAAGCTAAAGGAGTTTATCACCATCAAACCAGTACTAGATGAAATGCTGAAAGGTATTCTTTAAGAAGAGGAAGAAGAAGAAAAAGGTAGAGCTGAAAGTCACACTGTAGCAGGCAGGAGTGCAGGAAGGCCTAACAAATATTCCTGCAATCAATCTAGCACTGAACTTGCTAAGACTGCTCACCTCCTATTTTATAAGTAAAGTTTTATCAAGACTGCCACACATCTTTGTTTATCGTCCCCTCTGACTATTGGCATGCTACCACAGCAGGCAGAGTACTTGAGACAGACACTATCACTCTCAAAGCACTTTTCAGAAGTTTGCTGGCACTGCTCCAGGGCAAGGAGAGAAGGACCAAGGCACAGAGGCCAGTGGGGTGCAACTAGAATGACACAGGAGGCAGCTGAGCCAGGCTAGGGTGAGCCTGGCCACACTGGGAAGGAGGTGCTAAGTCTGGGTCAGAGGCAGAAGTCTGTGGCAACTCCAGGGCCCCCACCCCTTCCTGGCTGTGTGACTCTGGGTGGGCCACCTGACCAACTTGAGCTCAGCACCTTTCCTTTTAGATGGTCAGAATGACAGCGATGTTCAGGCTTTAGAGGGAAGACCTGTACAACACCTCCCCCCAGCCAGGCCAGGGAGTGCTCAGCAGAACGCAGCCCACCGAAGTCTCCAGAGCCTGCGGGGCTGGAGTCCTTCGGGCTGCAGGACGCTCACCGCCCTCTGCTCTACCGGGAGGGTGCATTCCTGCATCCGCATCTGTGGGGAGATCGCCTTTCCTATCTGTGTTCTGCTAATAAAGAGAAACACACTTGGTGAGGTTAGACAAACAGCAGGAGTGATTGACACCACCGCAGTGCTGGGCCCCGCCGCACGGCTGTCCAGCAAGCTGCTGAGAAAACACTGCGTGGCTCCACATCCCTCAATGTTTGCCTTCAATTAGCCTCACGTTGTGCTGGTTAGTCACACTCTGTCCATCAAGGCTGCTGGGGAGGCGCCTGCTCCCTGGCAACCAGCTGCCAGGAGGCAGCCCGCAGGTCTCAGTGTCCCCACCGCCATGCTGAGCTGCAAGGATGGCTCTGCTGGGGACCCCATGCTTGGGGTTCTGAGCCCACCGCTGTCTGAAGTCACATCCAGCCCTCCTGGGAGTTGGCTGAGCTTGCCTCCAGCCTGTGTTTAAGAGCTTCCTGGATGTGTCCCCTTTGCCTCTGATCGAGGATCTACCAGGAGCAGGCCAAACTGGCAATGGGCAGGTGGCTAAGGGTCTAGCACACCAACGTGGCCCGTTTCTAATATGGTCCTGCCTAGGGTGGGAGGCTGGGGAGGGAATGAAAGGGCCGTGGGCTCAGCCTTGGGTCTTCTCCCTCAACCCCACAGGTCAAGGACAGAGAGCTCCAAACCCCACGCCCTTCTTGCCTCTCTCATGGGGCTTCCCTGTGCCTGCTCCCACTTCAGGTGCCATCTCTTCTGTTTCAGACTCTGGTGCCTGTCACATGACACTCACCCAGGGCTGCATTCAGGCTGTCAAGTCATCTCCCAAGTGTCTCTGGAGGTGATGGTCTGCAAAGCTGTGAGCAGGGTTCAAGGGCAGTGAGAAAGCAGGCAGGGTAAGATGGCATTCCAGCGTGCTGGGGGCGTCACAGTGGACTGATCTCCCCAGCTCCCCTCTGAACACACCCTGTGCAGGTAGAAAAACCGAGGTTCAGCAGGGGCACGCCCACTGCTCAAAGCCCCGAGGTGGGCCAGGAGGGCTGCCAGGCCCTCTGTTCTGTTCTCCACCCACCGCAGCTTGCTTGGGCCTCAGTTTCCCCATCTGTCCATGGGGATCCTGGTGGGAGGGGGGGAAGGCTCATGCTGCCTGCTTCCCCCAAAAGGTTCTCTTCTCTTTCCTCCTTCCACTGGAGGGGAAATTACCCATTAATGACAGAGAATTACAAACGCAGCGTCTGGCCCCACGCCCAAGGTCCTTGGGCAAGCAGGGAGGGGTGAGCAGGCAGGAAGGGGAATTGGAAACAAATGCATGGGGTGTTTTCTTTGGTGGATCCACAGTCTGCTCCCCACCCCCCACTCCTACCGCTGTCCCAAATTTGGGCTTACACGGAAACGGATTCCATGCCTGGGCTTCCTATGAACTCTCTTAATTCAATTGAGGGGCCATTATCAGCACCGGGTAATGGGCTGTTTCCGCAGCCCGGGGACGCCTGTGGAGGCGAGGGGTAGGTTCGTCTCCCTCTGCAGGGCGTGCGATGGGGGGGCGGGGGCACTGGGCTGAAGTCCTCGTCCTGGCAGGTGCCCAGAGGGCTGAAGAGGGAGTGTGTGGCTCCTTTGGGTGGGGGCACCAGGCCCACAGGAGCAGGAGGCAAAGGAGCAAGCAGCAGGTGAGTCTGGGGCTTAGAGGACCATCTGGGTGGGGGTGGTCATGGGACTTGGTGGGAAAGGAGCCATCTGCCAATATGCAGGGTCCCTCTCCCAGAAAGTGCCTTTGTCGATCTGCTCTATTCTTCACTGGGAATTCTGTCCCACCTCCCTCCCCCCCGGGCAGGGCTCCACCTGCTCATCCTTTAGTTGGGCCCACCCTGACCTCCTCCAGGAAGCCTTCCAGGGGCCCATCCAAAAGCCCCCACTCCTGCCCTCACGACCCTGTGAGTGAGTGGTCCTGTCCCTCACAGTCTGACTCAACACAGGATCCTGGAGGGAAAGGCTGAGGTGCAGAGAGGGATAAGGGGACTAGATGGTTCCTCCTAATGGGGTGGCTCCAGGCTGGGGCGACTTCTCCCAGATGGACAAGCAGGGAGCAAGTTCTGTCCCCAGCCCCCTAGCTTCTCCAGGTCCCCGCCTGGGAGACGGGCGCTCATAGTTGGCCGCAAAGGTGGTAGATCATGAGCGTTCCTCGGGCCGCTGGAGCACCGTGGGGACGGCTGTGTTCCTGCAGGGGGCAGCAGTCCTTGCATGAGGACCAGCAGGAGGGATGCGTGATCCCAGGCCGGCCCCATGGAGTCCCTCCAGATAGCAGCACAGGCCTGAGCCCTGAGGGAGCAAGTCTCGGGGGGCACAGGGGTCTGTGCGGAGCCACCGCCCTGCCCAGGGCGGGCTGCCGCTGCCTGGCCTCAGGGAGGGGCGTGGGGAAGCCAGTGGTGGTGGGTAGCCCGCCCGACTTCAGAAAGCAGACCCGTGGGGCCTTTGGGGGGATGCCCGGAGGCCGGGTGAGCTGACAGGTGGGAGAAAGGCAGCCGGGCCTGATGTTCGCTGGGCAGGTGCAGAGGGGAGGCAGCCATCCCAGTGTCCCCCGGGGCTCAGCACCTGTGAGTGTCTCTGCTTTTCCACACAAAACAGCTTGAGCTCAGTAAGCAATGCGTTCCCAGCCTCCTTGCAATGAGGCGGGGCTGCAGGATTAGTTTTGGCCCAAGGTCTGTCTGCCAGGCTAGAGCAGAGAAGAGCCAGATGCCATCTCACCTCTGGTGCCCCTGCATGACAGTGGAGTTGCCGGCAGCCTGGGCCCTGGTTGTCTTGTGGGGTGCAGAGTACCAGCTGACCTGTGCAAGATGAAGTGTGTGTGAGAATAAGACTTTGGGGGCCGCAAAGCCTGAAAATCAAGTCATTTGTTTTTGTAGCAGAACCTGACTTGTCCTGACTCATGCCAAGGGGACTTGGTTGGTACCAGAAACAGAAAGGTAAGGAAAACAACTGCCCGGGAGCAGTGGCAGCGGTAAAGGGGGAGGACAGGAGGTGGGTGAAACCCACATCCGAGGTCGGAAAGACAATGGCCCTCGTGATTACAGTGGCACATAGAGCTGGGGTGAGTGGCCCCAGGAGAAGACGTGGGAAAAGCAGACGGCGGCAGTGGGTGCCTTGGATGCAGGAAAGAACGGAGCTTGGGAGGGAACTGGGTGGGTTGCCGGCACAACAGAAGGAAAGTAGGGAGTTTCCAGACTGTCTGGCCTGGAAGAAGTAGAAGAGCAACTCCCCAGGAAAGTAGAGCCTGAGCCAGATCTGAGGGACAATGCCTGGGAACACTGTATAACGCATCAGCTGTCCTCAGGCAAGATCAGAATGCAGGGGCATCCAGCCAGCGTAGCTCTGTCCCCTCGGAAGCCTGGTCACAAAGGGAACTTATTGCCTGGGGCTGAGATACAGCATCACAGGCTGGGCAGTTTAAACAGCAGACACTTATTTTCTTACAATCTGGAGGCTGGAAATCCAAGAGCAAGGTGTCGTCAGAGTTGGTTTCCACTGAGGTTGCCTTCCTGGGCGTGCAGATGGCACCTTCTGTCTGTGTCCTCCCATGGTCGCCCCTCCGTGCATGTCTGTGTCCTAACGACCTCTCCTTTGACAGACAGCAGTCACGCTGGAGTGTGGCCCACCCCCACGGCCTCCTTTCCCGTGATCCCCGCTGTAAGGACCCCAGCTCCCAACAGTGCATTCTGAGGTGCAGGGGGTTAGGACTTTGACCTATGAGTTTGGGGGGACAGAGTTCAGCCCACAGCAGAAAGAGGGTGGGGAGAGAAGGGAGGAATCTGGGGCCAGAAGCCAAGACACACAGCGGAGAGCTGAGAATGTGTCTCAAGTGCCATGGTTGTAGCTCCCTGCGTGGCTGCCACCTGCAGGGCTGCCACCGGCACTGCCAAAGTCACATGACAAGACCCGGCCTCCAGACCTTCCGCAGACTGGAAGGGGCCTACAGGGCTCTCTGCAGCCCCCAAAGATAGCCGGTCAGGCTGAGGGGAAGCAGGCTCTCCTGGGGCAGGAGCCAGGGCCCAGGGCACCTAGAGGCTGAGGGAGCTGTGCCCAGAGGGCAGCCCAGGACCAACACAGGGCACCACACTCCCCCCCTCACCCCCGGGAGGGCCCTGACACCTCTGTCACCGGCAGGACATGCTCGCTGGGCCCCCAGGAAAGGGAACCGCTCACGGGAGGGGCCTGAATCCTAGAGGGCTCCGACCGTCCTGAGGCTCTGAGTGTTGTTCTCCCACAGGGAGCTGAGTCTGTCCTCAGGTGGCCCTGTGTCCAGGTCTGGAGGCGGGATTCCGGCAGAGCTAAGGGCCGGGGAGAGCCAGGCTGGGGACCCGAGTCTGAGCCGGTCCCAGCCCAGCCCCCAGGGAAGGCAGCCAAGGCGGGCAGAACTTCAAATGCTTCCAGGTTATTTTATTTTATTTTACATAAGTGGAGACAAAAATTGGTTTCTTATGTGGTCTTATGCTTTCCAAGCCGTCACATCACTCCCAGCTCCTGCCACTCTGGGTGGAGCCCGGAGGGAAACGGCGGGGCGGGTGGTGGCTCAGCGTGTCCTCCTCACCCAAAGCGGCCTCCTGGGTCAGCCCGGCGGTCTCCACCTGCCCCTTGGCGACAGGCGCTCTCCGGCCAACCCTCTGGGCTTGCTGTCTGCTGTGCAGGTTACCCACCCTCCCTGAGCCTCAGCCTGCCGACGGTAGAGTGGCCGGCGGGCTCCTTCGCGTGGGCCGTCTGGGATGTGCGTCTCACTGCCAGGAGCCGTGATTTGCAACAATGCTTTACAGCTCACCTGTGAGGCCCTGGGTTGCTGTCCAGCCCTCCCCTCCCTCTCTCACCCCCACCTCCCCCACCTTCGGCCTGTTTACCTCTGAGGCTCCCAGGGCCCCTGGAGAGGAAGCTCTCAGGGTGACACCCCAGGCCCTCTGACTGGTCTCCATCTCCACCGTCTCCCCCTCAGCTTCGCGCCAACCACCAAACCCCCAGCATGGCCTTGTCCTCATGTCACTCAAGCTGCTGCCCTCAGGGCAGTCACCCAAGGCCCCTGAGGTCCTGCCCCTGACCACCCAGCAGCCTCATCTCTCCTCCCCCCCTAACCCTGAAGGCTTGTGCTGTATGCGCTCTCTCTTGGCCAGAAAAGCCCTTCCCCCTCCCTCCCTTTCTTCTGCTATCTGCTGAGCTCAGGTACACCCCCTGAAGCTTCCTGACCCCCAACCCCAGCCCTTCAAAGTCCCCAGAGCACCCTGTGCTGTGTCTCTCAGGCCTTCCCTCCTCACTCATAGGTATTGCCAAGCCGTGTCAGTTAGCTCCCGCTGTGTAACAAAGTACCCAAAACTTGATGGTCCAAATCAACAAAACTTTATTTTTGCTCACGAGTCTACGGCTCATCCAGTTCTCCCAGCCTCCACTGATCAGGCTGAACTCACTGAGGCTCTGTGGTCAGCTGGCAGTCTGGCTGGGGACTGGCTTATTTAAGACGACATCTGTACCCACTGTCTATGCTGCATTAAGAATCACCCCAGCCGGGACTGGTTTGGCTCAATGGATAGAGCGTCGGCTTGGGGACTGAAGGGTCCTGGGTTCGATTCCAGTCAAGGGCATGTACCTTGGTTGCAGGCATATCTCCAGTAGGGGGTGTGCAAGAGGCAGCTGATCGATGACCCTCTCTCATCGATGTTTCTAACTCTCTATCTCTCTCCCTTCCTCTCTGTACAAAATCAATAAAATATATTAAAAAAAAAAAAAAAAAAAAAAAAAAAAGAATCACCCCAACCCTGACCGGTTTGGCTCGGTGGATAGAGCGTCAGCCTGCAGACTCAAAGGCCCAGGTTCGATTTCGGTCAAGGGCATGTACCTTGGTTGCGGGCACATCCCCGGTAGGAGGTGTGCAAGAGGCAGCTGGTCGATGTTTCTCTCTCATTGTTGTTTCTGACTTTCTACCCCTCTCCCTTCCTCTCTGTAAAAAAAATCAATAAAATATATTTTTTTAAAAAGAAAAGAAGAGAATCGCCCCACACCTAACGGCTTAGCACAGCACTCTATGTCAGCTCGGAAGCTCTGCACAGCACGAGTCCTCTGCCCACAGTCACCTGGAATCGAGGTGTCTGGCTGCGTTCTCCCAACCTCATCCTGTTGCCAGAAGAATTTGGCTCCTAGAGGCTACGCTCCTGGGTCTCCATAGTAGAACAGCTACTGTCCCAAGCAAGCCCCAGGCGGACAAACCAAAGGGCCAAGAGCTAGACTCCACATCTTAGTGGGAGGAACTGAGTGCCCCTGGGGCGGGTCCATTGCTGCCATGAACCCACACTGTGCAGGGGCCGCTAGTGAGATCCAGGGGACGTGGGGCTGGGCAAGTACCACTTTCAAGGCAGACAAGTGAAAGGACGCTGTGGCCCCCTCCGAGCTCCCCAAAGGGCCCTCCAAGCCAGGTGGCCGCTGGGAATCAGGCCTAGTCAGCAGCCCCAGGGGCACTGGAGCTCCTGCCATAACTGCTGGGACCACAGGGAGGTTGCCTGTCACTGGTAACATGGCCTCCTGCCCCAGGCACCCAGATCAGAGGTGGGCGGAGCCTCAGTGGGGAAGGAGCAGAGGTCCGCGATGACCACAAGGGGCAGAGGTGGCCCAGGCTGTGGTATGGCTCCTGGGAAGAATGCCTGTGCCCACCATGCCTGCTCCTGGGCTCCAGCTCAGCCGCACCTCGTGGGTCAGCCTGGCTTAGGATCCCTGGAGACACACAGAGAGCTTCCGCATAGATAGTGGGGGGGACAGAGTGAGGGGACTCAGCCCTGAGCAGCTCGGGACGCTGTTGAGCCATGAAGAATTCTGAGTCCAAGACTGGGCTCCTTTCAGGAGACGGCTGTGAGTGTGGAGAGGGAATGGGGACTAGTAGGGGAAAAGGGAGCAGTGGTGGGGAACTGGACAAGTGGAGAGAAGGGAGACATGGGCCACAGAGGGCAGTTGTCACCTTGCCAAATGCCCATCTGCCTCGGGCCCTGTGTTCACAGCCCTCTGCTATCCCGCCCTCAGAGGGACACAGGCCTGGGAGCTCCTGGGTAGGGCAGGAGCATCCCTGTTTCACGGGTAGATTTTGTGCCTGTTCCTCCCCCCAACCCTGACGTGCGGCCTCTGTCTCAGAGGCTGACCTCCCTCCAGTCCGCTGGCGGCAGAGAGCATCCCTCCCCAGCACAGGCAAAGGGCGCCTGGGCTTCCCTGCTTCGCCCGAGTCCCCTTGGAGGAAGCCTGAAGGGACACATTCGGGGCACCAGCCAAAGCACACCCCAAGCCCCTCCCTGACCGGACCACCCTCTGCCCACTTTGCAGTGGAATCCTAACCCCCAGCCTCCACTCACCAGGCACCACCGCACCCAGCAGCCGGGCTCCCTGTTTGCTCATCTGCAAACAGGGACGGGCAGGCGGTGCCCGGGAATCCAGGAGAAATCAGGGCAGCCACGAGGTGCCAAGCGGTGTGTTCTCAGGGTCAGGGCCTTGCTTTAGACCTGGCCTTGCCTGTCTGCAGGTGGATGACATGCACATGACAGAGAGGCAAGGCCATGGGGCCGAGGACAATGTGTGTACCCCATAAGGCCAGGGGCCACACCGGGAAGGAGCGCTGACAGATGCCCAGCTCTCACTGCGTCTGAGGCCTCTGCTCACCGGGGCAGAGGCAGCCCCAGCGAGGATTCACCCAAGGCGCTGGCGGGCCTGTCATTCAGACCTAATCCCTGCCCTTTGTCTGCCTGCCAAGGGGCTTTGGGCTGCCACCTGCCTGAGCCAGGTGATGTCACCGGGAAAGAATGTGGTGGGTGGGGGCAAGGGAGGGGGCTCCTGGAGAGGCGCCTGCCCCCACCCTCCTGCCCCCCCACCTGCAGGCAGTGAGCAGTCCAACAGGAGACAAGGTGACAACTCGGAATTCCCACCCTGCCCCACACCCTCCGGGGGCCTTGGGTGTCACCCTGTCCTGCAGGTGGCACAGTCTCCATGAAGTCAGGGATTCAACTGTCACAGAAGCTTCCAGAGCCTTGTTGTAAGGGCCATGCATTGCTGGCCTTAAATTATAAATCGGTGCATGACACAGAACATCTGGGGTGTCTGTTTCTAGGCTCCATCAGCCCCGAGTTGGCTGCAGAACCAGGTGGGCATTTTCTGGGGGAGCATGGTCCCAGCTCCGTGGGATCCCCAGGGAGGTGGGGGCCATCACCCTGTGGGCTCAGAGATGGCCTCCCTGAACCTCAACTTTCCCACCTCTGAAACAGTCCTCCCACCAGCCCAAGAAATCCGTCAGTTCCCTAATCAACTCTGTCACTCTCAGTCACCTCATTCCTGTACCCCACCCCTGCAGGGCAGGGCCCGCTCCCAGGGAGGAAGGGAGAGAGGCCTGGGTGCTCGTTGGGACTCCCCCCACCAGCCCCTCAGGCCTCTCCTCCAGAGGCTTTGGGGACCCTCCTCGTATCTCTGCTAACGTTTCCTTCCCTCAGTCAGTCATGTGGTGACTGGGCGTCCAGCCTCCTTCCACATGGGGGCCTCAGCATTGGCAACTGGTCCTCTGAGAGGACAAAGGACAGAAAGGAGGCTGGGGCACACAGCTCCCAGTCCAGTGGTCGGCAAAGTGCGGTTCTGTTGACTAATGAGTTTGCCGACCACTGACCTAGACTCTCGATTCCAATAATTGTTCCTTGTGATTAAGGCTGTTGTTCCTTGTGATTAAGCCCCTAACCCAGTGGTCGGCAAACTCATTAGTCAACAGAGCGGCAAACCGAAGCTTGTGAGCCGCAGTTTGCCAACCACTGTCCCAGACCATTGCACTGGGAGGCAGGGCGCCAGGGACAGGCGCTCCTCTCGTGTCCCAGGGAAATAGAATGGGGTGTGTGGGATCTCCCCTCCACCCTGATGTGTCCCCTGACTCCCGGTCACCTTTTAGGAGTGGAGATATTTAATCGTCTTATTTCAGAAATTAGAGTGCCCCATCCTTCAGAACAATGAAAGCTCTGAACTTGATCCAAATCACACCATCACCTCTCCCCTAGAGCCAGGGTGGACTTCCTGCCTGGCCCCAGGGCCGGGTCCGAGCAAACCTAACGGGGGGAGTGGAGAGGCCGTGAGTTCTTCCATGGACGGTCTCACTGCCTGAGATGGGCTGTGAAGGAAGCCAACTCTCAGGGCGAGTCTGGATGTTTGGGAGACGCCCTGGCTGCCCCCCTTCTGTGGCTTCTCTGGCACAGGCATTGCCACGTCTTTCCCTGACTCTCCTCCCTCTGCTCTCACTGCTGAAGTTCCACTGTCCCCCTGTCCTGAGCAGCGCGGTGGGCAA